>JAKSZT010053887.1:12296317-12459961 GCA_026826555.1 Tolypeutes matacus | reverse complement strand
AAAAAAAAAAAAAAAAAAAAAAAAAAAAAAAAAAAAAAAGATCTCTAGGTGATTTTTTTATTCTCATTAAAATTTGAGAACAAATGATCTAAGTGATAAACTTAATGAGGGTTTTGATAGAGGAGTTCTATGAACTGAACTGTGTCTTACCTGCATTCTGACAGCAACCAAAAACTTGAGGAAGAGAGGTTAATTAGAAGCCTGTTTTTTTTTTTTTTTTTTTTTTTTTTTCTGGCAATATTAACAGATTGTTTATTAAAACTCAATTCAAAAAAAAAAAATTCAAAATACTATACATGTAGAAGCCTGTTTTAAGTGAGAGATACTATGAGCTTCGATGAGGACAAAGGAAAATGAAAATGGATATAGAAATTGAATTTTCAGGCTTTGGTCCCCTGGTTGGATAAAGTGTAAGGATGAGGAATGAGGAAGAGGGAGGAGTAAACTGCTTCAAGTGTTTCCTGCAGTTCTCCCATTTCTCCCATTAGAGCCTTGATGTTGGCTTTATCCTGAGGCTAATATCAAGATGACTGCAGCAGTTCCAGAATCAAATCCAAGTGCAGAAATGCCCAGAGATTGGAAAGGAAACAATTTTCCCCTGTGGCTCTCCTATAACACCTTTTAACTGATTTTGTTCCTCTTTCTTGAAGTCTCCTCCTCTACTGGGAATAGACTCAATTTCCCTTGAGGCACTTGGCTGAATGAGAGAGGGGTAGATTCATGAGCAAAATCGGGGTACTGTTATTGGTAGAAAGAAAGGCAGGATGAATATTGGTTTGGCCATTATACTAGAATAGTGACTAACACATTGTAGGCTTACAGCAATATATGCTGGAAAAATAGTACAAGGGGTCATTTTGAAAATAACAGCACCACACATTTTGCATAATGCTCACTTCTACATTTTATTAGCCCACTAGTTCTTCATAATAGATTTGTAAGGTAGATTTAAGCAGCTATTATCCCTGATAAATTAGCTAGACTATCAATCTGTTTGTTAAAACAAGAAAAGTTGGAGTCATAGGCTTTAACTTTTTCATCATGCCTGTCAGAAAAAAGGCAAAGTGCCAATGATTCTTTACTGAATGGCCTACTAATCTTACAAATATTTATATTGTTTAAAAATGCTGAGATGACAATTACAATATTATTACCAGGTCAAGTAAATTAACCAACCAGAATTTCAGGTTTCTCTGTCTGTTTGTTTGTTTGTTTTTAGGTATGTAGGAAGCTGGCACTCAACCACTGAGCCACATCAGCTTCCCTGAGTTGGCTTTTTCATTTGTTTTGCTTGTTATTGGTTTTTGTTTATTCAGGAAGCACCATGTGGGAAGCAGGTGCCTAACTGCTTGAGCCACATCTGCTTCCCTCAGGTTTATTTTTGAAGGTTACTATCACAGGGTATGGCAACAAAATCCAAACTCTTCAAAGTTTTATAAGAATTTTGTCTTCAAATGATACGTCCAAGGACAAATTTATATTAACAGAGAGAACTGAACAAGTTGGTAACAGTTATGAATATTCACACAAGTCTCCTTGTTGCACAAGAAACAAGATTGATATTCTTGTGAATGTTCTCAATTTAATACCTTATCAAATCAGACTGTTTGAATTTGTTTTATGATGCAGAAAGTTCTCTCTATTTCTGTAACTACAGGAGAGACGGATATCTCTTTATCTCTTTTAAACTCCTTTTGTTAATTGTGAAGACTTGCATTTTTTTAAGATCAGGTTCTGGAACTCCATTACTTTGATAAAAAGTAAAAAGCAGACCTAAGAACTCATTTTTATTTGCAGAAATGGAATAAAGAATGAATAGGATTTTACTTATTAGCAATGAAAGAAGTATATAGCATTAATCTTCCACATTCTGATTTTGCAAATAAAGAATGTGTTATTGTCACAAAAGTGGTGAAATTAACAAAAAGATGTCAATAGGCACAAGCAGAAGTATACCTTTCTTAAGGCAATCAAAGGTTTAAAAACTTTCAGAGCAGAAGATTGCAACAGTACTCCTGGTCAGATGAGCAAGTTTCTCTGCTCTCCTATCTCCCCTACTGCCAGTGGCTGAAACTCCTGCCTCCGGGTTAGAGTCTGACTATCCCACTTCAACATCCCTTTTCTTTAACTTGTACTCAGTGTTGAACACTGTGGCCACTTGATTTAGGTCTTTTCTGGAACCTTGTCTTCCAGGACTTTCTGAGACTGAGTGAATTAGAGCATAAAGATATTGAAACCATGGTCCTGAAAGGTAACCTACCTTTCTGGATTGACCTCATTTGGCTCCCTGTGTGGGATAACCTAATGGGAAAGAAACAGGAGGCAGAAAAAGTCTCAAGCAGAAAATAAAATGGGAGGAGGTTTAATTGGAATTGCTTTAAGACTGGAGGGTCCCAGAACTGGAAAATGGGGCACAGAGTAAGGGAGAGCATTTAAACAAATCATAAGAACTGGGAAGTAAATTCTGCATGGAAACAAACAAAACAGATCAAGATTCCCAAAGAAGAAACAGAGGAAAGGAAGCTTTTTCCTGGAGATAAAATAATTACACAAAAATCGCAATTGTAAAAATTGTACCACATATCCAGGGCAAGCATCAGATGAAGAACTGAGAAAATCTCATCAGTTAAGCTCAGGCCATTCCAAAGGCCCAGAATAAGTTAGACTAAGCACCAGAGAAGACAATGTACAATAAAACACTCGGCAAGAAAAAGAAACTGATATCCAAAGTGTTAGAGTTTCCCCCTTACAAAGTTTGCAATGATTGACAGCTTATAGGACTGTGAATGAATGCCCCTGTGGCATTCCAAGACCTCCTAACCCACTCCCCACTGGCAATTTGGCTCCAGGCTATACTTGGTTTCCCCACCTATTGATGTACTGTATAAATTCATATCTACCACCTTCCATGGTGGGGCTGAAGTCTCTCTTCAGGCCCCAGCCATGCTGACAGGGGGGCTGAAGCCTATTCTTCTAATCCCTCTGTTAGGAGAGCTTCCCAATAAACTTCCTGCCTGCAATCATCAGTCTCTGTGTCCCAGTGAATGCTGTTTTTGTCTAACACAGAGTAAACTCATCAAGATAATCAGATACTTAGTCATCAGCAAAAAATTACTAGTCATACTAAGAAACAGGGAGATATTGTTCAGTCAAAGTAACAAATTAAAAATTCACAGGAGACACAGAATTTAAAACAATCAAATAATTTCAAAGAAATCTTAATCAATTCATGTGCATGAAGGAAAATATGCACAAAGAGATAACGGATATTGAGAAGACAATATGTGAGCATAAAGAAGAATTTGAAAGAGTAAAAAGAAACGTAACAGAAATTATGGGGATGAAAGACACAATAGTAGATATTAAAAATACAATAGAGGCATACAACAGCAGATTTGAACAGACAGAAGAAAGAATCAGTGAACTAGAAGTCAGGGCAATTGAAATCTAAGAGTGAGAAGAGATAGAGAAAAGAACAGGAAAAAAAAATTGAGCAGTGTTTCAGGTATTTGAGTGACAGCACAAAGCATGCAAATATATGCATCATGAGTGATGCAGAAGGAGAAAAAAAGGGAAAAGGAACAGGAAGAATATTTGAGGAAATAATGGCCAAAAATTTCTCAACTCTTATGACAGATATAAATATCCATGTTCAAGAAATGCAACATACTCCAAACAAAATAAATCCTAATAGTCATACTCCAAGGCACATACTAATCAGAATGCCATATGCCAAAGACAAAGAAAGGATTCTGAAAGCAGCAAGAGAAAAGCAATTCACTATATCCAAGGGATCCTCAATAAGGCAAAGTGCCAATTTCTCATGAGAAGCCATGGAGGCAAGAATGCAATGGTATGATATATTTAAGCTACTGAAAGAAAAAAAACTGCCAGCCAAAAATTCTTTATCCAGCAAAACTGTCCTTCAAAAATGAGGGATAGTTTAAAATATTCAAAGATTAACAGACACTGAGAGAGTTCATCAACAAGAGACCTGCCCTTCAAAGATTATTAAAGGGAGTTCTGCAGGTTGAAAGGAAAAGACAGGAGAAAGTGGCTTGGAGTAGAATAAAGAAATGAAGATTTTAGTAAGGGTAATTTAAAGGGTAAATGCAAAACCCAATAGTACTGTATCCTCAATATACAACTCTATTCTTTAATTCTTATAAGAATCAGAATACAATTGAACAAGAAATAGGAATATTTCCTGATAATGGATGTGCAAAATATAAAGTGGTAAAGTGTGCCACAAACACCATAAAGAGGGGAAAGAGAAAGATATGTGAACAGAGAATGTGCATGCTACTGAAGCTAAGTTAATATCTTTTCAAATTAGTAGGTTATAGACGTAGGTTGTATAATATAAACCCCAGGATAACCACAAAGAAAATATGTTAAAAAAATGCATAGACACAGAAATGAGAAAGGAATCAGAAAATTAGATCACAAAAATTCAACTGAACAGAAAAAGAGGTTGCTTAAAGGAAAAGAGAGAAAAAAGGTATTAAAAAATCAAAGGACAAAATGGCTGAAGTACTGCATTTACAGTAATAACAATTGAAAAGCATGATCCAAGTATATATTGTTTCCAACAGACTCAGCTAGAAACAAGACTAGAAGTAGCCTGAAAGTGAAAGAATAGAAAAAGATATTTCATCCAAATAGTAACCAAAAAAAAAAAAAAAAAAGAACTGGAGTGGCTATGCAAGTATTGGACAAAATAGACTAAGTCAAAAGTTGTAATGAGACAAAGAAGCACAACTATATATTAATAAAAGGGGCAATCCACCAAGAAGAAATAATCATAAATATTTATGCACCTAACCACAGTGCTCCAAAATACATGAGGCAAACACTGGAAAAACTGAAGGGAGAAATAGACACCACTTCAATAATAGTCGGAGACTTCAATACACCACTCACATCAATATATACAACATCTAGACAGAAGATCAATAAGGAAACAGGGAACCTGAATAGTATTTTAAATGAACTAGACCTAACAGACATACAGAACATTGTACCCCGAAAACAGCAGGATATATATTCTTCTCAAGAGCACATGGATGATTATCTAGGATAGACCACATATTGGGTCACAAGACAAATATCAATAAATTTAAAGAGATTGAAATTTTACAGACTATCTTCTCTGACCATAATGGAATGATGCTGGATATCAATAATAGGTGGATAACTAGAAAATCCAAAAAAATATATATATATATATGGAGGTTAAATAACATACTCTTAAACAATCAGTGGGTCAAAGAGGAAATTGCAAGGAAAATCAATAAATAACTTGAGAAAAATGAAAATGAGAACACAACATGTCAAAACTTTGGGGATGCAGCAAAGGCCATGGTGAGAAGAAAATGTATAGCCCTAAGTGCTGTCATTATAAAAGAAGAAATATCTAAAATCAAAGACCTAACTTTATACTTTATAAAAAGAAAACTAATCCCAAAGCAAGCAGAGGAAATAAATAACAAAGATTAGAGCAGAAATAAAAGAAATTGAGAATTTAAAAAAATAGAATTAACAAAATGAAAAGATGATTTTTTGAAAAGATCAATAAAATGAACAAATTCTTAGCTAAACTGACAAAGAAAATAAGAGAGAAGGTACAAATAAAATAAAAAATGAGATGGGGGGCATTGCTACTAACCCTTCAGAAATAAAAAGGATCATAACAACTGAATGCCAACAAATTAGACAATCTAGAGGAAATGGACAAATTCCTAGAAATACAAACAACTTACACTGACACTAAAAGAAAGAGAATACCTCAACAGAACAATTTACAAGTGAAGAGATTGAATCAGTCATGAAAAACCTTCCAACAAGGAAAAGCCCAGGAGCGGATGGCTTCACAAGTGAATTCTAGCAATCATTCCATGAAGGATAATTACCAATCCTGCTTAAATTCTTCCAAAAAATTGAACAGGAGGGACAACTACCTAACCCATTCTATGAGGTCAAAATCACCCTAATATTAAAGCCACATAAAGATACTACAGGAAAAGAAAATTACAGACCAATTTCTTTTATGAATATAGATGCAAACACCCTCAACAAAATACTTGCAAATCAAACCCAAGAACACATTAAGAGACTTATACATCATGAATAAGTGAGTTTTATCCCAGGTACACAAGGGTGCTTCAACATACAAAAATCAATCAATGTAATGCTGTATTTTCATAAAACAAAGGGGAAAAAAATCACATGATTATCTCAATTGACGCAGAAAAGACATTTGTCAAAATCCAGCAAGCTTTCTTGATAAAAACACATACAAGAATATGAATAAAAGGAAACTTCCTCAATACAAAAAAGGGCATATATGAAAATTCCACAGCTAACATTATATTCAATTGTAAAAGACTGAAACTTTCCCTCAAACTCTGAACCAAGACAAGGATGTCCACTGCAACCACTGTTATTCTATATTATACTAGAAGTTCTAGCCAGAGCAGTTAGGCAAGAAAAAGAAATAAAATCCATCCAGTCTGGAAAGGAAGAAGTAAAACTCTCTCTATTTGCAGATTACATGATCCTATATATATAGAAAGTCCCAAAAAAACTACAGCAAAGCTACTAGAGCTAATAAATGAATTCAGCAAAATGGCAGGATACAAATCAACATGCAAAAATCAGTAATGTTTCTATACACTAGTAATGAGCATGCTGAGGAGGAAATCAAGAGAAAAATTCCAGTTAGGATAGCAACTAAAATAATCAAATATTTAGGAATAAATTTAACCAAGGATATAAAGGACTTGTACCCAGAAAACTCCAAAACGTTGCTAAAAGAAATCAAAGAAGACCTACATAAATTAAAGAACATTCTGTATTCATGGACTAGAAGACTAAATATCATTATGATATCAATTCTACCCAAAATTATTTACAGATTTTATAAAAATTCCAGCAGCCTACTTGGCAGAAATGGAAAAGGCAATTATCAAATTTATTTGGAAGGGTAAAGGCCCCAAATTGGCCAAAAACATCTTGAAAAAGAAGTTGGAGTACTCCCACTTTCTGACTTTAAGTCCTGATATCTCTATTTATCAGCCTGTGAACCACACTAGGGAAAGAAGGGCCCCTAGGTACATTCAGTGCTGGTCTGGGTTTTGCTCTTGGACTGTTGGCCTCTTGGGGAAGCTTCACACATCTCAAGGCCACTCTAAAGAATTTAACCACATAAGTAGAGGAATTAGTTTACAGTAGCATTAGAGGCTACTCAGATCTCGATAGACACATTAGCTAATGAAGTCATGGACAATCGTATCACCTTAGATTACCTCCTGGCTGAACAAGGAGGCGTTTGTGCAGTAGCAAATACTTCTTGTTGTACATGGGTTAATACCTCAGGTCAAATAGAAAAAAATGTGCAAAAATATATAAACAAGCCACATGGCTATATGAGATTAACAATCCTTGCAAGCATTATTTGTAAATCCATAAAAACTCATCTTCCAAAAATGACTTGGCTTTATCTTTATTCCCTAATTAGCCCCCTAAGCATTGTCCTTCCCCTTCTCTTAGTTGGACCTATGATTTTAAACTTACTTGTTAAGTTCATTACTCAGACTGAACTGTTTTTATGTCAACTATGCCTCAGGATCCAAACATACAAGCCCCTCTCAGAGTAACAATCAGGAATTAGAGAATACAATTACAAGCAAAGCAGTTCCATTCCTCACCCCTTAATCAACAACCCTAATCACCTTGCAGCAGCCAGAGCAGTTGTCTTCCTGATTACCTCAGGATCTGGAATGGTCAAAATTCAGTGGAGGGGACTGAAACCCAGGGCTTGATGTCATAAATTTTTCTTTCTCTACCCTTATCTCCACTCTATTACAGCTACTCTAACTTCCCTTTTGCTGCACCCTTACCACAAACTGCCTAATACTAACAGAAACCAGCCCAAACTGGCTTGTAGAAGAAGTTCCTCAGCCAAAAATACACACTTCACCACCAATCATAACCTTAAGTACAAGTAACCTTTCCCCAGAAAACTCCCTGCAGAACATGACTAGGATGCCATTTCACACAATGAACATATGATGTATAACCCGGCATGTGAGACATCTGCACATGCTCCCATCATCACGCCTGTACAATGAGCCATTCTCTACCCATCCAGACCACATAAAATCCCTCTCAACCCCACAATCAGGGAGACAGATTTGAGCCTTGTCTCCTAACTCCTTGCCAGTTGACCTGAAAATAGAACTCTTTCTTTTCTCAAAATCTTGGTGTTATGGTATTTGGCTTCTGTGTACATTGGGCAGTGAGCCCATTGCTTGGTAACAATATCAACTTGGTAATTAAAAATACAGTAAGTGATATTGTCCCTAATCATTTGATAGTAAGACTTAGAGTGTGGATGACGTGGAAATAACTAAGGGATTAATCAGTGGTCTTTTTAAGATAGCTCGTTTAATATTTATTTAAAATATCTCCAAATGTCTCACCACATATTTTCTTTTTAGTAATCTCCTTGAGGTACAATTTTATTCTTTTGCTTGTATTTCCCCTGAACTTATGATTACAGTAACCAATAATTATATGCAAATTTAGTTTTCATACACATATAAAGTATTCTAAATGGTGATGAAAGAGGTTTATGCATTTGTTTGAAATTTCAATATTCATTTTAGAGGAAATTGGTTTTTCTTTTATCTCTAAGAATATTCTGGGTGGTATGGAACAGGTTCAGCCCCGGGAAAATATCAATGGCTCTTGTCTGTTGTTCATGCTGACAACTGTAACTCTCCCTAGTCTACACTATTTTAGCACATATTTCCTACCGGAAAAAAGTTAACTGAAAAATGAAACCAAGATGTTTGTGGGTGTGTTAATTAGATTTGGTTAACCTGTAATAGAAAAATAAAAATAAGAGTGGCTTGAAGGAAACAAAAATTTCTCTCATTGAAGTACTTAGTTAACCTTTATTTATTTTAGTTGCTTAATCTGTAAATAGCATCATGATAGTATCTATATTGTAAAGTGTTGTGGTAATAGATTAGAAGCTCTTAACCCAGTGTCTGACATTTATCAAGTGATCAATAAATGCTGGTGGTCACACCACCTGATTGTCATGATTCTGTATGGAATCTTGAACGCATTCTCTACCAGCTGTCATTTTGTGCATATCCTGAACTTCTGCCCTTGTAATTGTGCCTTGCTTATCAAGGCCCAATTCTATTTTATGGCAACTTTTGGACTCTTCCCCCACTAATCACTGTCCATCCTCTTGTACACAGACTGGTTCAGAATATGAACCTGCTGCCTTGGTTCAGGTACCCATTCCTGGTCCAGTTCGTCAAAGCTTCCTAAGCAGTGGGAGCTATGAGTGGGGTGATTTCTCCTGGAAGGGGTTAAAGGAGATAGGAAGCAGCATTAGGAGTGCAACCTCTTCTGTATTCTTTCTTGCTCCCTTCTCTCAATTTGGTGATTTCTGTTTCCAGTGTCTTAACATAAAGTGTCTGTTCTGTTAATCAAGTGAAGGCAAAACCTCAGAGAGATTTAAAGCATATTTCAAAACTAATTATCCTGCCTTTATCCTGTCAGATATAAGCCTTTTAATACCAAAGGGAAATGAGTTATAACTCCTATTCTTGAGATTTGAGTTGAACTTTTTGAGACTTTAAGAAATTCTCAGCAAAAATCTAAAGACTTTGGAATTCATCTGTTTTCTAGTCACAATTTTTCTCTTTATTTCCATGCGTACATGTTTTGGGTTGAAATATGAAAACTTATAGTAATAGTCTTTCTGAAATATAAGAACTGACAACTGTCACAGGTTATATATATATCCCTTAATAATTGTGTGATAATTAGTAATTTATAGCTTCTTAATGCACATTTCAGAGTACCGGTTAGCTTTTATATATATAAAATAGCACTTAAAATGCTACAAGGGGCTTAGATTTCTGCTTCTGGTCAGGATGGAATAACATCTTGGATTTACCCTCCCACTTGTGCATACCCTCCCACTCAAAACAAATAAAAACATGGACAAAATATATGAAACAATGGCCCTCAAGACATTGAACACCAAACAATGAAGGATGATGAGTCTTGAAACTTGAGAGACAAAGGAGACAAATCCTACTATTGCTTTATCTTATTGTCTGGAGAAAGTTTCCAATTCCTGGTGCAGGCATAGGAAATCTAGATTTAGTCCAGTGGTCTCCCAGAATAGAGGAGATGGAGCTTCGGTTTAAGAGAAGCCAAGAAAACTAAAGTATGCAGGGCAGAGTGCTGAAGAGGCGAGGGTTGCAAAGAAAGAGAACTCTGGAGATCTCTGAAGGGTCTCCCTTGATATTCAGTTTAGTGCCATTCATGCATGTGAAGAAACTACCCAAGCTGAGGGAAAGATCTACCTGAAAAGATTCGATTCGTAGAAAAGCATTTACGCTTAGTCACAGAGCCAACAGTTAATCAAGAAGCTTGTGTCTTTTTTTTTTTTTTAATTTTCCTATTGTCCAACAGAAAGGAATTGTGCTGAAGAGTATTTGAGTTAACTTTGTTATCATAATCTATATTGTACAGTTTATTGCACAATAAACATTAATAAGAGAATAACTGGTAAAAAGCCTTTATTAAATTTTTTTTTATAATCTGGTCTCACAAAGTTTTGATCAAAGGAAGATAATTAAACTTCCAGAGAAGTCTAACAATATGCCCATATTCCAGGGCAAGGGCAGCCTTGCTTTTCTAGTATTCTCTTATTTCAAATGAATACTGTAGTCCTGTGGGAGAGGACAGACTATTTCAGAGTCCCCATATGGAAAAAAGCAAACACTGATTAGTGTTACTATTCCCTTATTTGGACCTTCTCAATGTATTTGGCAAACTATAGACTATGTAAAGCTGAAAAAGATCTTAAGAGAACATCATATCTACATTCTCACTTTTAAATTTTCCTTTCTTCCTGTTAGAAAATATATTGAAACTCCCTTAATTATAATGATAAAAATATAAAATACTTAGGATTAAATTTAAGAAATGAGAAGATTCTATATGAAGAAACTTCCCAAACTGTCACATCATGTTCTTGGGTGACTGTTTACTTACAATAAAAATCTCCCTTCCCTTGTCCTCTCTCTTTTTGTTTTAGATTTGGTTTTAGGCAGGTCTTGATGGTGACATTTAACAAAGTGATTGAATTCAATTGGAATATTTTTCAAATATATTAAATTTTGCTAATTAAAAAATTCTGGCACTGGTGCCAGTACGCGAATTAATGAAAGAGCAGAAATAAACCTAAGAATTTGATATATGATAAAGAGGACATTCCAGATCATTGGTTTGGGGATGAATTATTCAGTAAATCATCAGTCAGTAAATCAGTGGATAATTGATTATTCAATGGAATAATTGGTTAAAATTTTGGGGGAAAATTAATGTTAGATTTTTCTTATACCTAAATAAATCCCAGATGATTAAATATAAATATGAGACCAAAGAAAGGCAGCTACTTTTATAATTTTGTGGTTGACAATCTTCTGAGTAGTACACAGGCAGAAACCACAAAGGAAGAGTGACCTATTTTAAAAGCTTTTCTATAACAACAGAAAAACAAAACAAATTTAAAACAAATGACAAACCGAGGGAAAAATTCAACATATATTGTAGATAATATGTAAATATCCTTAATATATAAAGAGTTTTCACATAGGATTGAGATAAAGATCCAACAAGAAAAATATGTGAACAGCCAATTCACAAAGGAAGAAATGTAAGTGGTCAATAAACATATGAAAAGAAAATTTAAGTTACTTAAGAAAGTAACTTAAGTAATGCATAGTTAAAATTGGCAAACAGGAATGTACGAAACTAAAGAAAGATGAACCTTGCTTGGCATGAGTATGGGAAAATAGATATTCTCATAAACTGTTAGAGATAGTGTAAATTGTTACAAATTTTCAGAGGTAAATTAGCGAAATATGAATTCCTTTTAACACACTAATTCTTTTTCTAGGCCTTTAGCCTAAAGAAGTCAGACAAGGAGTCAAACATGTAGAGAAAGATTCTTATAAAAATCAGAAATTGGAAACAAGGTAAATGGACTACAAAAATAATTTTAATAAGTTCTGATATAGCCATTTGGATGTTAAGCAGATACTAAAATTTTGATATATAACTATATCTAGTTATAATTAAATATAAATGTGGAAATAAATCCACAATATATTGCTAAATAAAAGAAGTTTAAAACAGGTATGCATAACTTTTGAATTAATTTTTAATTCTTTTTTATTTTATTTATTTATTTTTTTATTGAATTAATTTTTAAAACTAATAAAGTGATTTCCATTTGGGGACAAAAAACTTAAAGAAGATTATCCCACTTCTTTTAGTAATGTAAAATTCTGCCATGCCTTACCATTATAAATTTCTCCCAATTATGATATATTTCATATTTGTGAGAAAGGAGAAAAAATTTTTTTTAATCATTGACTTTTGTTTCTATTCAATGTGTTCCAGAACACACTTACACTTTAAAAAGTGTTTATTTACTTGAGTGTTAAGCATTGTTGGTAAGGTTGTGACGTTGTTATTAGTCTGAATTTGTAAAGTGGATTTTATTTCACATTTTACTATGTATGCTTTTTAAGTGAATTCAAATAACTAATTTTCATGACATTACTATTTGATGTACATGGTAGTAAAGTCTGGATTAGAGATAAACCACCACCCCACCAACAAATGATAGGACCATCACTCTGCCAGGTCCCTCTGTGCCATGTAGGGAAACACACATCTCCAGTAAGAACAGAATCAGTGAGCTAGATCATTGTCCAGATAATTTACAGGCTCTCTCTTAGCATGAATCAATCCAAACAGTCTGATGGGGTCATCATGAATATTTTCCTCTATTTCCTGGTTTTCCGGTGGGAGACTGTCTACTAAAGTTGGATTAGAAATGCTGGAATCCATTGCATGTAATTGCTTATCTTCATCCTTGTCTGACAAACGAGCATTCTGTTTCCTGGGCTTTCTGCACTTCCCCTTATAGTTGTGGTCTAGTGAGGCATAGCACATCTGTATTTCAGAGGCTGCCTAAAAAGAAAGACATATTAATTTTTCATTGTTAGCCTGTTCTTTAATTTTCATGACTTCATTGTGTGGCCTATGAAAAACAAGTAGCTTGTCTTCTGGGCTTTAACTACCTGGTTTGGTCAAATTTGTCAATTTAGGATAACAGAAGGAAAACAATAGTCAACTCAAGACTTATGAGTTGAAAATAAATCCTAAGAGGAAACTACTTCCTATATTTTTCTTGCTTTTTTTATAAGAAAATAGATAATTTTAGACAGATTCTCACTTGCCCCATTCTTACCACCATTTCCGCTAGCTCTTGCCTTATGTTGCTCCTACCAAGTAACAATACTCCAATTTGTTAAACTGGCAACAAGGGTGATAGGAAGGAACTTAAATTTAATAAATCATAAGATCTCCTTTATGCATATTCAATAGTTGTTAATTTAATGGTACCCACAAAAAGTCCCCAGTTTTTCTGCATTTTAAAAGATTCAGAATTACAAAAATAGGCATATCCATTTATGTAATTGGCATCTGGCAAAGAATTAAATTTCCCATCTTTCCCATTATTTCCTTCTTTCCTATCTGTCCCCAGATCTCCTTTGAGCTCATTTTAGGTTGTCCTTGCATATCCATTCGCATCCAAGAGGGTCTGGTGGTCCTCCATGGCCCAGAGCAGGCTCAATAGTAGATTGAGAAAGGCAGGACACTAGTAAGACTCAGGGAGGCACTAGGCAGAGAAGCAAGACCTTGAATTAAGTGCTAGAAAGCCTAGAATTGAATTGCAGCTCTACCTATACTGACCACGCAAAATTGGGCAGTTCTTGAAAACTGTTCTGACCTATGTCACAGTGTTGTTATGGTTTTTAAATAAACGTCATTTTTATGATAGCTATAACCACTATCTGAAAGAAAAGGTGGTATTCTAGTTCTTAAAATTTATAGCCTAAAATTTTAGGACAGATATTGAATAAACCTAAAATTTCTGTATTTAGTATTTACCTTTAAGCCCAAGCCAAAATGATATCAATTTAGGGATGGTGGATGAGAAAATAAGATTTGGATTAACAAAACATGCAGCACATTGGTAAACAGTTTCCTATTGGCACCTGTTTCTGTGCTAAGAGTGAAATGTCTTATATTCTCTACCAGGAAGAAGAGATGGTTACTTTGTCTAATAACTTTGTCTGGCATTTATTCCTAAAATAATCAGACTTAGATCTGCAAGGTATAGGAGCCAATAAGTTCCCTTTTATGTTAAAGTGGTTTGATTTGGGTTTCTGCACTTACAACTGAAAGAATTCCAAATAACACATGTCTGCGCAACGATTGGTCAATTTCATAAAGTGCTGCAGAGTTCAAAGTACATGAGTCCTGAGACAGGGCCACAATTAGTCCATTTAACAGTCACTTGTGACTTTCAGAGTGCTGTTTCTATTGAGTAGAAGGGTGGAAGATGTATTTCCAGAGGTAAAGGAATGTATATCTGTGGAAAGAAATGGAAGCAATAGAGGAAGGTGTGTTACAGTTTAGGAGTTAGAGGGGAAAATAAGTTGAAGTAAGGTTTTGCTGTTTTGTTTTTGTTTTAAATATTGGGATGATTTGTTCATTCAAAAGAGAGAGAGAAAGAAAGAGAGAGAGAAAGGGAGAGGGAGAAAATAATTCTATCCTAATGGGAAGTTTCCATGATGTGACCCATCCTAGCAAAGAGAATGTTTTCTGTAGTTAGAGAAGACTAAACTTGGATTCTCCTTCCCCACTTAGTCCTTGAGTGCCCTAGGATATATTCCTTACCCTTTATAAGCCCCTGTAAGGTGGGAATCATAACCCTACCTGCCTCATAGAAATCAAGGGGGATAATGCAGCTAAAGCATATAATTACAAGGCCTGTCACATAGCTACTGCCCAGGAAATGTAGGCTCTACTACTATTTCTAGGGAGTAGAGAGAGAACATAATTGAGGGGACAAGATCTGTGAGAACAAGGAATAAGAACCATTTTAATAGAAATGGATAATATTTCAGCAACATATAGGCTAAGGATCTGGAATAGCTTTCAAAGAAATTAGTGCTATGTCTGAGGAGGTTGAACTGATTGTGGTAGAAAAAGGAGAAACTATCCATTTCCTCTTGGATTTTTAAATGTTTCCACTTAGGTTTTTGTCCTGCCTATCCCCACACATGTGTGTTTATTTAAAAAACTCTTGCCATATGACCAGAGCCAAGGACTTGTAAAATTTATACTAATTTTCCTACTTGTAAAATAAGGATAGGATGTTTTATATCCAGTTAATTTATCTCATAAGCAAAGGACCTTCTCTCTTTCTGTCTCTCAATCTGACTTATGAATTCCTGATATCTAGGTCTTGTAATTGTCATACATGTCTCAAATTTTATATTTATCTTTGTGATATACAAACATTTTTCAATCTGAAAAAAAAATGGCTTAATTGACTATTTAGGAATAGAATCCACTATTACTCCTTCATATCTATTGCCTTTGTAATTACACACAATTTTGACTCTTCAAGAGTAGGCCTTGTTTGTTTATTTGCATCTGAATATACCTTTACAATTCAGGTCCCAGACCTTGACATCTAATTCAGACCACAACATTTCTAACAGGCTGCATCAGATGTGCATCAGAATTCTATGCTTTTATGCCCTTGAAACATGTACATGCACTGTGGCTTGGGCTGAACTTGATTCTTAAAACAGAAAATAAAACTTACCTGGGCACCTGGTGCAGTTTCTTGTCTTTTATTCAGAGATCTCTCTGGATGGGCTTTCATTTGTTCATAACAATTTTCATCCATTGGATCTTGGGGGTTGAAAAGATGGTGAGTTAATATCAAAAATGAAAAATGCTGACACAAATAAAAATACAATATCCAAACTATACTTAGCTGTAAAAGTAAAACTCCCATGAATCACCTGACCAGTCTATTTGGTGGGGAAGCAAAGAGGTAAGGCAGCACAAACTATAATCTGCAGTTCGGATGGTGGAGAAGCTTTTTGCCCCATAGCGTTAATGATGAGACATAAAAAAGGTCATTTGGGATAAGGACTAGATCATATTAATTTTTTTTCATACCATTGCAGGATTACTCTACTTAAAGTACAAGTTAGGTGCTATAGAGATGCCATGAGTTAAAGGATTGCCAGTGCTCTCTGCTATTTAGATAGGATTGCTGAAGGCATGTGGTAAGCATGTGCACAAAAATCCGTGATTATGATCTGATTATTTGTTCTATGAGTCATAAGTGACTAGAGGCATTTCACGGTTAAGGTGTTAACCTTGCTTTTGAAAAAGAGGGTTTAGATTATGATTTTGTCCCATAAATCAGTGACAAGATAAACTGCCCTGAGGGTCTGGGTCTGTAAAATGTTGGTCCTAAATATCTGGGCCTTTTGTGTAGTGTCCAACCGTCAGCAAACGTGCACTCATTTCATCCTGCGGGGGTACTAAGAGAGTCTTCTGATACTTCTCTTCCCCCAGCTATCACTGTTTAAAGGAGAAGAAAGGGAGGTAGTCATGTACCCCCAGAAGACCAGTACCTGGCAGAAATGTAAATTACACCACTTTGGCCCCACAGAGAAAAGGATATATTTAGTACAATAAGATACCTCTCAGTGCTTCAAGCCTGTCTGGAAAACAACAGAGTAAAAATCTGTATAGGGTGGTGTTTGCCAAAGCACAGTCCATGGAAAACCTGTATCAGAACCACCTGATAGGTTTCTTAAGCAGCAGATTCCTAGGCCCTACTCTGGACCTGCTAAATCCGAATCTGTGGGGGTGACACCTGTGCCTACTTAGGTTTGGGAATGATAGGTATGGCGGACTACATCCTTGAATGCATAAGAATGTGAAAGTCCTCAAATATTACAGTTGGGCACCATGATTCTGAAGGCAAAACAGGAAAGTAAGTTATTTTTAATAGGAGATTTCTGAAAAGAGTTTTCTGATTTCTTAAGAGGGCAGGAAATAGAAGAATGACACTTTACCATGGGGGGAAAGGAGGGAAAAACAAAATTAAATTAATTCTGCAATCCTATAAAATGAAATTCCCACATTGCAAAGTTCAGGAGGATTCCATGAGGTTTTGATATAAAGGTAATTAGATAAATATAATACATTATTGGAAATTCCTTGATGCAAGACCTAGAGATCAACAGGAATTAACCCCAAATTTCCTATCATGACTTTAAATGACTAGAAACGCCTGCAGGGAAAGGATGGGACTACTTGCAAGCATTATCCTGGAAGCTTCTCTCAGCAGAGCTCTGGGAACCTACCAGGATTGCCTGTTTTGAGGACTTAAGGGAGTTTTGTTCTTAAATTGTAGGGATGTTTCAAATAATAAGGGATGCTGGGAATTGAAGAGTACTTGATATATGGGGACAAAAATAAAGTTGTAAACCACTCAGTGATTTTTTTTAGCTCCTCTTTTCCCCCCACCTGCCATTAGTTTGGCCCTAATTCTCTACTTTAGAATGAGTTAAAGTGAGGAAAATGAGAGAAAGTGTTCATTGATCCAGATTATTCACTGTTTTGCTTTTACAGAGTAGACAGGGCACAAAACAATTTCTGTGGGCCACTTTCTGTTCTAGAAATAGCTTTATTTCATAGAATTCTGTCTATGTCAAAATTCATTTGTAAAAGTGTCTTCCTGTATTCCCATTACTACTAGAGTGAAATGAAAATAATACAGAAAAACAGGATGTTATTGACACTGAATATTGCAGTATATTTTACAATAAGTAGTATTGAAATATATACTAAATAAATTTAATCCGTCTTTACCATTGGGATATTTAAATGTTACTGTGATAAAAATAACCCACTTCAAATTCTTTGTGGAATAAAGAGGGGTATTAATTTATTGATAAATGTAATGATTGAAAAAAATAAAACTTACCTGGGACCACATTATCTAAATTACCATAAATTGGTGTGTCTTCAATATAATACTCATCAATCCTTTGACAAGGAAAAAATAATTTACATTATAAGTATTCACTTTATACATAGTTCGTATATAATTTTTCAGCCAAATTCAATATTGGGTGAACTAGTGCATGTACTTGGTCAGACAATACCAACATCAACAAAGTAGATGGATTTATGTATGTATAAAATTAAAAAGTTTAAAAATGTTTGTGTGTATAAAATTAAAAAGTTTTTGGACCTTCTTTCTGGGAATAATGATAGTAAATACCTCTTCAGTGTCATGTGCTACTCAAAGTGCCTTTCAGATATTCATCAATTTAATTCTCACAACTCCACCAAGTAGACCCTATATCATTCCCATTTTACAAATAAGGAATCTGAGGCACAGAAAGGTTAAGTAATTTGCTCAAGTTCACAAGACTAGTTAAGTGGCAAAACTGGAATTAGAATGGAGGTTACCTGTGCCCTTAACTATGAACCATACTGTCTCTTTCTTTACTTGCCCAGAGTATCACTCTGAACAATACCTTAAAACAAACTTTAGTAAGTAGATTGACTGATGATTAAAGATAAAAGACCAGAGGAATATTGCATACTCAGGTTGGTAAATACAATAAAATTATTGAGCACCTATTATGTTCAGATGTGGTACTAGGCAATTTACATACATTGTATCAAAGACCCAGGAAAATTTTGTAAAAATAGTATTATCATTCCTGATTTACGGATGAGATTCAATAGATCAACATACTTTTTCTAGCCTTATATGTAATGTCAGCAATAACTACCAGTTATGAAACCTTAACTCTATGCCAGGCTCTCTCCTAAGTGTTCATTCAACCCTCAGACCAACACTATGAGCTATATTATGCATAAAGGAATTTGCAATTCTTTAATTAAATTGTCCAAAGAAACACAGCCAATAACTGGTAGTGCTAGGATTGAAATGCAAGTCTGGTCCTAAGCCCTAAGCTATGTCCACAGAACCAGGAAGTCATGCGAAAACAGCTGTAGGGAGACAATTCAGGGACCACAGGTTTGGCATATCCTAATCAAGAGAACTTATGGGAATAAACAGCTACTTAATTTTGCTATTTGATTAAATTTTCTTTCAGATTCATCTAAGTAGTCCTATTAGGATTTCAAGAGACATTTTACCATTGTCACCAGACAGAGACAATGGCCCTAGGGACCAGTTTTCACAATGGCAGGCTGGGAACAGAAGAAAATATCAGGCAGTGAGAGTGGCATTTCATAAAATAATACCAACTGCTTTAACTTTGAGATTACATGTCACTAAAGGGAACTAAAGGGAATTGCCTCAAAAGATAAAAGGACTTATTTCAAAGTATAAAATCTATATTTCTCCCCATGCTTCGAAATGGACACAGTATATGTAAATAGTAACTAAGTGTCCTTAAAATTAAAAAATAACAGAAAGAAAAAAAAAAAAAAAAAAACAGATCAAATAATACCTGTATAAAATGGTTTGAAAATTCCAGACACAGGCATGCATTTCACTTAACTGATAACAAAGGAACTAAACTCATCTGTAATTTTATTCTTATCAGGTAATTCAATATTGGGTTGTTGAGTAGTTCCTGCTCATGGTTTTTTCTGTTATGCAAAGAATATAATACCAAAAGGTGAAGAATTTTTAATAAGACAATCCATCCATTTTCCTAGCCCATATAGATAGCAGATACAACCTGCAAAGGATAAATCATGTCAAAAAAAAAAAAAAAAATGAACATCATTTCATTCCCTATGAATGAAAATAAGATATGATTTATATTGCTGTACCCAATGTCTGCAGGCAGGTCTCAAATGATTAATCACCTCAAATAAACTATTATTCAGGAGCAGTTGCCTAACCAACAAATTAAAAAATATATATTTTCTTTAAAGTGCCAAATAGCTTGAGTCTATTGCAAATATCTAACATACTTCAGGTACAAATGTTTGGTATTGTTTTATGTGGAAGATTAATTATTTAAAAAAATAATTAATAAACGAGTCCATTTCTGAGAGCCTAGTACATGTCTGGGTTTTGGGCCAGATCAGACCCTCCAAGGTTCTGAATATGTCTGAAATGGTCTTCTACCAATAAATACATTTACTGACACTCAAAAATTTAAAATAATATTAATTTCATCTTTTACTAGGGCCCTAATTTTCTACTCTCATTTATATTTTCTCCACTCCCTATTTTTAAAAAATTTTGTTTATCCTTTTCCTTATTTTATTATAAGTAAAAGTCCTTTTGTTTTAAATATATTGATCTAAATACTTTATGATCTAAGTAGATTCAAATAAATTAAATTTTAATTTTTAGAAAATCACTACTTCTACCTGGATGACTTTGGACTTAAAATCTGTTTCAATTTTCTTATAAAACAAGGATATTAAAATATTTTATTCCTATTGGCCTCTTCAACTAACAAATTCTATGATGCCAATGTAGAGTGCCAATGCCAAAATCCAAATAAAAATAAAAAGGGGAGAGACATTTCTACACAACTAAAAAAACTATTTTAAGTGACTGGAAAATTGGCCCATTGAGGAAAGAGCAAGTTTATCGGTCAACCAGAAGTTGGTTTTGGTAAATGTTAACTCAGTTTGCTTAATAGACATTTCTTGGAATAGGGTGACATGTAAGTTTGGAACCCATTAGCATATAAATATTACTTAAAGCCATGAGAGTTGATGAATTTCCTTACTGAAGGAATGTAGATAGAGAAGAAGTCCATGAGATAGGCCCTGGGCACTCTGATGTTAATGTTCAAGAGACAGCAAAGGAGGAGATGCTGGTAAAAGAAGGGGAAAACTACAGGGGGCGGTGGCCCAGAAGCCAGGAGAAGCAAGTCTTTCTAGAGGTAGACAGTGTCAATGTGCCAAATGCTATAGATGGACTGAGTGTGAAGTTTATTGGTTACCTTGACAAAAGCTGAGTTGGTGGATTAGTGGGGCCAGAGATTGAATGGAGCGTGTTTAAGAGAAAAGAGGAGAAAAGGAAGAGATGCCACCAAATATGCATAGAATACCAAGGGGACCTTCAGGTTTTTCTATAAATGGGTGCAGAGCAATGTAAAGGTAGCTATAGGAAATCTAGACTCAAGGGAGCCCTTTGTTTTGTTTGTCTAAGGCATGGTAAAATACTGTATGGTTATGTGTTGATGAGAATGATACAAAGGAGAGAGCAAAAGTAATAATGCAGGAGAGAAAATGGAAATTGGTTGGAGTGATATGTCCCTGAATATATACTTTCTAAATATCTGCTTTTTTTTTTTTGGCAGGGACAGTGGTAAGGGTGTAGGCATCTTGAACTTGGTATGAGAAGACACCAAGATAGAGCCCTTTCCATGAGAAATGAGTAAACCTCAATAATATTTTGTGTGGCTGGAGGCTAAGAAGAAAATCCAGTAGGTCTCTTCATGAAGCAGGTGAACTCTCACAGCAATGATATCTAACACTAAATTTCGTTCTCTTGGGCAGTATTTAAATTCCTCTCTACTATGCCCAATTCTTCATAAAGTCTGTTAAACACAAAGTGCTTATATTGACTGTTTTAGAGCACTTAAGAAGAAGGGTCTTTTGCCAAATTTTGGAAGACAGAAAGTAGACTAGAAAGAACTACCAGCATGGAGAATTCTACAAGAGATGGAGACAGAAATTAAAGCAGTGATATGGAGCTAGAGGTGACAAGAAGCAACCACTAATATAATTTTTGGAATGCCTAATAAGCACTTCTCAGGGATTATCAGAAATACCTAAGAAAGGGACTGAGTTTATTGTAGTCACAAAGGTTGGGACTTGAATTTATGATTACTTGCACATTAAAACAAATAGAAGGCTGGAAAACTTAAAGACCCTTTGATTAAATAAGTACAGCAGAGTTCATGATGAGGGTCTTATCTGCATATACCCTTGGATGTCTTGAGATCCCAAGGAAGGTTACCCAGGGGTTCTGTTGTCATATGTATGCTCAACTCTGTGAAAAACAGATGAAGAGGACACTTGCGATTAGGGTTCTGCTCCAGGGTACAGATAGTATATTTAATAATGAAAGGAAGTAAAGAGGGACCACACTCTGTAGAAAGTTCCATAAATTCAAGAAATCACACTGAGGTAGGAAAATAGCTGGGGTGAGATATATTTTGTGATAAAAGCACCTTTCAGTGTCATACAAGGGCAGACCATGCAAGAACTGTTGGGAATTTGTCCTAAGCTTTTTTGAGAGAGAATATGAAATTTGAACAAAAATGATAAGCTTAAGGTAATTATCTTCCTTCTATCCAGCCCAAAACCATCTTAGAACTGAAGAGGCATCAAAAATTCTAGCCCCAACTAAGAAAGATGACCCTTATTTACACTTGCTCTGTTTTAATGGCTGCAAGAAGTTTTATGTTTATTTGTTTTGGTTTTCTTTCCTGGAAACTTCATGGCCCCTACAAAGATGATTTTTCCTTTCCCAAACCACATTAACAAGGAGCAGGCAAGCTGTGAAGTACATACACAAACTTGAGAATTAACATGTCAACCACTTTTTATATATAAAGTTCATATTTTATATTCAAATTTTGCCTAAATGGAGATCTGTTATTATATATATTAATAAATATTTTACAAAAGGGACCATGCCTTTCCGTCTTTGTATCTCCATTGTCTAGCACAGTGCCTATTTATTGAATGAATATTTGTTCAATGAGTGAATGTTATGAAAGAACCAGCCTGCCCTACTTTGAAACCAGTATTTTGCACATTTTCTCTTCCAAATCCTTCCATCCTAATCCAAAAAACACCAACCCAGTGTTTAGCACAATAGTCAAACCACAAGACTTTCTGTCACATTGCATCCTACTTGCCTCTTAAGGGATTTTCTTTGTCATGGGGTTTCTTGTAACCAAATCAGCAAATCACTCTTCATGTGAGATAATGACTTGAAAATTATCTCCTGTTATAGAATCCAATGGTAAGAGTATTCATAAAAATAAAGATTTGCATGTGTATGTGTGTGTATGTGGAGGAACGGGAGTATTTATCTGAAGCTTAGTTCCTGAATCTGCCAGAGACATTTCCACATTGGGAAGAATCAATAGAACAGGAGTTTTAGAGGCCACCAAAAGGCTTATCATCTTATCCTACCCAGTCAGAAAGCTTTTATTTTTAAAAGTTGTTTTCATCTACCATTTCAAAAAAAGTCTTCAAGTGCCCTCTAGGAAATTCTCTTATTTTTTTATTTAGATGTTTGGGTATTTTTTTTTTTTTATCTGAAAAGAAAAATCTTCAGTATAATGACACATTTGGGTCAGAATTTACTATTAAAGAAAATGAAAGATCTTTACTGTGATTTATGCCATAAACCTTTCTTAAAAATTTAAAATAGCATCATGAAGTAGAAATTTCTCTGCAACCAGCTCAATAGGTATTAAAGAGAATAAGTTATATCTCTCACTGCATAGTCTTTAGAGTATTGATTTATCAATTTCCCTATACATTGACATTATCCTAACAAATAGCACACCACTAAACATCCTTGTATATGTGTGTGTGTATACATATCTGAAATTTTAATAGGCATTGCTGGATTTCCTTCTACCCTGGATTCTAAAGTGCCTCACAAACTGTATAATTTGCCTGCACTCTCAAAATTTGATCTGAGTCATGATCTAGGATATACCCTCCTGAAATTGATGAAAATTCTGCAGATGCCAAGCTATAGTCTTACTTTGTCCTTCACTCAGGTCTCTTATTGACTCAGTATGAATATGTAACTAAAGTAAATAATATCTTTCTAGCATCTAATTTTAAGATGTTAGTAAAAGTAATTAAACTCTCTTTTCATTTTATTTTAACCCAACTGCAATTTCTGAGATAAACATAAAAGTAATATAGTATTTCTTACTTTCTCTTGTTACTCACAAATCATGATACATGATTCATTTTCAACATACCTGGGAATGAAGTCGTCAGAGTACCTGTATACTTTACCTGAAAGATATTTAAAATAGACAAATTAAAAAGAAATTTTGAAATAAATTTCTTAATTTTTTCCCACCAAGTGTTTGAGGGTAGCTTAAGCTTCAATTTCAGTTAACATCTTTGATCAGTCTTCTCTAACCCCTGCTGGTTGAACTAGGGATAAACACCTTCTCCAATCTGGACCAATGAGTCTCTCTTGGCAACTTGGGATGGAAACATTATGCAGTTTGGAAAAGATGTAGAGCATGGATGTCTGGGCCATTTTATTAATGGGAAACACTAGGCAGAGAAAGCTGGAGACTGCATTCCTGCCTTCCCATAGTTCCAATACCTTGTGGAGTATGGCCAAACTTCTGCTTTTGGGTCCCATGAAACACCTCTGCAGCCTTCCAATAAACTCTTCTATTTGCTTACACTGGTTTGAATAGATTTTTCTTCCTAAAACAAAAGATTCCTAAGGCACAGTTATCTCTTAGGTTATCCCACCACCACCATCCCCTTTTTTTGAAATGTCTGTTAACATTTCTTGAAATGTGAGCAACAACATAAAGATGATGTTGAGTAAATTCCTAAATTTCTCTGGTCATGATTCCATTTTGTCCACATGGTGTCCACACGGTACCATGTGGACAGATAGGTAGATAGGGATAGAGAGATAGGGGTCTTTGCAAGAAGAGACCTGGAAAAAGTTGGGAATACTTTATCTAAAACAAATCAAATTAATGGAATGCTTTTAAAAAGAAGCTGTACTATTTGATCTGCAGGAACAAGACCAGGGTTGTGATGTAGAACAATAAAACCATGAAAAAATTTTGTGCCAAATCATAATATGTAACTAACTGATAAACATTGCAGGTGGCTATTCAAAGGCAAAAAAAAAAAGTAAGTATTTCTACATTAAGTAAAATATATATATTAAAAATGATTTTGGAAAATATAGCTTTAAGAAATATTTTAGTGAAATATTATAGTTTCATAATAAATTATTGAAGGAAATTAAGGGCTATTTAGGGTACAATCTTAATAAAGATCAATATTATGGAGAAATCTGTATTATCTGTTAATGAATAAATTATTTGATGTTGAATGGACAAGTATAGTATGATATTTATTATATTTTTATTGCTTAATATTTAACCTTGAATTAAATAATAACTGAAACCTTGCAAAAGCTATTCATATATAAATGAAGACTAGTAATATCTATGTCTATGACAATAACCCAGAGACAATACTAACCATGTGGTGTTCTTTCAGCTTTGTAGATGAAAAATAATCTGTTGTGTTGTGATGTTATTAACAAAAGGATTTTAAAATAATTGAATAAGTCACCAAACAATTACAAAGATTATTTTAGTTATATTTGAGTGTGACAAAGTTGAATTATTCTCCAAAGTGGGCATTAACTGTCAGAAAAACATTATTGGAGCAAATTATAAAAATTGTCACACTGAAATCCTAGGGAAGATGGAGTAGGGAGATCCAGGACTCAGTCCTTCCACCAAAACAACTGTTAAGCAGACTGTCTGAAACAACTATTTTGTAACTCTACAGACCAGAAGAAATCTGTTAGAGCATCCAGGAAAGAGCATGAAGAAGAGACTGATAAATTATGATAAAGAACTGAAAATTGCTCTCTCTGTGCAGTACCTACCAACACCTATCCCACACTACTGCAGCAGTCTACCACGGTGTCCAATTGCTGGCTAGCTGGTGGCTAACAGCCAGCTCTGGCTAACAGGAGGGACAAACATGGTCAATACAAACTGATAAAGTGAACAATTCAACAGGACGATGTAACAATTATAAATATATATGCACATAACAGCAGAGCCCCAAAATATATGAAGCAAATACTAAGATTTGAAGGGAGAAATTTAAGTTCTACATTAATAGCATGAGACTTTAATATTCTACTCTCAATAATGGATAGAACATCTAGTCAGAAGATCAATAAAAAATTACAGGACTTGAATGATTCACTAAACCAACGAGACCTAAAAGACACTGTAGAACACAGCACCCACTGAAAACAGAATACATATGTTTCTCAAGTACACATGGATCAGTCTCCAGGATAGACCATATGCTGGGTCACAAAACAAGTTTCAATAGATTTAAAAATATTGAATTGTTACATATATATTATACATTATACATTAGATACAATGTATAATTTCTGACTACAATGGAATGAAGCTAGAAATCAATAACAGAAGAAGAAGGGGGAAATGCACAAATACGTGGAAAGTAAACAATATAGTCTTAAACAACCAATGGGTTAAAAAGGAAATAAGAAGTGAAATTAGGAACTATCTTGAGGAGAATGAAAATGAAAATACAACAAACTAAAACTATGGGATGCAGCAAGGGCAGAGCTGAGAGGGAAATATATAGCTCTAAATGCTTACATTAAAAAAGAAGAAAGATCAGAGACCTACCTTAAAACTGGAAGAACTGGGGAAAAGAGCAAACTAAATTCGAAGAAGCAGAAGGAAGGACATAACAAAGATAAGAGTGGAGATAAATGAAATAAAAAAACAAACAAACAAACAAACAAAACCCAAAGGGCAAATCACCAAAACCAAAAATGTTCTTAAAAAGATCAAGAAAATTGACATGCCTTTAGCTAGACTGAAAAAAAGGAAAAAAAAAAACAAAAAAAGGAGAGAAGTTACAAGTAGAAAAATCAGAAATGAAAAAGGAGTGGGGGCATTTCTACAGACCCTGCTGAAATAAAAATGAATATGAGGATACTATGACCAACTATATCCAATAAATAAGATAACCTAGATGAAATGGACAAATTCTTACACAAACTAGCTAATTTGATTCAAGAATGAATAGAAGGAATAGAAGATCTCAACAAACCAATTACTAGTAAAGTGATTGAACCAGTAATCAAAAAACCCCCAACAAAGAAAAACCAAGATTTAACTCCAATGCTGCTCAAACTCTTCCAAAAAATTGAAGAGGAAGAACACCCCTTAACTCACTCTATGAGGTCAAATCACCCTCATACCAAAGATGTACAAAGATACCACAAGGAAAAAAACTACAGACAAATATCTCTTATGAATATAGATACAAAATTCTTCAACAAAATGCTTGTAAATTCAATCCAACAGAAAAGAATTACACACCATGATCAAGTGGGTTTCATCACACATATGCAAGGGTGGTTCAACATAAGAAAATCAATTAACGTAATACACCACATTAACAAAATGAAGGAAAAACACATGACCATCCCAATATATGAAGAAAAGACATTTTTAAAAATTCAGCTCCTTTCTTGATAAAAACACTTAGAACACTAGGAATAGGAGGAAACTTCCTCAACCTGATAATGGGCATGTATGAAAAACCCACAGCTAACATCCTACTTAATGGTGAAATCCTGAAATGTTTCCCTTTATGATCAGGAACAAGACAGGATGCCCACTGTCACCACTATTACTCCACATTGCACTAGACCTTCTTGCCAGAGTGACTAAGCAAGAAAAAGAAATGAAAGACTTTCAAATTGGAAAGAAAGTAGTAAAACTTTCCCTATTTGCAGATGATATGATCCCATATACAGAAAATCTTGAAAAATCCACAACAGAGCTCCTAGAGCTAATAAATGAATTCAGCCAAGTGGCAAAATACAAGATCAACACCTCAAAATCAGTAGAATTTCAATACACAAACCATAAACAATAAGAAGAAAACTCATGAAAAAAATTTCATCCACAATAGCAACTAAAAGAATCAAATAGCTAGGATTAATATCAAATCAAGGATGTAATGAACTTGTATGCAGAAAAATACAAAACATTGCTAAAAGAAATTAAAGAAGACCTTAATAAATGGAAGGATATTCTGTGTTCATGACTGGAAACAAAATATTGTTAAGATATTATTGCTACCCAAAGCAATTTATAGATTCAATGCAATTCCAAAAAAAAATTCCAGCAACCTTATTTGCAGAAATGGAAGAGCCAATCAACAAATTTATATGGAAGGGTAAAGGGCTCTGAATATATAGAGCCATCTTGAAAAAGAATGAAGTTCAAGGACTCACATTTCCTGATCTTAAAATACTACAAAAGTCACAGTAATCAGAACAGCATGTACCTATCACAAGGAAAGAAATATAGATCAATGGAATAGAATTGAGAGCTCAGAAATCAACCCTCACATTTATGACCAATTGGTTTTTGACAAGGTGGCAAAGACCCCTCAAATGCAAATCAAAACCACTATGAGATCCCATTTCACACCTATTAGAATGGCTTCTTTTTAAAAAACAGAAAATAACAGTTGTTGAAGAGGATGCAGAGAAATAGGAACACTCATTCATTCCTGGTAGCAATGTAAAATGGTGCAGTAGCTGTGGAAGACAGTTTGGTCGTTCCTCAGAAAGCTAAGTTTAGAACTGTCATATGACCCAGCAATCCCACCACTAGGTATATACCCATAAGAATTTAAAGCAGGGTCTCCAACAAATATTTTTACACTGATGTTCATATGGCATTATTCACAGTCACCAAAAGATGGAAGCTACCCAAATGTCCCTCAACCTATGAATGGATAAATAAAATGTGATATATACATACAGTGGAATATTACTCTGCCTTAAAAAAGAATGAAGCCCTGATACATGGGACAACATGGATGAACCTTGAAGACATCATGTTGAGTGAAATAAGCCAGACACAAAAGAACAGCTATTGTATGATCGTGCTGATTTGAAAACAATTAGAAAAAACAAACTCATAAAATTAGACTCTAGAACATAGGTTACCAGAGTACAGGGTAGGGATAGGGAATGGAAAGTTCAGGCTTATGATGTACAGCATTCCCATTTGGAATGATGGAAATGTTTTGGTAATGGACTGTGGTGATGCAATTACCAGTACTGAAATATATATCTGAATATGATCAAAAGGGGAAATGTATGATTGCATACATGGCAGGAGAATAAATTAAAAAAAAAAAAAATCCATGGAACTACACTACACAAATAGTGAACCCTAAGTTAAACTATGGACTTTAATTAATAGGTACAATTATAAAAATGTGCTATAATCAATTGTAACAAATGTTCCACACCAATGCAAGGTGTTGGTGGTGGGATGGTTTATGGGAATTCTGTATTTTTATGCATGATTGCTCTGTAATCCCACAACTTCTCTAATAAAGAACAAATAAATATATATATATTTTAAATTGTCACATTATTGTCTGAAGTGGATGTCAATATGTTTTGAAGAATTCTATGAAAAGCCCAAAGCAGAAATATTTTGCAGGGCATATAGACCAAAATGCTATGGGGCCAAACGCGGTAAATGTAATCCACTTGGCATATGTCAAAAATACAATTCGTTATTTCTTTAAATACTATTTCTTTAAATGCAGTAATCAAGTGTTCAGAGGTTACAACTAAGTAGAAAGGTCAGCAAGCTCCAGTCCCCTAAAAGACCACACTCTGTTGTGAGGACATGATATGATTTAAGAGCTACCTACTCATTTCAATATATCTAAGTAAAATGAAAAGTGTGTGTGTTGCTATAAAGTGGTTACGTTTGCAAGACTCTGTGTGCAAAGAGCTGGGTACGTTTTCATAGTACTCTCCTGTGATTCAGATATGAACACTTGTGGTCAGGTTCATGGTTGAGAGCGTGTGATGCAAACTTATTTGCCTTTGTGTTTTCCTCTTTATGGTCTTCACCCCTCCGTGCACAGTGCACAACAACAAGAAACAGCAGCACATAGTTTAAACTCCATGATAAAGTGTTTCTGATAAATTTTCGAGGTTAATATGTGAAAAACGTGCCTTAATTTTCAAGCGAATAGGAGATAAACTGATAGAATCTTATTGTATTCGTGAACCATATTCTTGTTTAACCTTTTTGTCAAACAAAGGGGAAAGCTGGGATAAAGCATTTTTTTTACATGTGATGTAAAGGGGGGGAAAGGTAATATATTCCCATCAGAAAAAGAAATAATTATAATCTGCCTAAAAAACAGATTTGGACAAAGAATTGCATAAAAACAAAAGATTTGTTTGGGGGGAAAGAGAGAACTCCATTGCAAAGCTTTTACTGAGCACTGCTATAAAGAACATCAAGGAGAGGCTTATCTTGTCTATCTGATTGAATCTGGAGATATTGTATTTTTGCTGTGATGGAGATTTTCTTTTGTAAGCTCTTTAATACACCAGCAAAACTTATTCACTGACTATTCGTCAAGATAGAGTAATATCTTGCAAATTTCTTAGCTACAAAGAGTAACACAAAGGTGCGAAAATAAAAAGCTATTCGAGGCCAGATACAAGGGCATTGCATTTACAGACCAAGTGGTAGAAAAGCTGACTAAATTTATGGAATCTCTCTTAATCTGGCTGTCCAGAAGAAACAAAGCAAGGGGGTTGTTCAGGAGGACTGAAAAGAAGTCAAATAGTTTTCAGAGATAATCCCAAATCCACCTGAAATCTCTGATGAGAAAGAAAGGTAGTGTTATTTGTTCATATGGAATGGAAAGGATGGCAGAGTTATTACTAATACTTGAAAGTGAGCTGTTGGGAGAGGGCTGCAGTTGGGAGAAAGCTGCATAGAGAAAGCAGGGGAGGATGAAAACGATAGTCATTTTCCCAGAATGATGCAGGCTGCTCCAGTGCTGACCTTTGACTTACATGCCAAGGACAAGATCTAGGTGTGTGTGTTCCACCTGAGGAGGACATGCTATTGCCCAAATAAAATGATTTGTGATAGACTGATGCTTAGAGCTAATTCAATGAAAGCCTACGGCAGACTCTCAGTAATGGACCTGAATGTGAACACAACAGTTATTACTAAAACTGAGGTTATTGGACAGATACCTGTTAAATAATAGAAGGGGGGAAGTTAGGTGGGCACTGGCAAGGGCCTAGAGGGGATGGAAAGGTGGGAGTAGTGAGGAAGTCAGAAGAACTAATGTTCATTGAAATAACAAGTCATTAAGGTTAAATGAGATAACATGTAGCCATTGTAGGAACTTAATAACTATTTTTAGAAAAAATGAAGGAAGCACCAGGGCCAGCAGGTATGGCAATGCAGGCTCTACCAGACCCAGGGCTGACCTAGAAGTTCCCAGCACTGTGCTAAGATATTTACGTCATTCTCACAAGAATGCTAGGTGGCATTTTCCACATTCTGTAAATAAGGAATAAGACTCAGAGAAGTTATGTTACTTGTACGAAGTCTCCTAGTCAAACATTGGAAGCAGGGTTCTAATTCGTGTCAAGCTGACTTCAAAAGCTCTGCTGTTAAAAACAATTGAGGGAACTGAAATTTATTTTTACGAAAGATATCAATACATTTAATTAACTCTTTTTAAATGTTGCTCTTTCCCACCTCACTACCTTCAGGCAATAGAACAATTTATGGCTTGTCTGAGGCAGTAAAGCTTTGTTCAAGTGACAAGACAAAAAGAAATATGTCCTGAAAAAAAAATGAAAAGGTACTGCTTTTTTGGTTAGGCCACTACCTTAGCAGTAGTCAATTTTGTATTATAAGCAAACAATTTCCCAAGAGTTCATATGGTGGCATGGATGCTATGCAAATGTATAAATAAATTTCAATGCAACAACTACTAAAAGTGAGACTTAGAAAACCTATGCACATTGAGTAGCCAAAGACGAGCACATTGTACACCAATGTTCATAGCAGCCCTATTCACAATACTCAAAAAGTGAAAAAGACCCAAGTTTCCATCAACAGATGAGTAGATAAAGAAAATATGGTATATAATAATGGAAAATTCTCAACCACAAAAAGGAGTTAAGGCATTCTACATGTAGCTTGCTTATACATGCTAATACATGCTACAATACAGATGAACCTGGAAGGCATTATACTGAATGAAATAAGTCAGATGCAAGAGAACAAATATTGTATGATCTCAGTTGTATGGAATATCTAGAATAGGCAAATTCACAGGGGTAATGAAATGGTCTTGGTAATGGGAGAGCAGATGTGGCTCAAGGAGTTGAGCACCTGCCTCCTACATGAAAGGTCCTGGTTTGGTTCTTCGTGCCTCCTAAAGAAGACAAACAATGAGCAGACAATGAGCAAAAACAATGAGCAGACAAAGAGCAAAGAAAAAAAAAAAACTAGCAGGGAGCAGATTTGGCTCAAGCAGTTAAGCGCCTGCCTCCCAAATGGGAGGTTCCAGGTTCGGTTCCCCATGCCTCCTAAAGGAAAAAACAAATAGACAACAAGAAAACAACAAGCAGACAACAAGCTCAAACAATGAGCAAAAACAGTGAGCAAACAGACTAGAAAGCCATTTCGAGGTGGAAAAAAAGAGTCTTGGTAATGGATGGTAGTAATGGTAGCACAACATTGTGAATGTAATTAAAATCAATAAAGTGTACATATGTAAATAGGGAAATTTTGTGTTAATTATATATGTTATCATAATAACAAAAAAAAGACACATTGAGTCAAATAGCTCTGGGGCAAAAGTCAGGACATTAAACCAGTCCTGATCTTGATAAAAATTGATTAAACATTTATATTCACCCCAATTCAATGCAACTATAGGGCTGAAAAATTGCTATTTAGGTTGAATGTAAATTGGTAAAATTTGCTAGATGAGATTTACTTTTGACAGTTGAGTTCAAGTTAAACATATAAACCCACTTTTACTTGTCCAAAAGAGACTCTTGAAAAAATTACTATTGGAATTAATAGAAGAGTGAGGTAATGATTCATATGATTGCTCTTGCCCTGGTTTTTACCTTAAATTTCACTTCTTTAGATCTCAATTCACCTGTTTTAAACTTAGGTGAAAATGTTATTTGCATTCATAAAATAATGAAGAAATAAAAGCATATTCATTTAATGTGCTGCATAAAAAAAGGTATTACTCTTAGCTCATATTTTCTATAAAACAAGGAAACTTTGTATAAAATGTATGATGGGTCATTTATACATCTGACTTATAGTTTGTTTTATTTGGTTATTTGAAAAAATACTTGATTTTAAAAATAATTACTGAAAACATTGTTAATGAAAAAGTATTCCTTGATTGGAATTCCGCTTTAGGCATAGAATTGATATCACAGAGATCTTAAAAGATTGTTGGATGTCTGGCTGAGGACATTTGGTCAATAATGTAAAAGTCGTATGTGCAGGTAGAAACCAATTTGGATAAAGAATTAGAAAAACTGGGCACCAATCCTTGATTTTGTTATTGAATAGATGTGTGAGCTCAGCTATGACACTTCATTTTCTAGTAACTCCTATCTTTTTTTCAAACCTGTGTAACAATAATTCCTTCTTCTTCATATTATACATTAGCATTACCAATGCTTAAGAAGACACTCCTAAGAGGATCAAGGACACTCCTTGGAATCTGACCACTGTCTAAATTAGCTTCATGCAATTTTTCTTGGATAGATGTGTCCAACTTAGTTTTATTAAGTTAGTTTTCATCTGTTAAAGGAAAAATCATTATAATTTTATTTTTTATTCCATTATTACCACTTAAATATCCTGCCCCTAATTGTTTCTTGGTTCTATAATATTGGCACCTCCCAGAAAGAGTTGAACTCTCATTCTTCCATCCATCCATCAATCCATGTACTCAATATATTTGTACTAAAAGACTACTGCATTCAAAGGCTGTGCCAGTTCCTGGGCATTATAATATTTCAATCATGGCATATGCAGGTAAAATCCAGATGATAAAACTGTTGCCCAGCCTCCTGAAAAAGAAAGGCCAACCGTGGCTGGTCCCCTTAACTTGCTCTCCTAGAACCTGAGAGTATTTGATAACAAGCCCCGTGGCTCAGTCTATTGCTTTTCCAGTATTATTCTGTGCCCACCTCAACCTGTGGTACTACAGAGTCCCTGACTGATCCTGAGAAGTCTGAGTAGGCTTGAGTGGAACCTTAAATAGTCTTCACTTTTCTCATCATGCATTAGACAAAATCGTTATGGCTGCTGCAGTACAGACTACAATTTCATAGGTTGTTCAGACAGAAAAAGGATTTTACCCAGGTTAATCCCTTTCAACTCTATACCCTAAGAGTCAACTAGTAAATAAAGTTAAGTGTGGGAGTTCGCATTTGTAATGTGATTGCAGTCGTAAATTAAAAGAACTCTCAGGGTAGAAAAAGAAAATATCAATTAGATTTTCTACAGTTTATCTGTAGAAAATATAATATTCTACTGGATGACAATTCATAAAATCGTCTTCTTCCATAGGTTTTCCAGTGACGCCTCTACAAGTTTCAATACAAGTATGTGCCATATGGCTATTTGTCACAATGTTTTACCTTGTCGCTGCTTTTCCACATAGTGAGAAATATTGAAGATCAGTGACACAACCAGAGCCAAACAGAAGAAGGCTAGAAGTCCCCAGACAGGAAAGGGGCAGACAGTGTTTCCTGAAAACAAAAACAAATATGTCCTTAAAATGGTAGCTGCTAACCCATTTGTTGTGGTCTGGCTACTCCCCCAATTAAAACCATTGCATTTCTTCATATGGATAAATCCTCAACTAAGAAATTAATACTGATAGTCTATTGCTTCCTACAGATTTGAAAATGGGCATTAGTGATAATTTCCTGCATTCAACACGTGCAGAGGAAGCAAGTTTCCTATATATTTAGTGTCAATGAAATGGATACTTTTGATAAATAGTGGCTGTTAATAAAACTTTGGTTCAAAATCAAGACCAACCAAACTACCCAGAATCATAATCAGCTATTCTTTTTTCTTCCCTTTAATTCTCCAATTATAATACTATATACTTTCATTATTTATGGAAAATCACTTGTTCCTTTCCACTTCTCCCAGTAGTAGGAAACTGTGTGTTATGATAAAGCAATAATTCCGGGAAATAGTAACATTTAAAGTTGGCCTCGGGGAGCTCTTCTCATACTATTTAGAGCCCCATAAATGGATGATGGAGAGTTGATTATGCTTCTCTTTCTTCTCTGTGAAGACCTCTGCTTTCATTCCTGAACCATGAAGATGGTTTTATGGGATATTGCCCTTTGTTATTTATGGTTGCCTTTACACATATTAAGATAATTAGCCTATTTTATATATATACATATATATACATACAAATGCCCACATGAATGCTGACCCCAGAAAAGTAACTTGTGATACTATGTATTTATTTGGTCAACCAATATTAATTAGGCGTCTTTTCTGTGCCAGGAACTATGCCCTGTGCCAGAGATTCAAACATAAAGAAAACACAATCCTTTCCCTCAAGGACCTCTCTGCTTAGTGAGGGATATATATTCATAAACACATAATTAGAAAAGCAGTGTGAAAATGGCTTAACAGAAACTGTATTCCTTCATAGTCCACCTCTCTCTTTCTATGACTATCCAAATTTGAGACCAATTTCAGACCTTTCAAAGAAATCTAAATACCATTGTTCAAGTTAAACTGAACAAACAGAATAAGCAAACCCTTACCAGGGAGGAAATTAGTTTTGCTTCCATAATGATTCTTTAAACCATCAAATGAGGAATCCCTAAACCAAAATGTCCTTTGTGCTGCTCTGTTTTAATGATTTTATGCATCTTAAACTTTACTTTGAATTATTAACAGAATAATTATTATTATTCTTTGAATACCTATTGACAATTCAGTGGTTGTCATACTGCCCTCAGTGTATGAGTTGACATCATACAACTTTGAATAAGCAGTTAGGCAGATGGGTAATTACATATATAAAATGTATATGTTTGTTTGTGAATATCATATAGATATACATATGCATATATATACATAATTTGCCTATCACTTTTCATATATATATTGCTTTAGTTTGAGCTGTTCTATGGCCCTTTAAATACTAGAAAATCTGTCTACTAATATCTATAACTTCCTCTTTAATTTAGTACTATGTTATTTCTAGATGTTCAAAATAATATAAGTTCCACAGAAAATAGGGCCAGTTCTGCCTTTTACTCTGCTTTGCCTTTTATAGAAACTTTTCCAAGAATTAATAAATAAATGAATAAATGGAAAAACATTAACTGGTAATGGTTTTGAAATGTATGAATTTATTTTTAAGGGAATATTTATGTTTCATAAAGAACAAGAAAATCAAGAAGATTTGAATAGTTTTTTATCTTCTACAAGAGACCTACCAATTAATTTGTTTAAAAACATTAAGGTGTTTATTTTTTTGGAGGGGGGGTTAATTTATTCATTGTAAACATAGTCCCACTGAACATTTATAAGATTTCTAACAACATAATAAATTTTAACTATTTTGAATATACTAGAAACACCAGGCTTTGCACTATATAGTTGATATTCCTAGAGTAATTCATTTGATTTTTATGTGTTTTATTGTAAAAATAAAACACAAGTACATGCTAAGTGTAAAGAAAATCGAGTGATACTGAAACACAAAATAATATGTAAGGTTCTCTATTAAATCATAAATATTTACAAATACAGTTTTTGTTTCAAATGGGAAATGTTACATTAATTAGTAATAATTAGTTTTTTCAATTTAACAGTGTTAAAAATGGGGGACTCTACCATGTCAGTATGTTATCTTTAGTGTCTGTATAGAATTCCATGATGTTGTAATATAAGTCAATTAGATGGATATTCTGACTGTCTTAAACTCTCTTCTCTAAAAAAAATAATAATGCAAAGAACACCATGGGACAGACTTTTATGTGCATGTCTGAGCTTACCTGTAGAAAAAATTCCTGGAAGTACAATTGCTGGGTCAAGTAGTGCATTGGGGATTTTTATCACAAGTTTTCAGAGAGTGATTGCTACTTTCCTCTTTAGCAGGTTGATTTAACCATAATTGTGAAAAATGTTTTTCACAAGTTATCTCCTCTGCCAGTTGTGTCTAAGTTTCCCTCTTTGCTGTCACAATAGAGTGGTAAGGGAATGATTTCTGTTATTAAAGACCTTTTTTCTTTTCTTCTTGTGTAAGGCACTTACATGCACCCCCAGTCTAGGTTCAGTTCTAAGTCCTATCACAATTGAAAACAATTTGAGGGCACCTACCAAGAGGTATATTGCAACTACCATTGCAGGTTATTCAAGCTTATATTCTAACCACTTTCCTTATACAGTCACTGTATTCAGTGTCACTTAAACTTTAATTGCTTCAGAGGCCAGACCTACCACATATATCATACATATTCAATGTTAAAACAATTAGTAAACATAGATAAGCAAAAACAAGAAGAATCAACCATAATCCCATTATCAAGAGACAGTAACTGTGAAAGTCTTGATTGATATAATTGCTAACATAATTTTCTCTGCATAGAAATTGTTACAGATGGTTACACAGGATTAAATTATATCAGGTATGCTGATATCTATGTTTCCCCTAATAACTTTATAGCATGCATTGTTCCTGTCAACAAACTATGCTTCCATTTCTTTTGGCTGCCCTATATTCCATCATATGGATTTTTCATAATTCACTTAAGCAATCCCTTATTGTTAGACATTTAATTTTTGTTATTATAAGCAATAATATAATGAATATCTTTGGACCTACAACTATACATGCAACCTTAATTTTCTTTTTAGGAAAAAACCTTGAAGATGAATTGTTGGATCAAAGGATATACACATCCTAAAGGATTTTGGCTTTTAGTTAAGTACTATGCTAAATCCATCCTTTTCAGGTCAGTCTGACCTCTATTCCTATTAGTCCCATTGACCCTGACCTTTGTATTTATGCCTCTTTAGATTGATCCACTGCATCAACCACCACTCCTGATCTAGCTACTATATTTCATACACTTTCTCCAGGTACTCCCTTTCCCTTGGTTCCCAGAGAAAGTTGTCCCTTTGTCCTCTCTCTGTAGCCTGTGACACAGGTCCTTCATGAGAAGAGGCTTCTTCCTATCTTTGCACTGAGCATAGAGGATATCACACTTTTTTCCTTTACCGTAACTATTTTCACAAAATATTACTTCAGATTTCCTGCCTATTTTGGGGGCTTCTCTGCTACGCCCACCTAAGCTCTAATCATTCTGAACTATTTGTCATTTTCAATAACTAAGATACTTACCACTTCATATCTTTATATCTCTACATTTCTTCTTTGCCAGAAATACCTTCCCCTTGTCTGTCTGGCAGATTTCTAGTCATCTTTCAAGACTACCGTCTCTTTGAAGCCTTTCCTGAATAATACCTGTCCCTCAACAAGTGATGTCTTAGTGTTCCCTCTCTATCAAAAGGATTAAGGTAATCCTTAAATCTCTTTCCCCCAATAGACTGTGAACTTTCTGAAGGACAGAAGCAATGTCTTATGCCACTGTGTCTTCATGCCAAATTCCTCATATGGAAAAAGGGAGTGGCAATTGTTCCTATGCTATAGGACTGTTGTGGGGGTTAAGTGAGTGAAGGCATGCAGTGATTCTTTTAGAACCTTGTCTCTCACATTGTAAATACTTGAGAAATGTTAGCTATTGTTGTTATTATTATTGCAACTATTGCTAGTAACATTTCTACTATTATTTCTGCAACCTATTCCAAACAAAGTAGGTACTCACTGAACATGTATCAACCGACTAGATAAATGAATTGATGGCTGGAGTGAAGAAGGGTAGTATAATGACCAGGGCCAACAGAAAGGTTGTGAGTAAGTAGGAGGTTAGACACATCCACAGTCCAGGAAAAGACACCTTGAAGATTCCATTACAACTGTCACAGGACTATTGAGGAGAAAAGGCCTGCTTCCCAGCAGCTTGGAAATAAGTCCCTATGGGAAGAAGAGAAACTCAATAGGCCACTGCAGCTTTTGTGAAAGTATTCAACAACAACATCCTAACTCTCTCTGCCCTGAATCTATATTTACCAGGAAACTTGCTGATTATTAATTTGTTTCCCAGGAAACTTGATGTAGGGAGTGAGTGCTAATAGCTAGCTATCTGATTAGCTTCATGTGGATATCCACCGCTGTAAATGTAAAAATTTATTTTCTGGTCTTAAAAACAGTCTTCTGGGAGTTTTCTTAGTTATCAGCAAAATCTCTGGAAAATGAAATTTGGAAAATACCATTAACTGAGGTAAGCTATATGAACCCAACACCAACCCCAGGAAATATCTGCCCGCATAAAACTGGGATGTTAATAACTGCTACAAGAAGACAGTTTTGCTCTCAGCTACAAAGAAACAACCAAAGCAGTATGATAAACCTACCATTAGTGTAAGTCCTAATAGTTTTCATACACTATGTCAGCAACACTAAGGTGAGAAGTTGGGCCATACTGCTCATTCCTTTAGAGCTGGGTTTTGTCATTAACTCTGACAACAAACATGTTGCCCATAACCAATTGAAGGCCTTTTAAAACATAGGCTCAATTCTAATGTGTGTGAGGTAGTTAGGCCTGGTCTCCAGTTTTCATCTGATTTTAGGAGTCTATATTTCATATGTAACACTTCTGTTTTCCAATATTTTTCTCTTTTGTAATGTGATCTAAGTTTCTAATAGGAAGATTTTCATTTAGAAACCCTGCGTCTCATGACATTCTTGATATTGTCCATAATTTTTGATTGGCAGCAATAAATCCTCCCATTTAAAAAAAAAAAACACATACACATGAGAAGATAATATATTAAGTGATTAAATGATGGAAATTTTCAACTCGAATGATAGATCTGTATAAATGTGTATGCACGCAAGCATACACACACACACACACACACACACATCATACCTCTCTTTATCTAGTTATTCTTCATACACGGAATGAGTCTCTCAGACTCATGTGCTATCTATTATTTCACACAGACATTGCCTCTTAAAATATTGTTTGCACAAAGTCCTTAAAAACTCTTGTCCAGCAACAGCAGTCTTTATATCATTATTTATTAATTGTAATTACTTTAACTTACATGGCTTTTATAACTAAAGAAGGACTCCCACACAATTTGAATTTAGCTATTGATGTTGTTAAAAAGTTATTAATGAGCTATTTGTGAGGCAATGATAACTAGGAATATCATGATTTAAGTTCCTATCTAGCTTTCAACTGCCAGGAGGTAATAATAATAGTAGGTTTATTTATAAGACCTCAGACTCCCTCAAAGCCAACATTAATTGATAGACACTATAGTTGGAATTGTGTGGGCTCTGGAAGGAAACCCAGCTAAGTAAATATAATGTCTTTCTGCTGGTAAGTTTCATTCATTCAGAAGCCTTTACTTAAACAATTAACAATAAAAAAGCAATAAATATATGCCTTAAGTGTTTCACCTTGAGTGGATCTCTAATTGAGACAAGTATATGAGTTTATGGTACAAAGCATATGACTTCTCATGATGGTTTCCTTTGGCTCTAAAATTCTCAGATTAGCAACCATCTCTTCTTTGTAGTCCATGAGGTGTGTACACTTTTTTTCAGTCACCCCAGAAAATTAAAAGAAAAGTATTGGTACTGTGGTCCCCATGGATTCTACTAATAAAATGAATTCTTCTTACTGTGATGATTTCTCGATGATTCTGTGAATGTGAAACTTCATCACAACCCCACCACCACTATCCTGCCTCGTCTTTCTCATCATTAAAAGGTATTAGAATCACAGATATTAGCACTGTAAGGGATGCCCAAACCAAGCCCAGGCTTTCAGGTAATTAAGATCTTGTTTTTAATACAAATTCAATTTTAAAAAAACACAATGACCTTATAAATGAGTGTTTATTATGAACAGAGGATTATTTGAGAAGCAAATGGTTGTATGTTGGAGAGGGACCTGTGATGAGGAGAGAAGCAAAAACCATGTGAGGCTTTGTAATATCTGTTTTTGAACAGTATGGAGAAGGTGAGGCACTTAATAGCTGTGTGACTTCCTGAAAATCAGGGAACCTCACTAAGTCTATTGTAAAACTAGAGTTCAGACCCTGATCTGTGTGACATGAAGTACTACCTCTTTCTAGTACATGATGATTTTTCTCAATTAATACTTATGAAATTTAATTGAAGAAAGCATACATATTGTAGTGAGGTAGAGAGTAGATTTTTAAAGTAGTTTTGTGATTCCTTCAGTCCTAGACTCCTTGTTGCTCTTAAAATTAAACTCTGATTGGAATTGGTAAACTTCAGAAATTCTATTGGCATTGAAGTGCTGCCAAAATCCATGTTGTTGATGAACATTTCTTCATCTGAATTTAGTTAATTCATTTTATATGTGTACTTATTGTTTACCACTGCAGAACCTTGGCAAGACTCTCTTGCCAAGGAATGGGTGTGCAGAAACTTTCATCAAATAAAATTCTTATACTGGTATGTTTTATTTAATGATTTAAGAGGGCATGCTATTTTTTTTCTCTTTTCCTTTCAATTCAGGAATTGAGACATTTTAATTAAATAAAAAATGCCTGAAAAAGTGCCAATAATATCTATCATTAACTAGCTACTTGTAAATTTATTTCCCATACATGTGATCTATAAATGGCAATCATTTCTGGATTGACATTTCTTAAAATCACTTCCAAATAGTATCTAAATTAAATGATGAAACATTCCCTTTGACCCTTTAAAGAGCATTAGCATTTAAAAAACCAGCTCATTCACCAAACCTATGGATTCCCATTCCGTAAAAGAAAAGTTTTCAGGGAAGCGGCTGTGGCTCAATCAGTAGGGCTCCCGTTTACCATATGGGAGGCCCCGGGTTCGGTTCCCAGGGCCTCCTGGTGAAGGCAAGCCCGCCCGCACGGCGTGGTTAGCTGACCCAGAGAGCACAAGCAGCAAGGGGGGGATAAATGAATAAATAAATAAAATCTTTAAAAAAAAAAAAAAAAAAAAAGCTTTCAATGTTCTGTAAAAGGTGATGGAGGCTAATGGGAAGACAAAACTGAGTAAAGACAAAGAAAGCCTTTTTTTTAAAAAAAACCAGTAATGTGTAATTAAATTATGAATCATTGTTTGAGCTGAATTAATGGTAACCCATAGGAGTTATTTTTATCACTTGATTTAGGTAATATTGATTTTACTTGAATACAGAAACAGAATGGGAATTTATGATACTAGCACATTTATTGATGATGCAGTGACTACAATGTACAAAGAAAAGGAAACAAACGATTTGGGGCTTTTTCTTCATACATTGTTTGACATAACTAGGAATAATTTTATTTTTTCTTTGTGTTCAAACTTTTATTCTCTTTTTTCTTCACTTATCTAAAAGTAAAAAAATACTACCATCTGATTCTATTCTTCTTCCAAATTAAGTGTTTTGGGCTTTTAAGATGTATACAGCTGTAATGGCAAATAGCCTCCATTTTTATCTCTTCTGTGGAACTGTAGTTCTCAGTTGACAATGGAGGAGCTGGTATGTTACACTTTAAGGAGCAATCGACTACAAAGTGCCATGGAAGAAATTTGAACATATTCTGGAAATAATTGAAGGTCATATTATCTGCCTTCAACCTTCACCCTTGAGTTTCTATCACCATCAGCTCACGGTAGTTGCTCACAGGACTGCTATGGCCATTTCATGCAGGGCACTAACAAAATTGGACTAATTGCTTTTGTTCTTTGCTAGCCTATGGACCTGGAAAAGCTGTGGAGAGCTGTGAAAAATCATTATGTCAGTTTATATTCCCTATGTGATTTATCCAATTGATTTTAAAATCCAGCAAACAAAACACTAGGAAGCAAATTCACAGAAATTATAATATATAATATTTTTAGTCTATAAATGGCACATACAAATTGATTTTTAAAGTATTATAAGCACAACAATTAAGCAAAAGATGTGAGCAGACAATTCACAAATGACATAATTATAAACAGTTTAAAAACTCAAAAAAAAAAAAAAACTCATGGAAAAATGTTCAACTCATTATCATCAAAGTAATGCATAGTAAACAATGGGTTGGCATGTTGTGCTTATCAAATTAGTGAAGATTTTAAAAATTAGACAAAACCATTAAGGAGAAACTCTCAGATGATGAGAACAAATTGGCATCACTCATGGAAAAGCAATTTGGCAATAATGAGAATTAAAATGTTCATAAACTCTTATTCAGTAATTCTTGATTCTAGCAATCTTTCCTAACAAAATAGCCCTTTATGTAGAAAGAGCTATTGTGATAGTTGTTCATTTTTATGTCATTTAAAATATGTTATGAGACTGAATATTGCATAATGTCCAACAATAAACATATGCCTAAGTAAACTATAATTAATCCAATGGATATCATTTTGTGTATTCTTTTAAAATAATTAGGCAGAAGTTATAATAAAAATGGAAATGGTTATGTTACAAAATAGTGAAAAAAGTTGAATATAGTATTTTATGATCATATTATTTCAATTATGAAAAGCAAACCCTGAACAATATATAGAAATAAAAATTGTAAGAAAATATACCATAATATTTTGTGGGGGATTTTAAGGTGGTGGGAAATATGTAAGATGTTTTTTCTTTCTTGTGTATTTCATGGCTTTCCCACTTTAGATGATATGCACATTTTCTTTTATAACAAAGAGAAGTTTATTAAAGAAATAAAAAGCACATAAAAGAAAAAAAAGGACTGAGACTTCAAGGTGGTACAGGCACTTTAGCTAATCAACAGGGATCCAGCCCTTATAATCCATTCCACCGGTAAATGAATTCTCACTGGCCTTTGTGAATTTTTTCAGCTCTTTGAATGTTGACAGTTGGATTGATTGCTGGGAAGATATTTTAGAACCTAAATGCTAATGAATTAGAATGTAGTAACTACAACTCTGGTTTTAACTAAACCAAACTTAAGGGGAATATGTGCATGGTCAATGAAAGTTTCTTAAAAATAACAAGTTCTTCAAAATGGCATAATTATCAATGAATACTTACTGAACAGCCATAAGCTGCTTTATAAAAGCACTGACTCACTTTTTTTCCTCTAGGAAAAAAGAGTTAACATAACAGAGCATATATATTTAGAAAGTATTTGTTAAAATATCTTCTGATTATTTCAAAAATAATCATATTAACTTAGTATTTTTTAAAATATCTTCTGGTTATTTCAAAAATAATCATATTAACTAATTTACTTTCTAAATCTTACAAGTCATATTGTTATGGACTTGGAAATTATTCAGTAATTTTTTAGGCAAAGAAATGGAACAAAATAATATGCCACTTACCTGACATGCTTCTTTTCTCAGAAAAATCTTCATGTAACCATAAGTCAAATTTTTGGATTAAAAATGCTGCCACAATTTTTTAAAAGTACTGTTGCTCTGTGAATTTAGAAGGAGTGTGACAGAATACTTAATCTTTTGTGCCTCAGGATTTTTTCTCTTCTATTTCTTAAAATCTTTTGTGTGTAATTTGTTCAGTTGCAAACAGGAAATGTGGTGATGGAGGCTTCTATAGTTTTGATCTGAAACCAGTAGGCTCTTAAAAGGTTTTGTAACGTGAGAAGAAAAATCCCACAAGCCTTCATACTCTGGTATTTGAAATTTTATCAGTGCCTGAATCTAATTTAAAAATAAATAAATCAAGATATGGATTTGGCTAGGAGAAACGTCCATTTCTCTGGAGATAATCCAGGAATTTCCTCACAAATAAGTTCACATGACAACAAAATAAATTATACTAAACTGATGAGTAAAGAGTAAGCATCTCCCAGGTGTGCTCAGCTGCTGGTTGTGTTTTCTTTGAGTCAAAATGGAGGAGAGGGAATTAACACTTTTTAAGCACTTATTATGTATCAGGTGTCTTCTATACCTTATCCCACTGAAAGACTAGGTGCCTGCCTTTTTCTCCTCCAATCCTTACCCCAGACAAGATGAGTCCCTTTTGTCCCATTTAAGGTCATCTGGCAACAAACTCCAAGTTCTCAACCTCCACATCATAGCCTCTATGCCAGAAGTTCTCAAATGTTAGAGTGCATAAGTATGTTTTGTGGCGTGGGTCTAAAATGCAAATTTCTGGGCCCTACTGAATCAGAATATTTGGCATGGAGCCCAGGAATCTGCAATTTTTTCAAGCACCCTGGTTATTTTATATAGGTAATCTGGACAATGCTTTGGAAAACTCATATATATAGTATATATATATATTTATAATGTCAATGTGACATTTTATTTTAAAAAGAGTCAGATAAAGATTGCCTCTGTGTATATGCTCTTTATGTGTGTCTGTATATCTACTGTATATTGTGTGTCTATGTATACTTGCTTATGTACTATACCCATTTGCTTTAATTACAGAAGAATGAGAAACCTGAATCCAGCTTATAACAAAGGGAGATGTAATTTCCCATGACTAGAATTCTCAAATTTCGTATATAGAATCACGTTTGCCCAGTGCCTAGGAAACTGAGTTAAAAAGCAGACTTTGGATGCACAGTCTCAGAGCAAAGGTGTTAGATGGCTTCAAGTACATTATAATCTGGCTGATTTTCTAATATTCTTGAGCGCAAGGGTAGAATTGATCTTGTCTGTCATTGAAATTTAAAGGCCTAAAATAATTCTTGACACATTGCAGACCTCAATTAATATTCTCACAATTATTGAATAAATATAAGAATGGTAGAATCTCTGTAGTCTCCTTGCTCCATTATAGAAAACAAATTCCTAGTAACCAAAATACTGTGATTCTTTATTTTTGGATAGAGTTAGCTAAACATTGAGAGACTTTTTTTACTTCAATCACTTTCCCCCAAATACTCCTTTTGAGTGGTTGAATTAGAATCTCTAGAACTGAAAGAAATCATGAATATTCCTAGTCGAATCTTTTTTAATTTTTAATTAAATTTTCTTTAAAAATCCATTGTGGTGACATATATACAACACAAAATTTCCCATTTTAACCATTTATATTAAGTGGTTATTAAATGGTAATTCAGTGATAACAATTACATTCATAATACTGTGTTACCATCACCACCATCCATTATCAAAATATTTTCATAACCCCAATCAGAAACTGTACAAATAGCATGACAATTCCTCATTTCTCCACACCACACTCTGTGAAGCCACCTCCCCCAATTCTGACAGCCCCCAGTAATCTATAATCTACTTTATCTCTCTTTAAATTTGCCTATTCTAGGTATTTCATGTAAGTGAAATCACAAAATATTTTTCCTTTTCTGTCTGGCTTAATTCACTCAACATGATGTCTTCAAATTTCCCTGGATTTCATTCCTTTTTATGGCTGAAAAATAATCCATTGTAGGAACATACCACATGCGCTTATTCATTCATCTGTTGATGGACATTTGTGTTGCTTCCATCTTTTTTTTTTTTTTTTTTTTTTTTTACCGGGAGTTCCCAGGGATCGAACCCAGGTCCCTCCATATGGGAGACGGATGCCCAACCATTTGAGCCACATCTGTCCCCCTGCTTCCATCTTTTGACTACTGTAAATTATGCTACAATGAATCCTGGTGTACAAATATGTGTTCAAGTCCCTGTTTTCAATTTATGAGGCATATGCCTAGATGTAGAATTGCCCTGTCATATGACAATTCTTTTTTTAAAATATACATTTTTTTAAAGATACTTAGATTGCATAAATGTTACATAAAAAATATAGGGGATTGCCTTATGCCCTGCTCCCTAGCCCTCCCATATTTTCCCACATTAACAACATCCTTCATTAGTGTGGTACATTTGTTACAATTGATAAACACATCTTGAAGCATTGTCACTAAGCATGGATTATAGTTTATATTTTCATTTACACTCTCTCCCACACATTTTTGTAAGTTATTACAAGATATATAATGGCCTGGATCTGTCATTGCAATGTCATTCAGGACAATTCCCATGTCCTGAAAATGTCCCCATATTACACCTATTTCTCCCTCTCCCTCCCCTCAGAACCTCCAGTGGCCACTGCCTCCACATCAATGATAAAAGTTCTTCCATTGCTAAAATCACAGTAACTTTATAGTAGAATAACAGTAAGACTACTCTAGTCCATCGTTCATTCCCCAATCTGAGGATTCTGGGATGGTGATGCCCACTCTGCCTCTAAGTGAGAGGGCGCTTAGATCCCATGGGGCAAATGGATTAGACTATCTTGCTTGCAGTTGCAGACTCTCTCTGTTCCTTGAGATGGTTGTTGTCCATCATCATCTCCTTGTTAGTTGTTCTGGGAGAGTCCAGTGAACTGGAGAGTAGGTGTTACAACTCCATTGAGATTCAGGACCCAGCTGGTACAAGGACAGCCCAAAGATTTGAGTCTCTTAGACATACACCTATCAACTCTAGTACTAAATATAGGTTCAAATAGAAGGGGCAGAAGAGCCATGTGTAGGGAAACCACGACTGAGTCCAACTCTGTCACTTTGTGGAGCATAAATTCCATAGCGGGACTCACTGGCAGGTGCCAAACTCCTGGGCTGTCTGCCCTCACTATAGTGTGTGGATGTCTCCAGAGCCCTCAGGAGCCCCACTATTTGAGGTAATATTTACTGAGGCAGTCAATGAGATCCTGCTGAGGCATGCATAAGTGTAACATCTGTAATGACCTCCTGACTCACTTTGAAGTCTTGTATCATGTAAACCCATTTGCCTTTACCCTTTCCCCCTTTTGGTCAAGGTCTTTTTCCAGCTGCATTGCTAGTTGGTGCTTGGTATCCTTACCAACACTTATTTTCCTTTTATTTCATTTTAAAAAAATAATAGCCATCCTGGTGGATGTTAAGTGTTTAACCCAAGACAACTAAAAAGGAGATGATGATGGATAATGCCCATTCTGAAGAACAGAGAGTGTCTGCAACTGTAAGCCAGATAGTCCCATCCATCTGCTCCACGGGATCTAAGCCCCCTCTCAGTTAGAAGCAGAATGGGCATCACCATCCCCAAATCCTTAAGATTGGGGAATAAACAATGGACTAAAGTTAATTTATTACTATTCTACTATAGACTTATTATTATTCTAACAATGGAAGAACTCTTATCATTGATATAAAGGCAGTTCTGAGGGATGGGACAGGGGAAAATAGGTGTAATATAGGGGAATTTTCGGGACATTGGATTTGTCCTGCATGCCATTGCAATGATGGAAATAGGCCATTATATTTTGTCATAACTTGCAAAATTGTGCGGGAAAAAGTATAAAGTATAATGTAAACTATAGTCCATGGCTAGTAGCAATGCTTCAATATGTGTTCATCAATTGTAACGAATGTACCACACTGATGAAGGATGTTGTTAATGTGGGAAAGTGTGGGAGGGGGAGGGAGGGGGGGCATATAGGAATCCCTTATATTTTTCATGTAACATTTATGTAATCTAAAGCTTCTTTAAAAATAAAAAAGAATTAATTTTAAAAAAAGAATTTTCAAAATATATTCCATATTAAGAAACTTTTGACAAATAAATGTTCAACAAGTATATTTGGAAAAACTGCATATTGTTTCATCTCTATGGATGCATATTAGTATTTTAAAGACTTATGGAAATTCTACAAAAAAGAAATCTGAATAACTTTTTTTTTTAACCATAGATTTTCTAAATTTATTTGGCCAGAAACTTATTTGTTCAACTTGCATCCATTAGCAGGGTGACAAGTGCTGGGCAGCAGGTCAGGATGCCTACAGTCCAAGAGCTCATGGGGACAGCAATCTCAGGTCGATTAATGACTCAGAGGTCTACAAAGAATAAGATGATTTCATCCAAGAACTAGATAGAACATAGGAATGGAGACTGCTGAAGAGCTGAATCTCAGACTTCCAGACAGGTTTGGTCACCTGAAACAGTTCAAGAGGAAAGAACCCAGACATTGGGTGCATTCCAAGGGTCAAACTTTAGTACTAAAAGAGGAGAACTGGCAAGGAAGATCAAAGTCCCAGGCTAAAGACAGGACTTTGTCAGTGTTCCAAGGTCCTGCTTAGGACAAGGCAAGAGCAGAGGAAATAAGCAGAGCCTGAGGAAGGGTATGCCTTGTTTCAGGTCAGTTGGGCAGCATGTGGTACATGTTGAGTGATTATCTAATGACTTGAAAGAGTTAGTGTACATCCTAAATGCATGATTGAAATCTCCAAAATAGTATAACTTAGGCTGATAAATGTGAAGCATTTCACGGTTTCTAATTATAATAATATTTTGTAAAATGTGATCGACATTACAATATTCACAATTCTATAGATTTAAATAATCCACAAATATAACAAATTGCCCAAGGTCACACAAAAAGTTCATGTCTGTGCATTAGATTGCTCCACGGATGTTTTATATTTGCCAGGAAAAAATAATAGCTTTTCATTAAATATAGATGGTTGAGCACATGGAGACGTTATCAGAATATACAATAGGATATGGATATATGTTTGTTGTGAAATATATTAGTAAGTGCATTCAGAGATTTGAATGATAGTTTCATGAGCCATGTTCAAATAATAAATAATCATGAAGCTTCTGTAATACTTTTTAATGAGATGGGATATCAAAATGCAGTTTAAAAGATAGCTAGACTCAGCAAAAATGTCCTCAAAAACTTGAAGCAGTTAGAAATGTAGGGATTTTTTTGGTGGTCAGTTACCTTATTTTGATGGGCACCTGTCAAGAAATAATAATTTTAAAGTCAATAAAATTGAAGTGTTTTTCCAAAAGAAAATGGAAAACATATCATATTGGTAACTGCCAATCAGAACTTGAACATTCAGAAAAATGGGCCATAGAATGGAAGACAAGGCCCAGTTTTTCCAACCTTTATGATCATCCATTATTTCTAAACCACTATTTTATATATATATATACACACATATATATAGTTATAATTATGATTTCTGTGAAAATATATGTAGAAACACATACACATGCATGTACACACACATACATATATTTATTTATTTAAGAAATTAGAAATTCTGAGATGTTCCCAACTGTAAGAGTAGTTAGAAACTTTCAGGGAAGATTGTGAAGCAGGGAGCTCCAAGACTCAGTTTCTATCAAAACAACTATTAAAAAGGAAGGAACTGTCTGAAACAACTATTTTGAAACTCCACAGGCAAGAAGAACACTATATAGCACCCAGAGAAGAACAGGAGGAAGAGGCAAGGAAGATAAATTATGGTAAAGAACTGAAAATTGCTCTCTCTGCCCAGTGGCTACTGGTGCCCATTCTCCACTCTCATGGCATGTCTCCTGGTTAGCAGCTGATGACAGAAAAGGACATAAAAATCCTCTTTCCTAAGAACAGGGGTGGTCATAGCCAATCAATGGCCAATCAGTGATCACAGCATTTGATTAGCGAATTCAGATCTCTGGGTCCCATCTCTGAGGACAGCTGTTATTTCAACCCACCCCAGAAAAAAGCAGCAGTAGCCATTTTTTCAAACCTCCCCAATAAGGGCAGAGGCAGTAAGATATAAAGATGCAGTGCTTCCTTAGGGCTGTGGGATTCAGTTGACTGAAGGACTACATTTGCTAATCAGGCCAGGAATGCTCAGCTTGGGGATCCATCAGAGAAGCTTTTGGTGCACTTCCTGACCCCCACTAGAAGGCAATTTGGAGCCAGTCTGTGACCCTTTGGTGTGTCCCTGGTCCTGTTTAGGCCGGGAATGAATGAACTGAGGCAGTCCTTCCCTGGATATTTCTTCTCCCAGTAATTTCCCTCAAGGCAAAAGCAGCATGAGACAACAAAACAGTGTGAAAATCTATAGAAGTGGACAGTCTGGGACAAAGGCCAGCTGGCTTCAAATAACTGGCAGAGGGAGGTTTGTCCCATGGGAAACAGAGGATTCAATCAAATTCCTGTAAAGAGGAGAGCTCTAAAACAACTAACAAATTGCATGTACACAAACACACATATATTTACTTATTTAAGAAAGAGACAGAGGCCCAGAAAGATAGGGTAAACCATGCACACTGCATTCGCCTTAGCCAGACCTCCCTGACAGAAGCATTGAAGCTCAGAAAAAAACTCTGTTTTATCACCAACTGGTTGCAAAACCAAGAACCAGACATTTCAGGGAATAAATCCCAGAGCTAACATTTCAAAATATTAAAATGTACAGTGTGCAACAAAATAGTACAAGACAAACAAGGAAAAGGAAATGATGGTCCATCCAAAGGAAGAGGATTAGAAATGCAGAATACACCAATGAAGAAGATGAGAATGTGGGCATACTGAACAAAACCTTTAAAATAATCTTAAAAATGCTGAAAGAGATGAAGGAAAATACAGAGAAAGAACTAAAGGATATCAGGAAAATGAATGAGCAATATGAGAGTCTAAGTGAAGAGATAGAAATTTGAAGAAGGAACCAGACAGAACTACTGGAGTTGAAGAGAACAATAACTGAAGTGAAAAATACCCAGGAGGGTTTCAAAAGCAGAGTGGAGCTGGGAGAAAAAAGAATCAGTGAACTTAAAGAGAAGACACCTGAAGTGAGACATATGGGGAGCAGAAAGGAAAATGAACTATTAGAAGTGAAAATATCCTAAGACATCTCTAGGACACCATCAAGCACATCAATATACACATTACGGGAGTCCCAGAAGGAGCAGAGAGAAAGAAAAGGGCAGAAGAAATATTCAAAGAAATAATGACAGAAAACTTCCCAAACTTAGCAAAAGACATGAATATGCACATCCAAGAAGCCCAGAGAACACCAAACATGTAGAAATATACATACCATCATATACTGATCATACTATCAAATGCAAAAGACAAGGAGAGAATTCTGAAAGCTGCAAGACAAACTTAACGTTTTAGGTACAAGGGAATCCTAATTAAATTAAATGCTGATATCTCATCAGAAACCATGGAGGCAAGAAGACAGTGGGTTGAAATACTTAAAATACTGAAAGAAAACAACTGCCAACCAGGAATTTTATATCTGTTGAGACTTTCAAAACTAAGTGAGAGATTAAGACATTCTCAGATAAATAAAAGCTGAGGAAGTCCATCACCATTATACCTGCCCCACCAGTAATATTAAAGGGAAATCTTCAGACTGAAAGGAAAGCAAAAAAGACAGTGATTCAAAGCAGTATAACAAAATAAAGACTGTTGATAAAGTAACCATTTGGGTAATTATAAATTCCAGTATTATTGTAGTATATTGTTTGGTATGTAACTCCACTTCATACTTCCTTCAGGTACTAAAATGAAAATGCATACAAAGTAATGATAAATCTGTTTTTGGACATAAATTATACAAAGGTATAAGTGGTAACAAGTACAAAAAAATGATGGGGGAACAGAGGGGTAAAGGAAAAGTATATGTATATACTATTGAAGTTAAGTTGCTATTAAACCAAATATTATTGGTATATATTTAGGATGCCAAATATTAACACCATGGTAACCACAAAGAAAATATATGAAAAAATGTATCTAGCTAAAAATGAGAAGTTACTCAATATAGTACAATACAAAATATAAAATAATTATGAAAGTTGGCATTAATTGAAGAATTAAGTGGAAAAAATAGGTATAAGACTTACAAAGACTAAAAAGCAAAATGGCAGAAGAAAGTCCTACATTATCAGTAGTGCCTTTAAATGTAAATGGATTAAACTCTCCAGCCAAAAGTCAGAGATTGGCAGAAAGGATAAAAAACCATGACCAAACTATTTGCAGTCTGTAAGAGACTCACCTTAAAGTCAAAGATACAGTAAGTTGAGGATTAAAGGATGGAAAAAAATACACCATGCAAGTAGAAACCAAAATAAAGTTGGTATGGCTACACTAATATAAAATAAAATAGACTTTAAGTCAAAAAGAGTTATGAGGGAAAAGATGGTCACTACATACTGATCAAGGGGACAATTCATAAACATACTCTTAAACAACATAACCTTAAACAACAAATGGGTTGAAAAAGAAATCAAAAGTGAAATTAGGATATATACGGAGGCTAAGGAAAACGAAAATACAACATCCCAAAACTTATAGGATGCAGTGAAGGCAGTGCTGAGAGGGAAATTTATACTCTAAATGCTTACATTAACAAAGAAGAAAGATCAATTCAGAGACCTAACCTCAAAATTGGAAGAACAAGAAAAAGAAGAGCAAATTAAACCCAAAGCAAACAGAAGGAAGGAAATAAAGATTAGAGTGGAGATAAGTGAAAAAGAAAACAAAAAACAATAGAGAAAAATCAGCAAAACCAAAAGTTGGTTCTCTGAAAAGAACAATAAAATCAACAAAACTTTAGCTAGACTCATGAAGGAAAAAGGGAGAGGATACAAATATAAAAATCAGAAATGAAAAAGGGGACCTTAATCCTGACCCCACTGAAATAAAAAAGGACTATAAAAGGATACTATGAATAACCGTATGTCAAAAACTAAGATAAACTTGATGAAATGGACAAATTCTTAGAAACACATAAACTACCTACATTGACTCAAGTAGAAATTGAAAATTTCAACAAACCAATTACTAGTAAATAGATTTAATAGTAATCAAAAACCTTCCAACAAATAAAATCCCAGGATCAGATAGCTTCAGAGGAGAATTCTATCAAACATTCCAAGAAAATTTAACTCCAATTCAGCTGAAACTCTTCCAAAAAATTGAAGAGTCAGGAACACTCCCTAACTCATTCTACATCATCCTCATACCAAAACTGGAAAAAGATACCACAAGAAAAAAAAATACAGACCAGTATTTCTTATAAATATAGATGTAAAAATCCTCAACAAAATATTACAAAACAAATCCAACAGCACATTAAAAGAATTATACACAATGATCAAGTGGATTTTATCACACATATGCAAAGGTGGTTCAACATAAGAAAATCAGTTAATGCAATACACTACATTAACAGAATGAAAGAAAAAAGCACATCATCTCAATTGATGCAGAGAAGGCATTTGACAAAATTCAATATTCTTTCTTGATTAAACATCTGAAAGGTAGGCATAGAAAAATTTTCTCAATATGATAAAGCGCATATATGAAAAACCCACAGCTAATATTATCCTTAATAGTGAAAGACTGAAAGCTTTCCCACTGAGATTGGGAACAAGAGAAGGATGCCCGCTCTCCCCACTGTTGTTCAATATTGTGCTAGAAGTTATAGCCAGAGCATTTAGGTATGAAATAGAAATAAAAGTCACCCAAAGAGGAATAAAAGAAGTAAAACTTTTATTATTCACTGATGATATGATCCTATACTTAGAAAATCCCAAAAAATCCACAGCAAAACTTTAGAACTTATAGACAAATTCAGCAGAGTGCAGGATACAAGATTTATACACAAAAATCAGGAGTGTTTCTACGTACTATTAATGTGCAATCTGAGGAGGAAATCGGGAAAAATTTCCATTTACAATAGCAACTAAAAGAATCAAATATTTAGGAATAAATTTAATCAAGGACATAAAGGACCTATGTTCAGAAAACTACAAAAATTGCTAAAAGAAATTAAAGAAGACCTAAATAAATGGAAAGATATTATGTGTTCACAGATTGGAAGACTAAATATCATTAAGATATCAATGCTACCAAAGCAATTTACAGATTCAATACAAATCCCATTCTAACAACCTATGCAGAGATGGAAAAGTCAATCATCAAAATTATATGGTAGGGTAAGGGCCCCTGAATACCTAATGCCATCTTGAAAAGGAAGAATGAAGTTGGAGGACTCAAACTTCCCAAATTAAAATGTATGATAAAGCCACAATTCAAACAGTATAGTATTGGGATAATGACAGCCATACAGACCAGTGTAATCCAATTGAGAACTGAGAAATTAACCCTTACATTTATGTGAAACAATACCTTCAAATATGTTGCTGGGAAAACTGGATCTCCATTTGCAAAAAACATAGGATGCCTTCCTTACACCATATACAAAAGTCAACTCGAAATGGATCAAAGACCTAAATATAAGAGTTAAAATTATCAAACTCCTAGAAGAAAACATAGGGAAGTATCATCAGAACCTTGTGTTAGGCAATGTTTCCATAGACCTTATATCCAAAGCACAAGCAACAAAAGAAAAAATAAATAAATGAGACCTCATCAAAATTAAAACTTTTTTGCCTCCAAGAACTTTATCATGAAAGTAAAATGACAATCTACCCAATGGGAGAAAGTATTTGGAAACCTTATGTCTGATAAAGGATTAATATCCAGTGTATATAAAGAAATCTTTCAACTTAACAAAAAGACAAACAACCCAATTTAAGTATGGGCAAAAGCCTAGAACAGACATATCTCCAAAGATATACAAATGGCCAAAAAGCACGTGAAAAGATGCTCAACATCATCAGCTATCAGGGAAATGCTAATCAAAACCACAATGAGATACCATTTCACACCCATTAGAATGGATGTTATTTAAAAAAAAAAGAAAATAACAAGTGTTGGAGAGGATGCAGAGAAATGGGAATACTCATTCATTGCTGGCGGCGATGTAAAATATTACAGCTGTTGCAGATCCTCAGAAAGTTAAGTATAGAATTACCATATGGCCCAGCAATCTCACTACTATTTACCCCAAAGAATTGAAAGCATGGCCTCAAACAGATATTTACACTTTGATGTTCACAGTGGTATTATTCACAATTGCCAAAAGATGGAAGTAACCCAAGTGTCCATCATCTGATGAATGGATAAATAAAATGTGGTATATACATACAATCGAACATTACTCAGCCTTAAAAAGGAATTAAGTCCTGATACATGGGACAACATAGATGATCCTTGAATATATCATGCTGAGTGAAATAAGCCAGACACAAAAGGATAAATAGTGTATGACCTCACTGATTTGAAAAAATTAGGATAAGCAAACTCATAGAATCAAAATCTAGAATATAGGTTATCATGGGACTAAGGATGGGGATTGGGACTGGAAAGTTAAGGCTTAAAATGTACAGGGTTCTTATTTGGAATGATGGAAATATTTTGGTAATTAATGGTGGTGATGGTAGTTCAACATTGTGAAGGCAATTAACAGCACTGAAATATATATCTGAATATGATCAAAAGGGGAAATATTAGATTGCATGTATGGTAACAGAATAAATTTTTAAAAATCCATGGAACTGCACAACACAGGGAACCTGGAATTAAACCATGGACTCTAATTAATAGTATAATTATAAAAATGTGCTATCATCAGTTGTAACAAATGATCCACACCAATGCTAGGTGTTGATGGTGGGCTGGTATATGGGAAGCCTGTATTTTATTTATGAATGTTCTGCAAACCCACGACTTCTCTAATAAAGAAAAAAATCTATAAAGAAAAAGAGTAGTTACAAAGGTGGGATTACCTGGAATTTTGACTTATATAGTTATCTACTGTTTAAATTATTTACAGTAACATGTGCTGCTTTTATTAGCAGAAAAACAATGTTTCCTGCTTTTAAAGGCCCTTTCAAATCATCTTGTTTCATAGGAACAGAACTATCTCTGTAATTTCCTGTTATTTTGGTGAATCATTCCTTAGTCAGACTGAAGTTACTATAAACTAAGCAAACAACTTTATAAAAGAAATGTGGGGAGAGACCCTATGCTTTAATTATGCTGTTTTAAATTGTGAAATCCTTCAAAATTAACTATTGTGTTTGGTGTACATTTATTAGACTAATTTGATGAGTCATATTTTCATTGAGTTCATACTCAATGAAAATATAATTATTCAGATGGAAAAGAAAAAAAAAATTTAAAGCAATAGAACAATGTGTTGCTTTGACATAAGATTCTCAAATGTTTTTATTATACTTATTATAGCCTAGCAGAACCAGAATTCTTGGAAAATCAAACACTAAAAAGAAAAAATAGATAACAAAAATTCTATTAGAAGATAGAGAAATAGCTAACAGTAGATATAGTTTGCTATTTCCCCATGTAGATGATGCTTAAGCATCCAAGTTTTCTAGACTAAAAAATTGAGTCATTAAACATGTGTCTGTGAAATGTTGAAGAGGGTATACGATTAGTAAAGATAAAACTTTCTGAAAAAATTTGTTCTTATTTGAAATACAACCAGCTCAAACTAAATAAAACCAATTTATTTACCTCAGGACTTCTTTATAACTTTAGTTTGCTGAACTTATCAAAAGTAATATATAATATTCAGTATTTCAAAAAAGTGTTGCACAAAAGAAATATCCCTTTATGTTCACATCATTTTGCATTACTATTTTGATTATGTACTTTGTGAAACACTGGATCAAGTAATTTCTTCTTCCTGTTGACCTGGCTCTTTCCTTTTAGTCTTCTCCCATGTATAAGTCCTTGCTTACTTGAGGGACACCCAAGGTAATATCCACTCTACCATCTGTATATGCATTTTCATTTTTGGTGATGGCTTTCGTGTCTTACAAGGAAAAACAAGAGTCCTTTAGACTGAAAGGAAATCAGCACTGTAACTCAAATCCACAGAAAGGAATTAAGATAATCAGAAATATTTGAGTAAATTAAAAGACTGTGTGTGTATGATTGTTTAAAGCAATTATTATAACATTGTAATAATGTGTTTATTATATATATGAAGGTTAAGAGCAGCCAATTATAATATTTTTAAATGTAGCTGAAAAATCATCAGAGGAATTAAATGGTATCTCAAAAGGAGAACCGAAAAAGGTATGAGATATATAGAAAACAAATAGCAAAATGTCAGATATAAATACAACCAAATCAGTAATTACACAAGGGAAATTGCAAAATACTTTAAACTGAATGAAAATAAAAACACATCATATCAAAACTTATGGAATTCAGCTAAATCATTGTTTAAAGGGAAATGTATAGCATAAAATGCTTATATAATAAAGGGATAAAAGTCTAAAATCAATAATTTTATCTTGTACTATGGAAAGCAAGAAAGAGAAATCAGACCTATAGTAAGTTGAAAGAAGGTAATAATAGAGATCAGTAGAGAAATCAAAGGATTGTAAAGAGAACAATAGAAAAAAAGTCAATGGAATCAAAACCTGGTTCTTTGTAAAGATCAATAAAATTGATAAATGTAAGTACAGACAATATAGGAATTAAAAGAATTATAAGGAAATATTATGAACAACTTCGTGCCTATACATTTAACAACTTAGATGAAATGGACAAATTCCTAGAAAGACAAATTATCAAAACTGACTCAAGTAAAAAATAGAAAACATGAATAGACCTATATAAAATAAATAAATTAAATTAGTAGTTAAAAGCAAGGGAAGAGGGAAATTGCAGGGAAGGAAAGTTTACTTTCTAAAATTCTATATTATTTGAAACTTTTTCAATGAGAATGTAGTCCTGGATTATTTCTAAGGTAATAACAAAGATAAATTTCCAAAAAATAAAAAATTTTGATAAACAAAATTGTTTCCCCAATCGGGGGAATGAGCAGTTGATGCAAATATTTATCTCACTTGCAGTGATGAAAGACACAATGTCTAAATTTTTAAAAAAATTTTATTATTTCAAATTGTTTAAATTTGTATAATAGACACTGTTCATTGTTTAGTCAAGATCCAACTTCTCACAGTCTTAATTTGTTTGAAGCAATGATGTACCTAGCCCAAGTGAGGTAACAAGTTTCTAAACCAATCATGACCATCCTGTTCCCTGCTTTCCTAGAGCCTCCCCCTGCCCTTCCACCCTTTGTAGCAGTTAAATGTGGCCCTGTGGCCTGATTCTAGACAAAAAGACTCAAAGAAATGTCTGCTACAGGGATTCAGAAACCTTTTCTTTTTCCTTCTTGAAAGGGGTAGATGAAGCTGACATCTCCTTACTTCTTCCTCATTCCTTCTTCCTCTTTCTTGAATCCAGCTGTGGTACCTGTAGCTGGAACAGCCATCTTGAAACCAAGAGGAAAATGTCAAGAGAATTTTTTTGAGTTTGTTTTGACATTGCTAACCCACTGAATAAAACCATAAACCTAGCTCGGGTTTCTTGCTTTTTAAGGAAAATAATCCCTAACTGTTTTAGTAGTTGAAATGGCTACCAGGCACAATCCATACTGTTCCAAGAATTATAAAATGGTATGATGAATCTATTGAGGATCTTGTTAAAATACATAGTTTATATGTGTGGCATATATATGTATGAATGAATGTGTGTGAGCATATGTTTAACAAATATGTATACTTTCAATAAGTTTGACAAACACTAAATACTATCCCCTCTCCTTAGGGTTTCATACTGCATGTTAGCTTTAATGATGTTAGTGATTAGCACTGAAATGTCTACTCTAAATAAACCTATTTAAACAAGATTAATGCTCTTAAAATATGCTTCTGACACATATTTGACAAAAAAAAGAAAATACTTATTAAATACCACCTAATATGGAATGAATTGGGACACATTTAGCTTGTGTTCTACCTGATGGTTCATTAAGTTGATCCCTATTTTGGTGATTGTTTTCTGAAGCAGTGTTCCTGGAAGCATACAGTTTAAGTTGAATTAAGCAAAAACAGTAAAGCTACTTTTTTCTTATGCTTGTGTCTAGGTGACTTAAGCAAGCAATCCAGCTGTGAGATATTTACATGTTGAGCTGTGTTTTAGGATGTGGTAAAACCTCAACAGAGAAACACGGGTAGTAGCACATTGCAGCATTGTTTGCTAGTCACAAATAGCATCCTGTACCTCTCTACACCAGTCATTTTTATCTTCCTGCAATCAGTCTCCTTTTACTATTGTGCCAGTTTGCTTATTGACAGTGCAGAAACAGAGACACAAGGTGGAGGCATGTAGATACCTATGCGGAAGAAGGGGGGCTTCTCTTTTGACACAGGGAGTGATGATTGGGACCACTGAATTGCATTTGATCATGTATCTTCACAGTCGGGCATCTAGATATACTTGCTGAGAAGGGCTTTGGTGCACTCCCTCCCAAGTCATTCTCTTGTGAATGACTGGATACTAAGGTTGCTTTTCTTTTACCTGCTTCTTCAAAAAATTGTTCATTGTTACTCACAGTTATTTACTCAGCCATTCTTCTTTTGAAAGATGAGATTTCTTTCTGTTTGACACAGGATGTCTCACAGACATGTCAACTAAAACTTTCTGAAACTGAACTTTTGATTCCTTCTCCATCTTCCACATTTTGGTAACAGCACCATCATCATCCATATGTTCATGCCAGAAACTTAGGCTCCATCCTTGATGCCTTGGTATGACTCTCACCCCACATCCAACCCATCTCCCTGTCCTGACTTCAAAAATATATTAATTCATTCACACCATCTCTCTGACACCCTTCCAGGCCAAACTTCATCACCTCTTGCCCAGACCACTGCAAATAGCCTGCCTACTCCCACATTTGTGGGCTTTATGATCCATTCCCTACATAACATCCAGAATAATATTTCAAAAATTAAATGAGATCAAGTCACCCCCTTGCCTAATAGGAGCTCTCAATGGCCTTACATTACACTAAAAATAAAATCCCAGCTCCTTACTATGCCCAAGGGCCTGCACAGTTATTTCAACATGAAACACTTTCTCTTTTGCTCAGTACTGTAGAGGAATGGTTGGTAAACTACAGCCTGTGGGCTAAATCCACCTGCCACTTGTCTTTGCACATAAAGTTTTGTTGTAACACAACCACATTCATCCATTTAAATATTGTATATGGCAGCTTTTATGCTACCACAGCAGAGTTGTATACTTGCTGAGAACACATTGCCAACAATATCTAAAAGATGTTCTTTCTGACCTTTTAGAGAAAAAGGTGCAACTCCTGTGCTAGAGCCATACCAGCTTCCTTTCCCCTTCTTGAACAAGAAAAACTTTTCGTTGCTCTGGGCTTTATACTTGCTGTCCCCTCTCCTTGAAACTCTTTCATCTGTTTCTTTACAAAAACTTCCTCCATCATTTTCTCAAGGACTCGCCTAAAGTCAAACATTCAGAAAGGCCTTCCTTTATAACTCTGACTAAAGTAGGGCACCTTTTTCCCCAGGTACACTCAATTGCACCCAATGTTTCCTGTGTAGAACACCAAAATACCAATTGTCTTGCTTATGTCTTTGTTTATGATATACCTTCTTCCATAAGAATGTAAGCTCCAGAAAGTCAGGCACCTTGTCTACCTTCTTCAGCACAGCTTTCCCAGTAACTAGAAAGCACCTGCACATAGCAAATGCTCAGCAAATATTTGTTGATTTACTGAAGAACAATTGTAGCTGACATTACTCAATGACATTCAATCATTTAGCTTCAAATCCAGTGTAAATTTCCCACAAGAAATGCAGGGCTGTCTCTTCAAAACATGCTAGAATGCATGAGAGGATAACAACATTCTATGACTGTGGCACCTAGAGGTAGTCAAATTGTTCTTTGTATTCATTCATTCATGCATTTATCCATTCAAAAATATGTATACAGCCTTTCTCTGGAAGGTATGAGTCAGGATATGATTTAATAGCCTTGTTCATTTGCCAGAAGCATGGCTATCATTGTCTTAATGTGATTTTAAAATTTCAAAATCAAATGGATACCTGCAAATTTTCCCCAACCCACTCCCTTACTTACCCAAAGACTCAGTCAGAAACTTGCAGTTAACTCCAGGACTAGAACAGTCAGCTTTGGTCTTAGAAGCCCCAAAGGAAACTGCACTGTAGTACACCTAAACATATTTAGATTTGTGTGGTTGAAGCATTCTATAAGGAAAAGTAAATCAGCTGGTGTTTTTTCTAGTGATTGTGAATATGGCTAGCAATAGAGAGCGAGGAGCAGTTTTTGATGATGTACTTTTGTCGAGCTAGGTGATGTTGGGGTTGGATGTGGCTCTACAGTGGAGGGCTTTGAAAAGCATTGTCATGGGGGTACTTGTGGAATTAGATCAAATATTATCTGAGAGCTGAGGAGAGGAGTTCATTAAAAAGTGAGCATAAAACAAACCTGCCTGACTGTCTGACAAAGAGCCTACCATTACAAATCATTTAAACTATTCTCTTTGGTCTAGGACCATAGCTTACAGGGTCTTTGTAGTACTCAAACTGACCAACTCAGAGACTTTCACATAATATTCTTTTAAATATTGCTGAATTAAATAGCAGGTTGTCTGGCCATGAACCTACAGAGTAGATTCTGCCAAAGTTTGATGGTCACTTAAGACTGAAAAACAAAGCAGGAAACTCCATATATCAAAATTGTAACAGTTTATTAGGAAACTTACAAACTGGGAAACTCATCCTGGGATGCTACAAGGGGTTCAGAGTTGCACTCCATGCCACTGAAGGAAGGCATAGAGTCAAGTCAGGATTTGCAAGATCATAAACACGTTTCTTTGAAGCTCTTGATATGTAGCAGGAATAGTTTAGTACAAAAAGCTACCATTAGGAATGTGCACATGCACTTTAAGATGCACCTATAGGAAGGTTTTTTTGTTTGTTTTGTTTTGTTTTTGTTTGTTTTGCCTTTTCTAGGGATTTATGGCTTCTCTGGAATATGGCCTCACATTCCACCCCTCAAAAAACCCACTCTAACATTTGATATGACCACTTTCCATGAATTATCCCTGAGTGGTAATTGAAGGGCACATCTAGAAGCATAATCCAGAACAATATAAAATACATACACTAGTACCTGTGCCTGCAAGTGTCAAGGGGAAAATAAATAAAGCAGATACCCAAACTCCACTCTGTTAGGTTAAAAGGCAATATTGTCCAACACGTTCCATCTCTGGCAGAAGTTAGCAACTGTCCACACAACCAGCAGCTAGTCTGGTTATGAGTTGCAGCCACTTTGGTTGCCCATTTCAGGAATTCATTTCCTTCTGCTCTAAAGATTAGAAGCATTAACCTAGGGACAAAATACATGATGTTTAGTAGGAACTAATACGGGAGGTTATGAACATTTGGTAATATGCAAGTTACAGGTCCATTTCCTGACAAGATAGTTCCCAACATGGTTTCTTCCCCAGGGAGGTGTACCAAACTTTAGGTAGGACACTATATAAAGGAGCCTGTCTATTATGCCATCATAAGAGTGTGACTTCTGCATAGCCTTCTATAGAGGAGGCTGTCTGTAAATTAGAGCAACAAGGACCTTCTGCATATAAAACAGGAGTCAGAGTTAATGCTAGTTCTTTTCGTTGTCCCCAAGGAATAAGAATACCTACACACTTGGGTGGCATTTCCCAGCATAAGCCACACAAATTTGGTGGGTGCCTTTGTGTATGGCATGTGGCAATCTCAGTACAAGTCCCTGTTCTGTTATAACTGGAGAAATATCTTGTTCTGATGTTACTTCTATTCTTATTGCTGATGGAGTGGGCATAAGGGTGCTGAAATGCTCATATGCTGAGATTTGTCCAGTTGTTGGTGCATTATCAGCCTAACTGCTTCCTGTAAACTAGGCCCCTCCCAACCCCGACCTCCAACCCCACAATCAGTGGTTTGGAGATAACTGCTATAGCTGTTATTTCAAAATTTCATTTTTCCTTTCAGCAGCCTGGGGGTTGAATGTGCCAAGGATTTTTCTTTCTTACACCCAGTCCTGGACTTGGTGATCTATAAAATGGGTACCTTGGTCACTGCCAATTGTTGTGGTTACACATACTTACAGGGAGTTTCTTGAGTCCTCGTATTGTTTAAGTTTGATTCACTCATTGACATCCAAAAGCCTGCAGAATGCCAGCTATGGTGCATTTTTTCCTGTTGCCACTGTCCTATCAGACAGTCAGACCACAATACACTGCCCAGCTGTTGGTGCATAAAGAGATTGGCATAGGCTCATGAACTGTAACTATCCAGATGGCTCATAGCTCAGCACAATGACTCCATTGACTTCTCTGATGTCCTCCTGTGTGTAATTATCTAAACTGCCATTGCATGCCATTGAGGGGGTGATGTCCTCTGCAGGAACCATCAGTTTACCAGGCTTACTCCAATGGGACCCCCACACCCTCTGTTATTGATGCTCCTTTCTCTGTCACTGGCATGGATGGCGTAGGGGAGTTCAAATTCTCTACATATGTAACTTGCCCCAATAATTTATGTAACGCCTCAAATAGTGGCCTAGTATGGAGAGAATTCCATTGTTGTAAATAAGCATGAAGTTTTTGTAGTGTACTAGGCTGTGCACAAGCAGTTTGGGGTCAGATACAAGTATCTTTGACTCATCCACTTAGTGGAAAAGAAAATTCACACAGTTATTGGCAAAGTCATTGTTACAGGCTCAGTTTGCATAAGAGCAAGATCTGCTGCTAAGAGTTGTTTTCAGTAGGAATATATGGTTGTGCTGTTCCTTTCCGTAGCTGAGACCAGAATCTGAGTGGTACTTGCTTCCCATTTTGTTTTTGCCACAGGCTCCACCCGAAACCTTCTGGGTAGCTGGCAACATCCAATTCACAAGCTTGGCCTGCTATTAAAGTTCCTAGAGACTGGATCTGTTTTACAGCTATTTTTGCTTGTTGGAATACTTGCTCAGCCTCAGTGTCCCAAAACCAGTGAGCTCCCTTTATCATCAATATATATATAGTGATCAAAGTTTTGAGCTAGATGGGGTAAAAAATGTTTCCAGTAATTTAATAAGCTTACAAAGGCTTGCAGTTCCTTTACGGTGTGTGGGAAGCTGGACACATTTGTGCTTTATCTATGACCACTGCTGGAACAACCTTTGCTTACCCAACCAAATTGGCCCTAGGAATTTTACAGACTGTCTGGGCCCTTGGATCTTGGCACCATTGATGGCCTTTCCTTGGCTCATTAAAAGGCACTGTAATGGCAGGGCCACTATTTCTAGAAATGTAATACCATCAGAAAGAAGCATAATATTGTCAATATAGTGAAACACAACAGCATTTCATGGCTTTTCCCATTTTGCTAGATTAGCTGCTGCCATTCCATGACAGATGATGGGGCTATGTAGCATCCTTGTGACAAAATCTAGAAAGTCCACTGCCGCCCTCTCCATGTAAATGCAAATCAATCTTGGATAGCTTCAGCTAGTGGGATACTGAAATAAGTGTTAGCTAAGTCTAATATATAATGGTACTCTCCTAACTGGACCAACAAGTTATCAAGAAGCATTGTAATATTTGGCACTGTGGTGTGAATAGGAAGAACAGCCTTATTTAATTCTCCATAATCAACTGCCATTCTCCACCTGCCACCAGGTTTTTACACAGGCCATACAGGACTATTAAATGGGCTCTGTGCTGGTTGCATGATCCACACTCTGGTCAGATCTTGTAATGTTTCACTGATTTCAGCATGTCCACCCAGGAGGCGCTATTGTTTGGTATGGGTGACTCTCCTGGGGGGAGGCAGGTGCATTAGGCACCAATGAACAGTACCCCATATAAATGATTTCACCATGTGGATGTGAAAGCAAAATTCACTGGTGGTGGTGATAAGGTCTGGGTCATGTAATATATCCACCCCTAATATACATTCAGGAATGGCAGAAAAACACAATATACTTTTCAGGGGTGAGGCACCCAATTTGAAATGTTAGGGTAGTTTACCGTACTCATAAAGCCCATCTACCACCTTTAGCAGCTCATTAAATTTCTAGGGATTCCCATAATGAGTTTGCATTCTGCTCCAGTATCAATAAAGGCTACAATGTGCAAACAGTTTTTTGGAACCAGTGTATAACTAGCTCTACATGAAGCTTTTGATTGCCTGCTATTGCCTGTAATTGCAGGTGGCTGTGGCCCCACCCCTTGTCTTCAGGGGTAGGGGGTGCCCACCCCCTAATCCCAGGCTTACTTTCCTCTGGGGTGCTGTGAGAGTGATAACTGGTGGCACAGATTTAGACATAGGCAGAGGCTGATATTTTTTCTCCTTAGGCAGCTTTTGCCAGAGTTCTACTAATATAGCATTTATTTGTTTATTTTTTCTATTGGGGTGCCTGTGGCAATTAAATCAGGCCAAAATTGTTTATGGGTTACATATACAGGTGCCCATTGCCCCTTCCATTGAGATGTATCTTTAGTTACTTTTCTTACCCCCTGGTTTTCCTTCATGTCAAATAATGCTCTGGTTGGTATTTTCAGGGTGTCTCCATATTCACTTCATGCCCTAAGCCAAACTATTCCGAAAAACAGGCTACCTTCTTCCACACACACTGGAAGTTAGCCACTCTGGGATTTTCCCTGTGGATTCCTGTTATCCTTGGTTTGTTACATTTTCACTGGCTGTTTCACGAGTTGTCTGGCTGTGAACCTACAGAATAGGTTTCATCAAAGTTCAATGGCCACTTAAGACTAAAAAATGAGGCAAGCCAAAAGAGTAACAGTTTATTGTAGAAACAACAAACTGGGAAGCTGGTCCTGGGAGGCCTGGACATTCAAAGTAGCACTCCATACCACCCAAGGAGTTACAGGGGGTTATATGGGTAAGAACAAGGAAAGCACAGAGCCATGTCTGGATTTTCAAGATTGTAAATATGTTTTTTTGGAAGTTACTTATATGCAGCAGGAGTGATTTAGTGCAGATAGCTATAGTGCTTAGGATTGTGCACATGTGCTTTAAGATGCACCTACAGGGAGGGGATTTTTGCCTTATCTAGTAAATTATGGCTTCTCTAGTTTATGGCCTTAAACAGGTACACTTTGAGAGAAGGGATTTTCCAAATAATTTCATCTACAATGAATGCAACAAAAGCACTAGCATGCTTTTTACAAGAATAAGTAGGCATTCCATTCTGCTAAACCCACAACAGTCAGATATAATCTTTCTGAAACTTTCTGCTCACTCTATGTGCAGATAAATTTACAATGGCAGTGTGGAGAAATGGACCTAAATGTCTTGGGTTTTACAAGATAAAGCAGCCTGATAATTGCTATCTTGTTTGGAAATTGTAAATGATGGGTATCAGGATGTTTAGCAAACCATAATCTCATTAATCTTCCCTTAAGTAAGTCTTAACTAAAAATTGCAATATGGATTTTCTGTGGGAAACCACCAATTTGCCCCCAGCCTACCTCCTCCAACCACTGAGTCTTAAATGGCATCATTTCTGAGGAAGCTCTGCAGAGTTGAGAAATTTTTATTAAAAAGTGATCTTTTTAGCATCTACATTTCTAGAAAAAAGAGAAAGGGAGGATACAGTGTTATGCAGGCAGTTGATATTTGTTTAGTTCTTGTTTAATTACTTTGAATACATTGGTTAATACCCTTTCCACTTAAGTTTGTTCTTCTCACACTGTGAAGAGAATTAAACTCTTTCTTTTAAAGAGAAGTTGTGGGTTTACAGAACAATCATGCATAAAATATGGGATTCCCATATACCACCCTATTTTTAACATCTTGCATTGGTGTAGTACATTTTTTATAATTGACGAAAGCATATTTTTATAAATGTACAATTAACTATAGTCCATGGTTTAATTTAAGGTTCACTGTCTTTGTTGTGCATTGCCATGGATTTCTTTAAAAATATTTATTCTAGTAACATACATACAACCTAAAATTCCCCTTTAAACAACAATCAAATAAATTACTGAGTGCTCTTCATTACGTTCACAGTGTTGTGCCACGATCACCATCATCAATTATCAAAACTTTCCCAACATCCCAAACAGAAACGTTGTACATTTTAAGTCTTAACTCCTTATTCCTTACCCTTACCCTTTCCCCTGGTAACCTATATTCCAGATTCTGATTCTGTGAGTTTGCTTATTCTAATTATTTCATATAAGTGAGATCAAACAATATTTTGACTTTTGTGTCTGGATTATTTCATGCAACATAATGTCATTAAGGTCCATGTTTCAGAACTTCATTTCTATCATGGCTGAACATATTCCATTGTATATATAGACCACATTTTGTTTATCAGTTCATCAGTTGATGGACACTTGGTTGCTTCCATCTTTTGGCAATTGTGAATAATGTCACTATGAAAATCAATGTTCAAATATCTGTTCAACTCCCTGCTTTCAATTCTTTGGAGATAAATATCTAGTCATGGGATTGCCGGGTCATATGGTAACTATACTTAACTTTATGAGGAAACAAAAACTGTCTTCCACAGCTGTTACCCCATTTTATATTCCCACCAGGAATGCATGAGTACTCCTATTTCTCCACATCCTCTCCAACCTTTATAATTTTCCATTTTTCAATAGTAGCCATTCTAGTGGATATGAAATGGAAAATCATTGTGGTTTTTATTTGCATTTCCCTAATTGATAAAGATGGTGAACATCTTTTCATGTGCTTCTGGGCCATTTGTATGTCTTCTTTAGAAAGATGTCTATTTAAGTCCTATGCCATTTTTTTTAATTGGGTTGTTTTTTCTTTTAATTGTTGATTTGAAGGATTTTTTAAAATATTATGGATATTCAACCCTTATTAGATATATGATTTCCAAAATTTTCTCTCATTGTATAGGTTGTCATTTTACTTTCATGATGAAATTCTTTGAGGCACAAAAGTTTTTAATTGTGACAAGTTCCTATTTAATATTTTTTCTCTTGTTGCTTGTGTTTTGAGTGTAAAGTCTAAGGAACCACTGCATAACATAACATCCTAAAGATGCTTCCATACATTTTCTTCTAAGAATTTTATGGTTCTGACTTTTTGATAAATTTTGAGTTGATTTTTGTATATGGTGTGAGGTAGGGGTACACCTTCATTCTTTTGCAAATGGAGATCCAGTTTTACCAGCACAATTTGTTGAAGGTACTATTTTTCCCAAATGAGTGATCTTTGCCCCCTTGTAAAAAATCAGTTGGCCACAAATGTGAGGGTTGATTTGTGAGCTCTCAATTTGATTCCATTGCTCCCTATATCTGTCCCAATTGATTACTATAACTATTTTTTTTCTACTATAACTTTTAAAACAATTTAAAATCAGGAAGTGTGATTTAACTCCAACTTGGTTCTTCTTTATCAGAAGGTTTTGGCTATCCAGGGCCCCATAACCTTCCATATGAATTTGATGACTGGCTTTTCCATTTCTGCAAAGAAAGTTGTTGAAATTTTAACTGAGATTGCTATGAATGTGTAAATCACTTTGGGTTGAATTGATAACTTAACAATTATTTAGTTTCCAATCCATGAGCTCAGAATGCCTTTCCATTTCTTTAAGTCTTATTTGATTTCTTATAGAAGTGCTGTGTAGTATTCTGTGTACGAGTCCTTTACATCCTTGATTCAATTCTTTTAGTTGCTATTGTAAATTGATTTTTTTTCTTGATTTATTCTTCCAGTTGTTCATTGCCAGTGTATAGAAACACTACTGGTTATGAGTGTTGATCTTGTACCCTGCCACTTTTCTGAATTCATTTACTATCTCTAGAAACTTTGTATAAACTACACAGGATTATGTCAGGATTTTCTGCATATAGGATCATGTCATCTGCAAATAGAGACAGTTTGACTACTTCCTTTCCAATTTGACTGCCTTTTATTTCTTTTTCTTGGTTAATTGTTCTGCCTAGAACTTCTACAACAATGTTGAATAGCAGTTGTGACAGCGGGCCTCCTTATTTTGTTCCTCATTTTAGAGAGAAAGCTTTCAGGCTTCCACATTGTGTATTATGTGAGCTGTGGGTTTTTCATCTATGACCTTTATCATGTTGAGAAAATTTCCTTCTATTCCTAGCATTCTATGTGTTTTTAGCAAGAAGGGATGCTGAATTTTTGAAAATATCTTTTTTTTTTTTTTTTGCATTAATTGAAATAGACATGTGTTTTTTTCACCCTTCATTCTCTTAGTGTGGTATATTGACTTAATTGATTTTCTTACATTGAACCACAGTTGCACATCTGGGACAAAGCCCAATTGATCATGGTGTATAATTCTTTTGATGTACTGTTGGATTAGGTTTCCTAGTATTGTGTTGAGGATTTTTGCATCTATATTCATAACAGATATTGGTCTGTAATTTTCTTTTCTTTTGGTATCTTTACCTGTCTTTGGCATGAGGATGATGTTGGCCTCATAGATTGAATTAGGGAGTGTTCCCTCCTCTTCAATTCTTTGGAAGACTTTGAGCAGAATTGATATTACCTCTTCTTGGAATGATTGATAAAATTCCCCTGTGCTTTTATCTTTTTGGAGATTTTTGATTACTGCTTTAAACTCTTTACTAGTTATTGGTTTGTTGAGATCTTTTATTTCTTCTTGAGTCAGCATATATAGTTTATGTGTTTCTAGGACCCATTCATTTCATCTAGATATTCTATATGTTGGTGTACAGTTATTCATAGTATGCTCTTATAGTTCTTTTTATTTCAATGGGGGTTGGTAGTAATTTCCCACATTTCATTTTCTCATTTTAGTCGTGTGTATCCTCTCTCTTTTTTTCTTCATCAGTCTAGCTAAAGGTTTATAAATTTTATTGACCTTTTCAAAAAATCAACTTTTGGTTTTGTTGATTCTCTCTGTTGTTTTTCTATTCTCTATTTCCTTTATCTCCACCATGATCTTAGTGATTTCTTTCCTTCTGCTCACTTTGGGTTTAGTTTGACCTTCTTTCTACAGTTCTTCTAGTTTTAAGGTTAGGTCTCTGATTTGAAATCTTTCTTCTTTTTTAATGTAAGTATTTAGAGCTATAAATTTCCCTCTCAGGACTTTTTTTGCTACATCCAGTAATTTTGGGTATGTTGTGTTTTCGCTTTAATTTGCCTAAACCTATTTCCTAATTTCCCTTGTGATTTCCACCTTAACCCATTTGCTGTTTAGGATTACATTTTAAAATTTTACATATTTGTGAATTTTCCATTTCTCCCTCTGTTAATGATTTCTAGCTTCATTCCATTGTAGTAAGAGAAGACACATTTTAAGAATTCAATATTTAATTTATTGAAATTTGTTCTGTGACCTAAAATATGGTCTGTTCTGGAGAATGGGATTCCCATGTTCCCCACCTCCCACACCTGCCATAACATCCCTGTCTTTGTCTCTTGAAATGGTTTTATAAGTAAAGTCTATTTTATCTGATATTAGTAAAGCTACCCCGGCTCTCTTTGGTCACTACGTGGATGGAATAGTTTTCCATCTTTCACTTTCAGCCTACTTATGTCTTTGATTTTAAGGTGAGTGTCTTGTAAACAGCATGTTTTCTTATCCATTCTGCCAGTCCCTGCCTTTTGACTGGAGCCACTAGTGTTAATGCAGGACTTTCTTCTGCCATTTTGCTATTCAGTCTTTGTAAGTTTTATATCTATTCTTGTCCCTCAATTCTTCCATTAATGTCAAATTTCATATTTATTTGATATTTTGTATTGGACTATATTGAGTCCTTTATCATTTCTAGCTGGGTATATTTTTCATATATTTTTCTGTGGTTACTAAGGGGTTAAAATTTAACATCCTAAATATATAACATTTGATTTGATACCAACTTGACTTCAATAGCATACACTAGGATGATTCCTATACCCTTCCATTCACCTTTTTTTTGTACTTGTTACAAATTATATTTTTTTGCATTGTATATCCAAAATCATAGATTTATCATTGCTTTTTATGAATTTCCATTTTAGCACCTATAGAAAATGAGAAGTAATATTACATATCAAAAAATAAAATACACACCAATATTACTGGCCTTTTTAACTACCCATATATATATATATATGTCTGTTGTTTTTATTTAGAGACTAAGTATGGCTTAAGGTGATGTGTATGGCCACCAAGTTGACAAGGGGTAGACTGTGATGGTTAGGCTAGTGTATCAATTTGGTCGGGTAATGGTGCCCAGTTGTTTGGTCAAGCAAGCAGTAAGCTAATTGTAACAGGGAATTTCATGGACATTAATCATCAGTGAGTTAATTGCATAGATGGTTGGTTGCATCTACAATCAACTGAGGAAATTACTGTCAGCAATGGGTCACATCTCATTCAATCAATTGAAGGCCTTAAAAAGGAAAGTGATGTCAGCATTCAGAGAGAGAGAATTCCCATCTGTACTTCAGACAGTCAGTGTCTCTTAGAGAGCTCATCAAAGACCTTCACTGGAGCCCCTGGTTTGCAACCTGCCCTTTGGAATTTGGACTTGTGCATCCCCATGGTCACATGGGAGAATTTTATAAAATCTCATACTATTTACAGATACCTCCTATTGGTTCTGTTTCCCTAGAGAACACTGTCTAATACAATTACCTTTACTGGAGGTCTTTATTGCTTTATGCCACTTTGGTCCACTGTCTAGAGTCTTTTCCTTTCAGTGTGAAGAAATCCCTTTAGCATTGGCTTGTAGAGTAGGCCTAGTGATGATGAACTCCCTCAGCTTTTATTTACCTGGGAATGTCTTAATCTCTTCCTCATTTTTTGAAAGAAAATCTCACCAGATATAAAATTCTTAATTGGCACTTGCTTTCTTTCAGCACTTTAGGTATTTCAGCTCACTTACTTCTGGCCTCTATGGTTTTAGATGAGAAATTGGCACTTAATCCAACTGGGACTCCCTTGTACATAACATGTTACTTATCTCTTGCAGCTTTCAGAACTCTTTCCTTGTCCTTTGCATTGCACAGTTTGATTAATATGTGACAGTGGGTATTTTCTTCAAATTTATTCTGTTTAGTGTTCTCTGGACTTCTTGGATGTGCATATTCACATCTTTTGCTAAACTTGGGAAGTTTTTTGTCATTTCTTAGAATATTCCTTCTGCCCCTTTCTTTCTTCTCCTTCTGGGACCCTCATAATGTGCACATTTCTATGCTTGATGTTGTCCCAGAGACTTCTTAGACTATTTTCACTTTTTTTTAATATTTTTTTTTCTTTCTGCTCCTTTGCCTGACTCATTTCAATTGTCTTGTCTTTGAGTTTGCTGATTCTTTCTTCTGCCAGCTCCAATCTGCTGTTGAAGCCCTTCTGAGGATTTTTCATTTAAGATACTATGGTTTTCAACTCCAGTAGTTCTGTTTGGTTCATTTAAAATTTTTTCTCTTTCTTTACTGAGATTCTTATATTTTTCATTTATTGTTTCCCTTATGTCCTTTAGTCTTTCTTTGTAGTTTTCTTCATCTCCTTGAGCATATTGAAACTCATTTTCTTAAGTCTTTGTCTGGTATGTCCACATTCTCACCTTCTTTGTTGATGTTTTCTGCATTTGTATCATCTTTCTTTGGATGGACCATCATTTCCTGTTTCTTTGTTAGTCTTGAAATCTTTTGTTGAACATTGTACATTTTGATATTATAAAATGTTATCTCTGGCTTTTTTCCCCCTGAGATGTCTGTTTCTTGGGTTTGTAACCAGCTGTTGATCTGACAGATTTTCTTAAATGTCAGTGAGCCTATTAAGATCTTCCCACGGCAAACACAAAGTGTGGGGTCCTCCTGTCTTTTCTAGGTCTGCGTCTTTCCCTGGGCTTGTGCTTACTTTAGATTTAGTTCTCCTGTTTACTGGAGTTTGAATGCCCTCTCTGCTTCCCAGGAAAGAGAATTTCTTCCTCTCCCAGGTATTCCACTGCTGGATTTAAAGGCAGCAAGCCTTTTCTCCAAGCAGTTGACCTCAACTGTTTCTTATACTGCTTTTGTTATCTCAAGCTGCTTTTGTCTGGAAGGCAAATCCTGGGAATGGGGCATTAAGGAGAGGAGTTTCCCAAGTTAGTCTTTGCCAGCTATAAGGCCTGGTACCCACTGTATTAGCCATCTCTAGGAAAACAGAACAGATGGAAATACCTGCAAATAATATGAGATTTTATAGAATTCTCTCATGTGACCATGGGGATACACAAGTACAAGTTCCATAGGGCAGACTGCAAGCCAGAGACTCTAGTGAAGGTCTTTGATGAGGTCCTGAGAAGATGCTGTCTGTCTGAATTAGAGATGGAAATTCTCTCACTGAATGCTGAAACCACTTCTCCTTCTAAGGCCTTCAACTGATTGGATGAGACATCACTCATTACTGAGGGCAATCTCCTTAGTTGATTATAGATATAATCAGCCATGTATGCAATCAACTCACTGATGATTAAAGTCCATTAAATGCCCTTGTATTACAATTAGCCCAGTGCTTGTTTGACCAAATAATTTGGCACCATTACCTGGCCAAGCTGACACATTAGCCTAACCATCATACCCACTAAGGAAATGTTAGCAGGCTCCAAACTGTCCTGGAAAGGGGATGAGAGAGAGAGGCTAGGAAGGGTTTCAGGATCTTCTTCCATAGCTCCCCAAAGCTGTACTTTCTTGACTTTCCCAACAAATGCTGCCCTTAAACTGTCCTCTGCAGCTCTGTGGAAGCATACCATTTCTAAGTCTCCTCCACTGCATTTGTTAACAGTGACTTGGAAAAATGGTCACCCTGAGAGCTTGGCCCTCAGTGTTCTGAAGTTACAGAAAAACGGTGGTCAGTGATTGGTTAATGATTGGGGAAGTGGATTTTTATGTTCTTTTCTGGTCCCAGCAAGCTATGCCAGGTGCTGGATCCCACTGCTGAATGCCACAAGAATGGGAGCTGAGCAATGGTAATCACAGTGCAGAGAGAGTAATTTATTGCTAATTACTAATATTTGCCAGCCTATTATTCCTGCTTATCCCTGGATGCTGTACAATGTTCTACTGGACTCCAGTTGATTCAGACAGTTCCGGCCTGTTTAATAGTTGTACTGGTGGAGGCTCTGATTCCTAGAGCTTCCTACTCTGCCATCTTCCCACAATCCTCCAAAAATTAAACTTTTTAAAAATATTGTTTTTACCTCTTCTCGTTTTTATACTTGAGCAGTTCCCCTTGCTAAACTATCTAGTAAGTACTACAAATATTGTTCCTATTTGCCATTTTTCCTTCTTATATCAGCAAAAACTTTGTATTAGAAATTACATTAAAACAAATTGCTAGCAATCAATGTTTATGCAAAAAGTCAGCATTTCCCTGTTATTAATCAAAGCAGAACTATTTGGGAAAAAGAGGTCACAGCATAGGTATGTGTAGATTTTGCTCAGAAATCCACATCCTCGTATAAAAAAAAAAAAAAATTGCCAGATTGCAGCACTTAAAACTATCACCACGCAGGCAAAAGAAAAGGCTAAATAAATCACTTAGAGGATCGTAGTTAAAGATAAACATTGCAATCTCCCAACTATTTGAGGAACTGCTGTGAATTTGAGCTTCAACTAATTATGTCCAGAAGAAAAATGCAAAACTAGTTTTAGTCGGGCAAGGATGTGCATATAAATTTTAGACCATTAAAAATAGTACTATAGTTAAATGTCAACTTTATCATGTGGTTGAGAAGAAATCAACACCTTTTCTCTCTTATAGAGGAAACACAGAAACTCTGTTCAGCAAAACCCTCAAAGTTAAAGATGTAACTTATTTACTGACACCTCTGGGGTTGAAAAAAAATTCCGTATTTTTGGGAAGTGTAATACCGATAGAAGTTAGATATAAGGGCCTTTAGAGTACATTATCTGACCTTCTTAGGGAAGAGACACTATTTCTTATGCAGTTTGTGATTTTCATGTCTATAACAGTTTGATGAACATAGGCGGTATGCAACATTTATTTACTAACAGAATGGAATTAGTGCTAAATCAAACTGGTAAGCCTAAATGTTCTTAAATTATACAGTGACTTATCTACATTTTACACTTAAATATTGTGAAGCACTTCATTTTGCCAAAAATTAAAAATTTTTTCATTCCTGAAATCTCAAACATATATAAATGGATAAATTAATATCTGTTTTTGGTAACCCGTAAGCACATTTTATAGAAGGAGATTGGATTCTGAATTATTTATCAACCTAATAAATGGTTACCATTTATCATTTAGAGCAGCATAGCAACCCAAGAAGACCTTGTGATCTTTAAGAAGCACATATCAAAGCACCTTCTGTTTAATTAAAGGTATTTTGTTTTTAACTGTAATTTTGTAATTTTTGCCTTTTTTGCATTAAATAATGTATCTTCCTATTTTTAATAAACATTTATATTATAACAGTTTTAGATGTATAGAATTATTTCAAAGATAGTGCTGAGAGTTCCCTATACTCCATACTCCAGTATCCCCTTTTATTCGCATCCTATATTACTCTGGTACATTTTCACAATTAATGAAGTCCATATTCTATTCAGATTTCATCAGTTTTTCCCTCATGTCCTTTTTCTATTCTAGGATTACATCCAGGATATCATATTATATTTAGTAATCATGTCTCTGTAGGCTCTTATTATCTGTGACAGTTTTTCACACTTTCCGTATTTTTGATCACCTTGATAGTTTTGAGAATTAATGGTCAGGTATTTTGTAGAATGTCCTCAATTTGAGGGATTTGTCTGATGCTTTTATCATGGCTAGACTATGGTAATATGTTTTGGAGAGGAATCCCACAGAGGTAAATATTCATTTTCATTGTATTATATTAAGGATACATGCTATCAATATGACATATTACTGTTGATGGTCAACTTGCTCATATAATTTGGGGTAGTGCTTGTCAGTTTTCCCCACTGTGAAGTTACTCTTATTTCTCCCTTGCCATATTAAATGCTTTGAAACAAAATCACTATGCACAGCCCAATTGAAGCTGTGGGGAATTATGCTCCAACTGCTTGAGGATGGAGGATCCACATAAATTATTTGGAATTCTTCTGCATAGGATATTTGCCTATTTTCCCTCATTTATTTGTTTATTCAATCTTTAATTTATATAAATATGGCATCACAAATATTTATTTTATAATTTGGGTTATAATCTAATACTACTTTATTTATATTGTTGTTTACATTGTTCTGGCTTTGGTCATTGAGAGTTCTTTCAGTTGACTCCTGTGTCCCTTTGACTTACCCCCATCATTATGTGTGTATTTGAAGAGGGATGGTTGTTTTGAGTATTTTCTTACTTTTTGGCACTACAAGAGACTCCATTCTCACCTTGTATATATTCTGCCCCAATTCTAGAATGAGCATTTCTCCAAGGAATGCTGTTTCCCATATATTAGAAACCATGATCTGGGCACTAAGTATGCATGTTTTTCCTGGGGAATTTTTGCTTCAAGTCTCTCTTTTCTATGTGTATATAATAACTTGTGTATTATATAGCTCTATAAATATTTCTATATATAACCATCTCTCTCTATGCTAAACTAAAAATGAATCATACTGATGTCTCCAGCTCTAATCCATTACCACTAGGATCACTTCACTTGCTTACCTGTAAAATTGCACTACGACAGTGGGAAACCTGACTCTCACCTTCCACCATCCCATTACTTAATTGTCCAATTCCAATGTATTTGAATAGTGTTTTCAGAATTCTTAACCCATAATCCCATAGGAAACACCTTTATCTGCTAGAATATTGCTTATTTTCAGTTTCTTTTGCCTTTAGCCTTACAGACACCACTCATTTCCAAAGTTGCTTAGGGCAACACTTTATTTTCCCACCTCTTTCAATGACATTCTTTCAAACATTTGTAATACATCTAAATTACTTTGTCACATTCTGAATTCAATACTGGGGTTCCCAAAATACCTAAATGATCTTTAAAATTTTTTCATAAAGTTTACTCTGTGCTATAAAGTTCTGTGGGTTTCACAAATGTTTAATGTCTTGTGTTCACCATTAGAATATCATACAGAATAGTTTCAGCATTCTAAAAGATGGCCTTGCTTCACCATTCCAACTCTCCCTGACCCAACTCCCCAAACCCTGGCAACCACTGATCTAGTCACATTCTCTATAATTTTGCCTTTTTTCAGAATGTCATATATTTGGACTCATAAAACGGAACTTTTATACACTGGCTTTTTCACATAGCAATATGCATTTAAGTCTCACCCATATCTTTTTGTGGCTTGATAGCTCATTTCTTTTTATTACTGAATAACATTCCATTTTATGGATATATCACAGTTTGTTTTAAATTCACTTTTTGAAGGACATCTTGGTTCTTCCAGTTTTTGGTGATTATGAGTAAAACTGTTATAAACATTCATGTGCAGGTTATTGTGAGGGCATAAATTTGCAAGACAGTTGGATAAATATCTAGGAACATGATTGCTGGATTGTATGGTCAGACTATTTTTAGTTTTAGTTTTGTAAGACACTTCCAAACCATAATGGCTATACAATTTTGCATTCCTACCAGCAATAGATGAAAGGGTTGCTCCATACCCTTGCCAGCAGTTGCCATTGGCAGTTTTTTGGATTTTAACCATTATAATAGGTATGTAGTGGTATCTCATTATTGTTTTAATTTGTAATTCCCTAATGACAAATGATATTGAGCATCTTTTTGTATATTGATTTATAATCTGTATGTCTTCTTTGGTAGGGTGTCTGTTCAGATTTTTTGCCCATATTTTAAATTGGGATGTTTTTTATGGTTGAGTTGTAAGTATTCTTCGTATGTTTTGGATGCAAGAACTTTATGAGACATGTATTTCAAAAAGATTTTCTTCCAGTCTGTGACTTATCTTTTCATTTTCTTAAAAGTGTCTTTTGCAGAGATCAAATCATTAATATTTTAATATAGTCCAGCTTATCAGTGTTTTCTTTCATGGACCATGCTTTTGAGGTCCTATTTAAAAACACATCACCAAAAGTCATGGAGATTTACTGTCATATTTTCTTCTATAAGTTCCATAGTTCTGCATTTTACATTTAAGTCTATGGTCCATTTTGAATTAAATTTTGTGAACAGTGTAAGGTCTGTGACTAGATTCAGTTTTTTATATGCATTTCCAATTGTTCCAGCACAATTTATTTAAAAGACTATATTTTCTCCATTAAATGACCTTTGTCAATGACCATTAACAATGTTCAGTGCCTTGATCCCAGTCTTAGGGGTCAAGCATCCAGTGTCTCACCATTGGTATTATGCTACTATAATTTTCTTTGTAGATGCTCTTTATCAAATAGAAGAAGTTCTCCTAAATTTCTAGTTTGCTGAGAGTTTTTATAATGAATGGGTATTAGATTCTGTGAGGTTTTTTGTGTATTAATTGATATGATCTTATGATTTTTCTTCTTTAATTTGTTGATGGGGATTACATTGATTTTTTAATGTTGAACTAGACTTGCATACCTGGAATAAATGCCACTTAGTCATGATGGATAATTCTTTTTATGCATTGTTGGATTCAATTTGCTATTATTTTGCTGAGGAGTTTTCTGCCTATTTTCATGTGAGATATGGGTCTGTAATTTTCCTTTATTGTAATGTCTTTATCTGATTTTGGTATTAAAGGAATGCTGGATTCTTAGAATGAGTTAGGAAGTCTTCTTTTTGTTTTTATTTTATGGAAGAAATTGTAGAGAATTTGTATCATGAATTTCTAAATGTTCAATAGACTTCACCAATGGAACCATATGGACCCAGTAATTTCATTTTAGAAGGTTATCTATTTCTCCTTGTGTAAATTTTAGTAGTTTGTATCTTTTGGATAACTGGTAGATTCCATCTGCCTGGAGAAAATCTTTCAACATTTCTTGAAGATAGGTCTGCTGGCAGTGAATCCCCTCCTTTTATTTTTCTGAGATAGTCTTCATCCTTCCTTCACTTTTTTTTTTCTTTTTTAGACAAGTTGTGGGTTTACAGAACAATCATGCATAAAATACAGAATCCCATATGCCATCCTGTTGTTAACAACTTGTATTAGTGTCGAACATTTGTTACAATTGATGAAAGCACATTTTTATAATTGTACAATTAACTATAGTCCATGGTTTAACTTAGGGTACACTGTATTGTGCAGTTCCATGGATTTTTTTTTTTCTGTTATCAAATATACAACCTAACATTTCCTCTTTTAACTACATTCAGATATATATTTCACTGCCGTTAATTGCATTCACAATGCTGTACTACCACCACCACCATCCATCACCAAAATATTTCCATCATTCCAAACAGGAGCCCTGTACATTTTAAGCCTTAACTTCCCATTCCCCATCCGACCCCATCACCTGGTAACCTATATTCTAGGATCTGGTTCCTAGAATATAGTTTGCTTATTCTAATTATTTCATATCAATGACATCATACAATATTTGTCCTCTGTGTCTGGCTTATTTCACTCAACATGGTGTTTTCAAGGTTCATCCATGTTGTTTGCATGTATCAGAATTTCATTCCTATTTATGGCTGAATAATAGTCCATTGTGTGTATATAACACATTTTGTTTATCCATTCATCAGTTGATGGACACTTGGTTTGCTTCCATCTCTTGACAATTGTGAATAATGCTGCTATGAACATCAGTAAGCAAATACCTGTACGAGTCCCTCCCTGCCTGCTTTCTAGGTATATGCCTAATAGTGACATTGCTGGGTCATATGGGAATTCTATACTTAACTTTCTGAGGAACCACGAAACTGTCTTCTATAGTGACTATACCATTTTACCTTCCCATCAGCAATGAATGAGTATTTCTCCACATCCTGTCCAACATATGTAATTTTTTTGTTTTGCTTTACAATAGCGGCTATTCTAATGGGTGAGAAGTGGTATATCATTGTAGTTTTGATTTGCATTTCCCTGATGGCTGATGATATTCCTCCTACACTTTTAAAGGATAACTTCACTGGATAGAGAATTCTAAGTTGGTGGAGATATTTCTTTCAAGACTTATATAATTAATTTCACTCTCTTCTTGTTTGCTTGGTTTCTGACAAGAAGTATGTTTGTAAATCTTATTCTTGTGGCTCAGTAGGTAACTTTTAATTTTTTTCTGACTTCTTTCAAAATTTTCTCTTTGTCTTTCTGCATTTTGAATATGATATGCCTAGTTGTAATTGGGGGAGGGGGGAGGCGGGTATTTATGAATCTTAATGTTCTCTGCACTTCCTGGTGTCTGTGGCTTGGTGTCTGTCGTTCATTTTGCAAAGTTCCCAGTGAATATTATTTCAAATATTTCTTCTGCTCTCTTCTCTTCTCCTGAAATTCCAGTTACATGTATGTTGCTACATCATCTGAAATTGTCCCATGGTTTTTGGATTTTCTGTTGCATTTTCCCCCATTTTTTTCCTCTTTGCATTTAAATTTAAAAGGTTCTATTAATATATCTTTCAACACACTGATTCTTTCTGCAGCTGTTTTGGGTCTACTGATAAACTCATCAAAGACATTTGGCATATATGTTATGGAGTTTTTTATTTCTAACTTTTCCTTTTGATACTTTCTTACAATTTCCAACTCTCTGCTTATATTACTCATATGTTCTTGCATGCTGTCTTCTTTTTTCCATTAGAGCACTCACCATATTATCAGTATTTTAATTTTTCTCCCTGATAATTCCAATATATGTATCAAATCTGCATCTGATGATTGCTTTGTCTCTTCAGACTGTTTTTCCTTGCCTTTTGGCATGCTTTGTAATTTTCTGTTGAAAGTCAAACATGTTTTATTGAGTAATAACAACTTAGCTAAATGGGTGTATAGTGTGAGAGTTTACATTAATCTGGCTAGAAGTTGGGGTTTGTTTCATGTTTAATATAGCTATAGATGCCAGAGTCTTTAAAATTCTCTAGTGTCCTTATTTTTGTCTCCCCTCTTAACTTTGGGCTTTGCCAAGTATTCCTTCTCAGAGAAAAATCTGTGTCTTAAAGGTTTATTGGCTATAATACAGTGCTATTATGCTGGAAGCCTATTGGTGTAGTGGTAAGGTATGGGGGAGGGAGAGCATTCTATAATAGTCCTATTAATCTCAAGTCTTTTCATGGGCTTGCGTCTCTGACCTGTGAGTTTCACAAGTGTTCTTTATGTACAGTTTCTAATGTCAGCTGGTTGGGAGGGATGCCCTTCTACCACTGCTATGGGACAAGGCCCTATGGAAAGTAGGTTTTTGTGCAACATGCCTATAGTCTTTCCCATAACAATGAATACTCTTCTGCTCCCCCTGCCAGAGCCATGAGGGGGTCTTTCTAACATCTTTACCATGAGAACCTTGCAGGTTTCCTGAAGATAAAGCCCACAACAGTGTGCCCAAGACATAAGACTCTAATGCTAATCCATACTCAGCCTCCAGCAATTCACCAAAATTACTATTTAAGTGTTCCTATCAGTTTATGACTTCAATGACTTCTGTTCCCAGTAAGCGGATTTCAGCTGTGACTCTCTAGATTCGCCTATCTCTCCAGATTTCAGGGTGGTGATTTGTCCTCTAAACTCAATTTTCTGGTGGATCTAAGAAAAGTCATTCATTTTCAGTTTGTCCAGCTTTTTCTTGTTGTAAGAATGGGAGTGATGACTTCCAAGCTCTTTAAATGTTGGAATTGAAATGCGCATTAATTTTGATTGGTTGTCTTTTGCCAGATGAAAGTTTCATACTTAAATATTAAAAATGTTTGCACTTTTCTTCTTCACATCAACTGGCAATGATTTAGATTTTTATCACTGATTATAAAAAAGAACATAGAGCCATCTTATATCTCTTGCTGTAAGTTTTTCATCTATAGCACTTCCTTTTGTTTTGCTGAAAATCTCTGCTTTTATATCCTTCAGCCACAAATTTTGAGTGTACAAATGAACATAAATTATATCAAATAGCCTTTTTAAATGTATGTACAGATAGTTTCCTTTTTTAGGCTTTTTTTTTTTACTTTTTTATTGTAAAATACTTATTCAAAAGAATGTACAAAACACTCATGTACAATTTAGGGGATAATTATAAAATAATTACCCACTGTTTTAGTTTGCCAAAGGGATGTCAATGCAAAGTACCAGAAATGTGTTGGCTTTTATAAAGGTCTCTGAGGTAAAAGCTTATAGTTTTAAGGCCATGAAAAGTCTAACTCAAGGTACTGTAAGAAATGCTTTCTCAACAAAGTCAGCTACTGTTGATCCTGGTGGTGTTGCCACAGGTAAAGCAAGATGGCCACCAGTCTCTGCAGAGGTGTCTGCCTTCATCCCAGAATCTACAATCTCTTGGAGCTCAGCTTTGAGCGACCAGGCATAGGGCTTGTCTCTTTCCTAGGCCTCCTATATCAGTCTCAGCTGTTCTGCTCCCTTACCAAGTTCAACTGTAAGCTATCAGGCATATAGCAGGACTGGTCTCCTCTTGAGCTGCTCTGTGGGCCCAGCCTTTTGGGGGTTAAGCAATCCTCTCTCTCACATTGCAGAATCAAATGTGCTGGCTCTCCTTTTCCTCTGTCTCTGTCCATGTGAGTCCATTTATATCAGACCCAGCAAGGGGGGCAGGGACTCAACCTGAATCACACCTCACTGACATAGTCCAATCCAAAGCCCTAAAGTGATCTTATCAAGTAATTTAATCAAAAGCCCCCTAACTGAATTTAATGCAATCAAAGGGTATTATACCCAGAGAAATAGATTAGTTTACAAATATAATCTTTCTCTTTTTGGGATTCATAAAATAATCTCAAACTGCCACACCATGTAACCACTCTCATTAAGAAATGCCATATTGCCAATGAGAAGCCTCCAAAACAATGCAAAATAGTGATAGAAATGGGGCATCCTTGCCTTCTTATTGGGAAAGGCTCCATAGTTTCTCCATTAAATACCAGAGTTTATCCTTTTCTAGTGTTAAGAAAGTACCTCTCAATTCCTATTTTCTTGAATGTTTTTATCAGGAACTGATGTTCTTTTTTTTAACCCCTCCCCTCTCCCCTGCCAAAGTTCTTTTAAGCATGTAGAGAGATGATTTTTCACCTTAGTTCTATTAATGTGGTGAATTAAATTCATATATTTCCTAATATGTGATCCTTGTATTTGGGGAATAAATCCCACATAGTCATGATATATTATTTTTTTTTAAGTGATGTTGAATTTGGTTGGCAATTATACATTATTGTCCTATAGTTTTCTTCTTTTTTTTGTAGGCACTAATTCTACAAAGTGTGCACTATATTTTTTCAAGTATAAACTTTAGGTATCAGAATATACTTGCTTCCTAAAAAGAATTTGGAAGTTTTTTCTTCTTCTACCTATGTCTGGGAACCATTTCAATAGCAATGAGATTAATTGGACTCTGAAATTTTCCCCTGTGAAACTATCTATTTCTGGTGCTTTTTTGTGGGGAAGTTCTTTGATAAATTTCTCTATTTTTTCTATGGAAATTTGTCTATTTAAGCTTTCTTTTTTTATCAGAATCAATTCTGGTAAGTTTTATTTTCTTAGGAATATCCATCTGTGGCAGTTTGAGATTATTTGCAAATGCCAAAAAGAGAGATTATGCTTGTAAATTAATCTATTCCCTTTGATTGTATTAGATTCAGCTGAGATGTCCTTGATCAAATTATGTGAATATTAGGGCTCTGATTCAACCATGTCATTAGGGTGACTCAGAGTTGAGTCCCTGCTCCCTTGGTGGGTTATATAAACAGACACTCTGTTGTGGCCAGCAGAAAGTAACCCAAGTGGCACTCTTGGGGGTACAGATGAATAAAGTTTTATTATGTGTGGGCCCAGAGGAGAGTCAAGTCTCCAAAAAATCTGAGCCCTGTTTTCCAATTTTCATAAGTTTATATAGGTACACTAAGCGGGAAAATTCCTGAGCAAGCGGGCAGGCAGGGTTACAAAAGCAGAGAAGCAAGATTAGCATATCTTCCTAAAAGCAGTAGGCCATATGGGAGGAAAAGAGTCATTATCTGTTTAGAGTTGTAAATTTCAATTCAAAGGGGCAGCCAGGAGTGCTTATCTTCCTGATGTGGATTCCATGGAGAAAAAAAAAGGGGGGGGGGGAGAAAGGGACCCAGGAGAGTTTATTTTCCTAAAGCTGTGGGTTTCTGCTGAGGGGCGGTTAGGGTCCCAGCACTTCCTTTATCATTCCCCCCTTTTGATGCCCTTATAATTCATTATGGGGCATCATCTGCTAACATGGGGATTTTTCTATAGTCCACAAGGGCTGGTATTTAACACGAGGTATTACTTGGTGTTTTAAGGCATTTAAGCAGGAAGTGATATATTGTGTTAGGTACCGTAGAATGCATGGCCCAAAAGTTAAGAGGAAAAAGACTGAGGCTATTACTGGCATAAATGGCAAAATCCAGGAGAGAGATACTGGAAGTAGTTCCCGTTGGCAGATGCCTGGTATACACTGTTTAAACGGTCTTTGCCTCGTTCTTTCAGTAGGGCCACTTTGTCCCTAACTATTCCTGAGGAGTTTACATAGAAACAGCATTCTTCCCCCAGGGCCCGGCAGATCCCCCCTGAACTTGTTGTGAGCAAGTCTAATCCTCACCTGTTTTGTAAACCACTTCCGCCAACGAGTTTGTCTGGTCTTGCAGACCATTGAGAGCCCCCGATATTTCTTTGAGGTCATTTGATGTTTCCCGTGCTAGTGTTTGTAAGCCCTCCTGACCAACTGTGAGTGAGGCCCCTGCTACTGCTGCACTCCTGATTACTCCTAGTCCTAAGAGTATCAGAATTGCCTGTATTGCTTGTTTCGCTTGGGAGAGCTCTCCAGGGAATTCATCTCTATACACTGAGAACAATGGTATTGGCCAAGCCAAGGTAGCAGATGCCCTGGCCATCCTGGGGTAGGCACCAGTAGGCGTTGGTGCCACAGGCCCAGATGGTGGAGTTTGCGGAGCATCGGTCAGGCTCATTGAGTGGGCAGGTGGTGTCACAGTTGGCCCTTCCAAGAGGGAGGATGGTTGAAGGAGACCTGGTAGTTATGTTTTTACAGTTAGCTAGTTTTCCTGGGGGTTCAGTTATGCAGACTGGGAGGGGCCTGGTTCCCGCTGCAGAGCTGTCATGGGTCGGGGGGTTACATCCCATGGGACAGGTAGAGGGAAGATGATTAGACTGGAGGGAGTGCATAGCCAGCAGAAGGCAGCTATGTTGGGTCGAGATTCATTTAGGAGTTGGTGGAAATATCATTTTGCAAATGTTTGTATGTATTGTGAGAATTTTGATTTTTACCCACAATAAAAATAAATAAAAAATAAATAAATAAATAAAGGACATTGCAGGGGGCTGTTCTGACTGTGGCTTTTAGCATCTGGGCAGCTTTACTGATATTTTTCATCAGGGTTTTCTCTGGGGGTTGGGTTACCGGGATCAGTTGGACGAGTATGAGGTCCCCTGGGTCCGGCCCCAATGGGTCGTATATTCCGATTCCTAGATTTAGTCTTATTTGGGCCTTTAAAAAACTATTTTCTGATCCGGTGGTTATGTTTAATAAGGTGAGTTTTATGGGGTCATGGGTTTCTATGCCACACTCTGCCGGGCTGGGGATCTTCTGTAGGAGATATGGGGATGTCAGTGGGACCCCCTTCCAGGGAGTGGTGGCACCTACCAGCAAGCTCCAAGAACAGCAGAATCCTCCACCCTTTTGGGGGTCTCTGCAGAGGTATTTGTCATAACTCCCATAGTTGCGACCCCTACACCCTCTCCTGGGGGCAGATATGGGGGCATGGGGGTATGGGACAACCAGCAAGGTGTTAGGAGCGTGATATTGGATTGTCCTGCAAGTGTCAAATATTACAGAGGCTGAAGTTGCACCTGACAAGAATGCGACTGACGCCCCAGTTTTGACTAATTTGCAGCTGCCAAAGATTTTGGGGGCAGGTATTGGCTCCTAGGGAGGTGGCAAGGAAGTAAAGGACAAGCAAGTTAAGGCACAGAAGCATCCTATTATACAGTAAGCTATTGCAATTAGGGCTCTATTCACAACAGTCCAGTCTTCAGGGGCCACAGCAGCGAGTCCAACTCCAAATACCAAGGCGATCAGGCCATATAAGCACAGGATTCAGCAGGAGCAGGGGTCCATTCAGCAGGCATTTGACGAGGTCGGTGCTCGGGGATCCCGGGCAACTCGCAGTCTCAAGGGGTGGCCGGGTACAGGTTGGGCTGTCCAGCTGTCCTGGTCTTTATTAGGGTGTGCCTTCTTGACCCTGGAATGATGGATCCAAAGGACGATGCCTGCAACTTTAACAGCAGTAGGAGTTACAAGGATCCTGTCCAGGAAGACTGAAGGGGTTCTTTTTTCCAGTCTTTGACCCAGACTAGGTCCCCTGGCGGTGGGGGTGCACCGGGTGTCCCAGGGGGATGAGATTCCAGGACAAGACAGTTTTATGTATTTTGGCTAGTGTTTTCCCCAGCTGCTGGAGAATGGAATCTTGGCTAGCCTCCCCCAGAAGTTTGAGATTTCCTCTGAAGGCCCGGATAATTAGGGGTGGCCACCCACATAGAATTTCAAAGGGTGAATAGCCTGTGGGTCCTGGGGTGCACCTAACTCGGAGAAGGGTCAAGGGAAGAAAGTCTACCCTGGGGAGAGGCGTTTCCTGACAGAATTTGGCTAAGATGGCTTTGAGGGTTCCATTCATGCGTTCAACTTTCCCTGAGCTCTGGGACCTGTAAGCAGTATGGAGTTTCCAGCTGATTCCTAATATTTTTGCTAACTCTTGGACTATGGCAGCCACGAAGGCCAGGCCATTGTCACTTCCAATTGACAGTGGCGGCCCGTGTCGTGGAATGATTTCTCAAAGTAAAGCCTTAGTCACTTCTCTTGCCTTTTCGGTGCAAATGGGGAAAGCTTTGACCCAACCTGAAAAGGTGCATATCATCACCAACAGATATTTGTATCCCCGACTTGGTTTCACTTCTGTGAAGTCTACTGTGATATCTGGACACCTGCCGGAGTATGGGGGCCCTGCAATGGGTTGTTTTTGGCACAAACTTGGCACTGGCTGCTGATGGTGACACAGAGAGAAGTTAGACGGGCTATGTAGTAGTATCTCCCGAGCAAGACTTCTAGCGCAGTTTTCCCTAGGTGGGTGAGTTGGTGGTATCGCTTGATGAGGGCATGAGCAGCAACTTTTGGTACAAAAATCCGGTCATCCGGGAAAAGGCAAGTTCCTTCGGGGGTTCGGCTTCTCCCTTCTCTTTTATCCCACTCCTGTTCTTCCCGGGTATAGCTTAGTTGATCAGTTTCTTGTCCTAAGAGGGACAGCTGCAGTGTTAATTCCGGGACTCGTATTCCATGGGTTCGTTCAGCTGCTTGCCGAGTTACTTTGTCAGCTAACTTGTTTCCTTGAGCGGCCATATCCATTCCTTTCTGATCCCAGGCAGTGGATGATGGTGACTTTGTCTGGTTTCCAGATTGCTTCTAATAGTTGGAGGATTTCTTCTTTGTTTTTTATTTCCTTTCCCCCTGCGGTTAGGAGACCTGTTTCTTTATAAATTGCCCCGTGGATATGAGTGGTAGCAAATGCACACTTAGAGTCAGTGTAATGTTTACTGCTTAGTGCTCAGAGTTCTGCCCTTTGCGCAGACCATCCCCGCGGTAGAGACGCTGCTTCCACCACCCGTTCAGTGGTGGTAACTACATATCCAGCAATCTTTTCCCTGTTTTTAACAATACTGCTCCCATCTGTAAATGGTGTCTGATCTGGGGAAGGGAGCAATTTGTCTTGGAGGTCGGAGCAACTGGTGTAAACTTCTTCAGTCACATCAATACAGTCATGTTCAGGAACACCTTCCTCATCTGGCAAAAAGGTGGCAGGGTTAAGACTGCACACCATTTCTATTGTCACTCTGGGGTTTTCACAGAGCAAACCTTGGTAATGTGCAAGCCGGGGATTCCATATCCACTGATGCCCGTGTGAGTTCATTAGGGTAGTGACTGCGTGTGGCACCATAACATGGATTGCCTGTCTAAGAGTTAATTCGCCGGCTTCTTTGATGAGGGTCACAGTTGCTGCCAAGGCTTCTAGGCAGGGCAGCAACCCTGCAGCCACGGAGTCCAGCTGCTTGGAGAGGTAAGCGATGGGTCTTTGCCAGAGGCCAACTGTTTGTGTGAGAACCCCCAATGCTAATTTGTTCTTTTCATGCACAAACAGGTTAAAGTTTGAGTTACATCTGGGAGCCCCAAGGCAAAAGAGTTGTCTTTTGATGTTTTGAAAGGCCCCTGTTGAGCTTCTCCCCAGGCAAGAGGCTCTTTTTCTGGACCCACCAGAACTTCATAAAGGGGCTTGGCCATGGCTGCAAACCCAGGAATCCAGACGCGGCAGAACCTTGCAGCCCCGAGGAACTCTCCGAAGCTTTCTTTTTGTGGTGGGGGTAGGGATGGTGCAGATCACTTTCTTTCGTTCAGGTCGGAGCATCTGGTGGCCTTGTGTGATGCTGAACCCCAGGTACTTGACCTGCTGTTTACAGATCTGGGCCTTTCTCCAAGACACTTTGTACCTAGTCTGTGTTAGAAGTTGTAGGAGAGTCTGGGTCCCTCTCCAGCAGTCCTCTTCCATTTCACTGGCAAGTAGGAGGTCATCTAAATATTGTAAGAGGGCACACCTGCAGGCTTCCCAGGGGTAGGTGGCCAAATCTGCTGCCAAGGCTTCCCCCAAAAGGGTAGGAGAGTTGAGTTCAGGTTAGCTGAGTTTTCTGCCGGGTTTTGGGATCTTCCCATTCAAAGGCAAACAGAGGCTGGCTTGGGGGGTCCAGCCACAGGCAGAAGAAGGCATCTTTCAGGTCCAGGCAAGTGAGCCAGGCAGCTTCAGGAGGGAGCTGTCCTAACAAAGTGTACAGGTTGGGAACAACCTGATGTAAGGTGAGAGTGGCATTATTAATGGCTCGTAAATCCTGCACTGGTAGATATCCGGTCCCATCTGGATTTTTTACTGGCAAAAATGGGGTGTTCCAAGGTGACTGGCATTCGATTAGAATCCCCTCTCTCTTCAGGTGATCTATATGTTCGACTCTGCCCAATTGCGCTTCGCGGGGAATCGGATACTGCCTCTGCTGGACCAGAACCGCTCCAGGCTTCAGATCGATGATGATGGGTGTATGGTTCCATGCCATTTCTGGTGGGTTTTTTCCTGCCCAAACCTGGAGAAAAAGTTCCAGCAGTTTTTCCAGATTCTGATCTGAACTTTCTTCTGCATGAAGTCTTCATTCTTCGCTTAGGGGCACTGTGAAGAGGAGAGTGAGGCTGGTCCCGAGGTTTAAGCTTGCTGGCCCTTAAGGTTTGAAGGTAATCTGGGCTCCCAGTTTGGTTAAGAGGTCCCTACCAAGCAAGGGAACTGTACATTCAGACAAGTACAGAAATTCATGAGTCACTTCTTGGCCACCAAGCTGGCAAGTTCTTGACTGGCAAAAAGGCCGTTGGCTTGACTGGTCCCCAGTTGCTCCTATGATATTAGCGGTTTTTCCACTAAAGGGGACAACAGTGGTTGTGACCACAGAATGTTCAGTTCCAGTGTCCACCGTGAAAGTCATTGACTGGCCCCCGACTTGTAGTTTGACCATGGGCTCATGGGGGCCAAGTTCCAGTGAGCCCGGTCGCCCCTATTCAGGGTTGAGCCCTGCCAACCTGATCAGATGGTCTTGGGGCTGAGGTCAGTATTTCCCTTTAGGAATGTTCCCTCTATGTGCCTGAGTCTTTCGAGGGCACTCATTTTTCCAGTGTCCACTTTCTTTGCAGTAGGCACATTGGTCTCTAGCCAGAGGCACCCTTCTGGTGCTTGTCCCCCCTTTTTGAGGTGGCCCTTCTCATCTGGTGGGGTCAGGATTTCCCAAGGCTGCTGCCAGTAGGAGGCTTGATGTTTTATTCACTTCTTGGCTTCTCGTTCGGCGGCTTTGTCTCAATTGACAAATACTTTGTTGGCAATTTCCAGTAGTTGAGAGATGTTCATGCCCATGAACCCTTCTAATTTTTGGAGCTTTCTTTTAATCTCCATTGCAGCCTGTGCAACAAATGTGGCATTCACTGTCCTCTGGTCTTCCGGAGCTTCTGGGACAAAAGGGGTATAGATTCTGAAGGCCTCACAAAGCCGTTCATAGAAATCTCCTGGAGATTCTTCAGGCTTTTGAGTAACTAAAGTCATCTTTGTCATGTTTGTGGGTCATTTTGCCCCCTCTCAGACACCTGGAGGAGCACTTCCCCATATTGCTGGAGTGCAGCCAGTCCCTGGTCAGTGTTGAAGTCCCAGTTCAGTCTTCTGGAGCTGTTTCTCGTGCCCAGTCTTCTGGGTTTAAGATGCCAGTAGGGGCCTGTTCCTGCAGCCACTTTCAGGCTTTCATCAGAATCCGTCGTCTCTCCTCCATATTAAACAAAGTCAGGAGGAGTTGGCAATAATCATCCCAAGTAGGACAATAGGTTTGGAAAATGGATTCCATGAGATCAATTAGGAACTGGGGCTTTTCTGAGTAGGAGGGGGTGTGGTGCTTCCAGTTTAAAAGGTCTGTAGTTGTGAAGGGCTGGTAGTATAATACAGGCTTCCCAGGTTGGATGGTCCCATTCTCGCTGATCTGAGCCGGACCCTGTGTTTCACGGAGGGGCATCTGTAATGCAGGTTGTGCCGACCAGAACCTCCTTGCTAGTGGGGTTGCAGGGCTTTTCTCAGAGGGGGTCGATGTTCCTGGAGAGACCAAAGGTGGAAGTGTTTCTGGGAGATCTGCCTGCACTCCCGGGCTAGGAGGAGAGGATAGCACGGCTGGAGTGTATGGCAGTGGGGGTGGTGGTGGGTCCTCCTCCAAGGACCCTTGATGAATGACTGGCTTCTGGAGCCCCATTGCCTGTACAACCAAGACCCTGCTCTGTCCCTTTTTTCCAATGCACAATTGAACGCAAGGGGGCAGAATCTGGGCTATCTCCAACCAAGAGTCGATGTAGGGAAACTGATCGGGGTGGCCAGGAGTTCCTGTGATCACCAGTCACACTGCATGGACCCTGGCTATATCCAGGGTTCCTTCTGAGGGCCAGTCAACATTAAAAGTGGGCCACTCTACTTCACATAAAATTCGGAGTGTGCTGGGGTTCATCCGGATGCCATAATCTCCAGAAAAACCCTTCTTGAAATTCTTGAGCATGCATTTTAAGATGGTAGGTTTTGACTGTGATGAGCCCATACCCTGCATCAGTGGCGCAAGACAGGCAAGGGAAGGGGTTGCCTTTTTCAAGGCCACTCAGATGCCCGCCTGTCCGTGTCTCTCGCGAGAACTTAGGCTCATCTTAGCTAAGGTGCCCGGGTAAAGTTCGGGGTGGCCGTTATGCCATATGACATAGCCACAGAAAACAAGTTAGGGCCCATGCAGGCTCCATAGCATAAAGCTTTGGAGTCACAGACTGGTACAGCAGACGCAAGCCTCTGCCATCCTCACTCACTCACACAGTCACTCAGAGGTTATGCCGTTCCTCCCACAGGGATTGCCCTATTCTGGAATCTCAGTACTCAAGATTTCAGAAGGTGATCAGTCTCCTCTTCTGTCCAGAGATGGGCCTGACTGAGGACTTGGCACCCGGGGCCTTACCTTTCCAGAGTCTTTTGGCACTGTTCAGTCCGCCTCCCCACTGAGTCAGGCCAGGGTGTAGGGACACAGCCTGCGGGGACCGCCTCAGAAGGAGGTCCCATCAAGAGGACAGGCAGAGCTCACCTCATTCGCTCAGAGATCGCCGTCAGCCATGCCTGTCAGCCCCAGGCTGGAGGCACAACGGACCTGCTTGATTGGGTCTTCGTGGTCAGGGAACCAAATGTTGCGGCTGGCAGAAAGTAACCCAAGTGGCACTCTTGGTGGTACGGATAAACAAAGTTTTATTATATGCAGGCCCAGAGGAGAATCAAGTCTCCAAAAAATCTGAGCCCCATTTTCCGATTTTCAAAAGTTTATACAGGTACGCTAAGCAGGCAAATTCCTGAGCAAGTGGGCAGGCAGGGTTACAAAAGCAGAGAAGCAAGGTTAGCTTATCTTCCTAAAAGCAGAAGGCCATTAGGGAGGAAAAGATTCATTATCTGTTTAGAGTTGTAAATTTCAACTCAAAGGGGCAGCTGGGAGTGCTTATCTTCCTGACGTGGATTCCATGGAGGAAAAAGGCAGGGGAGGTGGGGAGGGACCAGGGACCAAGGGGAGTTTATTTTCCTAAAGCTGTGGGTTTCTGCCAAGGACGGGTTAGGGTCCCGGCACTTCCATTATCAACTCAAGAACACAGAAGCAGATTCACGAGAAAAGAGAGAAATCTCCATACACAAGGAAGAGGGTCCTACAGCCCCACGGTGAGAGTTGAGCCATTTGCCTGAAAGTTTACAGCTGACCTTGTGAAGTGAACTGAGCAGCTGAGCCCAGAAAAAAATGAGCCCCAGGAAAAGAGATGAGCCCTATGCCATCCTACAGCTGATCAGAAGAAGCTGGACCCACAGAGCCTTAAGAGGGAAGAGGAAGGCTGAACCCTCTCAGATGTCACCCGCCATCTTGAGTCAACACATGGAAACAGACTTTGGGTGAGAAAGTACCTCTTATGGTACCTTGAGCTGGACTCTTTAGGGCCTTTGTAACTGTAAGTTTCTACCCCAAATAAATACCCTTTATAAAATCCAACAGATTTCTTGTACTTTGCATCAGCACTCCTTTTGGCTGACTAATACACCATCTCATCTAGGTTTTCAAATTTAGTTATATAGGATTCTGCAAAACAGTGTTTTTTACTTTTAAAAATGTATGCTGTTTCAGTGGTTATTCTCTCATGTCATTTCTTTGTGTTTTTGTACTTTCTTCCTTTTTTTTTCTTAATTAAGTCAGCTGGTCTATTTTGATGGTTTTAATAAAATATCAGAATTTTGAATTATTGGCTCTATTTCATAAAAAGTTTACCTTATGTGTTATTTTCTTCTGTTTGTTATTTTGGTCTTCCTACTATTTTAAGTTTTTTAATAATAAAATGACTAGGAATTCCCCTCTAATCACTGCTTTAATTGTATTAAATTTTGATATATCAAATTATGATATATCATGCTTTCATGATATGAAATGCTTTCATATATATCATGATATATATGAAATCATGATATATCATGCTTTCATGATATGATTATGATATATCATGCTTTCATTTTCATTTTTAGAAATTTTGTAATTTTAGTTTGTATTTTCCTTTCACCTAAGAATAGAGAATTTCAAAATTTCCAGGTGGAAAAGATTTTTTTTAATTTTGTTATTTTCTAGTTGAATTGCACTGTAATAAGTGAATTTTGTTTGTATTACTCCTACTTCATAAAATTTGCTATGTTTTCTATGTGACTTAAATTTAGCTAATTTTCATGAACATTAGAGTGTGTTTGAGAAGAAAGCATAATCTCTATAGTTTGAATGTAAATATATAATATGGATATGCATACATATAAACTCCAACTCATTGGTTATATTGTTTAAGTCTCTTATATCATAATCCATATTTTTGCTGTATGATCTATCTTGGTTTTAGAATGGTATGTTGAAATCCATTATTAATAGTGTGTTTTTGTCTATTCATCCTAGAAGTTCTTGTTTTTGTTTCATGGAGGTTGTTGCTACATTATTTGGTGCATAAATATAGTTGCTATATCTTCCCATGGAGTAACATTCTTAGCGTTATGACTAGTCATGCTTTGTCTCATTTAATCTTGGGGAGACTGAATTTTGCTTTTGCTGATATAGTATTTCAAACCCTGCTTTCTTATCATTTACATTTGTTTGATAAAACTTTGCCTATACCTTTATTTTTAGTATTTCTTAACCACTTGGTTATATGTATGTTTCTTGTGTATGACAGAGTTTTGCCAGTAAGACAAATTGATAATCTTTTTCTTTCAAAAAGGAATTAAAACAATTTTGATATATTGATATGACAGATGTGTTTGATATCAACTCTCATGTTATGTCTTGTTTACTGGATGCACTATATTATATTTACTGTGTTATTCCCCACATGATTTTTTTTTTTTTTTATGTTGTTAGTTAAAACACTTTTTGGATTTTAGGAATTTTTTTTTCTAGTGGTTACTTTTATACTAATCCCTTTTATAATATGTTTGTCTCCATTTTCATTACCTATACTTCTGTTTTGTTTTGTGACTTTTAAATGACATCCTTTGACTCCCACTTTTAAAATCTTGGCAGCAATCAGTGAACTTATTTCATGTTCTCCTTTTTCCATTTTCTGGCATTTTTATCATTTTAATGCAATGTTTGACTTTTACAGAGCATTTCCATACTATTTTTACACTTTTCTCCTCATGTTTGTGTTAAGTTTAATATACAATTAAATGTACTCATTGTTCACAATTAGTTCCTTTGCCAAAGTTTCTCCAGTCTTTTCTTGGTTGAATAAGGCTAATCCTCTAGTTGATTATTCAGGTGTACCACATGAGTACAGCAATCCCGGAATTATTTTATGTTTAAAACTTTTCTTATTCATAGCCTTGATACTTGAAAGAAACTTAGTTGCATAAAAAGTCCTTGGCTCATACTTTCTTTCCTTTCATTCCTTGAAAGTGTTGATCCCCTGTTGTTTTACTTGTATGAAGCATTTGCGAATGTCAATTCAACCTGATTTTCTTTCCTTTATTAGTGCTCTGGATTTTTGCCCAAATTTTTTATTTTATATTATAGTCCAATGTTTATACTACAATATGCATCAGAGTTAGTCATTATGAGTCAATTTCCCTAGGTACACAGTGGACCTTTTCACTATGTCTACACAGGCTATTTTTATTTATGGGAAATTTTCTGGTATTATAGTTTTAAATATTCTCCATAATGTTATTTCTCACCTTCAGGGATTTTGATTATGCAGATGTTAGACTTTTTTGCCTATTATCTTTATCAATCATGTTCCTTTGATCTTTTTTACTTTTTTATTTCAATTTTGTTCTCATAGTTGTTTTCATTCCTTTCTTCAATACCTCTTGTTATATTTTTGATTGAATATATTCTCCCTTGGGCGTGCTGTAATTTATATTATAAAATATAATTATATATTTCTATACAAAGCTGCCTTTGTCTTTCATTTGTTTTCTGAATTCAGGCGATTGTCATTCCATATCTTCCTGTTTAATATTTTCTGATTTTTATTCTGGGTGTTTTTTTTTTAATATCTCCAATTACTTATTAAAGTATATTTAATTTTGGTCAGAGTATAGTGTTTTTACAGGGTTTTTTCTACCACATGTTTATTTAGAAAGAAATTTTATTATACTAAATTTTTGTTTTTCATGGGAATCAATGTGGAATATGAACATTCTTTCCAGAAATGGATTTGTTTCTCAGTTCCTGGAGCCTTGGATCAAAACTTAAAAGACCCACTCTAATAGAAAATTTATTTCAGGTTCTTAGCTACATACTGCGTTTTCTTTATAGTATAGCAGTATTTGTTTCATAATATTAAAATACTGTGCTGTTGTACTCAATTAATCAACCATTGAATAAAATATTATGAAATTGAAGAGAGCTAACACTTCCTATCAGGTCCAGTGTTTAGGCAATGATTTTCTTTTGACTGATGTCAATTTAAGTAGCCAAGTTCACATAAAAGCCTCACTGCTTATAAACCATGTCAGGAAAATCACTAAGGTGATGTCCAGAGTGCAGAAGAACAATGTTTTCAGGCAACTGTTAACTGAATTTTGGATGTATATAATTTTACTAAGAAATCAAGTTCCCTGTGTCATTTTGAAGGGTTAACAGATTGTTAATTGCTAATCCATTGATCATTCTTTTTAAATCTTCAGAGAAGTATATTTCAACAAATTTTTTCAGTCAAAAACATGACCAATGATAGTATTCATTTTTTATACCAACCCTGTAAATGAACTAAAAATCTCAAATAATCCATGTCTACATTATCAAAACTCCTCATCAAGATTTCTTTTTGTTTGTTTCAAAAAATAGAAATTTTACTATTAATAACTCATGAACATTCCCTTTTTTCACTCTGTGTCAAGGATTCAAAGGTTTTGCATTTTGAGTCACCTCCTGGGCATTCATTGGTTCTAAAGGAACCAGAAAATGGGTAATAGAAAGCAAATACTCAGGAATCCAGAGAATTTACCACTAAATCTAATAAAGAGCTAAAATGAAACTGCAGTTGGGTATTTGGGGAAAGAAAAGTCAAGGAGGGAGAGGGATAAAGGAGTTTGGGACAGCAGAACATGGAAAAGAGAATTGGGAGGAGCAGATAATTTTTGGGTGATGCATATAAAGGGGAAAGTGATGGTGAAACGTTTTTAAAAGACTAGACTACCCTCTTAGGTGATTTTTTAAGATACTGATTAAACGGTTAAGGTTTTTTTGTTTTTTTTATTTTATTTTATTTTTTTATTTAACACTCTCCCCACCCCCTCCTTGTTTGCACTTGCTGTGTCTGTTCATCTTCTTTGTTTTTTGGTTTTTTTTAGGAGGCACCTGGAACTGAACCCGGGACCTCTGATGTGGGAGGGAGGCACCTAATCGCTTAATCCAGCTCCGTTCCCTATGGTTAAGGTTTTAAAATTACCTTTTAGCTTTCAAAATCAGACTATATGGAACATAAGAATTTGATTCTGCAGCTATCAGAATATCTCTTACTTCTTAAAACATTTCCCCAAAAATATTCATAGTACACAAAAATCTTATGAAGGACTTATATACAGAATATAAATGATTCCCAAGAATTGACAATAAAAAGAGAAACAACCCAAAACATTTGTGTGTGGCTTTTGTCTATCTTTATACATTGATACCTAAGATTTTCACAAAGTTTTTAAAGCAATTGTCCGAGCTTCAACTGAAAGACATAGATAGCAAAAACTAAAAAGAAGCTGTTATGGATTGAAATTTGTCCCCCAAAAAGATATGTTCAAGCCTTAGCACATTCAGATTCTGTGAATGTGAGCCTATTTGGAAATATAATCTTTGAAGATCTTATTAGTTAAAATGAGGCCAACCAAGATTAGGGTGAGCTGTTTATAAGCAGAGAAAATTGGACACATTCAGGAGGGAGAAGATGCCCATGTGATGGAAACAGAGTTTAAGTTATTCCATAAGCCACTGCCAGAACTCTACAGACTTTGAGGAAGCATGACCCTGCCTACACTGGCAGATTTCAGACTTCTAACCTCTAGAACTGAGAGAGAAATGTCTGTTGTTTTAAGCCACCCAGTCTCTGTTACTTTGTTAGGGCAGCCCAAGTAAACTAAGACGACTTTGGTTCCCCAAACTTCTATGGACAAAAGGCAAACTGAGAAAGTTACCCACTTGCAAATAACATTGATTTTGTCACAGAACCAACAGCCTAAAGCACAGTATCAAGGGTCATGGGAAACAACTTCCAGGGAGTAAGATTGAGTTCTAATATAAAAAAAAAAAACACTGTTGCTTTGGACCAGTGGCTGTTGTGTATCTCTGGTGGTGGTTATCTATATCACCATTGTACATTGGAGATGTGCAGGGCAAAAACATGTCTCACAGGCCTTCATATTTCTCAAGGAGTTGTACTAGAAGAACCACAGAAACATCCAGTCCTTATATCAATGACAAGATCTGGATTTGGGGCGGATGAGATTTGGGGAGTAATTGTGTTTTGCATGTGAGAAAGATGTAAATTATATCCAAATAGAAGATTGTGACAAATTGTATTTTCCAACAATGGATGCCACAAGATCTACCTTCCCACAAGCTCTTCTGCAATGTGACCTTGCCATTCCTTGACTAACAGAAGGTGGCAGAAGTGATGTTCTGGATTTCTAAGGCTAGATCATAAGAAGCCTTGCAGCTTTCATCTAGATCCCTTAAAATACCGACTCTTGTGAGACTCTTTTTGGAAATCAATCCAGCATGGTGAGAGAAACCCACATTCATGGAGAAAGATGTGTAATGCTTCAATCTAAGCTCCCAGCCAACCACCAGAATGAGCTGCCAATATGTGAGTGAGCCCTCTTTGCCAACATCTGACTGCAACTGCAAGAGAAACCCCAAATGAGAACTATCTAATCGAGCCCACTAAACATACTGAGCCTTTAGAGATGATAACTGTTTTAATTTATCGGCTGCTAAAACAAAAACCATACAATAGGCTGGCTTAACCAACAGAAATTTATTTGCTCATGGTTTTGAGGCTAGGAGAAGTCCAAAATTGAGCTCTCAGCAAGGCAATGCTTACTTCTTAAAGACTATGGCATTCTGGGGCTGGCTGTCTGCGATCCTTGTTTCTTGGCTTTTGCATTACAAGGTAATGCATATGGTGGCAAATTTTGCTTTCTTTTCTGGGTTCCATTGACTTCCAGCTTCTGGCTGCTCTTTGTTTCCAGTTTCCTTTGCCAGGACTTCAGCCATATTGGGTTAAAGTCACCTTCATTCTTAACTAATATCTTCAATGGTCCTATTTACAAATGGGTTCACACTCACAGAACCAGGGTTGAGACCTAAATATGCCTTTTGTGGAGGACATGATTCAATCCACAACAATAACAAACTTAGCCATTGTACTTAGCTAACCATAATATTCGGTTTGTGACACCCACAAATGATGAAATTGTCACAATTCTAATCTGCCTTTCCTCTTCCTTTTCTGACATTACAGGTATCAAAAATAAAATGTTTGCTCTTTTTCCACCCTTCTCAACTCTTACCACTTTCCTTTCTTAGAAATTATTTCTGTCATTTAGAGATTGTTTTCATTATCTATAGTTTCTATTTACTTTTAGTTTCTTGCTTAATTTCTCTCTTTTTCTAAGAACTCATTAGAGAATATCTGTCTCAAAAAAAATCTTTTCATCATGTAGCTTTGCAAAATTCAAGAACTGAGCCCCGCAATCTTACTTCTCAATAGTACAAGTGTGAAGGGAGAGTATTTGGGTGGAATCAAAATGATTTTGCCCTTAAAATTTATGCCCTGAACATCCAGAACTTACCCAAGCACTACAAAAAGACAAAAACCAATTTAAATTCATTTATACATGTAAGCAATTTTTGGATATCAGAATAGATTTTATTAAAAAAAAAAACAAAACCAAGAAACGTGAGATGGAGATTAAAAGCTTTCATTCAACAAATGTTTACAAAGAGTATTTTCCATTTTGCATTAGACTTTTAGTCAACCCACAATCACTCATGTATGTTCGATAAGCTTTCAGTTCATTCATGTAAGTTTTGGTGACAAGCTATAATGGAAGACACACATGCACAGTCTCTTGAAAAAGAATGCTTTTCTGGAAAAACTGATATATATTGATAAATTGAACATTTCTCTCATTTCTTTAAAAAAAGTCGTCTTGATAAAGGGTCCAGTCTCATCTAATGAGTTACCATCTGATGGAGGAGTAGCATATGCTACCTAAATGTAGGATGAGGTTTATACAACATGTGGAAAAAATAAAAAAATAACTGATGTAGGGTGTATTTCAGCGACTAAGATGTAATGTCAGAATAAGTGTTCTCATGATGAAATATAGGAAAACTTGGTACTGAAATGCCAAAAAATGATCCTTCAACTTTCTGGGAAGTGCTCTGTAAGAAAAATTATCTACATTGATGTCCTGCTTTCTAACCAAGTTCATAATATTCACTTTTTAAAAGAATAACCACAAACATAAAATTTAATCAACTGTAAATAATATGATCATGCATATATCATTAACTAACTCATCATTTGTGGATTTAATTTAATATAGAATACTATAATAATTGCTTCAGTGTGCTCATCTGATTTGAAAATCCTTTCCCTATTCTTATGGCAAAAAACAGAATTTGAGAATTTTGGAAATCTTTTTTGAAGACATGTTGATTGGTGTTTTTGGAAAAACAGTAGAAAGCAAATGACTTTTGGAATGAAAACTATCTGGCTGGATAGATTTCATGTGGCATTGGGTTAGTCACAGAGCCCTTTTGAGACTGTTTCCTTATTTGTAAAATGGAAATGAGGCCATGTATGCTGTGAAAATTAATTGAGATGAAGTACAAAGCTTGCCCCAAGTCATGAACTGACACCTCTCATGACAGCTGGATTAGGTGACTCTCTGTGCCCTCCTCCAGCACCATGGAACCATCTCCAATATAGAGCTCATTGTCTAGTATTCTTATTGTCTGGTGAGCTATAATCAGATATGTTTGGACAAGAGGCTTTTATAAGCACTTTTCAAGCATTACATGTTCTATTTGTTTAAATAAATGACAATTTTCTTCTGGGAATTGCATACTCATTGTGCTTTATTTAAATGGAATTGCACAGTAGGCAAATTCTACCTGTTTACTGTACGAAACCATAAATTATCAACTTTATAGTACATGTTAGAGGGACATTTTCTATTTATAAAGGGTAATGTGACCAAGGATATTCTAGAACAAGTTGAAATTTAATACAAACCCTCTGATAAATGTGACTGAGTGCTTAAAGATGTCCAGCTGCCCTAAAAATTCTGCTTGTGTATAATTTTAAATCAAGGAGAGAGTTGGCCTAAAACTTTTCTTATTTTTAAATTTAGATTTTGTAATTCCATGAATTAAATATTTTAATAATCATCTTCAAGGAGGACTATGTGGTATTTGTCTAGTCAAGATGTGCAGATGATGGTATCCCAGTCAGGGGAGGAGATAGAAAAGTATTATTCTAGGACAGATGGCAGACATTGAGCTTGATGTTCAGATGTCTTGTTAATGTTGATTCCTTTTAAGCAATCAGAAAAAGGCTGTCCAGCAACTGAAAGGATGTGAGATTATCTGAAACTAATCTGGAACCTTCTTCAGTTTCTGAAGACATTGCTTCTAGAAGAGGGCTTCCCTCCCTGTAAGTCCTGCACTGGATGAAATTTAGAAGACAATTTTTATTAACCATAAATAGTCTATTATTTTATTTTCTAAAAGTTGAACTGGTTGTGAAAGGATATTTATGTCAGCAAATAAAACATTCTATTTGTTTTCCTGTCTCAAGCAATGTTTTCCCCTTTTGACATCCAAATTGTCTGCTACTTTTGCCATCCTGCTTCTACATTCAAAACAAACTTTCATATGTTTCTATTAAAGTGTCTTATTAAATACACTATGGAAAAAGATACTCCATTCAAAAGGTTACACACTGAGTTTCCTGCCTGGATGCCCCCATTTGATAGATAGCAAAGAAATACATTTTCTCCTGCTTTCCCTTAAGACTGGGTAGAATAAACGTGTCAGTAAATAGAAATAGATATTGACTCTGATTACAGAGTTGAGACTTCAAAGGGAACTAAGTATATAAGCCCAAATTCAAAGTGCAAATTCAAAACCAGGATGCAGACTGAGAAGGATAGTAAATGACTTTATCAATATTTGCCCTCTCCCATATGTGTTTGCTGTCCCTTACTTAGGACAATGAGAAATCCCCAAGTATTAAAAAACCTAGCCTGAGAGAAGTAGGGGAGAAGAGGCCCAAATAAGGAAATAAGGAAAGACATTGATTTAATGAGGGGGTCTGGACCAAAAGCTGATTTCCAAGGTGACTAGAGCAACACTAGAGCCACTGAAGTACCAATCAGAATAATTATTGTTATTTCAAACGCTGAATAAGGACATTTGTTTGTAAAAACCCAGAGTAAACATTATGCCAGACAAGAGGAGAGAACTGAAAGTTAAATACGTTACCAGACACTCCTATTTACACCACACGAATGTAAACATCAGGAATGTTTCATTTTAGCAATAATTTTTGGAAAGAAAGAAAACATTTGGGCAACAGCATGGGTGTGATTTTATTAACTAGCTCAGCCTTAGAGACATACTAGAATTAAGACATAATTTGCAGCTTGATCTTTCAGACCAAACTAACCACCTTGACAATGCATTAAAAGTTTGTTTCTTTTTCATCTGGAAAATAAGACCTTTTAGCCTCAACAGCCTATTAACCAATGTCTGGCTTATTCAAAGGTGACTCAGAAGCAGATAATAATACCATAATATGATTTACTAGTAAATATAATATGTAACATTTACTAAATGCTATATACAAGCTGCCATGCTATTTTTTTTTTCAATTTTATTCTTTACCATATTGCAAAAGCTTCCATCTATTCTTATCCTTTGGAGTGTTTTTATCAAGAAAAGGTGCTGTATTTTGTCAAATGCCTTTTCTGCATCAATTGAGGGGATCATGTGCTTTTTCTTCTTCAACTTATCAATGTGGCTTATTACACTAATTGATTTTCTTGTGTTGAACCACCCTTGCATACCTTGGATAAAACCCACTTGATCTTGGTGCATAATTCTTTAATGTGCTTTTGGATTTGGTTTGCAAGTTTTTTGTTGAGGATTTTTGCACCTATATTCATTAGAGATATTGGTCTGTAATTTTCTTTTTTCATAGTATCTTTATCTAGTTTCGGTATCAGGGTGATGTTGGCTTCATAGACTGAGCTTGGTAGCGTTCCTTCCTGTTCAATTTTTTGGAAGAGTTTGAGCAAGATTGGTATTAGATTATCTTTGAATGATTGGTAAAATTCACCTGTGAAGCCATCTGGTCCCGGGCTATTTCATCTTTAGGAGGTTTTTGATGACTGTTTCAACCTCTTCGTTTGTGACTGGTTTTATTGTGGTCTTCTATTTCTTCTACAGTCAGTGTAGGTGGTCTATGTCTTTCTAGGAATTTGTCTGTCTCATTTACATTGTCTAGTATTTTGGCATACAGTTGTTCATAGTATCCTCTTATGATCTCTCTTATTTCTGCGGGATCAATGGTAATTTCCCCCCCTCTCATTTCTGATTTTATTTATTTGTGTTTTCTGTCTTTTTCTTTGTCAATCTAGCTAAGGGTTTATCAATTTTGTTGATCTTCTCAAAGAACCAACTTTTGGTTTTGTTGATTCTCTCTATTGTTTTTGGTACTTGATTTCATTTATTTCTGCTCTGATCTTTACTCTTTCTTTCAGCTTGGTTTAGGATTAGTTTGCTGTTCTTCTAGTTCTTCCAAGTGTGCAGTTAGATCTTCAATTTTAGTTCTTTCTTCTTTTTCAATGTGAGCATTGAGGGCTATAAATGTCCCCCTCGGCACTTCCTTTGCGGTGTCACATAGGTTTTGATATGTTTTGTTCTCATTTTCATTCGTCTCAAGATATCTGCTGAATTCTCTTGCAATTTCCTCTTTGACCCACTGATTATTTAAGACTGTGTTGTTTACTCTCAATATATTTATGAATTTTCCCTTTTCTGTTCATTATTGATTTCCAGCTTCATTCAGTTATCATCAGAGAAAGTGTTTTGTATAAATTCCATCTTTCAAAATTTATTGAGACTTGTCCTGTGACCCAACATATGGTCTGTCTTGGAGAAGGATCCATGAGCATTTGAAAAGAAAGTATATCCTGCTGTTTTGAGATGCAATACTCTATAAATGTCTGTTAGTCTAGTTCATTTATCATATTATTCAGGCTCTCTGTTTCTTTATTTATTCTCTGTCCAGATGTTCTATTCAATACTGAGAATGGTATATTGAAGTCTCCAACTATTATTGTGGAGACATCTATTTCTCCCTTCACTTTTGCCAGTGTATGCCTCATATATCTTGGGGCATTCATGCTAGGTCCATAAATATTTAGTATAGTAATTTCTTCTTGGTGAATTGTCCCTTTTATTAATATATAATGTTCTTCTTCATCCCTTATAACAGTTTTGCATTTGAAATCTATTTTGTCTGATATTAGTATTGCTCCTTCAGCAATTTTTTGATTACTATTAGCATGGAGTATCATTTTCCAACCTTTCACTTTTAACCTAGTTGTGTCCTTACATCTTAGGTGGGTCTCTTGTAGACATCATATAGATGGCTCATATTTTTTTAATCCTTCTGTCAGTCTATGTCTTTTGATTGGGGAGTTCAATCCATTAACAGTCAGTGTTATTACTATAAAGGCATTATTTACCTCATCCATTTTATCCTTTGGCTCTCTGTTGTCATATCATTCTATTGTCTATCTTCTTATCCCTTAGTTTATCCTTCCCAATAATCTTCATTTCTAAACTCTTCTCCAAATCTCTCGCCCTTGTTTTTTCTTTCCAGGCTGCTGCACTACCTTTATTATCTCTTGTATTTCTGGTCTTATGGCAACATATTATATCAGTTTTTGTTTTTCTGTGAAGTCTTTGAACTCACCCTCCTTTTTGAAGGACAGTTTTGCCATATAGAGAATTCTTGGCTGGCAGTTTTTCTCTTTCAGTACCTTAAGTACATCATACCACTTTCTTCTTGTCTTCATGGCTTCTGATGAGAGGTCGGCACTTAATCTTATCAAGTTTCCCTTGTATGTGATGCTTTCCCTTTCTCTTGCTGCTTTCAGAATCCTCTATCTCTGATATCTGTTATTCTGAATAGGAGGTGTCTTGGAGTAGGTCTATTCAGATACATTCTGTTGGGGTGCATTATCCTTGGATATTGATATTTCTGTCTTTCATAAGGGTTGGGAAGTTTTCGATCATTATTTCCTCAAATATTCTTTCTGTCCCTTTTCCAATCTCTTCTCTTTCTGGGTCACCGATAAGGCAAATATTGTGCATTTTGTGTTGTCATTCAATTCCCTGTGACTCTGTTCCATTTTTCCTAATCTCTTCTCTTTCTATTCTCCTGTCTTTTCCAGTTCAGATGTTGTCTTCAAAATCACTAATTCTGTCTTTGAGCAATTCAAATCCATTCCTTATGTGCCTCTAATTCATTTTTATTTCACCCATCATCTTTCATTCCCATGACTGTTATGTTTCTTTGCAGACTTTCAAACTATTCTTTATGGTCTCCTAGTGTCTTCTTAAGCTCCTTTATTTATTTTATCATATTTTCTTTACATTCTTTGAAGTGATGTAGGAGAGTTGTGTGATTATCACTGATTAATTGTCTTAAATCCTGTATCTCTTCAGGATATTTGGTCAGTTCTTTTAGCTGAGCCATCTCTTCCTGTTTCCTAGTATGGCTTTTCATTTTTTGCTGATATCTAAGCATCTGAATATGTTTGGTCAATTTAATCTGATGGCCAATTTCTCTTTCGTGGCTATTTTTTTTTCCTCACAATTCTTCTTTGATATTTGGTTCAACTTATTCTGTCTTTAAAATTTCCCAGCTTAAGTATCAAAATTGGGCCATCTACTCACTAGTGTGGCACAGGTTTTCTCCCAGGAGTAGAATACAGAGTGAAGTGTTTTTGTGATGAGCAGATGGAGCTCATCAGCACACCTTTCCATGGAGTTGTTTCAGTCTTGGCTTTCCTGTGTTCCTGTGTTGAATCTCCAGATTGGAGATTTGCAGCAGGTTCTGCTGGCCAAATGCATTGAAAAAAAGCACCCCGATCTTCCCACCCTTTTCCCTTGAAACATCTGGCAGGGAGGAAGATGTCTGTTTCCCTCTCAGTCACCTGCAATGAGCCAGGGGTTTTACACTGGCTTAATATCTTGGGGGTAGGGAACTCACAGTTGTTGTTTCAGATTCTTTGTCTCTGTCTCTCACCTTCTTGGGAGTTGTGGAGCAATGTCCTGGTCTGCTGACCCCAAAATCAGGTCCCTGGGACAGCTTTTGGCTCTTTCTCCATTGTTTTTCTGAGAGCATTCATCTCTGCCTGTTAGTCCATTGCCATCTTCCCACAATCTTTTGCCATATTAATTTTGCACACAGTCCTTTTAATCCTCATCACAGTCTATGAACTACTGTTTTCCCATTTTAGAGATGAGGAAACTGAAATGCTGAGCAAATTAAACTTCTTTCACAGGTAGGAGAATAGGAAGTGGTGCGTTCTTTTGAGACAGAATCATGTATTGAGATTTAAGGACAGGGCAGAGAGTATAGGACAGTCACTGAGGGTCATGCCATAACTTATCAACAGGAAATGATTAAAGAGCCTCAGGAAAGTCAACAGAAATTAGGTAGTGTAAATAGTGAGTAGAATAGAGCAACATGGTGTTGTGCTGTGTTGTGTTTTTTTTTCTTCTTTTTCTTTTTTTTATCTAGCAATTTCAGCAGCCAGAGAGAGAGAGAGAATGAAAGAGAGAAAGAGGGGAGGAAAGAAAGTCATTAAAGTTTGCACCAGTTGGAAACTGGCAAGTCAGAAAGGAAAATCCAAATGTGCAATGGCTAATGTCATGTGCCACCTTGGCTAGGTTATAGTGTCCAATTGTTTGGTGAAGCAGTGACCTGCTTGTTACTGTGAGATATTTAGTAGATGGGATTTGCATCTAGAATCTGTTAATTGCATCTCCAAGCAACAAAAAAGATTGCCCTCTGCAATCTTAGAAAGAGGTCTTAGAAGACAGAACTGAGGATTTCAAAAGTTAGAAAGAATTTCTGCCTCAACTTTACAAGTAGCTCTTGCCAGAATTTCCAGCCAGCCAGCTTCCTCTGAGGAATTTGTAGTAAAGTTCTAGCTTGTGGCCTGCCCTATAGTTTGGACTTACCAGTCCCCATTGTTGGGTGAGCCAATTCCTTATAATAAATCTCCACACACATGCAATACCCTGTTTGTTCTATTTCTCTGGAGAATCAACCAATATAGGGTGGGAGGAGTTAGAGAAAGGAAAATTGAGAAAATGTGGGTTTTTTTTTTCATACAAAAAAGGCTTTGTGAATTGGATGTACTGGAAATGAGAGAGATTTATAGGAGGAGAGGAGAATGTGTAGAGATATTCGGCAACTAGAAACCTGGAAGAAGCAAGTGTGAGAACAATGAGATAATATCTCTACTCTGCTTCAGTACTTCCCAACTTTATGTGAGTCTCTGAGTTATTGCCATTTATGAGACACCTCAGAGTTATTTCAAGAGATCCCCTATTCTCTAACAACTTCAGGGTCTATCTATAGTCTGAAGAAATAAGATTCACATATAAAAATGTGTGGCGGCTATAAGAATACTTCATAGACCTCCTCCTACCCCAAGGAGTGCAACAGACTGCCGGCTGCAGAAGCTGTTCCTGGAAATCCAAGTGCTTGTTGAAATCGAGGCCACGCCTCTCTCGGGGTGCTCCCAAGAAAGACTAAATGCCTTCAACATATCAAAGCAGACCCATTCCTGGAAGACAAGCTCCCAAAGTCCTCTGTTCAAGGACTCCTCATCGACTGCACTGCAATCTAGGACGCTGCCACTCAACCTTCTAGCCCTCCTTCCTGCACGCTGGGTCAGACTTCCCTGGCTGAACGACAGCTCGCCCAGCCCCCACCCTTCCCTCACTATTTCCTTCACTTTTATGTTTAATCCCACCTTGCACCTGCGTCTCAGAGGACCCACATTACCACCAAGTGTTTTACTATTTCTCAGATATGTAAGGATGCTGGTTAACACAAACAATAACATTTAAATGTATTACTAAATTCATAAGCAAGTTTTTGTTATTATGCATTTATATTTGTATCTTGTGTCTGTACTTTTCACCTCTCCTGCTAGTATCCTCATCCAGGCCTCCATCGTCTTTCACTAAGATTATTGATCTCTCCTGAGGGTCACGCTGAATGTATTCTTTCTCTCTTCGAATCCATTCTCACAAATAAACAAAATTCTTCCTAACTTTTTTAATGAATGAGCAGGAGCTTTCAGGGTAAGATCATTAAAGAGTTTTATTCTTTCACTTTTGCATCTTAAAGGCTACATTTCTGGACTTGCTCTTCCTTTATTCCTGGATGAAATCTCTGGTAGCTCCTATAGCTTTTCTGAGTACTCTAGAAATAAACAATTAGGCTGGTTATCCAGTTTCCTCTTGTAGTTTCCTAACCAGTCCAGTTGTCTTTAAGTGAAATGTTTTCCCTCCCACCCCAGCTTGGCCTGCTTGACATTTGAGGCCTTTCCGTGGAAAAGGCTGCTTCCTCCCTCAGGAACTTACCTTCCTCACACCAAGCTAAGTTCTATTCATCTTCTATTCATCTTCAAGTTACTTCCACAGTGAAGATATCCATCCTAACACTTAACACATCAACAAATATGTAGCTTTTTCTGTGAATTTGCATTTAATATTTAATGTTTTTCTCTCTTACTAGATAACATACTCTATGAGGGTAGGGACTATGTTTTATTGTGGGCCCAATGCCTGGTTCCTTAATAGACACTTAACACATTTATTAAAATAAGTGAATATGAAAAATCTTTTCTTAATGGATACTGAAAAATATAACAACTATCACAGTAATAAAGATGATGTTAAAAGGGGGTCCTTTTTCTAAAAACTGCTTGGAAAACCTATTTTTATTCCTTAAAATGATGACACTGAGGCCAAACATAGACTTTCAAACATTATTTCTCCCTCATGGAAAATGTGTGATTTGGAGGAAGGATTTGGGGAGCAAAAAATCATAGCTTGGAGTAGAGGTAACACCAAAAATATCTGATGGAATTCTTTGTTTCTCAAGTACCAGTTTTTGATTTAAATAATGAACCACACTTGGGGAAGAAAACACAAAGGGAAGAATAGTATGTGTTCCTTGTACACCATAGTTTGTGAAGAAAATGGAAAATGAATACCAAAGCATGAAAACTTGAAATGAGCATTTTCCTCTGGGATGAGTTAAGTGGTTGGAGAGAAAGCCCCAGATAAAACACCAGTCTTACATGGTGTTTCAAGGGGAGATGAAAATCTGGTCTTCGATGTGAAATATCCTGATTGTTAAATATGGGAAACTAATCTGTTTTGTTTTGTTTTTTTCCAAGCCCTGTGGTCAAAATTTACAACCTTTGTATTATTAGACCTTCTTTTGCTCCCAACCTTGCTTTTACCACTTGCTTTGTCCCAGGATCTGCTCAACTCCTGACTTCTTGGGTTCTGACTCCTGCCTAAGTGCCATGCTTGCCCTTGGCCTTAATGAAAAATCCCTCCAAAAGCAAGGGTTATAGTTATCTTTCAGTTCTTCCAGCTCTTGACCCACATGTAATCCAGACCTCCAGTCTTAACACCAGACTCCCAGGCCAGACTACAAAAAGAGCAATTGGATAGGGTTTCATGCCAACAAAGAGTGATGGCACCCCAAAATACCTAGACATTTGCCAAATGTTTTATATTTGCTGGCAGAAGAAGATTAGGTGAATGAGAACTCAGAGGTCTAGTAGAAATCAGAGGCTTATGGGGATTGAAGGACTCAGACATCATGGAACCTCCTGTCAAACTTAATGCCAATAAGGAGGACTGAAACACACCACAGATGTCTTTGTTGGCATCAGAAAGCTTCAGAAAGAGCCAGTGTTTTAACTCATCCCTTAATTCTGTGCCAGAAATTCTTACTACAGGGAGGAAGTGCGGCAGGGAAGGGTAGTAGTCCTGAGAGCAGAATTAACTCCAAGACCTTGATCTATGGGCACAACTCTCAGGATTGTGTCTGCAGCAATATATCATGGTCCTTATATTCCCTAATACATCTTTGAAGCTTTGTGTTCAATTCAAATCTCTTGGCCAGGGCACTGTAGGAAAGAAGCAAAATAATAATGATGGAGACTGATTGCAGAGGAATATGTCAGCAAGTGGAACATGTGTGCCTGGGGAAATGAACTGCAAAAAATTGAATATTGAAACTAGCAGTTGTCAAATTTCTTTTCCCCAAACCCTACATGCTCCTGTTTAGTTTTATAATACATATCAATTACTCAGTAGGAGAGGAGAGAGTCAATATCCATGACCAGACATTTGGCTTTGAAAACAGCTTTGTTGAGGATAGCACAACCTGGGAAATGGAATCTGTGCAGCCTCTGTTCTCCAGTGTCTCAGGCCATCTCACATCCAGAGAAAGGAATCATGTCCCTGGTTTATTTTATGTTTATAGTTACAGTATTACATAGAACATTTTTGGCTGCATAATTTTCCTGACTCCAATCTTTTGCAGCCAATGATCCAACTGAAATATAGAATGTACCTAAAATTAGCAAAAAGATGTCTCATTCCACTCAGATTTCATTTGGGCTTAGAGAAGCAAGGTATCAGGGTACAATGCACACAGGAGTGGGGCAGAGAACTAGGTTCTGCTCCCAGCTGCAAGATTGCTCATTTGTGATCTTGGATAAGCCACCGCAGTCTTCTGTCTTAGGTTGGTTGTCTTTTTTTTTTAAATAAAATTTTATTGAAGCATATTATTCATACATGAATATACATAATTAATATGGGTATAGTAAAAGTTGTGAACTTACAAAACAAACATGCATATCATCATACAGCACTCCCAAACATCACCCCACAACCAACACCCTGCATTGTTGTGAAACATTTGTTATAAACTATGAAAAAGCATCATCAAAATATTACTACTAACTACACCCGTATCTTACATTTGTTATTTTTCCCCCGAACCACCTGATTATTAACACCCTGTATTAGTATTACACATTTGTTAGAGTTCATGAGAGAATATTCTCATATTTGTCCTGTTAACCACAGTCCATCTTCCACCACTGGATGCCCTGTTATACAGCCTCATGTTTTGTGCAATCCATTCAAAGCATACAGTCAGTTGCTCTCATTTTATCAGAGAGTTGTGCTGTCATCCCCTCAGTCAATAATCGAGCATTTCTATTACTCCAAAAGAAAAATTCCACACCTGCTATACCCCCTATGGTTCTGTGTCATAGCTGCAAAAAATTACAATATTACTATCATCCATAAGTTACATTGGTTGTAATTTTCCCATGCATCACCATATTCTTAACACTTTGTAAAAGAAGAATATTTTTATATTTATACTATTAACCACAATATTGATCCACCACTGAAATCACTATGTTATACATACCCTTGATTATTCTCTAGTTTCCTTTCAATTGACATTAATATCCACCAATTAGCCACAATCTCATTTACAAATCCACAGTGTTAATTATACTCACTATAATGTGTTACCATCAACTCTATTCATTTCCACACTTTTACAATAAACATTATTAAAAATTCTATGTACATTGTGCATCAGCTCCATTTCTCAACCCACTTTCTATTTCCTACTAACCTGTACTCTAGGGATAACATTTGTGAGTTTACTCATCATATTTAGTTCATGTTAGTGAGACCATACAATATTTGTTCTTTTGTGTCTGGCTTATTTCACTCAACATAATGTCCTCAAGTTTCATCCATGTTGTCATATGCATCGCAATTTAATTTATTCTTACAGCTGAATAGTATTTCATTTTATGTATATACCACATTTTGTTTAGCCATTCATCAGTTGATGGATACTTGGGCTGGTTCCATATTTTAGGAATTGTGAATAATGTTGCTAAAGAACCTTGGTGTGCAGATGTTAGTTCACGTCCTTGCTTTCAGTTCTTCTGAATATATTCCTAATAATGAGATTGCTAGAGCATATGGCAATCTATACTCAGCTTCTTGAAGTACTGCCAAACTATCTTCCACAGAGGCTGCACCATTCTACATTCCCACCAACAGTGAAGGAGTGTTCCTATTTCTCCACATCCTTTCCAGCACTTGTAGTTTTCTAGTTTTTTTTATATGATGGTCATTCTAAAATGTGTGAAATTGTAGCTCATCGTAGTTTTGATCTACATTTCTCTAATAGCTTGTTATGTTGAACACTTTTTCATGTGCTTTTTGGCCATTTGTATTTCCTCTTTGGAAAAAATTTCTATTCAAGTCTTTTGCCCATATTTTAATTGGGTGGCTTGTCTTTTTATCATTGAGTTGTATGATCTTTTTATATAACATGGATATCAAACCCTTGTCAGATAAGTGGTTTCCAAATATTTTCTCTTTTTGAGTAGGCTACCTTTTTACTTTCTTTCCAAAGTCTTTTGAAGAACAAACATGTTTAATGTTGAGGAGGTCCCATTATCTATTTTGTTTTCATTGTACATGCTTTGGGAGTAAATTGTAAGAAACTACCGTCTACCACAAGATCTTGATGATGTTTGTCTACATTTTCTTCTAAGAGTTTTATGGCTGTGGCTTTTATATTTAGATTCTTGATCCATTTTGAATTAATTTTTGTATAAGGTGTAAGATAGGGGTCTTCTTTATTTCTTTTGGATATTGATAAATATTTCTCCCAGCACCATTTATTAATTAGACTGTTCTGGCCCAGCTGGGAAAGCTTAACAGCATTGTCAAAAATCACTTGATGTGGGGTCGGATGTGGCTCAACTGGTTGGGCATCCGTCTCCCATATGGAGGGACCCGGGTTCGATCCCCGGGACCTCCTGGTAAAAAAAAAAAAAAAAAAAATCACTTGATGGTAGATGTGAGAGTCTATTTTTCAGTTCTCTATTTGTTTCCATTGGTCAATATATCTATCTTTATGCCAGTACTATGCTCTTCTTACCACTGTAGCTAAGTAATTTACTTAAAAGTCAGGAAGTGAGAATCCCCCAAATTTGTTCTTCTTTTTAAAGACATTTTTGGCTATCCAGGGTCACTCAGCCTTCCAAATAAATTTGATAATTGGCTTTTCCATTTCTGCAAAAAAAAGACTGTTGAAGTTTTTATTGGTATTGCATTGAATCTGTAAATCAGTTTGGGTAGAATTGACATCCTAATGATAATTAGTCTTCCAGTCCATGAACAAGGAATGTCCTTCCATTTTTTTAAAGGTCTTCTTTGTTTTCTTTTAGCAATGTTTTGTATTTTCTGAAGACAGGTAATTTATGTCCTTGGTTAAGTTTATTCCTAAATATTTGAATCTTTTAGCCGCTATTATAAATGGAATTTTTTTCTGATTTCCTGCTCAGATGGTTCATCAGAAGTGTATAGAAACACTACTGATTTTTGCATGTAGCTCTTCCTACATACACAGGAAGATTACACGTCCAGCTTCCCTTGCAACTATACTGGAGACATCTAACTATTGCTGGTTGATGAAGTATGGGTAGAAATTGAATCTGCAAATTTCTGTTCCAGTGCCTAAAATCTCCAGGGAAATCTGTTCTTCCTGGCCAGTGAGAAGTAGAAGATTAGAAGGAGTTCAAGTCCCTGAATGACTGTGGTACAGAGAATCACCTTTCCCCGACACCAGTTGCAAAACACACACACACACACACATGCACACGCACACACTCTGCATGTGCACTTGCACATACTGAACCATAACTTAAGCCAAAATATAAACTTTACTGAGTTAAGCCACTTGGATTTAGGCATTCTTTGTCTCAATGTCTAGTATCCCTTCTTGAGTCCAGTTTGCATAATAAAGTCATTGAAGGTTCTATGAAATTGCCAACCTATATATTATCATCATTTATTACATGCAAAAGTCAGGTTATAAAACAGTGTTTTCAGAATTATAAGATTTTGTTTTTGAAATTATATATATATGGCACCTAGTGAAGCACACCTTTATTTATTTTGTTGTTGCACAACATTTAACCATTTCCTAGTCTATGTAGGCACAGAAAATCATATTAAAACAGATCTTGAATCAATAAGCTCTAAAATTAAGCTAATGTTTATTCAGTGATTTATATCCATTATTTTGTTTAATTCTCACAATAAATCAATGAAATATTATTTTCATTCCCATTGTACGGTAAGGAAACGGAATGTTGGAAGGAGGTTAAGTAATTTGCCCTAGGTCACACAGCCAGCAAGTGCTGGAACCAGTATTCCAGTCAAAAACATCCTGACTCCAGAGCACACACTCTTAACCGCTAGGTTATACTATCTCTCTTAGGCCCTGAGACTTACAGAAAGGAGAAATAAACATTTTAATTGTTATTAAGAGCCTATCACTATCTGGGGTCTTTCAGAAACAGTATCTCATTTAAGGCCCATTCTAATGATGATTTGATTAAGTGATTATGAAGAGATTAGATAGCACCTGGTATCAGGAAGAGCTATCAACACAGAGGCTTATTATAAGTTTGGCCACTGTAGAATGCAAAAAAATAAAATAAAATAAAATAAAATAACCCTGATTAGATTTTGGAAAGCAATATTTATTAATCATTTATATCAACTGCTTATCATATATGCTCAGTTACCAGGCAGCATAACAATTATTATTTCATTAAAATAAATCTATTTTGTTGTAGATTTTAATGGATTGAAACAGCAATTCTCTGTTTGTGTGTGTACACACACACACACACATATATATGCACACACACTGAAGCCTCCTTTGCCCCTGCTCAGTCCAGATATTCTCTTACCACTTTAAAGAATTAATGGGCACCTGGCCCATAAACTACCTAAATTATAGTAGACCACTATTTCACAGAAAAATGGAGGTTTTTTCAGAAAAGCACTGATCGGATAGTCAAATGGTCAGGCATCTACACCTAGGAATATGGCAGGAATTATAGTACCAAAAACTTTTTGATAGTCCACTAACTTGACCTCCACTCCTCTTGGAAGAAGGGCAGTTGCCACTGGTCTGTCCTGTCTTAGAATGTCTTCTGTTAATTTCTGCCTGGACCCATTCCCTTCCTCAAGCAGCACCCTGGAATACTCCATTGCTTCTCTTCAGTCAGGACACACAGCCAGGAAGATAGCATGAGAGATGGGGAGGAGAGCACTGAGCTCGGATGGCTGCCATGGCTGATGATCTCAGGGTGAATCTGCTAATGAAAACTGTGTCTATGTCACCATTAAATCTCTCCACTGGAACCCTGTACACTTCCAGGAAAACCCACCTGCCTGTGCCTCCTCTAGCCTCTGCCATGCCCCTCCTACTTGTTTTCACTTTTTCTTTATTCTCTCCTTTTCCATGCTTTCTTTTTTCATTCTCTCTCCACAGTGTCCCTCTCTGTAATCATTCCCCATCCAATATGGCTGTCTCTCACCTCTGCTTGTGTCTGTATCCAACAACTGAATCTGCTAGCCAAGTAGTACCACAAGTAGTCTTACAATGAATAATGCCGAGAACATAACTGTTGCCCTTATTATACATTTTTCAGCATTCCAAAGGATAACAGCCTTGGACCAATTCACTCAACCACTCTAGGGGCACTCTTTTGGCCACTGGAATGCAAATTTTCTTCTTTAGTAGATTGGTATCTGATTGAAACTTTGATGAGTAAGGGTCCTTTATGGTTTCACAGCTAATTTAAAGCATCAACTCATCAAGTATTACAGACCCAATTTTCTATCTGCCTGATGATAGAGAACTCTGTAGTCTTAGTCAGGTACCTTCACAACCCTTCAGCAGATTCTAACATCCCATTTCTCTTGGTGTGGAGAGAGTTGCTACAACAGTGCGTCATGGGAACACAGATTCAGGGCACAACAGAAACTTTCAGCAAATGATCCCTTTACTGTACAGAATAAAAAGTCCAGAAAGGGCAGATCTCCTTGTCATTTACATAATACAAAGATTTCAAAAGAGCAGGGGAAAAAGTCCCATCACGTCCTGTCTCCCGAGGTGGCCGAAAACTGCTCCAGGTCGGGGAGGATGGATGGTAGCTCTGCACGCCCCATTTCACACGGGAGAAGAAAGACCAGTCTGTACTCATTGTGTGTGGCTTTTGGGAGAAGAAAGATCAGTCTATACTCATTGAGTGTGGCTTTTATCCGTCTCTTGGGGTGGGGGCCCTGCCACTGAGAATTCCTATTCTGATGAGCATCTGGGACTGCTTGCTCCCACTTTCTGGGTTTAAGGTCTGACATCTCCACCAGGTTGTGGAATGGCATACAATAGAAAAGGAGGTGGGGGTAGCAGAAGGTTAAGGACCGAAGATGGCTGTTTAGCATGTGTTGATGACTTCCCCAGAGAGGAGGCAGGGGTAGGTAAGGTCGGGGGCAGGGTGGCTGTTTAACAGATGTCTTTGCCCTACCACTTGGTTTTTCTTGCTATCCTATTATTTTTTTCTGACACACCATGGATTTTTTAAAAACTAAGCATACATTCAAATTAATTTATAAACTATAAACATGTATATTTGTAGTTTTGTTATATTATAATCACTATAAAATATGCAAAAGCAAATAATGTTAAAGAATGAGGAAAACAAATAAAAATAGTAGAGCTAATATATGTTCTTTATAACCCACGGGATTACCATGTGCACTTTAGGGTTTTACACACCGCATGGAAGCCTTTGCTCCCATACAAGAGAAGTCATAGGAAAACAGCGCTGTGCCTTAGCATAAGCTTTAACAGAAGACCCTGTCAGGCGCAGCCTCCCCTTCCTAGCCTTTTCCCTGTTGCCCTTACCCAATCTCAGTTCCCCTTTTTGCCATCTAAGACATGTGCTAAAAGCTTTTCAAATTTTATTTATATAAAACAAAATAAAATAAAATAAAATAAAACAATCAGTGGAGACTTAGCTGGGAAGAGAACATAAGAGAGGTTTAAAGTTTACCTCCCCATCTAGGTCATCTGGAAAGGAGTGCACACTTAGGAAGAGGGTGGATTTAAGGAAGAGAAGTATGTTTAAGGACCTGCTTGGTTTATCTACAGATTCTGAAGGAACACAAGCCTTCCCTTCACCTTCTCTGTGCAGGATTTTCTGAACATTTTCCAGGAGTAAGGAAGAAAAAGCTCTTTCATGCAGTGCTGATCCCAGGTAATGATTGCCCTTATACCATGGAGAGTAACTATCAAATGTGGGACAATGTAGGCATTCTTCCCAAGTGCAGGCAAGAAGCAAGGGATATTGAATGTCACAAATTTAAAACAATAATCAAACTGAGTAAAAGTCAGTTTAGTTTTTATTATCACCATGCCCTGGCAATTCTAAATAATGTCAATGATAAAATACTCCTCCGTGAAAACATTGTTGGTTAGTATCAGTTCTAAAAAGTTTGTCATTACTGTTTTTTTTTTTTTAAAGATTTTATTTATTTATTCATTTATCCCCCCTTGCTGCTTGTGCTCGCTGGGTCAGCTAACCACACCGTGCGGGCGGGCCTGCCTTCACCAGGAGGCCCCGGGAACCGAACCCGGGGCCTCCCATATGGTAAACGGGAGCCCCACTGATTGAGCCACAGCCGCTTCCCAATGGCATTACTGTTGAGTTTTAATAATTATACATACATACACAGATATCTGTAAGTGTCAAACATTTTTATTACTTATCTTTTAATATACATTGTTTTCTACATAGAAGTTCATTCAGAAGATATCCAGTTATATAGTTGGCCTCCTGCATACTCAGCCTCAGCTGTAAGCCTTTGTTTTCATAGGAAATTCATAACAGTTCAGAATAGTTTGCTTCATGAAGTTTGTGCCTCCAATTCTTGTAGGTTAAATGGATGGTACTAAATAAACCAGGAAAGTCCATTGTAAAGGTGAAGAAACAGAACTTAAATTACCATGATGTGGTTACTTTATATGAATAGTCGGATTTTTTGCTTCAAATTTAAACCAGTGAAACTGTCTGCAAACTGGGAAGTTTGATATTATTGTTTTGTGAGTGCATAATTTAGTTCATACATAAAATGCATTACTGAATTTGAATAATATCTTTTAAGTTGACATGTATTCTTTTTAATAGTTAATTTTTATTTTAAAATTAAAGAATAAATCAAGAAATTAATGATTACTATTAACTTTACATAATTATTATTGAAGAGAATATGTCATATAAAGGACAGTGGTGTTAAAATTTACTCTCTCTGGGTGTCAAATACCCCAGGCATGCCACTAACTCTAACTGTTCCTAAGGCGGTGATTGTCACTATCCTCGCTGTCGAGGCATGTTTTAGCGAAAGAACACTCTTGTGCGATCCTTTTCTTTCCTCTTTGCCTGCCATTCCCAGAAACTGACTAGTTGAAACTCAGTGCATTTCAGTTCCTGTTTCTAAACCAATGTCCTTCTGGCTATCCACTTTCTCGTCTATCTCTGTCTTTACCTAATCCCTGGGGGAAAAATCAGATTTCTCTTCTTGTATTAGATTTTGTATTTTATTAGATCCATCTGTGTGCTGATTACTCCCGTTTATATTTCTGGCCCTCCCGTTTCTCCTGAACCCGAGATCTGAACACCCAATGCCTTGTGCCACATCTCTACCTGGATGTCTACTAGGCATATCAAATACTATTGAATGCTCCCACCATATCTACTCTTACCCCATAGGTCCCCCTTTCAGTAAACGGCATCACTCTTCAACAAGTTGTTCAGAACAAAAACCTTGATTTTTCACTACTGTTTCTCCTTCACCCTACATCCAATCCATCAGTAAACCTTATAGAGGCTCAGTCTTCTAAATATAACCCAAATCTATCCAATTCCCCCTCCTTTTCTATGGAGAACTAGAACTCTGCAAAAGCCTGCTACCTTATTTCCCTGCTTACTGCTTTCCCCCCTGCTGTCTCTTTTCCACAAATGGTAGCCAAAGTAAGCTTTTTAAAATATAAATCATCTCATGTCACTTCCCTGAGCAAAACACTCCAATAATTTCTTGTCAAATTTACAATAAAGCCCATAGACCTTATATTGGCTTAAAAGCTCTATATAATCTGGGCCTGGTTTTACTTCTGAAATATTTTCTGACTTCTGTTCCCCTTACTCACTCCATTCTGGCCACAGTGCCATTGCTGCTATTCCTTGAACACACCAACTATCTCCCTGCCTGTCTTAGTTTGCCACAGGGCTGCTGATGCACAGTACCTGAAATGGGTTGGCTTTTATAAAGGAGATTTATTTTAGATAAAAGCCAAGGCCATGAAATGTCCAAATCAAGGCACTATCAGGGATACTTCCTCACCAAAGTCAACTACTGTTATTCTGGGGTCCTGCCATGTGGAAGAGATGGCTGCCAATCTCTGCCCAGGTCCCTGCCTTCCCCTCCAGAATCTACCATCTCCTGGAGCTCAGCTGTAGGCAAACATGCATAGGGCTTATCTCTTACTAGGGCTCCTCTCTCAGTCTTGGCTGCTCTGCTTTCTTCCCAAGTTCAATTGTAAGCTATCAGACATAAGACTCATCTCTTCAGCCTTCTGTGGGCCCAGCCTCTTGGGGGTCTCTTTCCGTGCTTTGGGCTCTGCCGGTTCCAGACTTCGGGACCTCTCTCAGCCCTCAGGACATCTCTGTTTTACTGCAGTCTTTTCTCTAACATGTCAGAATCAATATAGTGGAGCTTCCTTTTCCTGTGTGTGTGTGTACCTCTCTTTGTGTCTCCATTCATATCAGCTCCAATAAGAGGGTGGAGACTCAACCTGAGTCACACCTCATTGATGTAGCCCCATCAAAAGGGTCTAATCTAGTGATCTAAAGTGAATCTAATGCAATCAAAAGGGTACCACACCCATGGGAATAGATTAGTTTAAGAATATAATCTTTCTCTTTTGGGGATTCTTAAAAGAACTACAAACTGTCACATTGCCTTAAAGTCTTTACACTTGCTTTTTCCTCATTGTGGAACATTTGTTTCAGATTTTCATATGGCTCACCCTTCCTTTCTTCAGGACATTGCTCACAAGTTACCTTTTCTGAGACACCTCTCCTGAAATTAGTTCCCTGAACTACTTTATGTACTTTATGCTTCACACTCTATTGCTTTGTCTTGACCAAATAGGTTTTCTTTCATGAATTTTCAATATTTGACATATTATACATTTATTTGTTTATTCTATATATTATTTCCCGATTAAAATACAGTCTCAAGAAAGCAAAGACCTTGTCCAATTTATACACTGCTGGATCAACAGAGGTAGAATTGATACAGAGAAGTTCTATAAATGTTTTTTTAATTAACAAGTGAGTTAATCTACCCAACTTCTATACCAAATCCACATCTGCTGTCTCTCTTGTTCCTATCCATCTTTCCTTTCCTCAATTCCTATGTGGTAGTTGAGAAAGCTTTCTTGCTTTTCGCTGTTGTCCCTGGGCTCCATTCTCAAAGTTTCCCATGAGAGATATGTAAAAGAAATAGCTATTCATCAGATGGCTTCTTTAGGAAAGGGGGCAGAGAGGCTGGTGACAACAGAAGCAAAAGCCTTGTTCTTGTATCTTTTTCTTCTTGAAACTTGATTCATTCATGGACACCATGTTCTACACCCTCAAAGACATATCCTAGTACTCCTGCTCTTTTTGGCCATATACAAGTTGTCAGTCCATTATTTACTATTCCAAAACCTAAAGTACTCTGAGAACTATGATTTTTTTCTTAAGTTTGAGGCAAATTCATTTAAAAAGAAAACTTGACATGTATCTTTTGTGCATATTCACACATTTTGCAGCAGATGTATTAATTGTTAGATTACAGGGTGCTTCCTAGACCTCTTGGCATTATAACATAATATACAGAATTTGCACTGTCTTAACTTCTAAAACCTGAAAAATCCTGAATTCTGAAATACATTTGGGTCCAAAGGTTTTGGATGAAGAGATTATGAAGCTCCACTTGCTTTCCCAGCCACCTGTGGTAGAAAGGGAAATCATGTTACCCAGAACTTAACAATGAAACACAGGGGAAAATCTGCTTTAGCTTCCAGGGAAAATCTTGCTTCCAAAAAAGAAAAGGCAAAGCCTCCAAAGAGAATGGCCTTGCCCCAGTTCTTCCTTCCTGATCAAGGTCTGGGCTGAGGCTGTGGTGCCTGTTACCATGTGACTATGAGGAGACAAGGTCATAGATGAAATGTCAGTGGGCATGATAGTGGAGAAAGAAGGAAAAAGAACAGGCTAATTATGACCCTGGAGAGCACATAAAGAACCCTGGAATCATGCTTCATGGTAAACTTCTTTGTCTTAAAGCCTGCTACCTGTCAATCAGGTTTCCTCTTACTTGCCCATAGATGGGATTAGCCAGGGACAATAAAATGGCCTATGAATAGGTGTCACATAGGTCCCTCACTCAGCAGACAGCAAAGTATGTCTTCCTGGTGAAGGATCATTCAAGAGGCCTGAAATATGGGGCCGTCAAAAGAAGGCCCAGGTGCTAGCCTTATCAAGTTGCCAAGAAGAAAGCAGAGATAAGAAGAGAAAGGCAGGCGGGCTCTTGGCAAAAAACCAGAGCAAAGGCAGCTGTTACTTATCATGAGCACACTAAAGCTTATCACAGTGATGTGTCACAGGTGTGACCCACCCAGCTGGCACAGTTCTTTGAAAATGTACTAGGGAGTGTGTTTGTGTGTGTGCTCATGTGTGTCTGTATGTGTATTGAAGGGATGCCCAAGGTCAGTACCATAGGGTATAAAACATCCTGCCTGGCCAGTCTTTACAGACCTATTCTGCACTTTTTAGTGAGTTTGCTCTGCAGCCATCCTCCCTGCTTCTCCAAACTGCTACAAAGAGTTCCAGGCTCCTCTTTACTGACACTACCATTCCTTCCTCTTTATTCTCTAGAGACTATCCAAGTTTTCTTTTCTCTTCCCTCCAAACCACTCACCACTCTGGAGCTCAGAGATTTCAACTTCTTTCTGTCTTTCTCCCAGCCTCAGGACACCACCTTTCTACAGGATGAAGCCTACCACTTGTCTCCTCATCATCATTCCCCTTCTGCAGCTGGCAATACCAGGGAGTGCTCAGTGTTCCTTAGACTCCGTTGTGGATACAAAGATAAAGGCAGCACTCAGCAAACTGGGTAATGGACTGGAGGGAAAATGTGGGTATGGGGAGGAGTAGAGTGGGGGAGTGGTGGTTACTTGCTCATGCCTCCTACTCCTAAACCCTAACTTCTTCTCTCACCCATCCCCAGATCCCAATCTCTAATCAGTCTGCTCAGCTCCAATCTTCCTGCCCAGAGCTTTCTCCTCTACCCACTCCTTTTGGGACTTCTGGCTAAAAGCTCAAGTTTCCATGATAATGATATGATGATGATTATCAGCTGGAATTTATGAGTACTCACTATGAATCAGCTATAATGCAGAACTTTACAGGATTATTCATTTAATTCTCACAACCACATTATGAAGTTAGTACAATTATAAATTTCATTTACAAATGAGGAAATTGAACCTTAAAAATATTAAGTAATTTGTTTCAAATCACATAGCTAGGAATTGGCCTGATTGAGGATAAAGTGATCTCTCTGTGGTAGAAGAGGATTTGAAAGGGATTATGGGAGGAAGGGATCATGAGCAATACCCCTTCCTCTCTCCTTCTCAGAGCATAAACCCTCTGCTCCCATGAAGAAGCTCTCATGCATCAGTATCACAAACACAGGCAAACTGTCCTCCTGCCCTGCAGGTGAGTAACTCCAGAAGGAAGAATGGCTGGTAAAATGCCCCCATGCCCTCCTCGTCCATGCCCTTTCTGCACACGCCCCCATCTCAGGATATATTACCCTGGGGCTGAGTCACAACCTCCAGTTTCCAGAGATCCCTTACCCATCCTCATTTCCCTTAAGGATGCAATGGAGGGGTCTTGGGTTTCTGCCTCTTCCCTATCCTCCTTCCTTCCATGGCCCTGTATATCAGCCCTTCCTCTTCTCAATTGCTCTGTCATGTCACCCACCACTCCCCATGTACTTCATCTCCCCTTCCCAATCTACTTCCCTATTTGACTGGGTAGGGACAAGCACAGAAGTGGATTAATCATAAATCTCAGAATACCAAAACTCCCAGGCCCCTCACTTGCATGGGCTTATATCTAAATATCTTTTAGTAATTTTTTCCTCCTCAAACATAAATCTACCCAATGCTAGGAATGAAAGATGGCTATGGATGGAACTCCCTCCTCTCATATCTAAGGGCTTTGATGTTCATGTCTCATGTGTTCTTGCAGGGACCACTGTCACTGGTTGTGCTTGTGGCTATGCCTGTGGTTCCTGGGATGTCCGTGGGGAAACCACCTGCCACTGCCAGTGCGGTGTGGTAGACTGGACCACTGCCCGCTGCTGTCACCTGTCCTGAGATAGAGGAGGCTGAGAACCCAATTTTGTGATCATGGAATCATGATTTGAACCCAGAAACCTGACTCAAATTGTGATTTCGCCACCAAGCCCCCTTCATTTATTACCTGCTTCTAGGGTAATAAAGACAATCTTTGCATCACTCTGTGTTTATTTCCTTGGTATACTTACCCCTGACTTGGGAAACTTCTGGTCAGGGAATCTTTCCAGTGTCCCAATTATTCCATCTTAGCTTGGCATATGGGATGGGGCTGTGCTGAGATAGGAAGGATGTGGGGAGAATTGCCACCTCTTGACATCTGTTGAGCTTGACACCTGTTATGGATGTAGTTGTGTCCTCCAAAAAGATATGTTCAAGTCCTAACTTCTGGTTCCCTGAATGTGACCATATTTGCAATAGGATCTTTTGAAGATGTTATTAGTTAAAATGAGGCCAAACTTGATTAGGGCAGGCCCTAACCCAATATGATTGGTATCCTTATAAGGAGGGGGAAAGTGGGCACAGACAGACACAGGGGAGAATACCATGGGACAGCTAATGCAAAGATTGACAGCCAAGGATTGCCAGCACACCAGCAGAACCTAGGAAGAAGCAAGGAAGGAGTCTCCCCTACAGATTTCAGACTTCTAGCTTACAGAATTGTAAGACAATACATTTCTGTTGTTTTAAGCCATCCAGTTTTGCCACAGCCCTAGCAAACTAAGACAATGAGTAGGCCCAATTTTCTCATTATTTAACAAAAGGTTAATGACTCCATGCCAGGCAAACTTCTTGTTACTAGAGGTATAGAGAAGCAAAATAGCACCCATGCCCTTATGGAGCTCACCAACTAGAACTGTGAGCTTAAACTATGTACAGGAAGACTTTCCAACATATACACAGGCAAAGATAGTTTTAAAGGAAATAATAGCTGGATTTTCAGCTTCTGTATATACTCTTTCCTAAACATATCTGCCTGAGATCTACTTGATTGAAATGACTCCCTTCACCATTAACTTCTCCCCTATAACATAAGGAAAGCATAACTTTTACCTGTCATTGAATCTTAGCTAGTGATTCACCCCAAGGTATAAAAATCTGCAAACCCAAATACAGTGGTGTATACATTCTTCTCAAGCACACATGGATCATTCTCCAGGATAGACCACATGCTAGGTCACAGAACAACTCTCAACAAATTCAGAAAGATTGAAATTATACAAAGTAATTTCTCTGACCATAATGGAATGAAGCTGGAAATCGTTAAGGTGCAGAGAACCAAAATAGGGACAAAGATATGGAAATTAAACAACACACTCTTAGACAATCAGTGGGTCAAGGAGGAAATTACTAAAGAAATCAATAGCTACCTTGAAACAAATGTAAATGAGAGCACAACATATTGAAGCCTATGGGATGCAACAAAAGCAGTGAGCAGAGGGAAATTTATAGCCATAAATGCCTATATTAAAAAATAAGAAAGACCTAAAATGAAAGACCTAACTGCACAGTTTGAAGAACTAGGAAAAGAAGAGAAAACTAATCCCAAAGCAAGCAGAAAGAAGGAATTAACAAAGATTAGAGCAGAGCTAAATGAAATTGAGAATAAAAAAACACTAGAAAAAATTAACAAAACCAAAAGCTGGCTCTTTGAGAAGACTAATAAAATTGACAAACCCTTAGCTAGACTAAGAATAAAAAGACAGAAGATGAAAAATCATAAAGTAAAAAATGAGGAAGGGGATATCATCACCGATTCCAGAGAAATAAAGAATATCATAAGAAGATTCTTTGAAAAAAATTCTATACCAACAAGATGGATAACTTAGAGGAAATGGATAAATTTCTAGAAACACACAAACAGCCTACAATGATGAAAGAAGAAATTGATGAACTGAAAAGAGCAATCACAAGTAATTAGATTTAATTAGTCATCAAAAACCTCCCAACTAAGAAGAGCCCAGGAACAAATGGCTTCACAGGTGAATTCTACCAATCATTCAGGAAAGAACTAACTCTGATCTTACTTAAACTCTTCCAAAAAATAGAAGTGGAGGGAACATTGCCTAACTCATTCTACACATACTATAAGGCCAACATCATCCTAATACCAAAGTCACATAAAGATGCCACAAGAGGGAGTGGATGTGGCTCAAGCAGTTGAGCACACACCTCCTACATGGGAGGTCCCAGGTATGGTTCCCAGTGACTCCTAAAAAAACAACAAAAACAACAAAAAGCAAAAAACAAAACAACTCAAGGAAGCTGATGTGGCTCAGTGATTGAACACTGGCTTCCCACATACGAGGTCCCGGGTTCAATCCTGAACCCCTGATACCTGAAAAAAAAAAAATGATGCTACAAGAAAAGAAAACAACAGACCAATCTCTCTAATGAAACTGGATGCTAAAATTCTCAACAAAAATACTTGCTAATTGTATTCAACAACATATCAAATGAATTATACACCATGAACAAGTGAGTTTCATCCCTGGTATGTGAGGATGGTTCAACATAAGAAAATCAATCAGTGTAATACACCACGTTAACAGATTGAAAGAAAAAAAATCACACGATCATCTTTATTGATGCAGAAAAAGCATTTGACAAAATACACAGCACTCTTTTCTTATAAAAACACTTCAAAAGCTAGAATAGAAGGAAACTTCATCAACATGATAAAGGGTATGTATTAGTCAGCTAAAGGGTACTGATGAAAAGTACTAGAAATCTGTTGGCATTTATAAAGGGTGTTTATTTAGGGTAGAAGCTTACAGCTATAAGGCCCTAAAGAGTCCAACTCAAGGTACCATAACAGGTACTTTCTCACCCAAAGTCATTTGCCAAGTGTTGGAACAAGATGTCTGCCAGTCTTTGTGAGGGTTCAGCCTTCCTCTTCCTCCTAAGGCTCTGTGGTCCCAGCTCTTTCCTTTCTGAACTGTAGGTTATCATAAGGCTTGTCTCCCTTCCTGGAGCTTGTTTCTATCTGGGTTCAGCTACTCTGCAATCAACACAAGGCCAGCTGTAAAATATCAGGCGAATGGCTTGTCTCTCTTCCCGGGGTCTCTGCCATGTCTAATGGAACCTTCTCTCCTCATGTATCTGCTTCTCTGTGTATTTCCTTCCCAGGCTCCAGCATCAAAACTCAAACACTTTCCTCTGCTGTGTCATTTTATTTGTGAGTCCCTGCCCACCTAGGGCACTCCTACTGACATAGCCAAATCAAAACCTCAATCTTAATTTAATCAGGTAAAAGTGAAACCACTGAATCTAACACAATCTAATATGCCCAGAGGAACAGATCCATTTACAGACAAAATCCAATATCTATTTTTGGAGTTCATAAACAATATCAAACTGTTACACTCCACCCTCTGAATTCCAAAAAGACATTACTATATTCAAAAAAACCTTATAGCAGTAACAACACTAAGTACAAAATCATATCACAAGCAGTTTAAAGAAATACAGTTTGTCTTGGGGCAAAGTCCTATCTGGCTGCAGACCACTAAATCTTACAAAACCATGTATCTGTTTCCAATATACAAAGAGACAGACAAAGGATAAACATTTGCATTACCATAAGAAGAATTTGCAGGGGAAACATGAGTCACAGGTCTCTTACAGTTCAAAAAACCTGCAGGGCATACATCATTAGATTTCAAAGTCTGAGAGTCACTCTTAAGGTGATGCTTTCTTCTCCCTGGGACCTCATGGGGACTCACCCTTTCCACAAGCTTGCCCAATGGTCATTTTCTTGGTTCCACCCTCATCAAGCAACTGGGTGGTGAACAAGCTCCAGACTTCACCCACCAAGTACCTTGGGATGATGGCCACAACTTCTCTGAACTCTGGGGTAAAGTCTCAACCCCCCTAGTAAAGTGAAGTGAAGACAACATCTTTCCTAACCTTTGGCATATAGGCCCAACCCTCTCAGAGCAACAAGTTGGCAACCTGGCCTTCCCTAATCCATGGGGGGCAAGCCCACCACTCTCAGACCTATGGGGTGCCAACTTACCCTCCCTAACCCTTGAGGAATGTCCTCCACCCTCCCTGTATGCTGTGGCAGCAAAACTTTCCCTGAACAGTGGACAGGATCATCCACCCTCTTCAACTGCCAGGGCAAATTCACCCTCTCTGTACAATGGGTGGGGTTCCTCTCTTGGCCCAAGGAGATGTCTTAATTCCAGATCTCAGCCTCCATGGTTTTCTTAAAGCCATTTTCCCTTCCATATCTCTTGTCAATATCCCTCTTAGTCCAGGATGACAGTGGTTTTGTTCATACAGCTCTCTCAAAAAGCTTATTGGTTTAGCATGCAAGAAGCAGTTGTCCACACCATCAGACAGTAAGACTTTCCTGGATAACTGCATTTTTTTATCTTGACTTACAAGTTCCAAATTAAGTTAAGTCCTCAAATTGGGCACTATCAACTGTAGGCTTGATTTCCAGAGGCTTGGAAGTTCTGGAATCAGTTTCTGGTTTCTTTGTGTCCAACAGTTTGGTTCTCAACTTATCTCTCTCATCTGGCATTTTACTATAAGCTGCAAAGAGAAGCCAAGCTGCATTCTCCGAGTTTACTTTGGAATGTTCTTCAGCTAAATGCCCAGGCTCACCATTTTCAAATCTCTCTTCCATAAAATATCAGGAGTTAATCTTGCTAAGTTCTCTGCAAAACACGGACCACCTTTCCTCCAGTTTCCGATAATAGTTCCATCATGTAACTTTAAGACCTCATAAAAAGTCTCTTTAGGCTCCATATTACTATCAACAGTCTCTTCAAAGCAATCTAGGCCTTTTCCTCAGCATCTCATAATTCCTCCAAAAAATACCTCTTACACATTTATAAAACCTTTCCAGCATTTTGGTAATTCCAAAAGCACTACCCCACTTCTTGGTACCAAATTCTGTATTAGTCAGCTAAAGGGGTGCTGATGAAAAGTACTAGGAATCTGTTGGAAATTATAAAAGGTATTTATTTGGGGGTAGAAGCTTACAGCTACCAGACCCTAAAGAGTAAATTACTTCCTTCACCAAGGTCTGTTGCCATGTGTTGGAGCAAGATGTTTGACAGTCTCTGTGAGGGTTCAGCCTTCCTCTTCCTCCTAAGGCTCTGTGGTCCCAGCTCCTTCCTTTCTCAGCTGTAGATTAGCATAAGGGTTGTCTCTCTCCCCAGGCTCATTTCTTTCCAGGCTCAGCTGCTCTGCCATCTCCACAAGGCCAGCTATAAACTATCAGGCAAAAAGCTCGTCTCTCTTCCCAGGGCCTCTGCCATGTCTAATGAACCCTTCTCTCTTTCCTCACATATCTGCTTCTCTGTGTATTTACTTTCTGGGCCTCCAGCATCAAAACTCAAACTCTCTCCTCTACCATGTCATTTTCTCTTGTGGACAGGGACTCAACATCCAACTGATGTAGTCAAATCAAAACTCTAATCTTAATTTAATCAAGTAAAAGTGAAACCTCTGAATCTAATACAATCTAATACTTCCAGAGGAACAGATCAGTTTACAAACCCAAGACAATATCTATTTTTGGAATTCATAAACAATATCAAAGTGCTGCAGGCTATATATGAAAAACCCACAGCTAACATCATATTCAATAGTGAAATGCTAAAGGCTTTCTCTCTAAGACCTGGAACAAGACAAGGATGCCCACTATCACCACCTTTATTTAACATTGTGTTTGGAGTACTTGTTCAAGCACTTAGGCAAGAAAAAGATATAAAAGGCATCCAAATTGGAAAGAAAGAAGTAAAACTTTCATTCTTTGCAGATGACATGATCCTATGCATAGAAAGTCCTGAGAAATCTACAATAAAAATTCTAGATCTTATAAATGAGTTTTGTAAAGTGGCAGGATATAAAATTGACATGCAAAAATCAGTAGCATTTCTGTACACCAAAAATGAGCAATCTGAGGAGGAAATAAAGAAAAAATTCCATTTACAATAGCAACTAAAAGAATCAAATACCTAGGAAATAAACTTAAATAAAGATGTAAAGGACTTGTCCACAGAAAACTACACAGTATTGTTAAAAGAAATCAAAGAAGACCTAAATGAATGGAAGAATATTCCATGTTCAAGGATTGGAAGACTAAATATCATTAAGATGTCTTTCCTACCCAAATTGATTTATAGATTTAATACAATCTCAATAAAAATTACAACAGCCTCTTTTACTGAATTGGAAAAGCTAGATATGAAGTTTGTTTGGAAGGGCAAGGGGCCCTGAATAGTCAAAAACATTGGGGAAAAAAATTTGGAGGAATCATGCTACCTGACTTTAAAGCATACTGCAAAACTACAGTGGTCAAAACCGCATGGTATTGGCACATAGGTAAACATACTGACCAGTGGAACCGAACTGAGGGTTCTGATATAGATCCTCACATATATGGTCAACATATTCGACAAGGCCACCAAGCCCACTCAAATGTGACAGAATGGCCTCTTCAACAAATGGTGCTTGGAGAAATGTATATCCAGATCCAAAAGAATGAGAGAGGATGACATCTCATTCCCTATACAAAAATTAACTCAAGATGCATCACAGACCTAAATATAAGAACCAAGACCATAAAGCTCCTAGAAGATAATGTAGGGAAGTGTCTAGGAGATCTTGTAGTAGGAAATGTTTTCATAAACTTTACACCCAAAGCACAAGCAATGAAAGATAAAATAGATAAATGGGGCCTCCTCAAAATTAAAAACTTTTTCACTTCAAAGTAATTTGTCAAGAAAGTGAAAAGGCAGCCTACTCAATGGGAGAAAATATTTGGTAACCATTTATCCAATAAGGACCAAATATCCAACATATATAAAGAAATCCTACATCTTGAAAATAAAAAGATGAATAACCCATTTAAAAAATAGGCAAGTAATTTTAATAGACATTTCTCCAAAGAAGAAATATAAATGGCTAAAAAGCACATGAAAAGATATTCACCATCTGTATTATTCAGGGTTCTCTAGGGAACAGAATCAACAGGAGATATCTGTAAATACTATGAGATTTTATAACAGTCTCTCACGCAACCATGAGGATGCACAAGTCCAGGTTCTGCAGGCAGGCTGCAAACCAGAGGCTCTGATGAAAGCCCAATGAAATGTCCTTGATGAGTTTCTGGGAGAAGATGGCTGTCCAAAGATGAGCTGGGAAATTCTCTGTGAATGCTGAAATTACTTCCCCTTTTAAGGCATTCAACTGATTGGCTAAACATCACTGATTGCTGACAGCAATCTCCCTAGTTGATCCTAGATGTAATCAGCCATCTATGCAGTAAACTCACTGATGACTAAAGCCCATAAATGTCCTTGTATTACAATTAGCCCAGTGCTTGCTTGACCAAACAACTGGGCACAATTACCTGGCTGATGTGACACAGTAGCCTAACCATTACACCATCACTAGCTATTAGGGAAATGCAAATCAAAACTACAATGAGGTATCATTTTATAACTATTAGGTTGGCAGGTATTAAAAAAAAAAAAAAAAAAACAGAGAACTACAAGGGTTGGAGAGGATATAGAGAAAAGGCAACACTCATCCACCACTGGTGGAAATGTAGAATGGTGCAGTTGTTGTGGAGGACAGTTTGGTAGTTCCTCAGGAAACTAACTATAGAACTGCCATATGATCCAGCAATCCCACAGCTGGGCATATACCCAGAAGAATTGAAAGCAGGGACATGAAAAGATATATGCACACCATGTTCATAGTGGCATTATTCACTATTGCCAAAAGTTGGAAGCAACCCATGTGTCCATCAACAGATGAATGTGTAAGCAAATTGTGGTATATGCATACAATGGACTATTACTCAGCTGTAAGAGGGTGTGCGGTATTAACACATAGGACAACATGATGAAACTTGAAGACCTTATGTTGAGTGATATAAGCTAGTCACTGAAGGACAAATATTACGTGACCTCACTGATATGACTCAAGCAAATTGAGCAGACTCACAGAGTTAGAGACTGGAAGACAGAATATCAGGAGACAGAAAAGGAGGAGAGGGTGGTGTGCTGATGCTCAATATGGGCAAAATCTATGATAAGGTGGAAGGGGGTTATATTAGTCTATTGATTTCCCCTTACAAGTAAAATGAAACCCCAAGTATTTATCATGGTCAAGGTTTTTCAGAGACGTCTTTCCATCACAATATGTTCCCTGTCCTGTTGTTTTTTCCATAGCTCCTCTCAGCCTTGACGTCATAATATTTATTTGATTTTTTATTAATAAATTAACTATCTCCCCCAATGGAACATGTGTTCCATGAAGGATGAGACCTTGTCTAATTTGGATACTGTTGAATTCCCTTTGCTTAGAACATTCCCTGGAGGAAATATAATGAACAAATGAAATAAACTATTTACCAAATTCAACTCTGAGTCCAAGTCTGTTCTCTTTTGCATTCTAACCCTCTTCCTTTACCTCAACTCTTTATTGGTGGGTGTGAGACTGATGATGATATTGTTTTAACTGGGGTCTATGGGATCCATTCTCAAGACCTCTGTAGAAGAAATACCTATTCATCAGGGGATACCTCTGGGCAATAAAATTGAAAGGATGAAAATGGAGGCCAGAGGGATTGGCAACAGCAGAAGCAGGAGTCAGGTTCTATAGCTCTGGCTGACATAATTAGTTCTCCACTCAGTGATCATCTCCCTTTTTTCTCTTAACAAAATCCTGATTTCATTCAAGGTGGCAATGTTCCCAGCCCTGAAGGACTTATTATTGTTTAACCCAGCATTGTCAATTTTACTTCTCTTGGCAAAATAGTCACTTTCCTAGCTGCCTTTGCATCCAGTGGAGTTGAGGTGTCATGAAACCCAAATCAGGCCAAGAAGACATAGGGAGAAATCTGCTTGGGCCTTCTGAGAAAGATTTTGCTTCCTGAATAAAAAGCAGAGACTCAAAATTGCCCATAACTTTGCTTGATTGAGAAAATGTGATGTCTGGAGCTGTGGGAGCTATCTTGTGACCATAGAGTTACATCATTCTTGTGACCTGAGCCAAAACTGTGAGGATAATGAAACAGAAGGAGGAAAAGAATATGGGGTTATAATCACATTATTCAGCCACTGAACAAACTCTGGAATCATTTAAACCACATTTCTTCTTAAGTAAATAGTAAGCATTCTTATACATTAATTTAACAAATCAATTGAATTCTACTATGCCACAGGCACTGGGATACAGTGGTTACCAAAACAGACAAATTACCGCTTTCTTATAGCTTCCATTCTAATTCTAAACCTCTACCAACTGGAAGTTTTGTTACTTTCCCACAGATGGAATTAATCAAGGACAATATAAGGGTATCGGGACTGATGATATTCAGGACATTTAACAGACCTCACCTTTCCACTTCTTCCTGGTGAAGGAATGAACCTATAGTGAAAGATGTCAGCAAACTTGGCAATTCATAGCAGGGTATGTGCCAAACTTATAGTGCTCTTAAGAAGAAAGGAAAGGGGGATAAATATTAAAGCAGAAAAACTTCCCTAGGCAGGGAAACAGAGCAAAGACAGCTGATAAACCTCTCAGAGACACACTGAGATTGGCTCAGGCTCTTTCTGAGGGGTTGACCCTCTTATGCTACTCTTGGTTCCAGGTACTGCCAGAATGTTGAAGGAGGGGGACAGAATGCCCTCATGAGATATCTCCAGTGTATAACAAGTCCCTGCCCTCCCAACCTCTGCAGCTCTTTCCTGTATCTGGCTGGTTGAGTCTGATGCATAGCTACCTCTCCTGACATCTCTGCTCCTCACAAGTGCTGCAAAGATTCCAGGAATTCCTAGCACTGCTGTTCCTCCCTTCCCTGCTCCCAAGAGTAAGTATTTCTACTTTACTTCTCTTTTCCCTCTCTTTCACTCTGAACTCCAGAATTGTTTTCATGGTCTCTCCATTTTCCTTTTTAGCCTATGGTTGTTGTCCTCTAACAGGTTGAAGACCTCTTCTTACCTCTTCCTCACATCCCTTCTTCAACTGATGACCTCAGGGTCTGCTTAGTGCTCCTTAGATATGGCTGTAGACGAAAAGATAAGGGCAGCTCTCAGTAAACTAGGTGACTGATATTGGAGTGGTCTAGCCACTGCTTTCCTGATTGCCACACATTTTTTAGAGTTGATTGATTTTCATGCCACTTCTTTTACTAAAGGATATTGGCATATAACTCCTTTTTATACTCTTAATATGTTCTAGCCTGGGAATCCCTATATAATGTCTCAGATCTTTCTTAAAACACTAGTATCTCTCATAAGCTCAGAGAGACATTTATCATAATGTCAAGAATTTTTGAGGTACAAATAAAAGGCAGCTGGGAAAAATCTAGGTACCAGCTGAATCACAGATCCTATTAACAGAACTCAGTGCTCATGTCTGATTCACTCTCAGAGTTCCTGTATAAGTCCTCTCCCATATGATTTGAGCAATTTGTCCGACAGTTAGTTATGGATCTGCAACCAGACCCTCTGTTTGTGGAGAGAGCATTCTGAGTTTTGACCTGTGTGCTGTTGGTATGAAAGACCCAGGAAAGGAAAAGAGAGTCATCTTTGGGGAAAGCTTGTCAAGGATTCTTTACAAATCTGGGTGTACTTTCTCTCCAAAAGGGAATGGCTTACATCACTTACCATGTAATAGTTTGAGTCACGGTTCTGCTAACCAGGCCATGTTTTTTATTCTTGGAAGGACCAGAGAAGTATGACTGGCTTTCAGGTCATCACCCTAATGAGAGGGTGATAGCACCAATGCAGCAGCTCTTGTGCTGGACCAGAGCTCAGATTTTATAGTGACACTCCCTCCTTTTCTCCTCACCACCTCGACTTCCCGCTATGACCACTACAGCACAGCTCTTGCTCTTCACAACTTCTCTTCAATGAAATTCATTATTTCTTAAGATAGGAGGTGATTTCTTTCTTTTCAAAACTCAAGCCAAAAAATATATATATTTATAAGGACAAATAGCTCAAATGTTCTATACTACTGTCCATATCATGTAGCTCAACACAAAGTTATCTTTTATCCATAATGCTGTTTGAGCCAAAACATATTCACTATCACAGCTCTGAACTTTCGCCTTTGGGAGAGAAAAAATGGCAGCAATATTCTATGGGAGGATAATACCCCAAACACTGACTGACAACTGCTTTACTTTTGCCACCCAAATGCATAAAATACTATAATCCCAGAGAGAACCAAGGAAATTTTTAGAAACCTTTATATTTTCAGTGATCTTTTCTAATTTATTATTCATGTGAGAAGGCTGGGGAGGTGGAGCATGCAAGAAACAGAAGAAGAAAATTAAAGTAAAACCAAAAATGTCTATGTGTGTGTGTGTGTATTTAGGCTAAGGATGCTGGCAAACATTCTAAAATGCACAGGGGAGTTCACTCACAACAAAGAATTCTCCTGCCCAGAATGTCAGTAGTGCCAACATTCAGTGACCCTGTGCTAGAATGTCTGTTTCTATCACCAGATATATGGACTTATTTTTTATACCAAAGGAACACTGGGGAGAGATGTCTTAAGTGAAAAATGCTGTTCTTAGGCTATATAAAGATATACACTTCCACTCCTTAATTCTTGTGAGGTTTGCTTGCAACCTAAATCAAGAAACAGTCGTAATAGAGAATCCCAAGCTTTCCCAGTAGCTGACATTAACGTATCTTCCTCACATACCAGCAATTGGAGACATAATTCTTACATGTGCTCAAATTGACCAATGAGTAAGTATCTGGAAGATATTTTGATTGGCAGTTTGAGTGACTATAATATGGGAAGAGATTTGAGGTGTCAGTGTATTATTTTTTTATAGCTCCAAATTCCAAATGCTTTTACCTGGTTGTCTGTTCTCTGAATGTCAGAAGCCAGAGCTTCGGTGTATTTCTGCAGAATGAGAATCATTTGAAGGAGGCCTTAATAATCTACCAAGCTATCACTGGGCCTTTATATTTTTGGTATCACATGCATTGTTTTAGAGGTAGTGTTATCTCAATAATAAATCTATTCTTATGTAAGGGAGAAGAGTTGTTATTTTTTGCTTTTGGCAACTCTTATAAAGAGGAAATGTCAAATCACATGATCTATGGAGGAAAGAATATATAAGTATAATATATAAGACTTGGACATAAGCCCTAATGTATAGACCTGAGGTAGAAAAGAAGGCCCTTGATTATGAATAGAAACTATTGTAAGGCCCTAAATACACTGAAAGGGAAATGGGAAAACAATTCTACAACTCCAGAGTGGCAATACTTGCCTGAGCAAAGCAGACTGTCTGTATGACCAGTAGTATTATTTGAAGGGTTCTAAGGAAACTCTATTTCCTCAAATGTTCTTGTCCTTCCTGACTCAAATTCTTCCATTAGATTAATTTGGAGAATGAATGTGACTAGAAATCGCTGAACCTTCTAATTAAATTGCACACACCCACAAGAAGGGGCCACGTTTAAACCTTACCAAACAGTGTTGTTTGTATAATGGGAGGAACAATGGAAAATAATGTAGGAAAATTACCAAGGCAAAGGTTACTTAAATCATTATTTATTTTGGGGTCAGCCCTGAAGCTCAGCCTTGCAGGGGTGGGGGGTGGGGAATAAGGGAATAGAGAAATTGTTGTTCTCTATAAATGAGAACTTCCTGAGAGAAGGCAGCAGAGCTAAGGAGTAGGTGTTAAAAAAATGGTGGTGATGTGAGAACGTGTCTATGAGAGCGAACAGAGAGAAGGGCTGAGAGAAGAAGAATAAAGAAACTGAAGACCTCCTTAAATTGGGGATGCTTAGCTGAAAAAGGTAGAGTTCCTCCAAATTCAGGTTGACAGTTTGTTTTCATCAAGAAAAGTTTCATGAGTGAGACTTAGGGCCTTAGCTAATTATAGAAAATCCTGAGAGAAATAATTTATAAAGTCCTCCTTGGCACGTGGTTATCAGGATTAGGACAGACGAGCAGCAGGGTTCAGGCTCAGTGCACAAGGAGGGAGAGACTCATTGCAAGAGTGCAACACTTAATTACATGCTTATCTTATGTAAGCATCAAGTACCAGAGGTTTATGCTAAATAAAATAAGAACAGGTGGTAAGAGCCAATTACATCCAGTGATTAGTAACTCATTCTTTATTGTTGATCTTGTAAATTTTTAGACTTCCAGAGAAACGTTCACATTGATAAACAACATTGGGTGCAGCATATTGCTTAATGGGTGTGATCTCCTCTAAATAGAATCATTACTCTTAAAGGTAGAGTACATAAGTCCTAATATTCATAATAACAGCTGTTTGAATTGTAAAAAAATACATACACATATTCATGTGCACACACACTAAAAATCTGTGATGATAAAAAAGGATTTACTGATGTAAAAAAGATTTTCGAGTTATTTAAGCAATACTTTTTCCTCCCAGTGATAGCTAGTTCCTAGTTTTCCTACAATTTCCCTATCCATTGAATCCATGAAGACATCTTAGATTTGAGACTGAAAGCTGACATCATTGAGTCCCCAAGGGGGAAAAATGGTGTTTAAAACCAAGATTTTTCTTAAAGATAAAATTCAAACTAAATTCAAAACTCTTTCCTTTACAAAGAAAACCAAAGTGTGATCATAGAGACTCCCCTCTCCTACCCAGTGACATCCACCAGTTTGGTAGCACTACAAGGCAAGGTGGGTTTCACCACAGTGAGAGCCCAGATTGGGAAAGCTCATCATCACTACACCAACAGAAGATATCTGTAAATATTGTGAAATTTTATAAAGTTGTCTCATACAACTGTGGGGATGGGCAAGTCCAAATTCCATAGGGCAGGCTGGAAACCAGTAACTACAATGAAATTTATTGATTAATTCCCCAGGAGAATCTGGCTGGCTGACGTACAGAGGCAAATTCTCTCATCTGATTTCTAACACCATCACTTCTCCTTTTAAGGCCTTCAACTGATTGCATGGGACATCTCCCATTGCTGAAGACAATCTCCTCAGTTGATTGCAGATGTAATCAGCTATACATGCAATCAACTTACTAATGATTTAAGTCCATAAAATGTCCTCACAGTAACAATTAGGCCAGTGCTTGCTTGACCGAACAACTGGGCACCACTAGCAGGTCAAAGCTGACACAGGAGCCTAACCATCATAGTTCCCACGGGCCTGAGACTCTCACCTTCTGCTGAGAGATACTAGGTAGCAGAGCAACATGAGCGATGTTATTGGACACTGTTGCCAGATTCCTTCTAGGTTCTGAGCTATGCTACATATAAGAATTTAAGAACATGCCAGTTTAGTTAGGCCAGTAGTTTAATAAGGAATGAGAAAAGAGAATAGAAATGGGAGAAAATAATAGATTATGGGTTTCCAGGTATACTTGTGGGCTGGTCCAGGCAGCAAAGGAAAAAAAGGGGGTGATTTAACTTCTGTGCTTTTTTTTTTTTTTTTTCTGTTCAGTCCTTTTTTCTTTATTTTTAAAGAAGCTTTAGATTACATTAATGTTACATCAAAAATATAGGGGATCTTCATATTTCCCACCCTCTCCTTCTCCCACACTTTGCCCCATTAACAACATCTTTCATTAGTGTGGTACTTCTGCCACAACTGATGGACACATATTGTAGCATTGCTACTCAGCAATGTCTATAGTTTACATTATGGTTTACCCTTTGCACCATACAATTTTATAGGTTTTGACAAAAGGTACAATGGACTGTATCTGTCACTGCAATATCATGCAGAACAATTCCAATGTCCCCAAAAAATTCCAGTGTTACACATGTTCTTCCCTGTCCCTTCCCTGAGAAGCTCTGGTGACCACTGTCTTTATGTCAGTGTTACAAGTTCTTCCATTACAAGAACAATAATGTCTACTTCAGTCCATAGTTGCATTTCCATCTTATGTTTATTCATTCCTCAACTTGAGGATTTTGAGTTGGTGATGCTCACTCTACTTCAAAGGGGGCTTATTTCTGGCTATCAGATCATGTCCCCCACATAGTAATGTTCAAGTCATAATTTTCATTACTGCATGTATGCACCCATTTGTAAATAGAACCTTTGGATATGTTATTAGTGAGATTGTGAACACATTTGTGAACAGGATCTCTGAATATCTTATTCAGATTAGGTAAATTGAATCAGGCAGTAGGAGCAGCTTAATCTATGTGACTGGAGTCCATATAAGAAAAAGAAATTCAGATGCAGTCAGTACAAGCAAGAAGTCAGTGCTAACCAATGCATAAGACACAAAGAGAGAGAGAGATTGCCATCTGATTCAAGCAGAGAAGCAAGCCAAAGAAACCCAAGGATTGTCACAAGTCAGTACAGGAATGCTACAGGCACTGGGGAGAAAGAATTGCCTGTCAAGGCCTTGATTTGGATTTCTAGCTCCAAAACCGTTAGCCAATAAATTTCTGGTGCAAGCAAACCAATGTGTGGTATTTGTTACAGCAACTGTGGAAAATTAAGGGTTTTTGGTTTTGAAAAGTGGGGTGCTACAATTACAAACATTTAGAAATAAACATATTTAACCTAAAATGATTCTCAATCAATAAAGGGAAAGGGTAGGACTTCTGTGAAAAGGCACCAACGTAGGTAGGCTGAGCTCAGCTCTCTCACAAAAAGCAGAGAAAGGGCAAAAACCTATCTGAGGAAGCTGCTTTGGAGATATATAGAACGGGAAAGTGCCATGCGTCATTCAGGAGGGAATGAGACAGATAAAGAAGCCAGAGGAAAACCATGATTTACTCACCCCTGTGGATGGAAATGGCACATATACCCCACCCTCAAGGCAAATAGCCTAGATAAAGCCCATGATTCACTGCAACCAACTGAGTGGGAGGGAGCATTCCCTGGGAGGAAGAGGGGTCTGCAGAGGGGGAAAGTGGTTTCTTTTCAGTAAGTTTGGCCAGCTGAGGCCCCTGTGAATCTCAGAGGGGAACTTACCAGCACTGAGGCAGCTGCAGGAAGAGGGGAGGGGGGGATCCCATCAGGAAGGCTACCACACCCAGCCAAACTGGGAGAGAGAGAGGAACAAAGGTAGAGAGGAGGCATAGGCAGGCACCTAAACAGCCCAGCTTGGCAGACTGTTAGAAGCCTAACTTGCCTCAGGGAATGGAGGCAGGAAGTCTGTGGAGCCAGGGTAGCTTGGTAGAGGGATTCCTGCCTTGCATATATAAGGTCCCTGGCCCAATTCCTGGGTCTTCTTAGAGAAGTGACCCAAAGAGTGATGCACTGGGTTATCAGGCACCTAGGCAGTACCTTATGACAGGGAACATATAAACAGATTTTTCTCTGTTCTCTTCCCTGCTCCCCCCCTTTTTTTCCTTAATTTATTTGTTAAACCCAGTACATCACCTGTGGAGAGCAGGCTTAGGGATAATTGATTGATGAGCACGAGCAGCCTGAGAAGCTCATTAGGGGCTTAAGAAGGAAGGGTGCTTTCCTGGTGTGTGTGTGTGTGTGTGTGTGTGTTGCTTGCTTTTTAAACCATTAATTATTCCTCCCACTTGCTAATGTTCAGGGGGTGAGTTCCAGTTGTTTGCTGTTTTGATTGATTACCTCACCCATCAGTTCCCCTGGGTGGGCCCAATGGAAAGACCCCTTGAGAATACCTGGGACTTTTCCTTGATCCTGAGCGATCAAGGAAAATTCTCATGGGTTCCTCCAGTGACTTCCTGGTGGCATTCTTTCCCTCAGGGGAAGGGGGGTTTCCAGGTGGTATTCCATGGCCACATGTTTCATGGTCATGGTTTTCTGCTAGGTCCCAGAGTTGTCTTTTAATTCCCTAAACTAGCCTGCCTCAGATGCTACAATAAGCATTTTGACCCAGGAAACTCTCTTCCCACACCTAGGGACACCAGATGGCAAGAGGAATCCTACCATAACAAACAACTGGACCTAGAGAAGCTCCCTTCCTACACCTTAGAGGCATCAGGTGACCCAACTTGGGAAAAATCCTTCCACACTCTTAGCAGCCCCAGGAGGGACCAGTGGGAGACCAGCACACCAGATGAACCAAGCAGGTAAAAACAGCATTGCAAAGGTCCTGAAAATTAAATTTTTATCAGAACCATAGCCCACAAAAGTAGGGTACTACCTGTGTGCTAAACCTAAACAGGGTGACTACCTGCTAAGATAAAAATTTAAATTGGACTCAGAGTCTACTTACATAATAGCCCAAAATGTCAAGAATACAATAAACAATCACCCATCATACAAAAAAAAAAAAAAAAAAAAAATAGAAAAAGAAAAAAAACAGGAAAATCATAACTAGAATGAGAAAAGACAATCAACTACACCAAGGTAAATCAGATGTTCAAATTATCTGCCTAGATTTTAAAGCAGCCATCATAAAAATGCTTCAACAAACAATTACAAATTCTCTTGAAACAAATGAAAAAATATAAAAATCTCGGCAAAAATTAGAATTAAAAAAAGAGAGCAATATGAAAATTACAGCACTGAAAAATGTAATAAAAGAAATAAAAAGCTCCCAGGGTGGGATCAATAGAGAAGTGGAGATGACAGAGGATAGAATCAATTAACTTGAGAATTGATCAATTAAATTTTCCCATTCTGAACAATGGAGAGAAAATAACCTTAAAAAAAAGAAAAAAGGAAAAGGAAAACACTCAAGATCTTGAGGACAATACAAAAATATTCAATATTGGTATCATTGGAGTCTAGAAGGAGAGGAGAAGGAGAGTGGAGCTGAAAGAGTATTAGAAAAAAGAATGTCAGAAAAATCCCCAAATTTGGCAGAAGACATGAACCTACAGGTTCCAGAAGTTGAGCAACTCCAAATGGGATAAACCCAAAGAAATCCACACCAAGACACATCATAACTAAACTTCTGAAAACTATAAAAAAGGAAAAATCTTGAAAGTATCCAGGGAGAAATGATACATTTCCTATAAGGAGACACAATTTGAATGACAGAGGATTTCTTATTTGAAACCATAGGAGCCAGAAGAAAGTGGCACAACATTTTTTAAGTACTGAAAAGAAAGAACTGTGAATGACAAATTCTCTACTCAGAGAAATCATCCTTCAGGAATGAAGGAGAAATATGGACATTCGCAGATGTAGGAACACTGAAAGAATTCGTTGCTAGCAGACTTATCCCTAAAGAATTGCTAAATGAAATTCTTCAAAGAGATAGGAAATAATAAAAGAAGGAATTCTGAAGCAGAAGAAAGGAAGAAAGAATAATGGAAAAAGCCAAAATATTGAGCACATGCAATAAACCTCTAATGAGTTTTATATATCATCTTTAAACGTAATTAAGATTTCCACACCTCAATCAAAGTGGTAAATGTTGATACCAAAAGACTGATAAGTCATACATATATTACAGTAATCAGAATAACCACTAAGAAAACCATGCCCTGATGCATGAAGCTTAACTGAGGATATGCAAAGTACAGAAAATATTTAAAGAAGAAGTCTATGGAGTCCTCCTAGCCAACATTGAGACAGGCTAGAAATAGGGGTCACAAAATAGGAGAAACTTATGGCTAACTCTGTGTACACTTCAAGCAGAAATGTACTGGCAAAGATTTAAACTAAATAATAGAAGCTAAGGAGGTATGAAAAGATTCCACACTGCAATGATTAATATATCTTTCAACTAGTATATCTTTCAACTAATATATCTTTCAACTAATCATACAGACAATGCTTATGCCTGACAGATCTCCCAGTCCAGGTGCAGGGAACATACAGTCTTGGAAAAAAGTGGTTAACTTTCAGCTTTGGGTTTCAAAACTGGCATATTTTTTCCTTATTTTTAAAGAAGTTTTAGATTACGTGAAAGTTACATTGAAAATATAGGGAATTCCTATATACCCCAACTCCTTCCCCTCTCACATTTTCCCTTATTAATAACATCCTTCATTAGTGTGGTACACTTCTTACAATTGATTGATAAATATTGAAGCATTGTTACTAGCCATGGTCTATAGTTTGTATTATGGTTTACACTTTGTCCCACACAATTGTATAGATTTTGACAAAATGTATAATGGCCTGTCTTCATCATTGCAATATCATGCAGGATGATTCCAATGTCCCCAAAATGCCCCATGTTACATCTATCCTTGAGATAGAAGTTAGAGCCATGATTGGATATTAGAACTTCAAAGTGACTGATTATTTCACTGAAAGTTATTGTTAATAGAAGATGCTAAATTTACCTTTACTTAAGAAGCATACTGAAAATAAAGTTAAAAAATGAAATAATTATAGCACAATTTTGAATGCCACCTGTAGCAGTTTGGCAGTTTGATGTAGTTATGAATTCCAAAAATAGATGTTGGATTATGCTTGTAAACTGGTCTGCTAACCTGGGCATTAAGATTAAGTTATGATTAGGGCATTGACTGGGCCACGTCAGTAGGATGTTGAGCCCCACCCCTTGGTGGGTGGGGAATCAAAGATAAAAGACATTTCAAAGGACAGAGTTGGAGCAATTTTGATGTTGGAGTTTTAATCTTGGAGAGAAGGCCCCAGGAGAAGAAAAGCAAGCCATACACTTGACAGTTCACAGCTGGCCTTGTGGAGAGACACAAAGCCTAGAGAGTCTCATAGTCTACAGCTGACCTTGTGGAGGAAACAGAGGAGCTAAGCCCAGAGAGAAACAGAGCCCTGGGAAGAGAGGAACCCAAGAAACCTGAACCCTGGCAAACATTGGCAGCTGTCATGCTCCAACACGTGGCAACAGACTTTGGTGAAGGAAGAAACTTACGAATTATGGCTTGGTAACTGTAAGCTTCTACCCCAAATAAATACCCTTTATAAAGACCAACAGATTTCTGGTATTTTGCGTCAGCACCCCTTTGGCTGACTAATATACCACCATATTGAAAAATGGGTGACTAAGCCTCCTCTAAAAAGAACTATGCAGATGCTTATATATAGTTAACTAAAGCATACCCATGTGAAGATTACTAACAAGATTTTGTGGACTTTGTTCAACACTTGAAGTGTGTTTGGTAATTTCTCTCTCCAAAGTCCTTCATCTCTTTTAACCATGTATATAAATCAGCCAAAGGGTTGCTGATGCAAAGTGTCAGAAATCTGTTGGCTTTTATAAAGGGTATTTATTTTGGGCAGAAGCTTACAGTCACAAGGCCATAGAGAGTAAGTTAGGACTCTCACCAAAGTCTGTTGCCACGAGTTACAGCAAGATGGCTGCAGTCTCTCCTAGGGTTAAGCCTTCCTCTTACTCTTAAGGCTCCGTGGTCCCAGCTTCTTCTGATCTCAGCTGTAGGCTGGCATAAGGCTCGTCTCTCTTCCTGGGGCTTCTCTCTTTCCAGGCTCAGCTGTTCTACTCTTTCCACAAGATGAGCTGATAGTTATCAAACGGCTTGGCTCTCTTTGACCTGGAGTTCCAGTGTCAAAACTAAGCTCTCTTCTCTGCCATGTCGTTTTCTGTGTGAGTGTCTGCCCACCAAGGGGGTGGGGACTCAACGTCCTACTGATGTGGCCAATAAGAGCCCAAATCTTAATTTAATCAAGTAAAAGTGAAACCTCTGAATTTAATACAATCAAAGGGTATCACGCCCAGAGGAACAGACTATTTTACAAACATAATCAATATTTCTTTTTGTAATTCATCAATATTATCAAACTGCCAAACCATATACTAACTTTTTACCTCACTCACACTTATGGGAGTTCTCTATGGCCAGTTATTGGAAGAAGAAAATACAATCTGTGAAGGAAAATGTCCCTAGGAGGTAGAATTTTGGTTGGTACATTAGGCTGTCTGCTGGACACTGGATGTTCATCCATTGGAAGAAAAGGCAATTTGATGTGTGGATTTACACTGATTCACAGGCATTGGCTAATGGACTGGACCACAATTGAAAAATAGTGACAAGGGGAACTGTGGAAAATGTATGTAGTTAGATATTTTAGAATAGGTACACAATACACATATTATTTGTATCCTACATAAATGTCCACTGGAGATCATCTTCTGTGGAGGAAGTTTTAATAATCAGGAGAATAAGGTGACCCATGCTATAGATGTCAGCCACCTTCTCTTCCTAGCCACTCCAGTGCTTGCTTAGTGAGTCCATAAACAAAGTGGCTACTGCAGCAGAAATGAACATGACTCACCAACATGGAATTCCTTACACTAAAGCTGCACAGAGTTCCCTTCACCAAGGCTAATCTGTCTAACACCATTGTAGATTACTCAACTTCCAAATATTGCATGGCAGGATTAAGCCCCCAAAATGACACCATTTACCAGAGGGGACCAGCCAGCCACCTGGTGGCAGGTTGAATATATTGTGTGATCCCTTTCATCATGGAGGGAGCAGCACTTTGCTTCACATGGAAGACATACATTCTAGTATGGATTTGAGTTCTCCGCTAACAGCACTTCTGCCAGCACCACCTTTTATGGACTTACCTAATGCCTTATCCATCACCACAGTATCCCATACAATATCACTTCTTACTAGAAATCACATTTTATATTAAGGAAATAAGACAGTGACTCATACCCATAAATTCACTGGTCTTATTAAGTGTCTCATAACACTTAATAAGTGTTATGATGGAACAATGATATGGCCTCCTGAAAGTTCCAGTTGTGGTGCCAGCTGAAAGACAACATTCTGTGAAGTTGGGATACAGTGTTACAGGATGAGGTACATGTCTTAAACCAGGTCCATAGCCAGAACGGTCATGTCTGAGAATTAAGGAGTAGAGGTGGGAGTAGCTCCTCTAATTATTACATATTGGAGAATGTTTTCTTCCTACCCCACAATCCTGGGCTCAAAAGGAATGGACAACTTAGTGTTCAAAGGAGAAATGTTTTTAGTAAAAAATACAAATTATGGCTTCTTTGAATTGGAAGCTAAAATTGCTATCTGCCCGTTTGGGGATTCTCATGCCACTGAACCAAAAGATAAGGGGGTTTCTATACTGGCTGATATACTTATTGCAATTATAAAAAAAAATTGGGTTGCTTCTACAAAATGGGGAGCAGAGAAGACCATCTTGAGGATTCACTGGACCACCTCTCTTTTTCTCCCTTGCCCAGTAATCCTGAGCACTGAAATCTTGGTAACTCAAGAAAGACAGTTCCACCAAGGGCTCATATCCTACATCAGTGAAGGAGTGAAACCTTCGTTCTTCCAAACAAGTAAAGAAACCTGTTCAGCTGAGGTGCTGGCAGAGGAAAAGAACATAAAATGGCTGGTGGAAGAAAGCGGCTATGACTATCAACTGAGACCTTGTGACCAGCTACAGAAGCAGGGACCATAGCAGCTATGCTTTATATTAATGTTTCTTTTCTTCCTTGTTTCTGCCCACTAAGTTTTATGGAGAATGCTAGGTACTGGCTAATGTTTTAGGTTTCGAGTGGGGACAGTATTTATACCCAGGCCTCCTCTACACCTGGTCTCTGTGTTCTTACAAAGGCGACAGTCTCCTGTCATGGGTTACTTTCTATATCCTTTATGATTCTTCTCAATAACCCAGCTTGATATCGCTTGAGCCATATCTGCTTTCCAGATAAACTGTATTTTAAAAGATGAGTTGAATAAGAAATTTGTGGGATCCAACTGTGGAACAGCAGTTTTTCACCTATGAGTTAGCCAATATATTAGTAAAATAATAATAATAATAGTGATAATAATAATCTGACTAAAAACCTTTTTCTTTATAACCCAAAACATCAAGGGTATTGGGATGAGATTTCTTTGAAAGGATCTCTTTTGAAAGGATGTGCTTCTTGGTGGGGCCTCCTACACCCTGGTCTCAAGTAAGTGAGCTCGTTCTTTGGTAAGGGAGAATTACACATTTAAAACCTCATCAGTTTATACTTAAAGGATACAATTAAAAGATGACCATGTGATGCAAGAGGGATATGGAATCAGCAGAACTCTCATTCCAGCTTGTTACCCTTCCCCAATCAACAAAAGTGGGCTGATGGACAGGAAGGACTGCCACCATGGTTACAAGTGGCCTCAAAATTTCTGATTTGAGTCCAACAAATTTTAGCTAATCCTGATAAAATAAACGCAGACTGCTAGGGTGTGTAGTGGATTGGGCCTCATTTGAATGAGCATGAACCATTACCAAAAAAGTGATACTTTTGTGCATATTTTACCTGGGTATCACCCCTGAAGATGACCTGTACCACTGTTAATCATATTCATAAGCCTTTACACTTCAAAGCAGGGGTGATTGAGATGAGTGACACAAGTCTTTGAGTAGACAGGATGGTACTGTATTTTGAACACAGCAAAGGAAAGAACTCCTAAAGGAGTGAGCCTGAAAGGTCAACTGGGATCAAACATATTTAAACGTTTGAACTTGGAAATGCCTATATTTACTGGGTATCAAACTAATGTCTTAAATGTCCTGACTTTTCAGGAACTGGAATGGATAGAGAGCCATGACACTTCAAAAGCTGGGGCAAAATGTCAATAAGTAGCTGCTATCTGAGTGCCTGAGTACTTATCTTTAAGGGTAGGATGGAATTAATATAATGTTCCTTGTATTCCTAGGAGTAATAAGTACCACAGAATATAAAATAGTGCCAACACCATCAAAGAGGGATTAACAGAGTGCAGGTCTCTTTTTCTACTATGAATTTGCTCACAACAAGTGAATTCTTGCCTGGATTCTTGCCCAACTGCTTCAGAAAGGTGGTTGGATGAGGCTTAATTGATGAGCATCAAATTCTGTAATGTTTCTAGGCATCTGGACAGTTGAAATCACCACCTGGTGTAAATCATAGCCATGTCTAGCCCTTCAAATGAAAATAGGCAAAAAAAATCTTCAGTTTAAGGTACATGTAACACCTAAAAGGTCTGTGGCCAATAGGAACATTACAACTGAGAAAATGGGTGTTAAACCTCTCTTCCCTGGGTAGCCTTAAGTACAGTGACCAGAACATGGTTTAGATCAGAGCAAGCTGAGTGACCATAGGACATCATTGCAACCATCCAGCAATTGGCTACTCTGAAATGAGATATAAATAAAATTGTAAGCTTAGAGGCATTTGGGGGATTACAAACTGGCTTGACAGAAAGATATGGAAGCCCACCAAAATGAGCTATAATGCATACACTTTGATCCTAGAGACAGTAGGTGCACTACATATCATAATTAGATGTGCAGGACTCTTGTAAGTTTGAACAGGCTGTGAAAATCAATAGAAACTGCTTAATGATTTAAGCCACACATAGATGTAATAAATCAAGAGAAAGGAACAAGCTAAATTAGAGGACAATGAGCTGTTCACAACATATAAACAAGTCAAATGATATCTGGGTGATGGCCACAGAAGATGCCCTTACCTGTCCTGGAGCATCTGCTCAAGGTGCTTTGCAGTGCACGTTGATGACCCAGACCATAAGAAGAGGGCTGTATGGACAAGCCTCTCTTGCACTGAATTATAGAAGGTTCATGGGGGATTTGTGAAAGCTATATGGCAAGATAGTGCCAGCCTGAGGTAGGAATTTCTGCAAATATTAGGAATGAACTCTGGAGAGGAGGAAACTGGGTTGTCTGAAGGGGAGGACCTAAGAACTGATGTTCATCTCTGGCTATTCAAAAGAGGTAATTCCTAACATTACATCAGAGTGAGGCTCCCTCCAAGAAGCCAATTCACAAGACTTCCCTGCATTCTCCATGCCACCCAGACTCTTGGACCGTTCTTTGCAGGGACTGTTGCACTGGTTAGGGGACACAAGAGGAAGTGTCTTCACTTCTTGGTCTGAGGCCATATAAATCTGTGTCAGTCCAGTCCTTGCACCTCGTCATTAGACCTGGTCAGTGACTCTACAACTTTTCCTCCCTGTCTCCTTCAGCTGTCCTCCTGAGACTCCAAGCCCCTATATTCTGACCAGCAGTCTTTTCAGTTCCTACTTTTCCAGGAGTTCCATCTCCCTAATCCCCTGCTTAGAGCATCTTCTTAGTTTTCTCTTCCTTTTCTGTTCTGTCCCAGGTCATAGAAAATGAAGCTATTCTTTCTGTTACTCATTTTCATCCTCTTTGAGCTGGGGGCTGGTACATTTCAACCTCAGCTGTGTATAAGAAGATAGAGGTCGCAAATGATCACCACCATAAATGACCTGAGATCCCCCATTCAGGCCACAGCAAACTGGACTCCAGCCCCTATTTCAACCATTACCATATATCAACAACAGCCTGCATCCCCAAAGCTTTGGCAGGCGTTCTTTCCCTCATTATGGAGATTCATTGTCCAGAGGCTTATATAATAATCTCAAATTGGACACAGTACCACTTTGCAGGCCCTTGGGGGCTAATGAGGGTCTTTGAAATATCCCTTATTCTCTCCTATATAGGGTGTGACCCTAAAAGAGACATCTTTCTGTATTATCTTCCAAAGTACCAGCAGACTATTCTCCTGCCCCAAATGTGAGTGACTAGAAAGACCACCCCTCCCCCAGCTACTGCCCCATTCCAAAGCACCTGCTTCTCCTACACACCACTTCATTGTGCCAGGCCAGTGTGTCTGAGTTCCTACTCCCAGGTACCCTTCTTTCATCTCTGTTTCCCCTAGATGGTGATGCTGAGAGATCAATAGTCTCTGATCTCTGGTCTCTTTTGTCCCTTTCTTTCAAAGATCTTTTGCTATCTATTTTCCTGCCAACTCCATCTCTTCTATCCTCTGGCTCCTCAATCCCTTTTTGAACTCATAAAGGTGGAGGAAGGGTTGTCATAGGTAAGGAAGGGTGAAAAGGGTGAGGTGGGGCAAGCAGGGGTAAGGACTTCTGTTTTCACAAATCTAAGGGCTCTGCTGTCTCTGTTCCATGCAAGGTATCTTATCACTGGCTATGCTTGTGGCTATGGCTTTGGCTTCTAGAACATCATGTAGGAGTACACCAGTGTGTTTTTATAGATTGGACCATTGCCCTCTGCTGCTGTCTTTCCTGAAAGAAGGGAGCTAAGATCTTGGTCTTCTGATCCCTAAAGAAGTCTTAACCCCAATCAGAAACTTTTCTAAGAGAAGTCCCAACTATGGCTTCTCAAATCCAAATCTCTTTGCTGCGACATCTATGCCCAGGTAATAAAGATGGTCTAAATTTCTCTGCTTCTATGTCTATCATTACCACCATAGAATAGTGGTTAAGAACAGAAATAGTAATCTGTGTTTATTCTCCCCATGTTTTTCCCTTTCTCCTCATTTCAAATTGATGACTAGGTTTTGCCAATCCTTGCTTCAAGGACTTTGGTTAGAGAGAAGTAGACTAAGCATATTGCTCTTCCAATATAAATCCATTGAAGTGTCAAGATGTCTCCAAGTGGGTGGAAAGAGAAAGACATTTTTTGGTAGTAAGATCTGGGAGGAGAAATTTCCCTGGGCTGGCAATTAGAGAGAAACCTGAGGGAAGTCCTAGAAGAAAGAATGTCCTCACTTTTCCTGGGCAGCACTTAGATGAGGCAGAAACACCTTAAAGGATATTAAACCCAGATTTACCAGGGAAACTAGATTCCAGCATCCAAAGAGTTATGTCTTCTGAGCATGGTGAGGAAGCTATAGACCTGGTGTCCCCAAAGGGGCCATGGTGTTGAACAATGGAGAGAGTGGAGGGTGTCTCTGGTAAATGATTGATAAAAAGAGGGGATTTCTCCATTCTTTGGGTTTTATAAGATGTTTATTCCACTCTTAAGTGGGTAACTCTAATAAAAGACTGAAGTTGAAATTTCTATTAGCCTAGCAGAGTGAGGCCTGTGAATTGAAATTATAAAGAAATGATTGAAATTCATAAAGAAATATGGAACTTCTTGCATACTCAAGGTTGTAGACTTGTAGGATGCTCCCAGCCATATCTCCTGCATCCCTAGTCTTCTCATCTCATCTCAAGGGAAGCTATACTGTGAGATCCAAGATGGACCTCAATTATCATTGATTATTTTGAAATAATCATATTCCAAAAGCCTTTATTGAACTTTGCTTTGAGCACCGTCTAGGCTTCAGGGGCACAAAGAGGAATATGAACCAGCCTGGGCCCACAGGAAGCTCTTGAGGATCAGAGCACCATAGGTAGTTTTGTCACAGCTCTCACACCCTCATATTTTTGTTTGTTGCTAGTTATATCTACTACGTCACCATGACCTAGAGAAAGTAGGGTATTTATCCTTTTCAGACAGAAACCTTGGAGCCACAGCCTGGCTCATATTCTTCATGGTAAATCATTAGCCTGTCACCAGCTCAGGAAGACCATTGGAGTGTCCATCTTTCTCACATCGTGAGGATTTGAGAATGCACCAAAACACACAGTTTTGTTTAACACACAGTTAAACAAAATTTAAGGACTCAGCTGCTTTAGCCTCAGGGTTAAGAAAGCAATTTCCCAGCTCATATCTGTAAGGACAAATAAATAAGGAAACACCAGAGGAAAATTAAGAGAATTTTTATATTCTAGTCAAGGAAAAGTTTGGCACAAATCAAAGATTAGTTTCTCTGACTCACTTTTTCCTTTGAGTAGGGGAATAATTAGATGTTCCAACCAGAAAGCCATCATGTATTGCTTATAATTTGGTTTATTATAAATAAGTATTCTTTAACAAATATTTATTTAGCACCTCTGACATGCTAGGCATTTTTGCAGATACTAGGTATACAATGATGAGGAAGATAATTCCCTGCTCTCAGGTATTCACAGGCTAGTCAGGGTGATAATGTTGTAAAATAATGTATTAAGTGCTGGATTGGAGGTATGTATGGGGTGCACTGGCAGCAAAAGTGAGCAATATTTAACTCAGATTGAGGGCCAGGTGTATTAGTCAGCCAAAGGGGTGCTGATGCAAAATATCGGAAATCTGTTGGCATTTATAAAGGGTATTTATTTGGGGTAGAAGCTTACAGTTACCAGGCCATAAAGTATAAGTTACTTCCCTCACCAAAGACTGTTGCCACGTGTTGGAACAAGATGGCTGCCGACATCAGGCCTCCTCTTCCCCTTAAAGCTCCATGGTACCAGTTTCTTCCAGTATCAGCTGTAGGCTGGGATAAGTCTCCTCTCTCTCCTGGGGCTTGTTCTCTCTGGGCTCAGCTGTTCTGCTCTCTCCAAATGGCCAGCTGTAAACTATCATGCGAATAGCTCATCTCTCTTCCTGGGGCCTCTGCTGTGTCTAATAGAGCTTTCTCTCTTTTCTTATGTATCTTCTTCTCTGTGTATTTACTTCCCAGGGCTCCAGCATTAAAATTCCAAACTCCCTTCTCTGTGGTGTGCTTTCTCTGTGAGTCCCCGCCCACTAAGGGGGCAGGGAATCAATGTCCTACTGATGTGAGCCAATCAAAGCCTTAATCATTATTTAATCAAGTAGGTGAAACCTCTGAATCCAATACAATTTAATATGCCCAGAGGAACAGACCAGATTATAAACATAATCTAATATCTATTTTTGGAATTCATAAACAAGAACAAACTGCTACACCAGGTAAAGGCTACCTGAAGACAGTGACACCTGAACTTTGTCTTAAAAAGATGAAGTGGCATTAGCCTTTTGAGGATGAGAGAATGGGATACCAGACAGGGGAAGTTCAAGTACTTGAAACACTGGTGGAGATGGGATAGGAGGATGACTACTAGCAGCGCTGTATTATTGTAGCTTAAATCTTGAGTCTGAGAGTGGTAAGAGATATGGTAGAAAGGTCTAGATGGGTGATTGTGGGGATGGAACTTGATTATAATTCAGGCTTTAAATATATTTGAGCCATGCCTCCAACATGGCTGCCAATGATCCCTACTTCCTGATATTCATTCCTTTGTGTAATAACCCCAAATTTTTTTCTTTTTAAAATATAATTTTTTACAAAAAAATATTTTATATATATATATATGAATTTCTATAAAAACTTGATATCCCTGTTTTATTTAGGGATGGACTCATTTACTTGCTTCTAATGAAAAGAATACAGCAGAAGCAATGGAATGTTACTTCTGAGATTAAATTATTAAAAAGGCTGTGCCTTCCATCTCACTTTCTCTCAGATCACTCTCTCCATCTGAAGATACCTGCCATATGTGAGGCCAGTGGAGAGGCCCACGTGGCAAGGGACCACCAACAACCACACAAATGAGCTTATAAGTGAATTCCCCCAAAGCCTCCATAAACCTTCAGATGAGAGCACAGAACCATACAACAGTTTTAATGAAACCTCATGAGAGACCTTAAGCCAGGGTACCCAGTTAAGTCACACTCAGATTATGGACCCACAGAAACTGAAATAATAAATGTTTGTTGTGTTAAGCAGCTAGGTTTTGGGGTAATTTCTTAGACAGCAATAGTAAACTAATACAATCTGGTAGGGGAAGAGGATCTTAGATGGGTTTTAACAAGGAAATTCAGATTTGTCCTTTTAGAAAGATCTCACAAGCAGTTGAAGAAGATGGATTTGGAGGGGCAAGATTTGAAAGTTGCAGCAGTCCACGGTACAAGCTGGAATGGATCCCCCATTGGAAAGAAACACAGCAATTTCTGACACCATACACTGGATGCTTCTAGGAAACAAAATCCTTGCCTGTGGCAGCTTCAGGGAATTTCTATTTAAGCCTATCGTGGAGGCTACATTGCCCAGTTTATAAAACTAGTCTATCCTTAGACAATTTTATTCTTTAACTCCTACTGATTTATCTGTTAATTATGTCCCCTATATTCATCCCCTCTATTTTATTCTCATCATCTCAACCCAATAATTAAGGTTTTTATCTCTGCAGAAGAGAGCTAACATTTAATGATCATCTACTATATGCTAGGCATGGTGGCTCTGGAGTCAGTCAGGCTACACTAGCCAATGGTTGAGAGACCTAAAGCAGGTTGTTTAACCCCTTAGGCTTCAATTTCCTTATATATAAAATGGGTCAATGGTGCTACTGTGAAAATTAAATTATATATGAAGGACTTAATAAAATCTTAGCTATCTTAGTTGTTTTTGTTATTTCTCACTTCAGCCTGTGAGGGCATTTCTTCATTTTTCAAATAAGATAACTACAAATCATAAAACTTAAATAACATTCCCAAGGTCACTAAAAGATCTGTTTGCAATTATCTAAACTTAGGAGTTAGGATGAAAAAATTTAAGTGTGGGTATGGACATCTTTCACTTCGAAATTTGTTTTGCTGTGTTTTGTCTCCCTACTCCTTGGATGAGACAGAAGCAAAGACCAAACTAACATTTGGGGTTTAGATAGAAACCATATTATGGTTCAAAACCGTAAAGAATTTTTTTAAAATTTTGCTAGGTTGTATGACCCAGCCAAGAAAGATAGTCTGACTTATTTATTAAAGATTTCTTCCTCAGCAAAGTAGTGAGCCAATAGCAGATAAAAACTCTCTTCTTTTCCTGGGCCATAGAAGAGATTTAGCCAAGAAAGTCAAGTTTCCCATTCTTTATGTAGCATTGCTGTGTGAAAGAGATCAGATCTGACCCAGGACATTTATAGTGGCTGATGCAGTTGGGGTTGCATCCATATCCTGGTAGACTGCAGAACAATGTGTTGAGACTGGCTCCCCCAAGCTAGAAAAAATAGGGACCAGTGCTGTTAAGCCCCCATCCAGGAGAAGCCAGTCATTAATAGTATGCCTAGCCCCTTTTCTCATGGCAGATCACCCTTCAGTAAAGTCCACCAGTCCAAGGGCACTCCATGTCCACTCATACCAAGCCTCCAGAAAGCTTTCCAGTCACCCATTCTTACACATAAGCTGTCAGCAAAGGATCACCACACATGAAAAAAAGAGGACCTACTAAATAAATGATCAAAAAGGACCTGGATGAACACACACAATTCAAGGAACTTTGTTCAAAAATAAACTTATCCTTAGAAAAATAAAATATTGCATTAATGAAGGAAGGATAATATGAAAAAGGAACAACTCAGGATAAAAAAATAAACTCTTAAAAATTAAAAATATGATGGCTTCATTTTTTAAAATGCAATAGTGAAAATTAAATCCCAAAATCCCTGCCCTAATATAATTTATAGTCTAGTCAAGAAGATAGATGTGTAGAGATAATATGCCATTTATATACACTATAGAAAACAAAAATAAAACAGTAATATATAGTGTTTATGGAATCATATATATGTATGCAAAAGAACAAAAATATATTCTGGAACGATATGTACCAGTTTCACTACAATTGTTGCCCTGGGGAAGAGGGGAAAGGGCCTCAAATGGGAGTAGTGGTTAAAGAGAGTTTTAGCTATGATTGCACCATTTATTTATTCGATCATAAACTGTTATAAGAAAGAATGGGGAAGCAGCTGTGGCTCAATCAGTAGGGCTCCCGTTTACCATATGGGAGGCCCCGGGTTTGGTTCCCAGGGCCTCCTGGTGAAGGCAAGCCCGCCCGTGCGGCGCGGTTAGCTGACCCAGCGAGCACAAGCTGCAAGGGGGGATAAATTAATAAATAAATAAAATCTTTAAAAAAAAAAAAAAAGAAAGAATGATCCAATGTTAAGAATTATTAAATTCTAGGTGGTGGAAACATGGGTGTTCATTATTTTTAAAATAATTTTCTACATATTTAAAAATTCTGGGAAAAAAAGCATTTAAAATGAATAAATAGAATGTTGAACATAAAATCAAGAGAAATCTACTAGAGAGTAAAATAAAACTAAGAAGAGATGGTATATAGGAAAGAAAAGATAAGAGCCCTAGGTTTCACAGCCAGCTATTAGGAATTCTAGAAAGAGAAAGAAGAAAAGCAAAGTGGTATGGGGGAGAGGAGTATGGAAGAAATAATCCAATAATAAAAATCTCCAGATAAAAAAAATACTGACATTGTCAGTTCAAAAGAAATGGTGGAGGCTCAGACCAATGAACAACAATAACAACAATGAAATCTCTATCTGGAAGATAAGGTTGCTAGGCATATGACAAAGTTGATAAACCAGGTGGAAATGACTGAAGACACAAATGTAAAAAAGGAGAAGGTCAGAAAATCAAGTGATTCTTTGCTTCAAGATAAAATAATACAAAAAGCTGTAAAAAAAAAAAAAAAAAAAAGAAAATTAAACATAACATACCACTTGACTTTGTAACCCGCAATGTTTACCACAACAATGCAAACATGTGTCTATTGATTTAAATGAAAATTGGGATGCAACAGTATTGGGAGAATGGGAAGAGTAAAAGAGCTAAATCCTCATCTATCATAACAGTAAGTTGGGTAAAAATGCCTTAGGTTCATAATTAAGATACAGAAGATGAAGTATACTATTTGGAAATGAGGTAAATATCAAAAGAAACTCCTAAAGAGCTGAAAGTTGATTGTATTTGTGTAGCTAGACAGGAAGATAGGAAGATGTGGGTCAAAGGACTACCATATTTTTATATAAAAATTTTTATATTCCTTGATTTTTAAAGATTTTGTATTTATTTAAATATATAGCTTTTAAATATTTAAATATATATACTACTTGAGAATATATACATATATATACAAATAGTAAAAGAAAAATAGAAGAATATAGCTATAACTTTTAGGTAGAGAAGACCTCCAAAACAATTATTTGAAGAAAGAAATATAATGTAATTAATGTCTTTCAACTACATTAAAGGTTAAAAATTTCAAAAGTACAAAGCAACCATAATAGCAGATTAATATCTAGAAAATATAAAACAGTACTTGGCACACAGTGTTATACAAGTGTTTGCTGTAAACATAAACATATAAATAATCACTTAAACAAATGAAAAGACATTTGAACTCACCAGCAATGAGGAAAATGAAATTAAAATAGAAACCACATATAACTTTTAAAAAGTCCATGAGAGAGATCCGGGAAGATGGCATTGGAGTAGGCAGACAAGACTCAACTCTCTCACAAAAACAATGGAGATAGAGCCAAAAGCTGTCTGAGGGACCTGCTTTGGGAGTCAGCAGACCAGGGCAGTACTACACAACTCTCAGAAGGGCAAGGGACAGAGAGGTGAACAACAGCAACAACAACAACAAAAACATGAGTTACTAAGTCCCCATGTTGGCCTGGAAGGGTTCCCATCCCCCTCTTCAACACATTAAGTCAGGATAAACCCCCTGGCTCACAGTAGCCAACTGAGAGGGTAACAGACATCTTCCTCCCTGTGGTTGTTATGAGGGAAAAAAGAATGGGAGCTGGAGGGCTTCTGTTCAGTGAACTCAGTCAGCAGAGCTCACTTTGAATCCCGACTCTGGCCAGAAAAAAAACACAGAAAAGCAAAAATTGAAAGAAACACCTCCATGGAAAGGTGCACCAATGAGAGCAATCTGCTGGCCAGTATGGAAATTGCACAGAGAAAAACTGCTTTTAGGTCTCTCTTACCACAAACTCCTGGGAGAAAATCTGTATACCATTATTGAGTCCTTGGCCTGATTTTGGTAACTTAAGCAATTTTAAAGACTTAGAATAAGTTGAACCAAATATCAAAGAAAACTTGTGGGAGAAAAATAGGCAAGAGAGAGAAATTGGCCATTAGACTAAACTCACAAACATATTCAGATGCCTAGACATCAGTAAAAAATTACAAGCCATATTAGGAAACAAAAAGAAATGGCCCAGCCAAAGGAACAAACAAAATATCCTGAAGAGATACAGGATTTAAAATAATTAATCAATGATAATCACACAAATCTCCTAAATCAATTCAAATAATTGAAAGAAAATATGACTAAAAAGATAAAGGATATTAAGAAGACATTGGGTAAGCATAAAGATCAATTTGAAAGTCTGCAAAGAAAAGTAACAGAACATATGGGAATGAAACACAGAGTGGATGAGATTAAAAATACATTAGAGGGAAGCGGCTGTGGCTCAATCAGTAGGGCTCCCATTTACCATATGGGAGGCCCCGGGTTGGGTTCCCGGGGCCTCCTGGTGAAGGCAAACCCGCCCTCACGGCGTGGTTAGCTGACCCAGCGAGCACAAGCAGCAAGGGGGGGATAAATGAATAAATAAATAAAATCTTTAAAAAAAAAATACATTAGAGGCACATAAGGAACAGATTTGAATTGCTTGAAGATAGAATTATGGATTTCGAAGACAGAGCACTCAAACTGGAAAAGACAGGAGAACAGAAAGAAAAGAGACTGGAAGAAATGGAATAGAGTCTCAGAGAATTGAATGATAATGCAAAATGCACAAACATAAGTGTTATCGGTGTCCCAGAAGAAGAGAATGGAAAAGGGACAGAAAGAATATTTGAGGGAATAGTGACCGAAAACTTCCCAACCCTTATGAAAGATATATATATCAATATCCGAGAAGGACAATACACTCCAAACAGAATAAATATGAATAGACCTACACCGAGATACCTACTATTCAGAATGACAAATATCAGAGATAAAGAGAAGATTCTGAAAGCATCAAGAGAAAGGCAAAACATCATATCAAGGGAACCTCAATAAGGTTAAGTACTGACCTCTCATCAGAAACCATGGAGGCAAGAAGAACATGGTATGATGTATTTAAGGTACGAAAGAGAAAAACTGCCAACCAAGAATTCTGTATCCAGCAAAGCTGTCCTTCAAAAATGAGGGTGAGTTCAAAGACTTCACAGAAAAATAAAAACTGATAAAATATGTCACCAAAAGACCAGAATTACAAGAGATAATAAAGATAGTGGAGCGATTTGAAAGGATAAAACAAGGGCAAGAGACTTAGAGAAGAGCATAGAAATGGAGATTATTAAAAAGTGTAAAACAAAGAGTAAAAAGATAGACAATAGTAAGATATGACAATAGAAAGCCAAAGGCCAAAATGGAGGAAGTAACTAATGTCTTTATAGTAATAACATTGAATGTTAATGGCTTGAACTCCCTATTCAAAAGATATAGACTGATAGAATGGATTTTTTTAAATTAGCTACCTATATGCTGTCTACAAGAGACTAACCTAAGACATAAGGACACAACCAGGTTGAAACTGAAACTGGAAAAAGATATTCCACACATATAGTAACCAAAAAAGAGCTGGAATAGCAATTCTAATATTGGACAAAATAGATTTTATATGTGAAAGTGTTATAAGAGATGACGAGAGTCATTATATATTAATAAAAGGGGCAATTCACCAAGAAGAAATAACTATACTAAATATTTATGCACCTAATCTGGCTCCCCCAAGATCCCCTAAGAGTGACACAATGGCAAAACTGAAGGGAGAAATAGATGTCTCTATAATAAGAGTATTATGTTATTAATATTGTATTAATAATAGTATTAGATAGAACATCTGGACAAAGGATAAAATAACATGATAAATGAAAAGGATAAAAAAAACATGATAAATGATGTATTTAAGGTACTGAAAGAGAAATAGATAATAGATATTAGAAATAGAATAGAAATAAACCTAATAGATATCTATAGAGCATTGCACCCCAAAACAGCAGAATATACATTCTTTTCAAGTGCTCAAGGATTCTTCTCCAATGGCCAATATGTTGGGTCACAAGACAGGTCTCAATAAATTGAAAAAGATTGAAATTATACAAAACACTTTCTCTGATCCTAACAAAATGAAGCTAGAAATCAATAATGGACAGAAAAAGGGAAAATTCATAAATATCTGAAGATTAAACAACACACTCAATCAGTGGGTCAAAGAAGAAATTGCAAGAGAATTCAGCAAATATCTTGAGATGAATGAAAATGAGAAACAACATATAAAAACCTATGAGACATGGAAAGGTAATCTAAGCACCTCTTAAAATATATTTATATATATATAAATAACATTTTTGTAAGCAAATGCACATATATGCATATATATTTATATATCATTTTACAAATATTGGTATGTATTGTGAAAATTTTGATTTTTACCCACAATAAAAAATAAATTAATAAAAAAAAAAAAACCTATGGGACAGTGAAGTAAATGTGGCTCAAGTATTTGGGCTCTCGCCTACCATATGGGAGGCCCTGGGTTCAGTTCCTGGGGCCTCCTGGTAAAGGCAAGCTGGCCCACGCCCATGGAGAGCTGACTGCCTGCGCCCACAGAGAGCTGACGGTCCATGCCCATGGAGAGTTGGCGCAGCAAGATGACACAACAAAAGGGAGACAAGCAGACACAGAGGAAACACTCAGCAAATGGACACAGAAGAACAGACAGCAAGCACAAGCGGGTGGGGGGAGGACTAAAGTTCTTTAAATCCTAAAAAAAAAAAGACAGTGGCCTAATTTAAAAAAAAACTATGGGACACTGCAAAGGCAGTGCTGAGAGCTAAGAGGGAAATTTATAGCCCTCAATGCTTACATTAAAAAAGAAGAAAGAGCTAAATTTAAGGACCTAATTGCACAACTGGAGGAACTAGAAAAAGAACAGCAAACTAATCCCAAGCCAAAATGAGAGAAAGAAATAGTAAAGATTAGAGCAGAAATAGATGAATTTGAGAACAAAAACACAATAGAGAGAATCAACAAAATCAACAAACCCTTAGCTAGACTGATAAAGAAAAAAAGAGAACATGCAAATAAAATCAGAAATGAGAGGGCGACATTACCATTGACCCCACAGAAATAACAGATATCATAAGAGGATACTATGAACAATTGTATGCCAAAAAAAACTAGACAATGCAGATTAGTTGTACAAATTTCTAGAAGCACATGAGCTGCCTACACTGATCCTATAAGAAATAGAAAACTTCAACAAACCAATGACAAGTGAAGAGATTGAAACATTCATCAAAAACTCCCAAAGATGAAAAGTCCAGTACCAGATGGTTTCACAGGTGAATTCTACTAATCATTCAAAGTTGATCCAATATCAGTCTTGCTCAAGGTCTTCCAAAAAATTGAAGAGAAATAATGCTACCAATTTCATTATATGAATCCAGCATCACCCTATTACCAAAACCAGATAAAGATACTGTAAAAAAAGAAAATTCCAGACCAATAACTCTAATAAACATAGGTGCAAAAATCCTCAACAAAATACTTGCAAACTGAATCCAAAAGCACATAAAGCATTATACACCATGATCAAGTGGGTTTTATCCCAGGTATGCAAGGATGGTCCAAAGCAAGAAAATCAATCAGTATAATAAACCACATTGAAAAATTGAAGAAGGAAAATCACATATCCTCTTGATTGGTGCAGAAAAGACATTTGACAAAATACAGCACCCATTCTTGATTAAAAAAAAAAAAAACACTTCAAAAGATAGGAATAGAAGGAAGCTTTTTCAATATGGTAAAGTGCATATATGAAAAACCTACAGCTAGCTTTGTACTCAATGGTGAAAGACTAAAAACTTTCCTGCTAGGACCAGGAACAAGTCAAGGATGCCCACTGTCATTTAGGTTATTCAATATTGTTGTAGAAGTTCCAGCTAGATAAAGATATAAAAGGCACCCAAATAGGAAAGGAAGTACTAAAACTTTCACTGTTCACTGACGATATGATCCTATATCTAGAAAATCCTGAAAAATCCACAACAAGGTGCTAGAACTAATAGATGAGTTCAGCAAAGTGGCAGGATACAAGATTAATATGCAAAAATCAATAGCATTTCTACACATTACTGATGTGCAATCTGAGGAGGAAACAAAAAAATTTCCATTTATGACAGTGACAAAAAGAATAAAATATTTAGGAATAAGCTTAAACAAGAACATAAAAGACATGTATTCAGGAAACTAAAATCATTGCTAAAAGAAACTGAGGAAGAATTAAATAAATTGAAGGATGTTCTGTGTTCGTGGATTGGAAGACTAAATATCATAAAGATGTCAATTCTACCCAAACTGTTTTACAGATTCAATGCAATACCAATAAAAGTCCCAACAGCCTTTTTTGCAGAAACAGAAAAGTCAATAATCAAATTTATTTGGAAGAGTAAGGGGCCCTGAACAGCCAAAAATATCTTTAAAAATACGAGCGAAGTTGGAGGTCTCTCACTTCCTTACTTTAAAGCATATTAATTAGCTACAGTGGTAAAAACAGCATGGTACCTGCATAAAGACAGATTGACCAATGGAACCAAACCGAGAACTCAGAAACAGACACTCACATCTACTGTAAAGTGATCTTTGACAAGGCTGTCAAGCCCTCCCAGCTGGGCCTGAACAGTCTATTCAACAAATGGTGCTGGGAGAACTGGATAGCCATATCCAAAAGAAAGAGGATCCCTATCTCACACCTTATACAAAAATTAACTCAAAACTGATCAAGGACCTAAATATAAAAGTGACAACCATAAAACTCCTAGTAGAAAATGTAGGAAAACATCTTCAAGATCTTGTGGTAGGCAGTAGTTTCTTAAACCTTACAGCCAAAGCATGAGCAACAAAAGGAAAAATAGATAAATAGGACCTCCTCAAAATTCAACACTTTTGCACCTCAGAGGACTTTGTCAAAAGGGTGAAAAGGCAGCTGACTCAATGGAAGAAAATATTTGGCAATATTGGAAATATTGGAAGAAAATAACATATCCAATAAGGGTTTAATATCCATGATATATAAAGAGATCATTCCAACTCAACAATAAAAAGACAAACTACCAGATTAAAAAATGGGCAAAAGACTTGAAAAGACAATTGTCCAGAGAAGAAATACAAATGGCAAAAAACACATGATAAAATGTTCAACATCACCAGCGACTGGGGAAATGCAAATCAAAACTACAATTAGATATTATTTCACAACTATTAGAATGCTACTATTAAAAAGTCAGGAAAAAGGGGGCCAAGATGGCGTTAGTGTAGGAGGGCGCACACTGCAAGCTCCCAGAGCAAGGCGGATTGGGGATGGGGTCCTGCCCGGGGGTCTGTGCTGTGCACGCGTGGAGTGAGAAGCTTGGGACATCTATCTGCGCGGATCGGCGGCATGGACCAAATGGTGGAGATTGGTGAGTTTTGAGGCTGCCGGTGGAGGTTGGCACAGGTGGTTGAGCCCCGCGGTTAGGGAAAAAATAAATAAAATTAAATAAAACAGCCATTTGGAGCCGTGGGCGGGGCGAAAAAGTTTTATTTTCTGGGGATCTGGCTGCCTGGTGCCCCTTGGACCTTGTGTGAACAGAACAAATGAGCTAATCAGCACCCGGTGAATCGGAGGGGGGATTTTGGTCAGGAAACGCAGCTGATTTCCCTAGCCAGGGATAAGACCCGGGCCGCTGCGGAGCCAGGAGGAAGGGACACTTCCCAAAAAAGGGAGGGTTCTGTTGGAAGACAGGGAAGGGTATTTTATATTTTTAGACATCGATCTGGCTGCCTGCACTGCCCCATAGCTTTGGGGAGCACATAAGCCGACCTGAAGCAGCATTAGTCTGAAAGCAGACGTGAATCTGCACTCAAACTGATTAACTGAGCAGCCCGGTGACGCTCGAGCTCGGCTACAGAAGGGGCGGAATCCGCCGTCTTTAGCACTCCTCACTGACTAACATCAGAGCTTCAGCTAACCTGGGGAGTCCGGAAAGTGGGACGTGCTTGATTAATTTCCATGGGCCCAGCTAGGGTCCCTTCCGTAAGGGGGTTGGTCTAGAGGAGGAATCATTTTGGGTCCTGCATTTGGCTAAAAAAATAAAAATTAAAAAATAAAAATAAAAAAGTGAGGTCACCTCAACAAATGAAAAATAAATTCTTTTTAATTTAGTTTAATAGCTAAAAGCTGCTTCAGGACCTGCATGTAGAACCCTCAGGGGAAATTCATTGATAAACACGAGTAGGCAAGAAGGATCCACGTGGACCCTAGGGGAATCATTGACCCCCCTTAGTTCTGTTTGACTGCTTGCCTGTGTGGATCTTTGGTTTCTCTCTGTTACTTTCTGGTCTATTGCTATTATTTCCTTTTTCCTCCCCCCTTCCTTTTTCCTTCTATTTTCTTTTTAAATAGGTGCTGCCAGCTTGTCACTTCTTTGCTGGGCTTCTTATTCAGTAATTTCCCACTCGCTGTATATATTGATTCTGTATTACAAACTATTGCTTATCCTTCCTGCATCTTTCTGCCTTCTGTTTTCTGTTGTGGCTCTTAGAGACAACGTTTTTTCATAGGCCCACAACTTAAGGGTGTCAATTTCTATCCCATCTATTTTGTTTTCTTCTTCTTCTTTTTTCTTTTTTTTTTTATTAGTATTAACTTTTTCCTTTCAGACCTTTCTTTACTATTTCTCTCCCTCCTCATAATTCTAGCCTTCTAAATCACTATATATATATTCCTCCATTTGTTTTCCCAGTCCATTGTAGGAACTCCATATTTTTTCCTAGTATTCTACACTGCCTACACAAGTTAAATATTCATCTCATTAAGTCTCATTTTGCCCCTCTTCTAACCTTTATCAATATTTCTATTATCCTTCTGCCTTCCTTACATCTTTTGATTCCTATGGCCCTAACCTTTTGCCTTCAAGGGAACATAGAAAGAAGCAAGGAAATAAAATAAGAAGAAAAACTGCCAAAGAGAAAACTTAACTCACACGCAGAACCAACAGCTAAATAAAATTCTAGAGCATAGAGAAAAGCTAATCAACTGAACAAACCCATCAAGATAATATGATGACCAGAGGGCAACAGAAAAATACAAATGACTCTGAGAAACTGGAAAACATGGACCAGTCCAATGCACAAAATAAAAACCAGGAAGCAATGCAGTACATCGAACAACTAATCAAAGCTATCCAAACAAATATCATGGACCAACTTAAA
>JAKSZT010053887.1:11823818-12291317 GCA_026826555.1 Tolypeutes matacus | reverse complement strand
CAAAATCATTCAAAGGATCGGGGGATGGGGCATGGTCACGATGGGTGGATAATCACACAATAAATGAGGGAATCTGAATTCCTAGCCTGGAGAGCTCTGCCACAGTCTCCAAGGGAGCAGCAATAGTCCTCTGAGTATAGGGACAGTGCCTGTCAAAATAGGATGACCCACTGATGTTTTTTTTTTTATTGATGACTACCCTTGTGAGTCTTTGCTCTTGTAAATGAGACTTAGCCTGCAGTTGTGGGTTGCCTAAGAGTTGCCACCTGAGAGCCTCCTTGTTGCTCAAATGTGGCCTCTCTCTAAGCCAAACTCAGCATATGATTGCATTACCTTTCCCCCAACGTGGGACATGACTCCCGGGGATGAGCCTCCCTGGCAACGAGGGATTAATACCAAGTGCCAACTGTCAACACAACTGGAAAAAGACCTTGAATAAAAGGGGGAAATGGTAAAGACAAATGAGTTCAGGTGGCTAAGAGACTTCAAAGAGAGTCGGGAGGTCATCCCAGAGTTAACTCTTACACACACCTCAGTAGGAGCTCATAGAACATCTAAGTGCCTATCACCCCACTCAGAGGGGTTCCTGAGAGCTCCAGAGACACCCTGGTCCTATATAAGGGGGGATAGCCCCAGAGACTGATGCCTTATCAGTGGGTTCTATTTTGGAATCTGTGCTCCTGAGAGTGACAGAATTAGACTCAAATAAGTCCTCCCTGCACATGGTTCACCAGTCCCTTCTATTCAAACCTGTATGTGATGCTGAAGTTTTTAGGTATACTTCCAGAGACTGGAGCCTCCCGCCTACCTATGTGCCAAGTGTGCATGAAATCTAGGTGGAGCTGCAACTCCTACCCTACAGCTCAATGGACTCATCCAAGCCACCTGGTGAGGAGACAACGATGGGCAATGGCCATCCTAGGGAATGGAGAGGGCCTGCACCTGCAGGCAGGATCATCCACCCACCATATCCATGGGATATAAGCCCTCTCTCACTTGGAGTTTGAGTGGACATCACCATCCCAGTCCCTTCAGGATTGGGGGAAGAACTATGGACTAGAGTGGACTTGATGGTATTCTCTTGTTCACATATGGTGATTCTAGCAATGCAAGAAATTATAACAATGAGGTGGAGCCAGTGGCCACTTGACACTTTTGGGGTAGGGAGGGGATGAGCAGTTGAAATTAAGGGGCTTCTTTGGGAGTTGGAGGTTGTCCTGAGTACTGTTGTGGTAACGGATGTAGGCCATTTTAAATCAGCACACACCACTCAGAACTGTGTGGGAGAGAGTGTGGTCTACAGTGTGAACGGTGGTCTATGGTTGGTGGCAAGGCTCCAGGATGTGTAAGTTCATTGAGGGTGGTGGGCCACACTTGTGGGAGATGTTTGTGTGGGATGTGGTGGGAGGTGTGGGAGGTGGGCAACATGGGAATCCCAGTGGGTTCCGTGTAATTTTTTGGGTAATCTAAGCACCTCTTAAAATATATGTATATATATATATAAATAACATTTTTGTAAGCAAATACACATATATGCATATATATTTATATATCATTTTGCAAATGTTTGTATGTATTGTGAGAATTTTGATTTTTACCCACAATAAAAAAAATAAAAATAAATAAAATTAAAAAGTCGGGAAAATAGATGTGGCTTAAGATATTGAGCTCCCATCTACCATATAGGAGGTCCAGGGTTCAATTCCCGGGGCCTTCTGGTGAAAAGCAAGCTAGCCCACTCAGAGTGCTGGTACAGCAAGATGATGCAACAAAAAGAGACACAGAGGAGAGACAACAAGAGACACAGCAGACCAGGGCACTGAGGTGGCACAAGAGATTGAGCGCATCTCTCCCACTCTGGAAGGTCCCAGGATCCATCCCCCGTCCCACCTAAAAAGAAGACAGGCAGACAGAAGAACACACAGAGAGCAGACAGCGAGCACAAAAACAACGGGGGAGTAGGGGAATAAATAAATCTTTTTTAAAAAGTCAGAAAACTGTTAGCGTTGGAGAGGATGTGGAGAGATAGGAATGCTTATTCATTGTTGATGGGAATGTAGAATGGTATGGCCACTGTGGAGGACTGTGGCAGTTCCTAAAGAAGTTGAATATAGACTTGTCGTGTGACCCGGTGATACCATTATTAAGTATATACCCAGAAGAACTGAGAGCAGTGACACAAACAAACATCTGCATACTGTTGTTCATAGCTGTGTTATTCATGATTGCCAAAAGTTGGAAACAACCTAGATGTCCATCAATCGATGAATGAATAAACAAATTATGGTGTTTACACAATGGAATATTATGTAGCTGTAAGAAGAAATGAAGTTGTGAATCATATGACAACATGGGTGAACCTGGAGGGCATTATGTTGAGTGAAGCCAGCAAGACACAAAATTGTGCTATTATGAACTAAATATATTGGGTAAACTCATGGAGCTAATAATAAAAATATAGGTCACCAGAAAATAGAATGAGGTTAGAGAATGGAAAGCTGATAGTTAATCTGTGCAGAATTGGTTAAAAGGTTGTAAATCTTTGGAAATGACTAGAAATGGTGAAAGCACATAATTTTGTTAGTAACTAGCAGAGTTATTATATGTGGGTGATAGTGGTTGAAAGAGTAAGTCTAAGGTCAAGTGTATCTCTAGAAAGAAAGGTAAAAATGTAACATTGGACTATCTAACATAGTGAAACCTCATGTAAAATACAAATATGGTGTGATATTGCATATATAAGACTGTTTTTACAAAATATAAATACAAATAAACTAGAGAGATGGAAACAGAATAGCAGCTATGTAGCTATGTATGGCAGGGGAAGCATAGAGAGATTGAAAAGTGATGAGTTTTTGTTTGTTTGATTTTTGTTTATTATTATAATTGGAATAAAGAAAATGCTCTAAAAATGATTGAAGTGATGAATGCATAACTATGTGATTATACCGAATACCAAAACTATTGATTGTACTCTTTGGATAGATTTATTCTTTATTAATATGTATCAATAAAATTGATTTGTTAAAAAAAAAGTCCATGAGAATAAAAAAATAAAACTTGTATATATCAAATATTGGCAAAATTTAGGGAAATCAATATTCTCATATATTGTTGGTGGGAGTGGAAACTGGTACAGTTTTTTTGGAAAGAAATTGGACAGAATTATTAAAAATTTAGATGCACATTTACTTTAGCCCAGCATTGTCAGAAAATTGCTGGTACATGCACATGCACACGAAGAGGCATTACTACTAAGGAGTTTTATTAATGGATTGCATGTAATAGCAAAAATAAAAATAAAAAATAAATAATGAAAAAAAGCACTGTGAAACAACACTGCAATTTAAAGAACCAAGTGAATGTATTCAGGCTTGGAAAGTGCTCAAGGACACTATAAGTAGCAAACTACAGATCAGTGTGTATAACATGATAGCATTTATATAAAAGAAATGAACAATAACAAAGAAACAGCAAAACAACAATCTATGTATTTCTATGTACATATATGTGTGTGAAGCCTCAGGGGCATCGCCAAGTGAGATTTCACCTCTGTAGAGCTCGACTCTTCTATAAACAATAACGTTAAAAGCACTTGACACTTTTGGGGTAGGGAGGGGATGAGCAGTTGAAATTAAGGGGCTTCTTTGGGAGTTGGAGGTTGTCCTGAGTACCGTTGTGGCAACGGATGTAGGCCATTTTAAATCAGCACACACCACTCAGAACTGTGTGGGAGAGAGTGTGGTCTACGATGAGAAGTGTGGTCTATGGTTGGTGGCAAGGCTCCAGAATGTGTAAGTTCATTGAGGGTGGTGGGCCACACTGTGGGAGATGTTTGTGTGGGATGTGGTGGGAGGTGTGGGAGGTGGGGAACATGGGAATCCCAGTGGGTTCCGTGTAATATTTTGGGTAATCTAAGCACCTCTTAAAATATATGTATATATATATATAAATAACATTTTTGTAAGCAAATACACATATATGCATATATATTTATATATCATTTTGCAAATGTTTGTATGTATTGTGAGAATTTTGATTTTTACCCATAATAAAAAAAAAAAAAAAAAAAGCACAGCTTCTGAAGCCAGACATGCTGGCTTCCAATTCCGCTTTTGCCACTTCTTGCATAAACTTGATATAGTTGCATAATCTTGCTATACCTCATTCTTCTCAGCTGTAAAACAGGGATAGTAATAATATATACCTTATAGAGTTATTGAAGGGATTAAATGGATATGTGTTAAATAACATATAAATAACAGCTTTAATTGCTCATTTATTAAAATACATTTTAAATATGATTTTCTAACGTACTAATTCAAAACCTAGTACATTGAGTGTTCTATAGTAGTATCTATCTCTCCAAAGGTGCCATTTCAAAAGCATTACTCTGCTCTACCATGGACATTAATCTCTTTCCTATCTACATCAAATCATTGCTTTTCCTACGGCAAACAGTAGTGAATCTGGCAGAATAAGGCCTTCATCAAAAGCAAGGAGACCAAGCAAGGAGATGAGGCGTCATGCCAGGGATCTGCCCATTTATCATTCCGGAAAAGATAAAGAAGACATTTCTGAAGCATTAACTTATGGGTTTAGAATTCTAAATTATATCACCTATAAATCTAAGCTCCCCTTGAGTGAGACTTCTACCTGAGCACAAGAGCTGAAGACAAACAATATTATTTATCTGCCAGCACCCAGTATATGGCAGAGATCCCAGAATTAACATTGATAATCAAGACTGCTGAAGAAGCACTGACCACTTTAAATCAAGTCCAGGTATTTTATCTGGTGACAATTTCTGTAGGACAATTGAAACAGGAAATGAGAGTGTCATTGATAGGAAATTCTTTGGCCATAGTTTGCTTTGCTGGCTTGAGGTGGTTTTGAGGGGGTGGTAAATTTCCTCAGGAAAAAATTGTGCTAAGGAGGAATTGTTTAACCCCTCATTAGTGCTTTTTTGGCTTAATCATTCCTCCTTCTTCAAGAATTTAGATTCCCCTTTTGGATTAAACTTTCTAGTTTAGTGACTGGAAAGGAATAAGGGAATTCTTTTTTTAAATCATTTGCTCCTCTAAGGAGAAATACTACAGATTTTAAAGATGCTAAAAGATAAGAAAATCACCAAATGAAGCTCAGATCAAATTGGCTGGACAGGGTGCTGTGGAAGCAAATACCCAGAGATTGAACCTTGACCACAAGTTGGGGGAGGACTCCTGGGGAGAAACTACCCCGTCATGAGAATGCAGATAATCTATTGTATGACTGCCTAAAGACATGCTGGACTCATATTTGAGGACACTTCACCCAGTAATTATGTCTACTTTTAAAATGTGCTTCATAATTATTATTAGCCATCTGTGTGCAGATAAATTTGTTTCTTTGCCCTTAACAATCAAGAGGGTGTTTGCATACGTAACAGGAGCTCTCTTCAGGCAGCTAGCCTGTGATAAGAAAGGTTTACATAGGCAAAGCAGTAATTGAATATTTATCTGGTCTGGCCCTAACTCCAGAACTGTAGGCACACTGTCTGGGTTCAAACTCCAGTTTTGGGTTCAAACTCCAGCTCTACAAGTGAAATTGGGGAAAGTTTCTTTGCCTTTCTAAGCCTATTTCCTCACCTGCAAAATTGGGGTAATTTTTCCACTTCATAAATACATTGTGAGGATCAAATTAGAAAATTCATGTAATATCTGACTTAAATCGAATATCCTATTATCCAACCATTTGGCTGAAAATGGCACTTGGTGGGGGAAATGTGGAAACTTGGTGTCTCATTCAAATTCTCCATATTCTCAAGTGATTGGGGTTTCCAGTCACCAAGGTGGGTTTTTTTGTTGTTGTTGTTTGCTTATTTGTTTGTTTGTTTTTAAAGGAGGTACCAGGAAAAAAAATAAATAAATAAAATAAAGGAGGTACCAGGGACTGAACCCTTGACCTCCTTGTGTGAGGCAGGCACTCAACCACTGAGCTACATCCACTCCCAACCAAGGTGATTTTCAGATTGCTATTAGCACAACTGGAATGTGGGTACTACCCCACAATCTGGAGTCCCTGGTGTCACTCCCCGGCCCGCCTCAAGATCACCTAACTGCCTAAAGGATTTTCCTTCTTTCCTGTCTGCTCTGTACAATCACTGCTTCTGTCTACCCAGCTTGCACTCACTCCCTTAAGGAAACACCATGACTAAGAATACTTGCCTTTCATTCCACAGCAGCCAGTGACCTCTGGATAAAAATACCATGAAGCCCCTGAATTCCTTCCCAGAACCAATTCTCTCAGCTATACCTCCTCTCTGCTCCCTCCTGCTTTTGCCAGCAGATGTCTCTTCTCAATTTGTTTGGTTTTTTTGGTTTGTTTTTTTTTTGGGGGGGGGGAGGAATACTGTTTAAGTTATATATTTTCTCTTTTTAAATTCGGAGGTCATATGCCCCTGATTGTTTTCTGTCAACCGATTATCCATTTTTCATTCTAATTAAGAGAAAGAAATGTAGTAAGGAAAAGATAGATTTGTAATATCCAATGCAGGATAACATTCTGGATAACAAATTATATAGGAAGTCCCCAGTCAAATATTTATATCATTAATTCCTTAGCTCTCTGAAGAGGAAAGACTACATTTTGAAACTGTATACCTATTGAAGTAAATATTTCTTTGCTTTGTTTGGAATGAACACTTGAGAAAACAGTAAAATAGCTTTAAAAAAAATGCTTTCCTCAGCAATGGGAAGCATGTGGGATTTAGAGCAAAGAGACCTGTGTCCTGATTACAGGCTATATGGCCATTTCTGAGGGTAAATTCTAACTTCTGAGTCTCTGAGCCTTGATTTCCTCATCTAAAAATGGGTCAGATAATACCTCTCAGCATCACAGAAATATCATGATCATATAAAATAATATTTGTAAAAGTGACTTACATACTTTCTTACACATTGACAGTTATATAAAAATTATTTAAAAAACAAGTAGGCTCTTACCTAGGTGTAATATCTTAAAGTAACCGATGAAGAAAATGTTGTGTCTCCCTCTATCAAATTTTACAGTTATTTAGGAAAAAAAAATTCCTGTCAGGTTGGCTTATTTATTTATTCCTGTTGCCAGTTGTTTCTAGAAAGTTTTAAAGTTAGTTATAATTTTATTTCACACAAGCAGCTAATAATATTTGAGAGCTTTGATTTCATCAAGCAGTTAAAGATAATTTTTGTTGTTTGTTTTTTAACCTTTCAAGCTATAGCATTAGCATTTCTGATATCTGATTCAAGGTTGGACACAGAGACCAGATGGTGGGTACAATTACTGAGAACAGCAGTCTAGTCTCAGAAAGGCTGATATCACAGTACCATAATTCCTTGTGCTGACCTGCAGCTGCTGCTCCTGCACCATTGAGTTGGTGCTCACTTTATCTGCTTTATGACAACATTGTCATGAGGCAGAAAGAGAGCTTTGGAGTCAGACTGACTGGGTTCAAGTCCTGGATGAGTCTTTAAAGTGTAGATATTAATTCCTACCTTGCTGCTTGTTTTGAGAACTAAAACGGTGAAAATTATTAAATTCTATAACAATCCTAGAACACAGAGATCAAAAATGCTTCCTTTCTTCTGCCTGTGGTTCTTCCCTGAAGGTACAGCATGCTTCTGCCTTGCCCCTTCACCATCCAAGCTTATGTTTCGTCTCTCCAGCTGAATCCCCGGCGTCTTGCTTCAGTCCAGTGGGGGTCAAGTTGGCACCCACCTTTCATGCTGCCAATCCTTCATTTGGGAGGACTCTGCTGCATAAGACTATTTCGTTGGTATGATGCTAATTACTTGATCATATGGTATGTAAAAACATGCATTCAAATCTAGGCCTTGATGAATGCCTGCTCACTAAATATGCACCTATTGATCACAGGATGGCAATGACAATTTTTCCCAGAAAGAAATGTCTCTGATTTACATATGTGTGGCTGATGCAAGAAGGGGGTTTTATAAATCACTATGTCATCACCAGAAAAATATGTCCTCTAGTCATATTAAAAAGAACCTGTGACAAGAGACCTATCAAATTGAATGGAAAAGCCATAAAACCATCAGTTCATTTGACATAAAACTGATATATTATGTGATAATGCTTCAAGTAGAACCCTGGACCCCATTCATCACACGGGCGGCTCTGCAGGCTAGGTTCTGAGCCATATGTTAATGAAACCGTCACGCTCTACTCACGCTGCAGATTGCAGCTCCCAATCAGCACTGGGAACGTACACCAGAAAATGTTCCCATTGATAATACATTTCACTCACTAATGGACTTTCCTGGGAGAAAACTACATCAGGACACAGTTCACTCGGCCTCTTGGAAATATAATATCCTCACATATGAAAGATTAGACTAGATCCATGGTTCTCAGTGAGAGAAGTGCATCATTGAGAAGTGCATCATCTGGTTACCTATAAAAGTGCAGAGGCAGGTGGTTCATCTCAGGGCTAGAACCTGGGGATCTTCAGCTTTAAAATGATCCCTAGGTGATTCCAGTGCTTACCCTTAGTTTAGCATTTTTAATCAGTGTTATCCCAGGACCAACAGCATTAGCTGTCGAAATTCAGTCTCAGACCCCACGCAGAACCCATGGGTCAGAATCTGAATTTTAACAAGATCTCCAGTAATTCAAAGCAAATTAAAGTTTGAGAGGCTTTAGAATAGCTCTCTTGGGGAACTTTTAAATATTCCAATGATCAGCTGTGCCCCAGAACCATTAACTAAAATCTGGGGGTGTAACCATGCAGCTTTAAAAAAAAAAATTCTCCAGGTGATTTTCATATTATCTAAGAATCTTATTTGCAGCTTAAAACCAAAGCTTCAGCTGGAGTCCCGAAAACATGATGATGGGAGCCAATCAGTAGTGCAAGGGGAGAATTATGAACAACAGCAAAAAGGACAGAAGCAGTCCACAGCGAGCTCCTCCTCATGTCAGGTATTCACTTACATTCTTTTAATGTATACCTTGAAAAATGTGATCTTCAAACAACCCTATCAGGTAGGAATTGTTAAATATTTTTAGAATGAGAATATAGAGGCTCAGAGAGGTAAAGTGATTTGTCCATGTTTACATAACTAGTTAGACCACTGCTCCCCTCCCTTGTGCCTCCTCAGAGATAATATTAGATTAAGAGAGAGAGAGAGAGAGAACACATACTTTTAAGAGTGATAGGCGGAAGTAGTGTGATTGCCATTTCCAGAGTCTTTCTACAAATATCGTAAGAACAGAATGTGGGGTTGGGATCAATAGAAAACTAGAGGAGCACAGGTACAAGCTTGCTGTATGATGGCTCTGGATGGGTCCGTGTCTTTAGTGTCTGCTCAGTTTGCATCAAGCAACTTGGGATGAAATGAACATGCTATTTGTGGCAGGCAATATTGACACCCTAAAGATGTCTGAGTGGGTAATGTAGAAGTTTATTTAGTTTTTAAATGCTGGGGACATATGGTATTAACACTCACAATGTTGTGCTACCATCAACACTATTTATTACCAAAACTGTTCCATCTCACCAAACAGAAACTCCGTACCAACTAAGCATTAGTTCTCCATTCCCTAGCTCTATACCCAGGCCTGGTAAAGTGTATTCTGTTTTTTTCTATGAATTTGCTTATTCTAATTATTTCAAATCAGGGAGCACATTCAATATTTGTCTTTTTGTGTCTGGCTTATTTCAAACAACATGATGTCTTCAAGGTTCATACACTTTGTTGCGTGTATCAGAACTTCATTCCTGTTTGCCACTGAATAATATTCCATTGTATGCATAGAGACATTTTGTTTATCCATTCATGAGTTTATGGACACTTTGTCTGCTTCCATCTATTAGCAATTGTGAATAATGCCACTACGAATATTGGTGCGCAAATATCTGTTCCGAGTCCCTGCTTTCAATTCTTTGGGGTATATAACTAGAAGTGAGATTGCCAGGCCATGTGAGAATTCTATACTTAACATCTGAGGAAACCAAAAACTGTTTTCCACAGTGACTGCACAGTTTTACTTTCCCACCAACAATGAATGAGTTTTCCTATTTCTTCATGACCTCTCCAACACTTATTTTCCATTAAAACAGTAATTATAAATATAAAATAAAAAAACAAAAAAAAATGTTAATTATTCTGGCAGGTGTGAAATGGTATCCCATTATGGTTTTATTTTTATTCAATTTTATTGATACATTTAATAAAGCATACAAATCATCCAAGGTGTACAAACAATGGTATTTGGTATAATCACATCATTGTGCATTCATCACTTCAATCATCATTAGAGCATTGTCATAATTTCAATAATAATAATAAAACAAAAAAACAGACAAGAAAATTCCTCACCTCTCAATCTCTCTATGATTCCCCCAATGTACATAGCTGCTGTTTCTGGCTATTCTATCCAAAATGTATAATCAATGGCTGGTAGTATAATCACAATATTGTATATACATCACCTTAAAAATTTTAGAACAATTTCCTTATTCCAAAAAGAAAGACTCCAAACCCCTTAGCATTCCTTCCTCATAACAACTAATTTCCTTTCATCTTTATGAATTGATTTATATTTACATTTTATATAAATGGAATCATACAATATATTATTCACTGGGTGAGCATAAAGAACAATTTGAAATTCTTCAAAGAAAAGTAACTGACCTTATGGGAATGAAAGTCACAATGGATGAGATTGAAAATACATTAGAGGCACATAAGAGCAGATTTGAATTGCTTGAAGATAGAGTTAGTGATTTTGAAGACAGAACATCTGCACTGGAAAAGGCAGGAGAATAGAGAGAGAAGAGAATGGAACAGGGTCTCAGGGAATTGAATGACAACATGAAATGCAAAATCATATGCATTATTGACATTCCAGAGGGGAAGAAAATGGAAAAGGGGCAGAAAGCTTATTTGAGGAAATAATGACTGAAAACTTCCCTAACCCTATGAATGATAAAAATATCAATGTCCAAAAAGGACAACTCACTCCAAACAGAATAAACATGAATAGACTTACCCTGAGACACCTACTATTCATAATGACAAATATCAGAGATAAAGAGAAGATTTTGAAAGCAGCAACAGAAAAGCAAAGCATCACATACAAGGGAAACTTGATAAGATTAAGTGCTGACCTCTCATCAGAAACCATGGAGGAGAGAAGAAAGAGGTATAATGTATTTAAGGTATGGAAGAGAAAAACTGCTAGCCAAGAATTCTGTATCCAGCAAAGCTGTCCTTCAAAAATGAAAGAGTCACAGACAAACACAAACTAATAGAATATGTTAAAAAAGGGAGTGCTGCAGCCTGAAAAGAAAAAACAAGAGTGAGAGACTTGGAGAATAGTGTAGAAATGAAGAATATTAGAAAGGGTAAAAAATAAACTATAGTATGATGTGACAACTGAAAGCCAAAGGTCAAAATGGATGAAGTAAGTAATGCCTTTACAGTTATAACATTGAATGTTAATGGCTTGAACTCCCCAATCAAAAGACACAGACTGATAGAATAGATTTAAAAATATGACCCATCTATATGTTGTCTACAAAAGACTCACCTCAGATGTAAGGACACAATCAGGTTAAAAGTGAAAGGTTGGAAAATGATATTCCATGCAAATTAGTAACCAAAAAAGAGCTGGAGTAGCAATACGAATATCAGAAAAAATAGATTTTAAGTGCAAAATTGTTATAAGGGATGAAGAAGGTCATTATATATTAATGAAGTGGGCAATTCAATGAGAAGAAATAACTATTGAAAATATTTATGCACCTAACCTCAGTGCCCCAAGATACATGAGGCACACACTGGCAAAGCTGAAGGAAGAAACAGATGTCTCTACAATAATAGTTGAAGACTTCAATATACCACTCTCAGTATTGGCTAGAACATTTGGACAGAGAATAAATAAAGAAACAGCTTGACTAATATGAATATGGGAGCCATATACACTACAGAATAATGTATATTCTGCTGCTGTTAGGTGAAGTGTTCTCCATATGTCATGTCTAGCTGGTTTAGAGGGTTGTTCCAGTCTTCTATTTCCTTGTTGATGTTCTATCCATTATTGGAAGTGGTGTATTGAAATCTTCTACTATTATTGTCTATTTCTCCTTTCAAATCTGTCAATATTTGCTTCATATATTTTGGGCCTTTGCTGTTATGAGCATATATATTCATAATTTTTGTCTTGTTGCAGAATTGACCCCTTTATCTGTCTGTAGTGACCCTCTTTGTCCCTCATAACACTTCTTTTACTTAAGTCTTCAGTTCACTGGTTCTTTTTTCTGCCACCTCCAATCTGCTGTTGAAACCATCTACAGAATTTTTCATTTCAGTTGTTGTGTTCTTGAACTCCAGTATTTCTCTGGAGAGATTTCCATATTGTTCATTTGTTGTTTTCATCATATTCTTTGGTTCTTTCTCCATGTTTTCCTTTATCTCCTTCAGCATATTGAGGATCATAATTTTAAAGTCTCTGTCTGGTAATTCCAAAGTCTGGTACTCTTATTGATGGATTCTGGATTTTTATCTTGGGCCATAGTTCTTGTCTTATAATCTTTTGTTGCACACTGTACATTTTTAAAGTTTCAACTCTGGGATTTTGTTCCCGGGCTGTCCCTTAAGTTTGCATCCAGCTAGTGGTATGACAGAGATTTTCTTGAATGCCAAGAGCTAATCAAAACATAAAAACCAAGGCAAAAAAAAACCACCTTTCACTCTCTTTGCAAATTGACTGTCCTTTAGTTGGTGGTCTGCTTCAGAGATCAAACCTCTATTAAGCAGATCAGCCTGAGGCAAATGGGAAGTACAAATGAGCCTCGGTGAGGCTGGGGAGCTTGCTTCTCCTGGGCCTGTGCTTGCCTGAGGCCCCAGGAATCCCCCATTTAGGGTCCACAGGAGTTTGAGAATACACCCCTCTACTCCCTTTGGAGCAGAAATCCTCCACCTCCTTTGTGTTCTTTCCAGTGATTTAATCAGATAGTCCTTTGCCCTAGGCTGTTTTGATTTAATTTCTCACAGCTGTCAGCAAGCAGATTCTCTGCCTTCAGAACAAACTCTGGGAGAGGGAGCCTGCAGCATGTTCCCAGGCTCAGTCTCTCAGACTTTCTCTCAGATTGTCACTGACATACTTGCACTCCATTATGGGCAGAGGGCCATTTTGCTTCCTCTGGAACAGGGCCAGGGACCCACAATGGAAGCACAAGCTGGTTCCACCCTGTGTTGTGGAGGGGGTGGGGGAGAGGCCAGAAAGGGTGCTAAAAGCTTCTTCTATGGTTTTTGAAACTATATTTTCTTAATTCAGCACTTGCCCAGTTATTGCAGCCCTTTAACTGTTTCCCACTGTTTTGAGAAAACTATCTTTAATAGTCCTCTGCTCCCTTTGCCTGAGGGAAATTAGAAAAATGGCCACCCTTAGTGCCAGCCCCCAGTGATCTGAAGTAGACCAAAGGTAAAGATTTGGGATCAGGCCATAGATCCTTGGAGTTTGGAGGATAATTATTTATATCCCAACTGGCACCAGAAAGCTGAGCCAGGTGCCAGAGCTCCAGTCCCCACTGCTGCCAGCCACAAAACTGGAGGAAGGAGGCTGGTAGCCACTGTGGGAACGGTGAAACTCACTGGTCTTTATCACAATTTACCATCCTCTACCTCCTGCTCCTCCCTGGATGCTGCATGATTGTTTTAGTTAACTAAAGCCTGTCAATGCAATATACCAGAAATGGGTTGGCTTTTACAGTGGGAATTTATTAGGTTAAAAGCTTATAGTCTTGAGGCTATGAAATGTCTAAGTCAAGGCATCTTCAGAGATGCTGTCTCACCAAATGTCAGCTGCCAGTGATTCTGGACTCCTGCCACATGGCAAGGCACAATGGTGGCTCTGCCAGTCTCTGCTTTCTCCTCCAGGCTAACTTTCTCCCCAAGCTCAGCTGTGGGCAATCAGGCACATGATAGGGACCACTAGTCTCTCCCCTCTCCTCCAGTCCTCATTGCTTCAGCTTTGGGCTGCTCCATCTATAGCTTTTCTCTCTCCCGAGTTCGTCAGCATCTGGAGGCTTCTCTCTGTCACTGCAGCTTTTTTTCCCTCCATTTATAAAGGACTCCAGAAGAAGATTAAGACCCATGTTGGGTCCCACAGTCTAATCAAAGACCCTTAAGTGATCTAATCTAATCAAAGATTCACAATAGTTTCTATTTAAGAGCATAATTTTCTGGGGTCCACATAAAAGACTCAAACCAATGCAACAATGTTCCCCTGGACTCCAGAGTTTCAAAGTCATTGATCCATATAGCTCCCGCTAGCTTAATAGTTGTTTTCTTGAAGGGACTGTTTTTTGTTTTGTTTTGTTTTGTTTTTCTAACTTTTATTGGGCAGTATGGTAAATCTGGTTCGTATTACTCCATCTTAGCTGGAAGCAGAAATTCACTTTGGTTTAGTCATTGAGACAGTTTTCTCTTTTCTACCAAATGAAAATAGTTATCATACACAAATTCCTTGTGTATATTTTTATTGCTTAGAAATGTAATTACTGGATAAAGAGTATAAACTACTTTTAGCCTGGAGCTAGAAAATCCAGTGTCTCCAGTTGTGGTCCTTCCAAATGCTATTGTTACCAGATTTAATCTAGGTTCTTGATTTATGCTGCTGAAATGAATTTCAGAGCACGTAGGGTTAGTTAGTCCAGTAATTTATTAGGTAGGGAGGGAAGAGAAATGGGAGAAAATAATGGATCACAAGTCCCCTGTAGAGGGTAAGGAGCTGAAGAGTGATAAAGAGGGTTGATTTATAGACTACAATTTTCCATTATAGATTATAAATGCCCAGGTTTTACTCGCTTGTTGATCTGCGCAGGGGGGACAGGGCAAGAGCAGGGCAGAAGCCATGAGGGCCGAGAGCAGCAGGGAGCAAGAGCAAGAGCAGGAGCAAAAGCAAGAGCAGGAGCAGGAGCAGGGGAGATTTGACCTTTATGCCTGCTTTTAAATCATTCATTATTCTATCTCTTTGCTAATGGCATGGGAGGAGACCCAGGTATTTGCTGTTTTGATTGATTACCCCACCCATCAGTCTCCCAGATGGGGCCAATGATAACGTCCCTGGAGAATTCCGTCCCTGGAGAATATCTGGAGCTTCTCCTGGGAATCTTATTCTGGGTGGCAGAAATCTCATGAGGGTCTTCCAGCAGCCATCTTGGGGTATCAGTGTCCACATGGACCTCTTGCCAGGTTCCAGATCTATCTATTGATTCCCTATCTTACTAGCCAGCTACACTGTCTTTCTTCATCTTCCTGATGGGCCCATTCCGTCACAGACTCAGAGAGTTTTTAGGATAAGTCCATCCCCATTATTGCATGCTACATCCAAATATACCTAATACTTTATGTGCTAATAACTATAGTGGTCATAGGTAATTTTTCACACATGACTACAATAACTGAATTCACTTCTTTGGTTATGAGTGGACAACTGGTAGAGTAAGATTCTAGAAGCTGTAACTCAATTAGCGTACATGTAGGAGAAGGAAAACATACCCCAGTAATTGTAGTATAAAAATTAAGTAACCTCAGATTTATAAAATAATATGGATTCTAAAGGGTCAATGAAAGTAGTTATTGGGGTGGTAAATAAGGGAGACATGAAATTATGTTATGTGGATGAGTAAGGAACTGGGTATACTTATCATGTGAAAGAGAAGATATAGGAAAGGGGTCATGAAAGCTGTTTCCTGTAGTTATTGTATAGCTGTCTTATAGAGGGAGTTAAAGGTTTTTTATATAGTTCTATGAAGCATAAATATGCTTCTATGAATGACCAATCTCTGAAAGTTACATGGCAGTGTTGGACTCAAGGAAAAACTTAACTATTAGGGTTACACAACAATGGAATGGACTGTCCTGTGAAGTAGCATGTCTGTCACTAGAAATGCTCAAGTAGAGGCTAGAAACCTTGTCAGGGGTATCAAAGAGGAGATTCTGGTATTGCATGAAGAGTTGAACTAGATGACTTCTAAGATTTTTTCCAAATCTAAAAGCCATTAATTCAAAAATTCTATAGTACATTGGGATTCTGGATATTGGAAGGTGACTTTGGTGGGTCTGTTAGTATTAGGTGCATGAGATGGACAGATGACACCCAAAATCTCTGTCAGATAGATCATATTCCTCAGCCTAAAAGAATTTTTTAACCATGAAAAACTATAAATAATATTAACAGTTGGATTATGAATGGTTTTCTTTTCTTCTATGTGCTTTTCTGTATTGTATATTTATGCCACTCTCATAGTGTATTTTTGCCTTAGTTTTCATTAAAATATGACATGAGTACTGCAAAGTATACATCTTAAATGTATAGCTAAAAGTATATAGAACATTACCTAAATTCCATAAGTTTTCCTGATGTCTATTGTGGAGCAAGTTGCTACACAGGGCATCATGGGAACACAGGTTCAGGCAGAACAGAATCTTTCAGCAAATGACTGCTTTATTATTTATACAGCACAAAGGATCCAAAGAGCAGAGGAAGAGATCCCATCATGGCCAGTCTCCTGGGGAGGCCAAACTGATCTGGTCACTGTAAGTGGATGGTAGTTCTGCATACCCCTCTTTGTCTCAAAAGAGAGAGACACCTATACTGTCTGAGGGCGGATATTTATATAAACTCAGGGGAAGGGGCACTGCTACTGAGCATCCACATCCTGATAAGCAAATGGGGCTGCTTGTTCCTGGTTTCCTCATTTAACATAAGGCCTTTTCATTAGACCTAACAACTCCCCGAGGCTGCAGAATAGAAACAGACTGAAATATCTGTACACAATAGAAAAGGAAGGGGGGGTAGAGTAGTGCTGAGTGACAGCCACTTGGTGTGTCTCTGACTTCCCCATCAGTCTACCTCTCAGCCTCTTGTCCTGGGCCTCTCCCCTAGCCTATTCCTCCCCATTAGAATCCATAAACCCATCTCAGACCCAAGACAAGAAGGCAGAGATGGGTGGGGCCTACCAGCCCGTGACTCTCAATAATGTTGACAGTAAAAGTCTGGGAACACTGGTGGTTACAGCACATTAGGAGGCTTCACCTATGCATACCGTTATTCCAAGCAGGGTGATCAGGTTTGTCTGCAGTAATGACTGCATCCAGGCTCCTTTATTCCCTAAGAGACAGACTGAGATAATAAATTGGAAAGATCACTGAGCCATTGGCAGGTTCATTACATCTGGAGTTGTTGCGTCCTGATAGGTTGTCCTGAGGTGTGATGAAGAGAGCACAGCCAGTAGTTATGCCATTTTTTTTTTTTTTTTTAATTAGAGAAGTTGAGGGTTTACAAAACAATCATGAATAAAACACAGGATTTCCGTGTACCACCCCACCACCAACACCTTGAATTGGTGTGGAACATTTGTTACTGTAGATGACAGCACTTTTTAAAATACTTGTATTATTTTTTAACAGTAGTTATCTTTGTTATAATTGATGAAAGATTATTAAAAATAGTTCTATCATCCATTCTTTACATTAAATGTATTTTTCCCATACATACCATTTTATTACCACCTTGTATTAGTATCATACATTTGTCACAATTCATGAAAGAACATTCTTGTACTATAGTCCATTGTCTACAATGGGATTCACTGTGTTATACAGTCCTATGTTTTATCTTTGAATTTTTTTCTAGTAATATATATATCCTAAAGTTTTCTCTTTTAACCACATTCACCCATACATTTAAGTGCTATTGATTATACTCACAATAATATGCTACCATCACCACCATCCATTTCCAAACCTTTACCGTCAGCTTAAATAGTAACTCTGTATAAAATAAGCATCAACTCCCCATTCTCTAACCCCAAACTATCTCCTGGTAACCTATATAGATTCTAACTCTATGAGTCTGCATATTATAATTAGTTCATAACAGTGAAGTCATATAATATTTGTCCTTTTGTGTCTGGCTTATTTAAGTTGACATAATGTCCTGAAGGTTCATCCATGTTGTCACATGCATCAGGACTTAATTCCAATTTACAGCTGAATAATACTCCATTGTACATATATACCACATTGTGTTTATCAATTCATCGGTTGATAGACCCTTGGGTTAAATCCATCTTTTGGCAATTGTGAATAATGCCACTGTGAACATCAATGTGTAAATATCTGTTCAAGTCCCTGCTTTCAGTTCTTCTGGGTATATACCTAGTAACAGGATTGCCAGATCATATGGTAATTCTATACTTAACTTCTTGAGGAACTGCCAAATGGTCTTCCACAGCGGCTGCACGACTACACATTCCCACTGGCAATGAATGAGTGTTTCTATTTCTCCACATCCTTTCCAAAACTTGTAGATTTCTGTTTTTTAATACTAGTAGGTGTGAACTGAAATCACATTGTGGTTTTGATTTGCATTTCCCTAATAGCTAATGATGTTAATCATTTTTTCATGTGCTTTTTAGCATTTGTATTTCCTCTTTGGAAAAATGTCTATTTAAGTCTTTTGCCCATTTTTTAATTGGGTTGTTTGTCTTTTTATGTTGAGTTGTAGGATTTTCTTATATAGTCTGGTTATTAAAATGTTATCAGATATGTGGTTTCCAAATATTTTCTCCCATTGGGTAGGTTGTCTTTTCACTTTTGGACGGTCTTTTGATGCACAAAAGTTTAATTTTGAGGAGGTCCCATTTATCTATTTTTCTTTCATTACTTGTGCTTTGGGTGTGAAGTCTAAGAAACCATTGTCTACAACAAAATCTAGATGTTTCCCTACATTTTCTTCTAGGAATTTTATAGTCCTGGTCTTATATTTAGGTATCATCCATTTTGAGTTAATTTTTGTATAAGGTATAAGATAGAGGTCCTCTTTCATTCATTTGCATATTGATATCCAGTTTTCCCAGCACCATTTGTCAATTTAGTTGACTTGTTAAATATCAATTGGCCATAGATGTAAGGGTCTATTTCTAAACTCTAAATATGATTCCATTGATGAATATGTCTATCTTTATGCCAGTTCCATGCTGTTTTTCACGACTGTAGCTTTGTAATATGCTTTAAAGTAAGGAAGTATGAGTCCTATAACTTTGTTTTTCTTCTGCAAGCTGTTTTTGGTGATTTGGGGCCTCTTATCCTTCCAAATAAATTTGATAATTGGCTTTTCCTTTACTACAAAGAAAGCTGTTGGAATTTTTGTTGGTATTGCATTGAATCTGTAAATCAAATTCGGTAGAATTGGCATCTTAACAATATTTAGTCTTCTAATCCATGAATACAGAATAGCCTTCTTCTTTTATTTCTTTTAGCAATGTCTTGTAGTTTTCTTTGTACAAGTCCTTTACATCCTGGGTTAAATTTATTTCTAGGTATTTGATTCATTTAGATGATATTGTAAATGAATTTTTTCCTCCTGATTTCCTCCTCAGCTTGCTCACTACTAGTGTATAGAAACATTATTGATTTTTCCATGTTGATCTTGTTTCCTGCTAGTTTGCTGAACTGATTTATTATCTCTAGTAGTTTTGTTGTAGATTTTAGGGGGATTCTCTAAATATAGGATCATACCATCTGCAAATAGTGAAAGTTTTACTTTTCCCTTTCCAATTTGGATGTATTTTATTTCTTTTTCTTGCCTAACTGCTCTGACTAGAACTTCTAGCACAATGTTGAATAGTGGTGACAGTGGGCATCCATATATTGTTCCAGATCTTAGAGGGAAAGTTTTCAGTCTTTCACCATTGAGTATGATGTTAGCTGTGGGTTTTTCATATATGCCCTTTATTACGTTAAGGAAGTTTCCTTCTATCCCTGTTTTTTCTAAGTTTTTTTCTTTTTAATTTTTGAAAGCAGAAAATTTATTTTTTTTCAAGTGAAATCTTTCTTTCATGTTTTAAAAAACCTTTGTCATCTTTACGCACATTTTTGTAGATGCCCTAATACCTTCAAATTTTAAGATACCCCAGTCCTCATAATTAATCTATTTCATCTATCTCACTATATATGTTGAACAGAACTGCAGTTGACTACCTAACTTGATGTTATATTTGTAGATATTTACTTAAACATTCATTTCAATTACCCAATTTAATTTTGAGGTTTTTTCCAGATCCCAAACATGTTTGTAGGCCCTGGGCCTGTGGTGCTTAGTTGATAAAGCAGCATGTATACAAGGAACCTTAATTTATAGAACCAGACAGAATAAGGATGGGGATTCAGCTGCTTGGCCCTCACCCCCTCTCTTCCATGACAGCTTTTGAGGTACCTCCAGAGCCCACATGGAAAGGGTATGTGTCTTCCCCAAAGTCATACAGCAAGCTAGTGAACAAGCTGGAACACCAACCCAGGTCTCTTGACTTGCTTTCCAGCTTGCTGCTTTTCACTACACCATCCTGCACCACTAGCCAACCATTTCTATCCACCACCATTATCAAGCACTTATGTGCCCTAACAGTGTTAGAAGATTGCAAATGTTATATCATTTAATGCTCACAATGCTGAGGTATATACAATTATTATACCCATTTTACAGAAGAAGAAATGAATCTCATAGAGGTTAAATAATTGTCCCCATATCCCACAGTTAGAGAGCAGTAGAGTCTGGATTCGAACCCGGGGCTGGAGGGCTTTGCCCCTTCCATCACTCTCTAACCAGCTATCCTGCTTCATTTTCTTCACAACATTTATCACTACGTGAAATCACATTTCTATTTGTTTACTTTTTCCAACTAGAGTGGAAGCTTCCTGAGAGGAGCAAAGTGTGTCTTGTTCATCATTATGTCCTGCTCCTTAAGGGCTGGAACAGGAAGAGGGTAGATGGGGATGGAGTGGCTAGCAGGGAAAGATTGTTCCAGGCCTGACCTGCCAGTCTTGGGAATATTTACTTTCTCCCTGTAGGCAGTGAGGAGCCCTTGAAGGTCATGCTTGGGGCACCAAAATGTTGTTTCTCACCTCCCACTTCCAATGGCCTCACCTGCCTTCTCTCCCCGTGCAGTATGGACTAGTGTGGACTAGTGAGCTAGCCTCAAGTGCTTGTCACCCAGGGTCCTACTGACCACAAGAGGGTGGTATTCACTGGCCGTCTCTGTCCCTTCTAAAAGGGGAACCTGAGGGCCATTAACTCCAATCATTGAGAGAGAGAGAGAGAGAGAGAGAGAGAGAGGAGAGCAAAGAAAGAAAGAAAAAGATGGGGAGGGTCTATATTTTTTATATAGTTTTCTTTATTTCAACTTTCAAAGAAAATACAAAACAAACAAAAGGCAGCCTAACAAACCACAGAAGCACCACTTAAAAAATCCAGTCTGGGCACAGCCATCCCATCCAATCCCAAAAGCAAATACAACCATTTCCCCAGTACTCCGAAAGATGAACAAATGAGCACGGACTAGTCAAATGATATAACCAAGGTCTCCTTGTTATTGAAGAAAATGAAGGCGAAAAAATGCTTGATCATATTCACACCTCATAAAACTAAATCCCATATTCTTTTTTTTTTTTTTCCTAAGTGTTTTTATCAAGAAAGGATGCTGGATTTTGTCAAATGCCTTTTCTGCATCAATCAAGATGATCATGTGGTTTTTCCTTTTCATTTTCTTAGTGTGGTTTGTCATATTAATTGATTTTCTTTTGGTGAACCACCCTTGCATACCTGGGATAAAACCCACTTGATCATGGTGTATAATTCTTTTAAACTGCTGTTGGATTCAATTTGCAAGTATTTTATTGAGGATTTTTACATCTATATTCATTAAAGAAATTGGTCTGTAATTTTCTTTTCCTGTAGTATCTTTCTTTGGCTTTGGTATTAGGGTGATGTTAGCCTCATAGAATGAGTTAGATAGTGTTCTCATCCTCTTCAATTTTGGGGGGAGAGTTTAAGCAGGTTTGGTATTAATTCTTCTTGAATGATTGGTAGAATTTATCTGTGAAGCCATCTGGTCTTGAGCTTTTCTTTCATGGGAGGTTTTTGATGACCAATTCAATCTCTACTTGTAATTGGTCTAGAAGGTCTTTTATTTCTTTTACAGACAGTGTAGTTTGTTCATGTGTTTCTAGGAATTTGTCCATTTCATCTAAGTTTTCTAATTTTTGGCCATACAGTTGTTCATGGTTTCCTCTTTTGATTCCTTTGATTTCTGTGGGGTCAGTAGCCATGTCCCCCCTCATTTGTGATTTTATTTATTTTCATCTTCTCTCCTTTTTCTTTGTCAGTCCAGCTAAGGGTTGTCAATTTTATTGATTTTCTCAAAGAACCAACTTTTGGTTTTGTAATTCTCCCTATTGCTTTTTATACTGAATTTCATTTATTTCTGCTCTAATAATTGTTTTTTCTTTCTTTCAGCTTGTTTTGGGATTCGTTTGCTCTTCTTTTTCTAGTTCCTCCAGGTATGCAGTTAAGTCTTTGACTTTAGCTTTTTCTTTTTTAACAATGTAGGCACTGAGAGCTATAAATTTTCCTCTCATCACTACCTTCACTGCATTTTGTAACTTTTGATATGTTATGTTCTCATTTTCATTCATCTTGAGATATTTACTAATTCTCTTGCAATTTCTTCTTTGATGCACTGATTGTTTGAGTGTTTTGTTTACCTTCCATATATTTGTGAATTTTCCAGTTCTCTGCCTGTTTTTGATTTCCAGCTTCATTCCATTATGGTCAGAGAAAATGCTTTGTATAATTCAAAATTTTTAAAATTTATTGAGACTTGTTTTGTGGCCTAACGTGATCTACCCTGGATAATGATCCATGTGCACTTGAGAAGAATGTATATCCTGCTATTTTAGGGTGCAATGCTCTGTATATATCTGTTAGGTCTACTTCATTTATCACATTATTCAAGTTTTCTGTTTCCTTATTGATCTTCTGTCTAGATGTTCTATCTACTGATGACAGTGGTGCTTGATGTCTCCAACTATTATTGTAGAAAGGTCTATTTCTTCCTTCAGTTTTGCCAGTGTTTGCCTCACATATTTTGGGCAGCATATACTATATTAGTATATAATGTCTTTGTCTCTTATAATACTTTTTGACTTAAAGTCTACTTTGTTACCCCAGCTCTTTTTTGGTTTCTGTTTGCATGGAATATCATTTTCCCCAACCTTTCTCTTTCAACCTATTTGTGTCTTTGGGTCTAAGGTGAATTTGTTGTAACCAGAATATAGTTGGATCAAACTTTTTTATCTATTATGCTAACCTGTGTCTTACTTGAAGAGTTTAATCCATTAACATTCAATGTTATTATTGTAAAGGTATACTTATTTCACCTATTTTACCCTTTAGTTTATATATGTTGTGGTATTTTGAGACTTTTGTGGACCCCAGAAAATAATGTTCTTAAATTAATCCATTTCTTGGGTGGGACCATTTGATTAGTTTATAGTTGGGACCATTTGATTAGTTTTAAGAGTCATTTGATTGGATTACTTCAGTAGGGCATAGCTCTGGGTTGGTCTTAATCCTCTTAGTGGAGTCTTTACAAATAGGATGAATATACAGAGAAGAGGCCCCAGAGACAGAGAGAAAGTTACAGGAGTAGAGAGACTGCCGTGAAAGCAAGAAGCTGAAATCAGTGGAACCCAGGAGAGAGGAAGCCAGAAGCTGAAAGCAATGGAGCTTGGAGGAGTAAGCAGAGTTGGCAGATGCTGCCACTGTTCCCTGCCATATTTCAAGCATCCAAGATTGCTAGCAGCCGATCCTCAGGGAGACAGCATCTCTTGATGAAGCCTTGATTTAGACATTGTTCTCACCCTTAGAACTGTAAGCTTATTAGTAATAAATTCCCATTGTAAAAACTAACCCATTTTTCATATATTGCCTTGGCGGGCTATACCAAACTAAAACAGATTTTGGTAATGGGAGGTGGGTGCTTCAATTGCAAATACCAAAAATACGGAAAAAGTTTATTGATTGGATATTAGGGAAGAATTGGGAGATGCATGATAGAAAAAGCCTAGATAGCTTTGAAGAGACTGCTGGTATAAATGTGGTTGCTAAAGATATTTCTGATGAGGCCTTAGACATAAATGATGATGTGTTGTTGCAAATTGGAACAAAAGCAATCCTTATTTTAAAGTGCCAAAGAACTTGGCAAAATTGTGTCTCATGTTGTATGGAGGGCAGAATTTGAAAGTGATGAGCTTGGTTATTTACCTGAGGAGATTTCCAAACTTAATGTGGAAAGTACAGCTTGGATTCTCCTTGCAGCTTATAGTAAAATTCAAAAGGAAAGGGATAAGCTGGGAACTGAACTGCTGTTCTCAAAGAAACCAGAAATTGATGACTTGGAAAATTCTGAGCTTCGTGAAAATGAGCCCCCAGAGAACAGTGCACCATATGAGGATTTAACTGAACATGGAAACAGCTAGTCATTTCAGTGTAAATCAGGATTGGAAATGCACTTATCCAGGAAGGATCTGTGGAAAGTCTTACTGTGGGATGGATTGGACCCCTGTTTGCTGCATGAGAAACCAAGTTTTTTTGCAAAATCTGTATGAATGAAAACACTTCTAGCCTGAACTAAAAGGGACAGGAAAGGGAGAGGTTGAAGGAAAAATGATTTCAAAAACAACCATGGAAGCTGAGGTCTCGACTGGAAACATCTTCTTGGACCAAGAGAGGGACCCTATCCACGTGTGTGGAATGGGTGAGTATGCCCCAGCCCTTGAAGAGGGCAGGCTTTCTGCCCCATTGTTCAGGGAGAGTATTACAACCCCAGGTTTCAGAGAGGGTAGAGCACAATCTTCAGGAGTTGGGGAGAGTTTGGCTGCTACCCAACTGTTCTAAAGTGGTTGAGCCTGTGGGCTAGAGATTGGGGTAAGCCTGGCCATCACTCCAGTGTTCTCAGAGGGTGGTGCCTGATGCTTGATGAGGGTAGAGCCGAGGACTTGGCCTCTGGGAAAGCCCTTGGAAAGGGTGGGGCTGCTGCTCCTTCAGACCCTGAGGACAAGAAACTATGGTTTTACAGATGATGCTCAGGCCTTGAAATCTAATGGAATATGCCCTGCAGGTTTTCACAATTCTTTGGGACCTATGACATCTGTTTTCCTTCCAATTTCTCCCTATGGCAATGGAAATATTTATCTGTGACTGTCTCTCTTTTGTTTATTGGAAGCATATAATTTGTTCTCAGTTTCACAGCTCTACAAGCTGAGGGGAATTTTCCCCCAGGACACATTATGCTTATAAACAATTTATTTTATTTATTTATTTATTTTTGTTTTTTTTGAGGTACTGGGGCCCAGGATTGAACCAGGACCTCTTAAGTAGGATGCCGGCGCTCAAACACTGAGCCACATCAGCTCCCCTGAGATGGTTTTTTGTTTGTTTGTTTGCTTGTTGTTTGTTGTTTTGTTTTGTTTTGTTTTTAGGAGGCACTAAGGACCGAACCCAAGACCACCCATGTGGGAAGCAGGTGCTCAACCACTTGAGCCACATCTGCTCCCATATAACCAATTTTGATGAGACTTTGTACTTAATATTGTTACTGAAATTATTTAAGGTTTTTGAAATATTGTGATAGAATAAAGTATTTTGCATAAGGCAAGATGTGATAGAATAAAATATTTTGCATATGGCAGAGAATGGAATATGGTAGTTTGGGGCATCTGTGGACGTCAGAAAATTATGTTCTTAAATTAATTCATTTAATTTAAGTGAGTATGAGCCTATTATAGGTGGGATCCTTTGATTAGATTACTTCAGTAAGGAATAGCCCAAGGTGGGTCTTAATCCTCTTAATGGAGTCCTGTATAAACAATATGCATATACAGAGAAGAGGCCACAGAGACAGAGAGAAAACCACAGGAGAAAAGAGAATGCCATGAGAACAAGAAGCTGAAATCAATGGAACCTGGGAGAGAGGAAGCCAGAAGTTGAAAGCAACAAAGCCAAGAGGAGAAGGCAGAGACTAGCAGACTTCGCCATTGTGCCCTGTCAAGTGACAGAAGTCCAGGATCACTAGCAGCCAATCTTCAGGGAGAGAGCTTCTCCTGATGAAGCCTTGATTTGAGCATTTTTCTCAGCCTCGGAATTGCAAGCTTATAAATTAATAAATCCCTATTGTAACAGCCAACCCATTTCTGGTATATTGCCTTGGCAATTTTTATCAAACTAAAACATGTGTCATATTTTTTGTCTCTCTTTTTACCCATTACTTACCCTTACTGATAATCTTCATTGCTATACTCTACGTCAAGCATCTCTCTCCTTTCTTTTCCTTTCAATCTTTATTATTTCTTGTAGGGCAGGTCTCTTGTTGATGAAATCTCTCCGTTTCTGTTTATCTGTGAATATTTTAAACTTTCCCTCATTTTTGAAGGATAATTTTGCCTGATATAGAATTTTGGGCTAGCAGTTTTTCTCTTTCAGTACCTTCAGTATAGCTTACCACTGCTTTCTTGCCTCCATGGTTTCTGATGAGAAATGAGCAGTTAATCTTATTCTGGTTCCCTTGTACATGATGAATCACTATTCTCTTTCTGCTTTCAGGATTTCCTCTTTATCTTTGGCATTTGACATTCTGATTAGTATGTCTTCCAATAGGTCTATTAGGATTTATTTTGTTTGGATTATGTTGCACTTCTTGGACATGGACGTTTATGTTTTTCATAAGAGTTGAGAAGTTTGTGGCCATTATTTCCTTAAATATTCTTTCTCTTCTCTTCACCTTCTCGAGCACCCACGATGTATATGTATGTGAACTTCATTCTATCATTCAAATCCTTGAGACTCTGCTCATTTTTCCCCATTCTTTTCTCTTTCTGTTCCTCTGTGAGGTTTTGATTTTTCTGTCTTCTAGTTTACTGATTTTTCTTCTGCCTGTTCAAATCTGCTGTTATATGCCTCAAGTGTATTTTTAATCTCTTCTATCATTTCTTTCATTCCTATAATTTCTATGTTTCTTTTTATATTTTCAATTTTTTCTTTATGCTCATACTTTGTCTTCTTAATATACTTTATCTCTTTATGCATATTTTCCTTCATCTCCTTGAACTAATTTAGGTTTATTTGAACATTCTGATTAGTTGTTTCAAATTTTGTCTCCTCTGAAGTTTTAATTTGTTCTTTTGATTGGGCCATATTTTCCTATTTCTTAATATGGCTTGGAATTTTTTTGTTGATTTCTAGGCATATTATTATTTTGATGAGTTTACTCTAAAAACCAGTTTCTCTTTCTTGCCTATGGTTTTATCTTTGATTGTTTTGTGTTACGGCTCTTCTTTGACACTTGTTTTAACTTATTCTAGGCCTTAGAATTGTCCATGTTTAACTGATCAGATATTTTTAGCTCTTTGTCATCTGAATCTTGCCCTGGTTATGCAGTATAATTTTAAAGATTGCACTGTCTGCACAATTATTTCACCCCCAGGAGAAAGCTTCCTTTCCTCTGTTTCTTCTCCAGGGATCTTGATCTGTTCTTCCTTTTTGTCTTACCTTAATAGTTTTAGCACTCTTTTCTTTGTCTTTAGTTGCTTTTGCCTGGAAGGCAAATTCTGGGAGGAGAGTCACCCCCAGAGAAGACTTTCTCAAGTCAGTTTTTCCAAGCCAAAACAGAAACAGAGACCCACAATGGGGGCAGAGACTGACCCCAAAGTGCTCTGGGGAGGGGGTCAGGAATCACACCAAGAGTCTCTTTGAAGGCTACCTAAACCTAAAGTTGTACTTTCCTGGCTGCTCAGAAGATGTCACCCTCCAGCAAACTGTTTCCTGCAGCCTTAAGCCTTAAGGCACTGTTTCTTTAAACCTCCACCATCTTTGCCCTGGTTCAGGGTGACATTGAAACAGTAGCTGCAATCACCTTTTTTCCAGAGTGGGTTGAAACAGTAGCTCAAAGCCAGAGCCCAGTGATCCAAATTCATTAATCAAGAGCAGTTGTCAGTGCTTGGCCATGCCTCCACTCCCATTCACGGGGGAAGAGGATTTTTACGGCCCTTCTGATAGCAGCAGCTTGCCAGGGGCTGGACTCCACAGTGGTCTGCCACAAGAGTAAGAGATGGGTGTCAGTAGCAGCTGGGTAGAGAGTGCTACTGACAGTTCTTCGCCACAGTTAATCAGCCTCTCCCTTCCATTCTTCCCTGGATGCTGTACAGTGTTCTTCTGGACTCCGTAGCACCAGAACAGATTTTCAGACAGATCCTGCCTGTTTATTAGCTAATTTGGAGGAAGGACTAAGTCCTGGATCCCCCTACTTCACCATCTTCCCCAGAAGTCCCTTATGTTTACCATTGTTTTTGTCACAGAACATAAATAAAGGACTCACATTTGTTCAAACATGAGGCAGAGGAAATCACCTCCATGAGGGTCAGTCCAGCAAGGGATCCGATAGCAAATTCAGCAGTCATTCAAGTTCCCTGCCACCACAGGGGCCTGGGTTAGCTGGAAGAAGGTGTTTTCCTTTCAGGCTTTTGCCTGGTCATATCTGTAAAAAACAGGAGACAGGAGCAGTAACTAGTCCTGACAGGGTTATACTGCAACCACTTCCCGTGAGAGACACTTTTCTTGGCCCCTCCAGTCCACCCAGTCTGTCTGCCCCTTCCCCTGAGCTGTAACATCACCCCTTTCTGAATGTCTTATCCATATCTACTAGCTTATTTCCACCCCTTCTGTATTAGTCTACCAAAAGTGATGCTGATACAAAGTACCAGAAATCTGTTGGCTTTTATAAAGGGTATTTATTTGGGGTAAAAGCTTACAGTTACAAGGCCATAAAAAGCCCAAATCAAGGTTGCTTTCTCACCAAAGTCAGTTGCTATGTGTTAAAGCAAGATGGTGCCATTCTCTGGTTGGTCTCTGCCTTCCTCTCCCTCTTGAGGCTTTGTACTTAAGCGAAGTCCTCTCTCTCCTGGAATAGGGTTTGTTTCTTTCCAAGCCTCCTATATCAGTCTCAGCTCTCTTCCCAAGGTCAGCTGTAAGCTACCAGGCAAAATGTCTCATCTCTCCCTTGGGCTTTAGCTGCTTGAGCCTTCTCCTTTCTGTCACATGGTAGGATAAAAATGACAGAGCTCTCTCTTCTGTGTGTCTTCTTGAGTGAGTGTCCATTTATATCAGACCCAGCAAGGGGACAGAGACTCAAACTGAGCCACGCCCATTGATATAGTCAAATAAAAAGCCCTAATCTTAACAGGTACTCTAATCAAAGACATTTCAGCTTAGTTTAATGCAATCAAAGAGTATCACACCCAGAGGAATAGATAAGTTTACAAAAGTAATCTTTCTCTTTTGGGGACTCAAAAAATAATCTGCCACACCCACTAACCTCCAGTATGTGAGTGTCAGGCCCTGCAAATCCAGACCACTGGATTGTTACCCCATGTGTGTTAATCACTTCTAGGCCTGCTTCTGTCATCCACCCCTTCTCCTGGTGGCTTTAACCTCCCACTATCCTGGAATTGTGTACAGAGTATAATGGGGTAAGAGTGAGATGATCCCCTGACAGTGACTAAAAAGGAGAGTCCCAAGTGGTATGTCCTTGGTCCTCCTTTTAGGGCCAATCCTCATCTTGATGCACAGCAAGCCTGGGTTCCTCCCCCACTCTTATCCTCCTTATGCTAGGAAGTGGGATAAGGTCATGTTTGCCTGCTAGGAAACTGCTGAGTTTAGCTTCCAGAGGGCCTGAGTAAGGTAGAAAGTCTATCCAGTATGATAATTGTCAGGGTGTAGACTCTGAGGTTTCTTCTTCAGGCAGGCATTAAAGTTCTCCACAATATTAGATGCCTATAGATGGTAGATGATGTGGAAGGCCCATCATTGGGTGGATTGTACAGTAAATTGGGGGTCCTTTGTCAGAGGAGAGGTCATCTGGGTACCCAAAGGAGTGGCAAAACCACTTTTCCCAGGTATCTCATGTATACACTGCATCTGCTTGATGAACTGGAAAGGCAAGGCCATACCTTGAATAGGTTTCTACCATAACCAAGTCAAAGGACATACCCCAGGAAGGTGGGAAAAGGCCCATGTAGTTCATTTGCCATGAGTGGCCTTGTGTGGTACTTCTGGGAATAGTAGCCAAATGCCCTTTTCGGGCTTTGGCTTGTGGTTGACCCCTCTCACATTGGTAAATGGGAAATTGGGTCTCTTTCATATTCCTGGGCCCGTAATTGCATGGTGCCAAAATTTCCATGCCCATTTTGTTGGTGAATCTATACAATGGCAGAAGCAGCCATGAGAAATTCAGCTATTTCACCAGTATTACCAAGGATAAGTTCATAGTCCTTATCTTCTGAGCAGGGCTCATTCTCTGCCTCTCTCCCAGGAGGATCCCAGCCTCATTAGGTACAAAAAGTAGCTTGGTGCATCCTTTATTAGCTAGGTCATTCCAATGATGTTCATTATGATATGGGTCCTTGCCATTTGCATCAATATGGGTAACAAAGATGGTATCTTCCCATGCCCCCAAGGGTTTCCAGAGGTCCCTTTCATATAATGGGAGGTCTTTAATTCTTCAATCACATTCCCTCTATGACCAGACTGCTAAGCTATTGACAACAGCCCATGAGTCAGTAAACACATACACAGGGTACTTGGGTCCAAGTATTTCAGGGCTAGGAAGACCACTTGCAGTTTAGCCCTTTGGACAAACTTTCCAGTACCGGAGGTGGTATATAGTCTGTCCAAGGCAAGATAAACAGTGGCTTCTGCCCAATGGCTGAAGCCCAGATGGCTTCAGGTTGTTCCATCCATCAGTGAACCAGCAATGAGCATCTGGAGGAGCATTTTCAAGTTTGTGTCCCCAAGATGCCAATGCAGGGAAAAAAGGGCCCTTATCTGGTGTTGACTCAAATCCTGTCCCTCCCATTGGTGGTAGATAGTGGGGTAGATACAGTGAAGGTATACTGTAAGCCTCACAACTGGAAAGCAAATTGATCCTGGTCTCATGTCGTCTGTGAGTAATTTCTTCCTTTCTTCCTTTCCAATTTTTAGTCATTTTATTGCCTTATTTTATTGGCCATTACAGTGTTGAATAAGTGTAGTGGAATGGACAACTCAATCTAATAAATGGTCTCAGTCAAAAATCATCTCATATTTTACCATTAAGCATAGTGTTTATGATAGATTATTTTTCAGACATTCTATTTTTTAACACATTCATTTAAAAGAATATATTTTCCTCTAAGCACTGTTTTAGCTGGATATCACAGTTTTTGATGTCATCCTTTTTATTATTATACAGTTGAAATTTTAAAATTTGGATTAGCATTTTTTTCTTTGACCCATGGGTTATTTAAAGCTGTATTGTTTATTTGCCAAACATTTGGAGCTTTTTTACTTATAATTTCTACTTAAATTTTACTTCTGTTACTGACTTCTAGATTGATTCTACTGTGGCCAGACAACATGTTCCATATTATTCCAACCCTTTGAAAATTTTTGAAAATTGCTTTATGGCACAGCACACCTTCTGTTTTGATGTTTCAAGTGCCCCTAAAGAGCACATGTTCTACAGTGGTGAGCAGCATTTTACATAGGTCAATAAGGTCAAGTATAACTGTGTTGTTATTTACATCTTCTATATCTCTATTGATTTTTGTCTACTTGTTCTATCAGTTATTCAAAGAGCTATGTTAAAATATTCCACAATGATTATGGATTCATCTATTTCTACTTATAGTTATGCCATCTTTACAGAGGCTTTATTCTTAGATATATCCAAATTTAGAATTATGTATCCCTTGAAATAAACCTTTTATCATTATGATATATTCCTCTTTAACCCTAGTAATATTTCTTGCCTTAAAGTCTATTTTATCTATTTATGTGGCTATGCCAGCTTCCTTTAGGTTAGTTTTTGCAAGTAACTTTTTCTTTCCTTTTAATTTCAACGCTTCTGTGTTTTTATATTAAGATATTGCCTGTGTAAAAACAGATTGTGGTTGTATTTTGTTTTATTCTTTTGTTTGTATAATCCTAACTGGCAATTTTTGCCTTTCAATTGGAAAATTTAGGCCATTGATATTTAATGTAACTCTAATGTATTTGCATTTAAATCTACCATACTATTTTGTGTTTTATATTTGTCATGTACTTTGCTCCTCTCATTCTTTCTTGCCTTCACCTGGCTTAATCAAGTATTTTATTATTCAATTTCTCCTCTATTACCTTGTTAGTAATTGTTTCAGTTTGCTAGGCTGCTGAAAACAGATAACATAAAATGGGTTGGCTTTAAAAGTGGGAGTTAATTAGCTAGCAAGCTTACTGTTTCGAGGCTGTGAGAATATCCAAATCAATGCATCATCAAGGTGATTTCTTCCCAAAGATCAGCTGCTGGTGATCATTTGGTCTTCTGCTAACATGGCAAGGCACATGGTGGCAACTTCTGGTCTCTCCCTTCTCTTCTGGGTTTCTTTGCTTTTAGCTTTTTACTTCCATGGCTTTCTCTCTCTTTGTCTGAATTTCATCCTCTTGTAAAAGACTGCAGTAAGAGGTTTAAGACACACCCTGGGCCATGCCTTAACTGAAGTAACTTTATTAAAATCTACTTACAATTGGTTCACACTCACAGGAATGGATTAGATTTAAGAACATGATTTTCTTGGGTATATACAGTTCCAAATCACCACACTGCACCCTCTGAACCCCCAAAGCACATGTTCTTCCCATATGAAAAATACGTTCATTCCATCACAGTATTCCAAAAGCCTTAAATCATTTCAGTAACTATACTAAGTACAATGTCTCGTCAATATAGGTTATAGGTCCTGGGGCACAATTCCCCTCTGGCTATGGACCTGTGGAACCTATAGAACAAGTTATCTGCTTCCAATATACAAAGAAGGGACAGTCATAGAATAAAACTTCCCATTTCAATAGGGAGAAAATGAAAGATAAAGAGGGTTCCCAAACAATTCTGAAATCCTGCAGGGCGTACTCCAATATATTTCAAGGTCTGAGAGTCATCTATGTAATAATGTTTTGTCCTCTGGGCCTGATGCAGCAGAAGCCCCACCCTTTCTGTGGTCTTGAACAGCAGCCATGCTTGCCCCAAACACTGGGGTGAAGGCTCTAGCATCCTCAAGAATTGGGGTGATGACCAGGCTCTTCTTTCACCCTTATCAAGCATCATGATGGTGGCCAGACTCTAGGCTCCACCCTCATCAAGAATCAGGGTGGCGGCCAGAGTTTCTGCAACCTCCAGGCATCTGAGAAAACTGGAATGATAACATTCTTCCTGACAAGTGGGGGAAAGGCCCACCTTCTCCAAGTACAGGGGCATACTCAACCTTTCCACACACACAGGTGGGTACACTCTCTTGGTCCAAGAAGATGTCTTCAGTCCAGGCATCACCTTCCATGATCCTGCCCTCAAAGTGATTTTTCCTTCAATCTGTCCCTTTTAGTCCAGGCTAGCAGTGGTTCTTTTCATACTGGTCTTGCAAAAAACTTGTAAGCTTCACATGTAGAACACAGGGGTCCCAACCATCACACAAAAGAACTTTCCACAAATCCTTTCTGGATAACTGCATTTCTAATCCTGACTTGCACTGGAATGGCTGATATTCCATGTTCAGTTTAACCCCCATATGGAGACCTATTCTCTAGGAACTTGTTTTCTGGAAGCTCAGAATTTTCCAAAACATCAATTTCTGGTTTTGTTGTGCCCAGGAGTTCTGTCCACAGCTCATTACATATTTACAAATCCTTATTAATATTTTTGGTATTTGAAATAGCAGCAAACCACTTTACTTGTACCAAAGTCTGTTTTAGTTTGCTACGCTGCTGAAAGCAGATACCATAAAATGGGTTGGCTTTAACAATGTGAATTTTTAGCTAACAAATATGCAGTTTTGAGGCTACAAGCATGCTCAAATCAAGCCATCATAAAATTGATGCTTTTTTCCCAAAGACTGGCTACCAGTGATCCTTGGTTCCTCTGCCACATGGCAGCATCTGCTGCTCTCGAACTTCTCTTCCAGGTTTCATTGATTTCAGCTTCTTCAGTGGCTTTCTCTCTCTTTGTCTGAATTTCCTCTTCTTATAAAAGACTCCAGTAAGAGGATTAAGACACACCCTAGCCACACCTTAACTGAAGTAATCTCATGAAAACCTACTTACAACAGGTTTACACTCACAGGAGTGGATTAGCTTTAAGAAAACGATGTGCTGGGGTCTATTCAGTTCCAAACCACCACAGTAATATATTCTTTTGCTATACTTTTAGGCAGATACCCTGGAGATAACTTCCATCCTTACTTATTTGAGTCTATCTTTAATAATTTTAACTGAAACCTAAAGAAATTTTACATTTTAACTCATTTATAACCTCCATGTCTTTTTACTGTCATAAATTTTATTTCAATATATATTGTAAACATTATTATTGCCATTCTTGATGCTATTATCTTGCTCATTCTATATTAATACAGATTTGTTTGCTTACCCCACTAGGTGCTCTTTATTCCTTCCTACCTTAATGTGCTCCCATCTGGGAACAATTTTCTTTTGCCTGAAGAATTCAAAATATTTAAATATTTTTTTGTAGACAAAGTCAGTTTATATTTTTCTGAGAGGAACTTATTCATCCTTAATTTTGAAGGATACATCCACTGGGAATAGAATTCTGAGTTGACAATTATGATATTTGAGCATTTAAATATATATTGCATTATTGTCTGGCTTCTATAATTTCTTGTAATGAGCCAGCTTTCAATTTTGTTGTAGCTCCTTTAAAGTTGACACTTTAAGATGTCTTTTTTTCCCTCAGGCTTTGATTATGATGTATTCGTGATGTGTTTGAATGCGGATTTCTTTTTTTCTTTTCTTTTTCTTAATGCTATTTAAGGTTTGAAGAGCTTCTTGAATCTCTGGCTTAATTGTTTTTCTGCCAGTTTTGGAAAATCTTTAGGTGTCATCTTCTCAAATATTTCTAACCCATTCTCTCTCTACTTTCCTTCTTGGTATCCACTTACATATATGTTAGATGTTTACATTTTGTCTCGTTTATTAAATACTTTTCCGCATTTCTATGCCCACTAAGAGTCAAACTGAATATTTTCTACTACCATATCTTACCATTCACTAATCCTCTCTCCTTCTGTCTGTAATCTGCTTTTCAAACCAAATATTAAATTACAGTTATTTAAAGTTTCAATTTTGATTTTCAATTTTGTTCTTTAAAAAAGACTTTAAAATTCTGTCTTTGCATCTATTTTCTCACATGTATTAGTTATAGTTATGTTAGTGCTTGGGTCTGATAAGTCCAATATTTGGAATAATGTGGGACTGCTGCTATTGTCTGTCTTTTCTCTTGGTTTTCAGTCATTTAGTTCTATCTCTGCATGCTTGATAATGCTTTGTTGAATGCCAATCATCATGTATAAAAAATTCAGGAAGCTCCGGATTATGATTATCTTCCTGTGAAGATTAATCTTCTCCCTGATATATGTAGATGATTCACAGGCCACTCTAAACCAATCAAGTGTGGCCTATTTCTGGTTTGTCCTTACCCCTGAGACTTTCAGGGTTCTCAATGGAATACCTGATATTTGTGAACCCTGAAATCTTTTATTTCTCCAGAGTTATGGCACTGCCTAAATTTCAACATAACTTTTTAGCAACATTGCAAATACTTCCTGCTTGATTTCATGGATTCTTTTCTGGCACATGTGCAACTTAGGAATTGGAAAATGCTACAAGGGGAAAATGAAGGGAAAATGTAAGACCCAGTTGTCTATGGTTATTTTATATCTGGGACATTGGTGCTACATATTCTGACTGTTTTTCTAATCCTGAACATGATTCTTTCTTTATAAGTTTTTATAATTATTTTTTCTAATTAGAAAATGTGTAGGTTTACAGAAAATTCATGTAAAAATTACAACATTCCCAAATAACCCCCTATTGTTGACACATTGAATTAGTGTGGTACCTTTGTTACAACTGATGAAAGATTATTAAAATAGTACTATTAACTATATTCAGCATTTTACATCAGGTGTATTTTTCCCCATATGCCACCATATGATTAACATCTTGTATTATTGTCATATATTTGTTATAATTCATGAAAGAAAATTCTTATACTTGCAGTATTAACCCCAGTCCATCGTATATGATGCAGTTCACTGAATTATACAGAACTATATTTTAGCTTCTAACGTTCATTCTAGTAACATATATGTATTAGTGTTCTCTAGGGAAACAGAATCAACAGGAGATATCTGTCAATAATATGAGATTTTATAAGAGTCTCTCACATGACTATGGGGATGCACAAGTCTAGGTTCCACAGGCAGGCTGCAAATCAGGGGCTCTGATGAAAGTCCAATGAAGGTCCTTGATGAGTTTCTGGGAGACGTTGGCTGTCCAAAGATGAGCTGGGAATTCTCTCTGAATGCTGAAATCACTTCCCATTTTAAGGCATTCAACTGATTGGATAAAGTGTCACTCATTGCTGATGGCACTCTCCCTGATTGATGTAGATGTAATCAGGTATCAATGCAGTAAACTGGTGACTAAAGTCAATAAATGTCTTTGTGTTTCAATTAGCCTAGTGCTTGCTTGACCAAACTACTGGGCACAATTACCTGGCTGAGTTGACTTATTAGCCTAACCATCACAGTCCACCCCTTGTCAACTCAGCAACCATACACATTACCTTAAACCATACTTAGTCTCTAAGTAGAAACAATAACAGATATACATACATATATATTTCTGCCTAACAATGTTCAACTCTCCTGCGTAAAACTGGAAACACATTAATTCCCTACAGAATAAGGTGCAAGTCTTTGGGTAATATTCACTCTTAAACTCGACATACTTAAATATTATGACATGAAACTAATACAACTTGTCATATGATAAGGGAAAAGGTTAGGGAAGAAAACAAGGAAATTCATTTTATGTACAAATGCAATCATACTCATAACAAAACAAGGAAGAAAGATTCATAACCATTACATTCATTTCTGTAACTGGTCACATGGTCGAAGTTCATATTTATCACTACCTTCTACCACTACTTATTCCATATTCCCATTACCCTCAGCAAGCACTTCAGCTGGCAGTGGTTCTTTGCCTGGTGGGGTGACCCAAATTTTCATTCCTGAAGATTCTGGACCATTTTTAGTCCTGCTAGGATTGGGTTGTTGCAACTTTCCATTGACATTAATCACAGGGCATGGAAGTACTAAGAGATGCCCTAAAGGATCTCCTGTATTTCAGGCAAACTCTTCTTTACCCTCATTATGTGGATGCAGTCCTATTTCCCCTTGACAGTCAGGATCAATCACCCCGGCAGTATAGTAATTTCCTTCTTTGCCTGTTGATTCACAGGTAAGAGGAGCCCAAAGTGGTCAGGTGGCAGTCTTAACTTATTCTTCAATGGAATCTGTGTTGTTCTCCCTGGTAGCAGCACTCCTTCTTTTGGAACTAAAACCTGTAGACCAGCAGAGCTTACGGTTGCAGGGACAGGAAGCAAAAATTTTCCTAGTGGGTCACTAGGGGTAATAGTGAGTGGTGCCACTCCCATTTCTACCCCTTGATTCTTGGACCCATGAATCCTGGTTATGGGAGAAAGACCACCATAGAGTGGATGCTGATTTAGAGCATACACAGCCTCCTGGAGAACATTGCCCCAGCCCTGCAATGTATTGCCACCTAGTTGGTACTGTAATTGAGTCTTCAAAAGGCCATCCCACTGTTCTATCAATCTAGCTGCTTCAGGGTCATGGGGAACATGGTTAGACCAGTGAATTCCATGGCATGTGTCCCTTCCCGCACATCATTTGCTTTGAAATGGGTTTCTTGATCAGAAACAATGCTGTGTGGAATGCCATGGTGATAGATAAGACATTTGGTAAGTCCACGGATGGTAGTTTTGGAAGAAGCATTGCATGCAGGAAATGCAAACCCATATCTGGAGTATGTGTCTATTCCAGTTAAAACAAATCACTACCACTTCCATGGTGGAAGTGGTCCAGTGTAGTCAATCTGCCACCAGGTAGCAAGCTGGTCACCTCGAGGAATGGTGCCATATTGGGGGCTGAATTGGGCATTTAGTAGTGGCTGTAGCCAATTCAGCCTTGGTGAGGGGAAGCCCGTGTTGCTGAGCCCATGCATAACCTCCATCCCTACTTCCATGGCCACTTTGTTCATGAGCCCATTGGGCAATGGCAGGAGTGGCTGGGGAAAGAGGCTGAGCATTAGCTACAAAGCAGGTCATCTTATCCACTTGATCATTAAAATCTTCCTCTGCTGAAGTCCCCCTCTGGTGAGCATTCACATGGGACACAAATATTTTCATGTTTTTTTGCCCACTCAGAAAGGTCTATCCACATACCTCTTCCCCAGACCTCTTTGTTCCAAATTTTCCAATCATGTTCCTTCCATGTCCCTGACCATCCAGCCAAACCATTGGCAACAGCCCATAAATCAATGCACTTCTGGCCATTTCTTCTTCCAAGAAAAATGAACAACCAGGGGCACCACTTGAAGTTCTGCCCACTAGGAGGATTAGCCCTCACCATTATCCTTCAGGGATGTCCCAGAAAAGGGATGCAGTGATGCAGCTGTCCACTTTTGGGTGGTATCTGCACATCATATAGAACCATCTGTAAACCAGGTCTGACTTTTCTCATCCTCAATCGACTGATTGTAAGGGACTCCCCAAGAGGCCAAAGCTGTGGGCTGGGAAAGAGAAGGCAATATGGTAGGACTGGTGACCATGGGCACTTGGGCTACTTCCTCATGTAACTTATTTGTGCCTTCAGGACCTGCTTGAGCCCTATCTTGTTTATACCACTTCCACTTTATTGTAGAGTGCTGCTGTACATGCTCAACTTTGTTGTTTGGTGGGTCAGACAATACTCAGCTTGTGATAGGCAACTCAGGTCTCATGGTAACTTGATGGCCCATGGTTAAGCGATCAGTCTCTACTAAGGCCCAGTAGCAGGCCAAAAGCTGTTTGTCAAAAGGAGACTAGTTATTTGCAGAGAATGGCAGGGCTTTCCTACAAAATCCTAAAGGTCTGCATTGTGATTCTCCTATAGGAGCCTGTCAAAGGCCCCAGAAAGCATTTCTATTTGCCACTGACACTTCCAGCATCATTAGATCTGCTGGATCGTATGGCCCAAGTGGTAGTGCAGCTTGCACAGCAGCCTGGACCTGTCACAGTGCCTCCTCTTGTTCCAGTACCCAATTAAAACTAGCAGGTTTCTGGTCACTCGGTAAATGAGCCAGAGAAGCACACTCAAATGAGGAATGTGTTGTCTCCAAAATCTCAAGAGACAAACCAAGCATTGTGCCTCTTTTTTGGTCATAGAAGGGGACAGATGCAACCGCTTATCCTTCACTTTAGAAGGGATATCTTGACATGCTCCACACCACTGAATACCTAGAAGTTTCACTGAGGTGGAAGGATCCTGTATTTTTGTTGGATTTATCTCTCATCCTCTCTTACACAAATGCCTTACCAATAAGTCTAGAGTCTTTGCTACTTCTTGCTCACTAGGTCCTATCAATATGATGTCATCAATGTAATGGTCCACTGTGATGTCTTGTGGGAGGGAGAAGTGATCAAGGTCCCTGCAGACAATATTATGACATAGGGCTGGAGAGTTGATATACCCCTGAGGCAGGACAGTGAAGATATACTGCTTGCCTTGCCAGCTGAAAGCAAACTGTTTCTGGTGGTCCTTACTAATGGCAATTGAGAAAAAAGCATTTGCCACATCAACAGCTGCATACCAGGTACCAGGGGATGTGTTGATTTGCTTAAGCAATGATACTACATCTGGGACAGCAGCTGCAATTGGAGTCACCACCTGGTTAAGTTTACAATAATCTACTGTCATCCTCCAAGATCCATCTGTTTTCTGCACAGGACAAATAGGAGAGTTGAATGGGGATGTGGTGAGAATCACCACCCTACATGCTTCAAATCCTTGATGGTGGCACTAATCTCTCCAATCCCTCCAGGAATCTGGTATTCCTTTTGATTTAGTATTTTGCTAGGTAGGGGCAGTTCTAATGGCTTCCGCTTGGCCTCCCAACCATAATAGCCTTCACTCCACAAGTCAGGGATCCAATGTGGGGATTCTGCCAGTTACTGAGTATGTCTATTCCAATTATGCATTCTGGAACTGGGGAAATAACTACAGAATGTGTCCAGAAACCCACTGGACCCACTGTGAGATGGACCTGAGCTAAAACTCCATCAATCACCTGATTTCCATAAGCCCCTACTCTGACTGGTGGACCACAGTGACATTTTGGGTCTCCTGGAATTAATGTCCCTTCTGAGCCAGTGTCTAATAATCCCTGAAATGTCTGATCATTTCCTTTTCTCCAATGCACAGTTACTCTGGTAAAAGGCTGTAGGACTCCTTGGGGGAAATGTGGGAGGAATATTAACCGTATACATTTTTGGCAGTTTAAGAGGATCCTTCCTCAAGGGGACCTGGCCTCCTCATTCAAGGGGCTCTGGTTCTAAACTATCTCATGCCTGGGAATTGATTAAGGGGCCGTGATTCTCTGTGTCTGTAATCTGAGTTAATGTTTTGTTCACTCAACCTAGAACTCTTCTATTTAAACAGATCCAGAAGAAATTTAGTAGACTGCCCATGTATTTCACTTCTAGGTACCCCATGATGTATTAACCAACACCATAATTCTATGCGACTCAGACTATTTTGAGTACTGCTTTGAATCTGCCTTTCATTACAGTAGACACACCCACCTTGTCATTGGCGATTAACTGCTGATACTTGACTTTTACTGGACCGTGATCCGATCATCCCCATAATGTTTAAGGATTCTAATTCCATTACAGCCCTCCCTACAGTAATAGCTGGACTACAGAGAAGAGCAACCACAGAGCTCTTCAGGGAAGGTGGACTTAGACTTACAAATTTATTTCTTACACTCTTGGCTAAAGGTGTGTCCTCTGGACATTCCTGGGGTGGGTGGGCAGGTCGCAAATGGTAAATCCATTCTAACATTCCAATCTCTCTAAGCCTTTGAATTCCCTCTTCTACTGTGTACCAGGGCAAATCAGGCATCTCAACCTCAGACATGCTAGGCCATCTTTTGGTCCATGTTTCAGTCAGCCACTCAAACCGACTGTTAGAGCCCTTTCTAACCCCTGAAGCTATAGCATTGAATCCAGAATTTCTGCTTAGTGGGCCCATATCAATAAATTCAGCCTGATCCAACTTTATATTCCTTCCACCATTTTCCCAAACACTTTGTATACATTCCCACACATATTCCCCAGATTTCTGCCTATATAAATTGGAAAACTCATGCAGTTCTTTCAGAGTATAGTGTACTTCCTCATGGGTCACATTTTGTATTTCCCCTTTGGGGGCTTGTTGTCATTTCAATCTAGTAATAGGTCTGGAAGACAAGAGGGATGGTGGGAGTGGGTAAGGAGAAGGATTAGAAATGTCTTGCAAGCTACTGACCTGAGGGCATTCCTTTTGCATTTTCTTCTGGTGAGACAGGATTAATCTCTTCAGGCAGGGGTTGGAAGGTAAAAACCTCAGGGCAGACTGGAGGTAGGGCAGTGCAAGCTGGAGTTTGGCTGGCACCTGCTTCAGGACTGGGAGGAGGTCCAGACTCCCTGGGGCAGGCTGGGTGATACAAGGTTAACAAGGTATGGTCTCCACAGGGCAGGCCATCACAGGTTTATCTGGTAGTCTCAGCAGAATTTAGGGTTCCAATGTCCCCACCAGTATTATCATCATCCCGTATATCTCCATCCCAATCCCCTGGGTTCCACTCCTTTCCAATCAATGCCTTTGCTTTAACTACAGAAACCCTGCAGTGGTTGAGATTTTAGTTTCCTTTGTAACTCTGCTACTTGTACAATGAGAGTCTGAGTTTGGTTCTCAGATATCTCAAGTCTGTGGCTACAGGAGACAAGATTTTCTTTCAAAGCATACATAGAAACTTTCACATGATTCATGCAGTGTTGAAGTTTCAAATTTGAAGACTTTAGCTCATCTCTTTCTTTTCTAACTGTGTCCAGAGTATCTAGGAGGAGCCAGACAACATCATTAAACCTTTTGACTCCACAAAGCTCTATTAAGGTGTCAAAAACACTCTCACCCAGATCCTTGCTTCTTATAAGCATGGAAGTAGGGGAATCCAGTGATGATATTTTGTGTATCTCTATTGCCAACATACATCATAGACTATTAGAGGCCTTTTCATTATTGGAAAGGGAGTCATTAGTACCCTTGAGTCCAATTAGAGTGGAGAGCCGATTGCAAAACGCCTAGAACCACCTCAGACATCCCATGTTTAAGACTTTGTTCCTCAAGAACCACTCCCAGTACCAAGCTGTATTAGTCAGGGTTCTCTAGGGAAAGAGAATCTGTCAATAATATGAGATTTTATAAGAGTCTCTCTTGCGACCATGGGAATGCACAAGTCCAGGTTCCGCAGGCAGGCTACAAACCAGGGGCTCTGATGAAAGTCCAATGAAGGTCCTTGATGAGTTTCTGGGAGATGCTGGCTGTCCAAAGATGAGCTGGGAAGTTCTCTCTGAATGCTGAAATCACTTCACATTTTAAGGCATTCAATTGGTTGGATAAAGCATGACTCATTGCTGATGGCAATCTCCCTGATTGATGTAGATGTAATCAGCTATCTATGCAGTAACATAACTGGTGATTAAAGTCCATAAATGTCCTTGTATTACAATTAGCCCGGTGCTTGTGTGGCCAAACAACTGGGCACAATTACTTGGCCGAGTTGACACATTAGCCTAACCATTACAATATATAACCCAAAATGTCCCCCTTTCAACCACATTCACATATAATTCAACACTGTTAATTACACCCACAATAATGTGCTACAATCACCACCATCCATTTCCAAACTTTTGCCATCATCCTAAATAGAAATTCTGTACAGATTACCATCAGCTCATCATTCTTTAGCTCCAGTCTATCCCAGGGTAACCTATATTATAGAGTTTAATTCTATGAGTTTGCTTATTTTAATTATTGCATATCGGTGAGATCATACAATAATTGTCCTTTTGTGACTTGCTTATTTCACTCAGCATAATGTCTTCAAGTTCATCCATGTTGTCACATGCATCAGGGCTTCGTTCCTTTTTACAGCTGAATAATGTCCCATCATATGTATACACGATATTTTGTTTATCCACTCATCAGTTGTTGGACACTCAGGTTGCTTCCATCTTTGGAAATTGCGAATAATACCATTATGAACATTGGTGCAACATATATGTTTGAGTCCCTGCTTTCAGTTCTTCTGCGTAGATACCTAGTAGTAGGATTGGTAGGTCATATGGTAATTCTATATTTAGCTTCTTGAGGAACTGCCAAACTGTCTTCCACAGTGGCTATACCATTATACATTCCAACTGGCAATGAATGCATGTATTATTTTTCCACATCCTTTCCAACTCTTGAAATTTTCTGGGATTTTTTTTTAGTAGTGGCCATTCCAGTGGGCAGAAAATATTTCATTGTGGTTTTGATTTGCATTTCCCTAATAGCTAGTAATGTGCATCTTTTTATTTGTCTTTTAGCCATGTGTATTACTGATTTGGAGAAATGTCTAGTCAAGTAGTCTGCCCATTTTTAAACTAGGTTGATTGTCTTGAATTGTTGAGTTGTAAGATTTTTTTTTTTATATCTTATGGATATTAAACCCTTATCAGATATATGGTGTAGCAGTTTGATATCATTTATGAATTCCAAAAATAGATATTGGATTATGTTTGTAAATTAGTCTGTTCCTCTGGGCATATTAGATTATATTGGATTCAGAGGTTTCACTTCTACTTGATTAAATAATGATTAAGGTTTTGATTGGGCCATGTCAGTAGGACATTGAGTCCCTGCCCCCTTGGTGGGTGGGGATGCACAGAGAAACCGCACACAGTGAAGGGAAGTTGGAGTTTTGATTCTGGAGCCCTGGGAAGTAAATGCATGGAGAAGGAGAACACAGAATCCTGCAGCCCCAAGAAGAGAGATGAGCCATTCACCTGAGAGTTTGCAGCTGCAGAGACCAGAGCCCTGAGCAGCTGAGTGGGAGAGAAACAACCCGCAGGAGAAAAATGATCCCTGGGAGAGAGATGAAACTTATCCCAGCCTTCAGCTGAGATAGGAAGAAGCTGGGACCATGGAGATTTAAGTAGAAGAGGAAGACTGGAACCCTCACAGAGTCCGGCAGCCATCTTGCTCCAACACATGAGGGAAATAACTTATGCTTTATGACCTTGTAACTGTAAGCTTCTACCCCAAATAAATACCTTTTATAAAAGCCAACAGGTCACTTGACACTTTTGGGGTAGGGAGGGGATGAGCAGTTGAAATACAGGGGCTTCTTTGGGAGTTGGAGGTTGTCCAGAGTACTGATGTGGCAACGGATGTAGGCCATTTTAAATTAGCACACACCACTCAGAACTGAGTGGGAGAGAGTGTGGTCTACAGTGTGAACTGTGGTCTATGGTTGGTGGCAGGGCTCCAGGATGTGTAGGTTCATTGAGGGTGGTGGGCCACACTGTGGGGGATGTTTGTGTGGGATGTGGTGGGAGGTGTGGGAGGTAGGCAACATGGGAATCCCAGTGGGTTCCGTGTAATATTTTGGGTAATCTAGGCACCTCTTAAAGTATATGTACATTTTTGTGAGCAAGTGCAAATGTGTGCATATATATTTATATATCATTTTGCAAGTGTTTGTGTGTATTGTGAGAATTTTGATTTTTACCCATAATAAAAAAAAAAAAAAAAAGCCAACAGATTTCTTGTACTCTGCATCAGCACCCCTTTGGCTGACTAATACATATGCTTTCCAAATTTTTCTCAGAAAAATAGGTTGTCTTTTCACTTTCATGACAAAGTCCTTTGATGCACAAAAGGTTTTAATTTTGAGGAAGTCCCATTTATCATTTTTCCCCCTTTCATTGCCTGTGCTTTAGATCTGAAGTCTAAGAAAACATTGCCTATAACAAGATCTAGAAGATGCTTCCCTAAGTTTTTTCTAGGAATTTTACAGTCCTGGTTCTTATATTTAGGTCTTTGATTCATTTTGAGTTAATTTTTGTATATGGTGTGAGACAGGGGTCCTCCTTCATTCTTTTGCATATGGATATCCAGCACCATTTGTTGAAGTGACTGTCCTTTCCCAATTAAGTAGATTTGGTAGCCTTGTCAAAAATCATTGACCATACAGGTGAAAGTCTGTTTCTGAACTCTCTATTTTATTCCATTGGTTGATTATCTATCTGTGTGCCAGTACCATGCTGCTTTGGTCACTGTAGCCTTGGAATATGCTTTAAAGTCAGGAAGTGTTAGTTGCCCAACTTTGTTCTTCTTTTTCCAGATGTTTTTTGTCTATTCAGGACCCCTTACCCTTCCAAATAAATCTGAAAATTGGCTTTTCCATTTCTGCAAAGAAGGTTGTTGGAATTTTGGTTGAAATTGCATTGAATCTGTAAATCATTTTGGATAAAAATGACCTCTTAATGATATTTAGTCTTCCAATCCATTAACACAGAATGTTCATTCATTTATTTAGGTCTTCTTTAATTTCTTTTACCAATTTTTTGTACTTTTTTTTGTATAAGTCCTTCACATCTTGGATTAAATTTATTCCGAGGTATTTGATTCATTTGGTTGCTATAGTAAATGAAAAATTTTCCTGATTTCCTGCTGAACTTGCTCATTACTAGTGTTTGGAAACACTACTGATTTTTCTGTGTTGATCTTTTATCCCACCATTTTGCTAAATTGATCAACTCTAGTAGTATTCTTACTGTTTTGGAGGGACTTTCTATTATAGGGTCATACCATCTGCAATAGTGAAGGTTTTATATCTTCCTTTACAATTTGGATGGCTCTTATTTCTTTTTCTTGCCTAATTGCACTGGCTAGAACTACCAGTACAATGTTGAATAACAGTGGTGGTGACAGTGGACATCCTTGTCTTGTTCTAGATCTTAGAGGGAAAGCTTTCAGCCCTTCACCATTGAGTATAATGTTAGCTATGGGTTTTTCATATATGCCATATATCATGTTGAGGGAGTTTCCCTCTATTCCTATTTTTCTAAGTGTTGTTTTTTTTTTTTTGTTTGTTTGTTTGTTTTTTTCAAGAAAGAATGCTGGATTTTGGCAAATGCCTTTCTGTGTCAATTGAGATGATCATGTGGGTTTTTTCCCTTCATTTTGTTGATGTGATATTACATTAATTGATTTATTATGTTGAACCACCCTTGCATATATGAGATAAAACCCACTTGATCCTGGTATATAATTCTTTTGATGTGCTGTTGGATTAGATTTGCTAGTATTTTGTTGAGGAGTTTTGCATCTATATTCATTAGAGAAATTGGCCTGTGATTTTTTTTCTTGTAGTATCATTTTTTGGCTTTGGTATTAGGGTGATATTGATCTCATAGAATAAAGTAGTGTTTGCTCCACTTTAAATTTTTGGAATACTTTCATCAAGATTTGTATTAATTCTTCTTGGAATGATTGATAGAATTCACCTGTGAAGCCATCTGGCCCTGGGCTGTTCTTTGTTGGGAAATTTTTGATGACTGATTCATTCTCTTTTCTTGTAATTGGTCTGTTGAGGTCTTCTATTTCTTGGAGAGTCAGTGTAGCTTGTAGGTGTTTTCTAGGAATTTGCCCATTTAATCTAGGTTATCTAATTTGTTGGCATATGGTTGTTCATAGAATAGTCTTAATGATCTTTTTTATTCCTGTGGGATCAGTAGTAATGTCTCCTGTATTAGTCAGTGAAAAGTGGTGCTGATACAAAGTACCAGAAATGTGTTGGCCTTTATGAAGGGTATTTATTTGGTGTAAAAGCTTACAGTTACAAAGCCCTAATGAGTTCAACTCAACACTAGTTCCTCACTAAAGTCTGTTGCCACATGTTGAAGCAAGATGGCGGGTGACATCTGTGAGGGTTCAGCCCTTCTCTTTCCTCTTAAGGTTCTGTGGGTCCAGTTTCTTCTGATTTCAGCTGTAGGCCGGAAGGCTTGTTTCTTTCCAGGCCTGCTCAGCTACTCAGGCCTCTGGTATCTTCAGCTGCAAACTATCAGGTGAATGGCTCAGCTCTCTGCAAAGGTCCAGCATCAAAACTAACTTCTCTCCTCTCCTGTGTCTTCTACTGTGTTCTCCTTGAGTGAGTGTCCATTGATATAGCCCACCAAGGGGGTGGGGACTCAACTCTGAGTCATTGTAATGATGTGGTCAAATCAACGCCCTAATCTTAACATAATTTAATCAAAGACATCTCAAGTGAATCTAATACAATCAAAAGGTATCATACCCAGTGGAATTGATTAGTTTACAAACATAACCTCTTTTTGGGTTCATAAATAATCTCAAACTGCCACAGCCCCCATCTCATATCTAATTGTATTTATTTGCATCTTCTGTCTTTTGTTCTTTGTTCAGACTAGTGAAGGGTTTGTCAATTTTATTGATCTTTTCAAAGAACCAACTTTTGGTTTTGTTAATGCTATCTATTGTTTTTTTTGTTGTTGTTGTTGTTGTTGTTCTCAATTACAATTATTTCTGCTCTGACATTTGTTATTTTTCTTCTTCTGTTTGCTTTGGAGTTAGTTTGCTGTTCTTTTTCTAGTTCATCAAGGTATATAGTTAGCTCTTTAATTTTTTCTTCTTTAATAATGTAGGCATTTGGGGCTATAAATTTCCATTTCAGCTTTGCCTTCGCTGCATCCCATAGGGTTTGATTTATTGTATTCTCATTTTCATTTGTATCAAGATATTTACTGAATTCTCTTGCAATTTTTTCTTTGACCTACTGATTAGTTTAGAATTTGCTATTTAACCTCCATATATTTGTGGATTTTCCAGTTCTCTGCCTGTTATTGATTTGAAGCTTAATTTCATTATGGCCAGAGAAGATGCTTTGTATGATTTCAATCTTTCTAAAATTTTGAGACTTGTTTTGTGACCCAATACACAACCTGTCATGGAGAATCATCCACGTACATTTGTATATCCTGCTGTTTGGGGTGAAATGTTCTGTATATTTCTGTTAGGTCTAGTTCATTTATCATATTTTTCAAGTACTCTGTTTCTTTAATGGCCTTCTGTCCTGATGTTCTATCTGTTGATGAGAGTGATCTATTGAAATCTTCAACAATTATTGTACACTGGTCTATTACTCTCTTTAGTTTTGCTAGTGTTTGCCTCATGTATTTTGGTGCACTATGGTTAGGTGCATAAATATTCATGATTGTTATTTCTTTATGGTGGGTTGTCCCTTTTATTAATATAAAGTGTCCTCTTTGTCTCTTATAATAGCTTTTGAGTTAAATTCTACTTTGTCCTAAATTAGTATAGCTGCTCAAGCTCTATTTTGGTTACTGTGGTAGTTTGAGACTGTATGTACCCTCAGGAAATCATATTCTTAAAGTTGGTCCATTCCTGTGCATGTGAACCTATTGTGGTTGGGACCTTTTGATTAGGTTACATCAGTAAAGCATGCCCCAGGGTGGGTCTTAATCCTCTTACTGGAGTCATTAATATATAGGATGAATACAGAGAGAGAGAGACAGGAAAAAGCTAGAGGAGCTGAGAGAAAACCACTGAAGCCAGATGCTGAAAGTAGCATAACCCAGAAGAGAAGGGAGAGATCAGCAGATGGTGCCATGTACCTTGCCATGTGACAGATGAGTCCAAGATCACCAGCAGCTGGTCTTTGGGGAGAAATCATTGCCTGTTGATACCTTGATTTGGACATTTTCATGACCTCAGTACTGTAATCTTGTAAGTTAATTGTAAAATTGCTTTCAGCAGCCTAGCAGACTAAAATAGTTACTATTTTTTTTTATTGTGGGTAAAAATCAAATTTTTCACAACACAAACCAATATTTGTAAAATGATATATAAATATATATGCATATATGTGCATTTGCTTACATAAATGTTATTTTTTTCATATATATTTTAAAAGATGCTTAGATTACATAAATGTTACATAAAAATTATAGGATTCCCATGTTCCCCACCTCCCATACCTCCCATATATCCCACATAAGCAACTTTCATTAGTGTGGCACATCACCTGCAATGGATATACACATCCTGGGGCTTTGCCACTAAGCATAGACCACAGTTCACATCGTAGACCACACTCTCTCCCACACAGTTTTGCATGGTATATGCTGATGTAAAATGGCCTATATCCATCACCACAATGTCACTCAGGACAACCCCCAAGTCCTGAAAAAGCCCCTGTATTACAACTGCCCTTCCCCTCCCCACTCCGAAAGCCACTGGCTCCACCTGACAAAATGAACAAAAATTTATTTGCCTCATTCACTGCACATCACTGTTATAATTTCTTCCATTGCTTGAATCACAATATGTCTACAACAGTCCATCAAGTCCACTCTAGTCCAAAGCTCTTCCCCCAATCCTGAGGGGACTGGAATGGTGATGTCCACCCCACCTCCAAGTGAGAGTGGGCTTATATCCCTTGGATACAGTGGATGGGATTATCCTGCCTTCAGCTGCAGGCTCTCTCCATTCCCTGGGATGGCCATTGTCCATCATCATCTCCTCACTAGGTGACTTGGATGAGTCCATTGAGCTGTAGAGTAGGAGTTGCAGCTCCACTGAGATTCCAGGCATAGCTGGCACATAGGCAGGCCAGAGGCTCCAGTCTCTGGAAGTACACCTACATACTCTAGCTTTACATATAGGTTTGAATAGAAGGGACTGATGGACATTGTGGCACATCAGTGCAGGGAGGAGTTATTTGAGTCCAACTCTGTCACTCTCAGGAGCACAGATTCCAAAGTAGAGCCCACTGATAAGGCATCAATCTCTGGGGCTATGCCCCCTTATATAGGACCTGGGTGTCTCCAGAGCCCTCAGGAGCCCCTCTGTGTGGGGTGATATCCACTTTGGTGTTCTATGGAATCCTACTGAGGTGTGCATAAGTGTTACCTCTGGGATGACCTCCTGACTCTCTTTGAAGTCTTTTAGCCACATGAACTCATTTGTCTTTACCTTTTCCCCCTTTTATTCAAGGTTTTTTTCCAGTCATGTTTCCAGTTGGCACTTGGTATTAATCCCTCGTTGCCAGGGAGGCTCATCCCTGGGAGTCATGTTCCATGTTGTTACTATTTGAATGGAATATATTTTTCCATCCTTTCACTTTCAATCTATTTTGTCTTTTGGTCTAAAGTGAGTCTCTTGTAAACAACATGTATTTGGATCATGCTTTTTTAGCCATTCTGACAAACTTTGTCTTTTGATTGGGTAGTTTAATCCATTAACATTCAGTATTATTACTGTACATGCAGTACTTACTTCAACCAGTTTTTCTTTTGGTTTTTATATGTCATGTCTTTTTTTGCATGTCTCTTTTCCTTTATTTTAACCCCCTTTTCTGTATAGTTGATTTATTGTGATGTATCTGACTGACATTTCTCATTTCTATTTCTGTATATTTAAAAAAAATACTTTCTTTATTATTACCCTGGGGTTTATATTATACAACCTACATCTATAATCTACTAATTTTTAAAGATACCAACTTGACTTCAATAGCATACATATTCTCTGCTCCCATATCCCTTGTTTCCCCTCTTTATATTGTTTTTGTCTCACTGTACCACTTTATATTTCACACATCCATTATCAGGAAATTGGCCCATTATTTGTTCAATTGTAGTATGATTCTTGTAGGAATTAAAGAGTAGAATTTTATGTTGAGGGTACAGGACTATATTGGGTTTTGCCTTTACCCTTTCACTTACCCTTATTGATGATTGTCATTTCTTTACACTACACCAAGCTATTCTCTCCTGTGTATTCCTTTCAACCTTAAGAATTTCCTTTAGTAATTATTGTGTGGCAGGTCTCTTGTTGACAGACTCTCTCAGTTTCTGTTTTTCTGTGAATATTTTAAACTTTCCTTCATTTTGAAAGACAGTTTTGCCAGATAAAGAATTTTGGGCTAGCAGTTTTTCTCTCTCAGTACCTTAAATATATCACACCACTGCCATCTCAACTCCATGTTTTTTTAAAATGCGAGATGAGCACTGTAACCGTTGGGCAATTTGATGTAATTATGAATTCCAAAAATATAATTCGATCATGTTTGTAAACTGATCTGTTAATCTGGGCCTGATTAAGTTAAGATTAGAGTGTTGACTGGGCCACATCAGGAGGGCATTGAGCCCCACCACTTGGTGGGTGGGGGAAGAAAATATAAAAGGCATCACAAAGAACAGAATTGAAGCAGTTTTTAAGAAGCAGTTTTGATGTTGGAGAAAAGGCCCCAGAAGAAGAGAAGTGAGCTGTTCACCTGATAATCTACAGCTGACCTTGTGGAGGAACCAGAGGAGCTAAGCCCGGAGAGAAATGCAGCCCCAGGAAGAGAGGAACACAAGAAGCCTGAACCCTGGCAAACGTCGGCAGCTGTCTTGCTCCAACACGTGGCAATGAACTTTGGTGAGAGAAGAAACTTAATGCTTTATGGCCTGGTATCTGTGGACTTCTACCCTAAATAAATACCCTTTATAAAGACCAATCCATTTTTGATATTTCATATTAGCACCCCTTTGGCTGACTAATACGAGCACTTAGTCTTATTTTGGTTCCCTTGTATATGATGAATCACATTTCTTTTGCTGCTTTTAGGATTTTCTCTTTATCTTTGGCATTTGACATTCTGATTAGTATTTCTGGCAGTAGGTCTATTAGGATTTACTTTGTTTGGATTATGTTGCACTTCTTGGACATGGATGTTTATGTCTTTCATAAGAGTTGGGAAGTTTGTGGTCATTTCCTTAAATATTCTTTCTGCCCCTTTCCCCTTCTCTTTTCCTCCTGGGACACCCATGATGCATATGTTTGTGTGTTTCGTGTTGTCACTCAAATTCCTGAGACACTGCTCATTTTTTTTTCTATTCTTTTCTCTTTCTGTCTGTATGATTTTGATTTTCCTGTCTTCTAGTTTGCTGATTATTTCTTCTGCCTGTTCAAATCTGCTGTTGTATGCCTCTAGTGTACAATTAATCTCTACTATTTTGCCTTTCTTCACCATAATTTGTTATGCTTATTTTTAAACTTTCAAATTATTCTTTATGCTCACACTTTGTCTTCTTAATATTCCTTATCTTTTTATACTTATTTTCCTTCATCTCCTTGAATTGATTTAGATTTGTTTGAAAACTTTGATTACTTGTTCCCATTTCTGAGTCTCCTCTGAAGTTTGAATTTGTTCCTTTGACTGAGTCATATCTTCCTGATTCTTAGTATGGCTTGTAATTTTTTACCAATTTCTAGGCATTTGCTTATCTTGATGAGTTTACTTTGAATGTCCATTTCTCCCCCATTTTCAGATATGGCATTAGATTTAACATATTTATAGAACATGAACATCAAGTTCTTGTCAGTTACCTGTTATTTTAAGTCAAATCTGGAAAAATAATTTTCCCCATATCAAAGACTAGCATTTGGAGTAATAGGATTGGAGCTATAAGGACCTCTTTACCAGAGGATGAGAACTAAACTTCTGGATGTAGTGGTTTCACCCATATTTATGTATTTAGTAACAGAAGGATTTTTCTCAATATGACAAATGACAAAACAACATTAAAATTCTGTACAGATGCTACAATTGTACATAAGTAGCAATTTGCATGCGGACCAGGACTAGAAAGAATTAAATTTACATAACAGTAGATGTATTACAGCAAGAAAATGAGTGATTTTAAAATTTTCATATTGCTCTTATGTTTATGCAATATATTTTTGAATTAAAAGTAAGCTTATTATTTAAAACAAGATTATATATAAAAAGTTAGGATGGAAAATACTCTAGGGAATGGAACTATGGGTTATATATTATCTTTTCTTCTTTTTGGTAATTTGAAATTTGCTATAATGAGTATTATTAATTTCATAATAAAAATATACTGTTAAAGGATTGTTTTTTCAAAGTAGTTTTTACTAAAATTTTGTCAAAGCTTTAATGTGTTGGTATGTAGACTCACTCTATGGTTGCTGTCCCTTAATTTAGTCTATAAGAAAGTGTGCCTTTGCCAAGCTTTAACCATTTAATTTCTCATTAAGTGAGAAGGTCCTGTCTGCTTCCTATCACAAAGGAAGATAGACATAGGTTACCACACATGGACTAGGCCAGGGATGATCTCATGGCATAGACTGGGCAGCACTGGTGCTGACAATGCATGAATATCACTCAGGTTTGTGGCTCCTTTAGGTGGCTTTTTGGGAACTTTGTGGAGTCTTGTCTACTCAGGTCTGATGAGCATTGACACAGGGAAAGAGAAGACTGGCAGACACCTACTTGTCAAGCACAAGTCAGACACCCTAGCAGTTATGGGGGAAAAAATCTGAGCAAATTGGTTGCTAAAAAAAAAAAAGTAGTTTGAAAACAAAAGTAGTTTACATCAGCCTTAAAAAGTTGTACCTGATTTCATTTTCATCGTTTATCGTAATTTTTAGTTTTTCCCTTTTGTTCCTGGAAATCCTGACAAATAGGACAATTTTTTGGAAAACCTTATTAACATTTTTATTCTTTTTGTAATGCCTTGCAAAGTTTTATTTCTAGGAACCCAAAGAAGTCCTCTTTGATAAGTTTTGTGTATACTTAGGGAAACTGGCAGACCCAAAAGGCCACAAGTTGAATAGGGATTATTATGACAGTGGTAAGTCCAATCATTTGCACCACCCATCAGTGACATTATAAGAAATCCAGGTGTTACTGAAATTCTATGTAGGGAGTAGAAAGCCATCCAGCAGACCATGATTGGAAGGAACTCTATGGAAAGCATATTTTTCAAGCTCTTGCCCTTGCCTAGAGTGGCTATTCTCTCCTCTTACATAAGATCCACTTGCTTCATGAATATTTATTGAATATCTCCCATGTGTCAGATAATGTTTTAGGCAATACCCTCATGAATCTTACATTCTTGTTAGAAAGATAATAAAGTAAAGAAATGAATTTCAGATAATAAGGGGCAATTTTTATATCTATAGTAGGTAAGAGGGCTATTCTCTGAGGTCATATTCGAGCAGGGAAACTGAGTGACGAAGAGGGCAAAAATGTTCCAGGTGGAGAGCACAGGAAGCAAAAGGCCCTAAGGTAGGATCTTGGTATGGTTGAGACTATGCAAGTTCCAGTTCCATTCCTCCATTTTTTCACGAGAAGCTCTTTGATTACCCCAGCTTGCAGTTACCAAATTATTATAGCACTTATCTGTGTGATTTATTTGGAATTGAATGTATAATAACCTGTAATAGTTATCTTTTACCTTTGAAGATAAAAAGTTGAGCTATTGCTCTCCAATTTGACTCAGCTCCTTCAGGTCAAGGAATATAGCCTACATTTCTTAGTATACCCAGGCCAAAAATAAGGCCCTCATTAACATGCATTCTATCAATACTCACTGATGATAAATGATCATAGGAGTCTGATTTAATGGTCTGTGCTGTTGTGTTGCCTGCAAGGTGCATATTAAGAGTTAAGTCAATGCTTAAAATAGATTTGAGCAGAGGGTAGTGAGACATTCTTGCTATTTAAATATTTATATATATATCCAATAAATATATGTTGGCTTTGAACTTCTGTTTAGGTTTATTTTGTAGTGATCAAATTATGTTGTTAACAAGTTCATAATTTACTAAAACAATCCAATTTTCTTAACTGAAATTGCTATTAAAACGCACCGCTTTTACAATGTAAAATGGTGTAGTCACTGTGGAAAACAATTCGGTGGTTCCTCAGAAAGTTAAACAGAGAATTACCATATAACCTGGCAATTTAACTCCTTGGTATATACCCAAAAGAACTGAAAGCAAGGGCTTGGACAGATATTTGTATACCAATGTTCACCACAGCATTATTCATGATAGTCAAAAAGTGGAAGCAACCCAAGTGTCCATCAACTAATGATTGGATAAACAAAATGTGGTATGCCCATATAATGGATGATTATTTAGTCATAAAAAGAAGTGAAGTGATAGTATATGCTACCACATGGGTGAACCTTGAAAATATATGTTGAGTGAAATAAGCCAGACACAAAAGGGCAAATATCGTACGATATATTTTACACGAAATACTTAAAGTCATAGAAACAGGAAAAGAATAGTGGTTACCAGGGGTGGGGGAGAGGAGGAAATGAGTAGTAATTGCTAAATAAGTATGATTTTGGTTTAGGATGATGGAAATAGTCTGGAAATAAATAGTGGTGAAAGTTACACAGTATTGTCAATGTTTATGTCAGAGAATTGTCCACTTAAAATGGTTAAAATGATTTCTATACTATGTATATTTTACCACAATTAAAAATAAATAAGTTTTTAAAAATGTTCCACCTTTAGTTGCTGAGGAATGGCTTTTTTTAGAAGCCCTTGGAATTAAACCAGTTTTCCATGGACTAAAATAATGATTCACATTACAACCACAGCTTGCAATTAGCCTGTACCTCACTTGTCATATACCAGTTTCAAGAGAAATGAGAGGCCCAGGATACTGTTTCTTACAGCATTACTATGTTCTCTGAGTAGAGATATCTCACTGATAGAGATTATTCTCACTGCAGAAGTGTGTCATTGTAATATTGGAATCCTAATAGTGATTGTAAATTTCAGAGTTTTAAAATTTGATACAACCCTGGAAACAAACACCAACAATATGATGTCTGAAATTGAAAAGGTGAAACCATCTGAACCTTGGTATTTTAAAGTAGTCTTTAAATATCATCAACCTTGATTTAAGAACACTGTAATTTTGACTTTATTCTGAGTTAGACTAGTAGAATAGTGTCTCCTTAATCTAATCTCTTTTTCTTTTGGATTCACTAAAAGAAGTTGGTGATTTTCAAGTAGTCTTTTTTTTTTTTAAGGCAGCATGGTGGTATAGGGAGAGAACACTGATTTTGAGATCAGCTAACAAGGTTGAAATCATGGTCTTACTAACTACTTAAGAATTGTGTGACCTTGGGCAGATCACTTCCTTAGTATCCTTGTCTCCGAAATGGAAATGACAGCTGTTCTACATATCTTTAAAAATTTCAGTCTCCTAGATCATTATCATTATACTTGCTATGCAGTATTAAGAATTACTAAAGATTTTGTAGCTCAAATGGATAAACCACATATTTGGGGGTTGTGATATGCTTATTCAATAAACTTTTACTGCTCAGCATTCTGAGGCTATGTGAAACTGGAAATAGGATTCATGGTAATATTCTTTTCTCCTTTTATCTATGTGGGTAGTTGAAGATAAGCCTTTAAGGATTTTACCATCAAGGATTACATTTATTTATTTATTTATTTATTTATTTTGGGATTTTTAAAGTGTTTATTACAAATCCATTGATATTTAAAGTGTTACAACTAGGCTTGTAGATTTATGTAAATAAGCACAATCCTGTTTCTTTAATTAATTTAGCTGGGTGAAAGATTAAAATTGAATGTAGAAGCGTTAATTGTCATTTTCCAATTTCAAATCCCATAATGCTGATGACTCATTTCCTTCCCATATGATATTCATTTTAATTGACTGTCTTCTTGTATGAAAAATAGGAAAACTTTGCAGAAAGAATATGTCATAATAATTGTTTTAAAAAAGCATTAGAAAGAAAACAAAAGACAAATTGATCATTGTTTTGGATGCTATTTTAATTTCTATGTGAGGAAGTGATATGAATGGATTTAATATTTCATTTTTCCTTTTATTCCCATTGTCCTCAGATGGCATTTTCCACATTTACTCTTCTTGTCAAGAAAGCATTTGTAGACATGAAAGAGTTGTAGAACATTTTAGAGATTTTCCGTGTAATTCGATAGCTATAATCTCCTATTTGTATTTTACCATTACTTATAAAGTTTAATTTATATATTTGAAATAATATAAGTATATTTAATATCAGACTTCATCTGGGTTTCCACTGTGTACCTTTAGAGATGATGAGTTTTAATAAATTTAACTGTACATTTAAATTTTGCACATTTTTCTTATGTTGCTTGAGTTTTGAGATAATTCAGTTGTAATCACAAAACAATTTGGTTTACTTATAAAATAAATGATAATATGTAATAAAGTTAAACAGGTGTAAGTATAATATATTTTGCTATCTAGTAAGGTCACAAGTTCTCTGAACCTACATTCCAAATCTATAATTGATTAGGGGCATACCAGAGTCTATAAAGCCCATATAGCTTTAAAATTCAAATAATTTGGTTGATATAAATAGCAGGTTACAGTCTCTTTTCTTATTATTACAGTAGAAGAGATTTAAGTATATGGCCATATGAATATTGAAAACTATGAAATCATACACTCATTTGAAAAATTATTACCAGATTACCAGTAAAGTTCTATAACAAATACTCTTATTATATGTCAGGTGAAAATACCTACTTTGAAAATTAATTTAACCCCTTTCCTTCACAGCTTTTTAAATTTCTTTCCAGCAGGTTTTCTGTTCTTTTTGTAATATAGCCAGTTGTCTTACATTTTATTTTGTAAACTTGTTCATTTGAATGTAACTACTGACTGTAAAATATTTCATTATTGCATTTTCTATGCAAAATATTTAACAATATCAGTCCTCTATCTCTCTATAACTCCTTATTGAGGCTTTCAGACATTTCATTTTATAGTATTTAACTTCTAAGTGTTACCAGTATATCTACACCGTTGTTCTAGTTGAATGACTAATGGAAGGCTTACTACTCTGGGAAAGAAGACAAATAATGCTCATTTAATAACTCTGCCAAGCAAGTAGTGTTTATATTTCTTTTTCCATTTTACATAAGAAGAATTGGTTTAGAAAACTTAAGTAATTTGTTCATGATCACATAATAAATGTCAAGAGATAGAATTCAAAACTCAAAACCTAGCTCTGCCTGAGAAAGCCACTTTCTACACCACTGGTTTTCAGCCTTTAGCATGCATCAGAATGCCTGGAATGCTCTCTCCAAATGCAGATTCTTAGGTGGTCTCCTGCATTATGCATTTTTATAAACACATCATATAAATGAGTTGGTGGCCCAGGATCCATACTTAAGAACAAGAGCCCAACAGCTTTGTTGAGTAGCATCTTCAATTCCACACAACTGAGCTTTCAGTTGAGTTTCAGTAACTGAAAATTGCCTACTCAAGAAAATCAGAAATCATATATATTTACAATAAATACCTTACACCAATACACTCTTTCAGCATGAGTTTGTAAAGGAAGCATATGACTGAGCATCAAAACCTCAAGTACTTGGACTGGCTCAGTTACACTCTGGTCACATGACACTGGGTTAATCATACCTTTACAATGAGAAATGAGAGTAGATGTTCACTAACGGCCGCAAAGCTCTGACATTCTCTGATTCAAAAACATTCTTGGCATTTTAAAGGTCTAGATGACTACTGCCTTTTTTGGATATTTTTCTTCATGTTTTCCTATCCATTCTCACAACAGAAGAAACGCTTTAAAAAGAAATAGAAGATTTAAATGGATATTTAAAGTAGTTTTAGGATACATTTAAACAAATACACAGAAAAAATAGTTGTTCAACTAATAAACATTTATTCACTTCCACACATAAGTGAGATTGCAGTTGGAAATTGCACAAACTACGAACATTTGTCTTACAAGGTAATCTGCTATATGATCATGCCATTGAGGTGTTAGACGAGATGATAAAGGCCCTATAAGCTCTGAATTCTGCAATTCTAAGATATTCTGGCATTCCATGCCTAAATGACTACTTTCTTTTTAGATATTCTTTTTCACATGTTTCAATCCATTCTTTTTATAGAAGAAAGCTCTTAATATACAATTAAACAGAAATAGAGGTTTTAAATAGAGATTTAAAGCAGCTTCAAGATACATTTACACTGAAATATACAGATATAGTTACTGAGTTAAGAAACATTTATTCTTTCCCATAAGGTAATGAAATTGACACTGTGAATATGAATCCTTTAATTTTGAAACTAGAGACATGTACAACACTTACAGCATTTACACAATACTATTTTCATTTGCACAATACTATCTTCAAATAAATTTTTGACTTGTAAGAATATAAGTTCTCAGTGATAAGCTTTGGATATGCAACTTAGCCCAGGGGGTATCAACTTCATCATAAGAGATCACCACACAAAACAATAGATGGGTCCCCCCACCCCTTTCAGCATCAGAAAGTGAAATTAAGAGACGAATTTCTTTAAGGCAAAAAGAAATCCCTCCAAAGCATAAATGATTAAGGTCCAAAGATAGCATGTTTACAAATGAACACGGATATCAATTATTCAACTGTACAAGTGACTTAGTTTGCATATTAACTCTTTTTTCTTACTACTATCTGATTTGGGAGTATTTTTTTTGTACCTACTGTGCATGACATTGGGAATACAAAGAAGAATCAAACATGGTACCAGTGGCATGCTGGTAAATGGTTAACAACCAGCTGTTGGTGGAGAAGGGAACCCTATTATAGCATTTATCAATTTTCCATGGTGTAAATACTACCACTACAGCAGATTTCAAGCTACCAACAATTTCACAACTGGCTCTCAAAATTCCTGAAACAATCATCTCTCATAAGCTAGTATGAGCCAGCTTCAACTCTGTATAATCCTACCCTCAAGTAGCTCATAGTCTCCTAATGGGTACACATCTTAGAAGATAGAAAAGAATGGGGGAAGAAAGAGGTAAATATCAAATAGTGTAATTATATTTTTTAAAGTAGTTTTAAAAGTTGAAAACCAAAATCTGGAATTTTCTTACCTATCTTGTTTACTATTTCTCTTTTTCTCTTGCTTAAATCTATTTCAAGAAATTAAAATGTAGTATACTTGGAAGTAAAAGAGAGTGGAATAAGAAGGAAGAGGGAGAAGAAAAGACATCCTAAGGAATATGCTAACAGTTATGTGTACATTGGAAGAAATTACATATTAAGGTAAGAGCAGATATAATGTAACTGTTAAAATTCCATCTTATTTAAACCTTTCAGTTCAGTTCACAAGCCCTGAAGATTTGTCTTGTCCTCTTTGGCAGTAGTAGCTTTGAGGAAATTAGTTCCTTTTGAACAGCACTGAAGAACATATTGTTTCACATCACTCATATTATCAGTTCATAATAAAAGAAGTAACCAAATTCTGGAATATGAAAACTGAACTTTCTCAGCATAGACACCCCCTTGTATCAGATCTTGGACAAATGCCAGCTGGGATGACCAGGGAATTCTTCTGGTAGCAAAACGTGTAGTCTGCAGGTTGGGCATGTCCCCTGTTGTATCAACCATGGTCTAATGCACTAAGAAGTAAAAAGATCCATGTCAATCTCTCAGATTTAGCCTGGGTTACAAACAAACATATCTTCTTTTGGACCTTAAGGCCTTCCCTGGTAGATCACTAAGCCAAAAGCTGCCATCATGGCTCCTTCTCTATAGTTTGATAAGCAATACAACTGGTAACAGCAGACATCTTTTGACAGTATATTCTAATACTATCCTTCCCCCAACTCCAACTTTTAGGATAACCTCAAAGGCTTGGGAAAAGAATAGCAGTTCTTTCTGTAAAGAAGACTGGGGACAGCTGCTATATTCTCTCTCTGGTTTTATTTTATTATATGTTGTTCTCATCTCCAGAGAAAGAGAGAATGATACATACAAAATCCACCGATGCCTGGTATCAAGAACATAAGGTGTTTGGAAGTTAAAATCTTAGGTTTGTTTCTGAGATTGTTTTTTCCCTGGTGACCACTGTAGTACTCTTTGGCTTTGACTGAACTATCAGTGAAATCATTTGTTTGAATTTCAACTTTATTAAAACAAATCCTTTTTACCTGCATCAATAAAGGAAAGCCAGTTTAAATGAGAGGGGATTAATAATAGGTCATTTATATGAAGCCCATTAATTCTAACCCTAAAAAGTAAACCTAATGAATTACCTATTTTCTATTCAACAGGCAATGGCAAAGAATAAAATGAAGTTTGATGAAAATGTATTTTCTAAATGGATAGGATTTTTAAAACTTCAAATGGGAAAGTCAGGTGGCCAAGTATCTTTCTTGAGATCTTTTAGTATTAGTCATTCTATTAATAATCTCTTCATGTCAGAACAGATGCAAAATATAAATCTGTACCATGTATCATGTATCTTTGAAATGATGCTTTACAGATATGGCTTGAATGAGCTAGCTATTGTTCACTTCCTTGGGAAGCCTTTTTTTCTGTAAATTTATCTTTTTTTGTTAAATTACCTCTCTGCAACAGAGGACTTGGGTCATAAATTGTGTATAAATAGCACTTGCACAGCAGCAACACCAGGAATTAATCTATATAAATGAAAAGAATCAATAAAAGATATGCAGCCTCACATTTTTTCTAACATCAAATACTCAAGCCAGAGCATCTTCAAAGGAAAATACAGTTGCCTAGACAGACCACTAAGATAAGCCTACACTTTATAATGGTAGGGGACCATCATTAGGCATGGGATGTAATTTCCTAGACAAAGGACAGAATGTGATATTTATAGCATGTCAAGGTAAAGTGGCAATCTTAGTTCTGCCACTAAAATGTCATGACAATCAATATTCCTCCCAGTTCTATAAAAGGGAACTGCCAACTCTGTGCCATCTAAATCTCAGCACTGGCCCCAACACCTGTAAGGTATATGGAGATCTGAGCAAAAAAAAAAGTGCAATCTGTAGTAGGTATGGGAGAACAGGTGTAAATATTCCTGTGTAGTACCCCAAAGTCTAAAGTTATATACAGTGGAACTCAGATCAGCAATGGAGGAGGATGCATGTAAATGATTTTGAATAAAGCAGTTTGAGTCTCACTTAGCTGATTAAATGTTAAGAAGACATGTTTGAAGGATTACCTGAGAGTGGAATTTGTGAGCACAAGGCAAAATTGAGAGGTTTTCTGGAGAGAGATTATCATGACAGATCACACAAGGCTCTTCCTCCTCCTCCTCTTCCTCCTCCTCTTCCTCCTCCTCCTCCTCCTCCTCGTCGTCGTCTTCCTCCTCATCCTGGGGAAAATACATATAAGGTTAAATTCAGCTCATTTCTTTTTCCAAAAACTAAATGTGCACAGAATCAATAGGCCCAGTCTCACCAAATTACTAGCTCCTTCCCATGTGGCAGGACCTTGTGAACTGAGGGGTCTCCAAACTGGTTTTGGGGGCTGGGCGGCATTTTGCTGTGGTGGAGAAGGGCTAGGTGAAACGCAATTACCATTTGGTACTGATTTTCCTTGACTCTGAAAATAAGAATATTATACTTATTATATTTTCTGGAATTTTCAAATTGTTCTAAACACTAAGAACTGATGGAATAGCACAGAATGAGGTATAGCTAGAATTATTATAAGGGGAAAGGCTAATCAGATTCATGAGAAATCTTGATACAAACTGTTGGCAATTCTTACTCATATATTCAGAGCCAGGTAAGGACAAAAAAATAAAGCTATGTTCTTTTTTTCAACTAACTACTTTATTTCAAAATCACTAACAGAAAAAGGCAGCTCAATAAGTTATGGAGACATTACTCCTAAAAAGTTCTTTTTCAGGCAGTTTTATCTCATCTAATTCCAACTGCTAACTCAGTTGTGTCCTCTAGTATTCAGAAAGATATACAGAAAAACACAGATTAGTTAAATGACATAGTCAAGGTCTCTTTATTAATGACAAAGAAATGAAGAAGAGAAAAAAATGCTTAATCATATTCATATTTCACAAAACCAAACCTCAAATATTCTTTTTTATCTTTAGAATATAGTAACAACTTTGCTTTTGGTATAAAAACATTACAATGTTGTTGTTAACTATAGTCCATAAATTATATTAGTTATATTTTTTACATGTATCACCACATTCTTAACACCCTGTAGTAAAACATTCCTGTATTTATATTATTAACAACAATCCCCTTTACTTCCAAAATCATTGTTATATATTCCCAATATTATCTCCAGCTGTCCTCCAACTAATATTAATCTTCCTAGACTATTTGTTTCGGCCACAATCGCATCCATAAATGAAGTGTTTGTTACATTCATTATCATATGTTACCATTAAGTACAACCATAACCACATATTTACATTTGACCTCATTAAACATTCTACATACATCCAGCATCTTCACCTTCTCATCCCACATTCCATCTCCCACCAATCAACTCCATAAGTCTACTCATTGTATTTAGTTCATATCAGTCAGATCATACAATATTAGTCCTTTGTGTCTGGCTTATTTCACTCAACATAATATTTTCAAGGTTTCTCCATGTTGTCACATGCTTCCTCAATTCATTTCTTCTTACAGCTCAGTAATATTCCATAGTATGAATATATCACATCTTGTTTATCCATTCATCAGTTGACAGACACTTGGATTGTTTCCATCTTTTAGCAATTGTGAATCATGCCGCTATGAACTTTGGTGTGCAAAAATCTGTTCGCATTCTTGCTATCAGTTCTTCTGAATATATTTCTAGTAGCAGCCTTGCTGGAGCATATGGCAGTTCTATATTTAGTTTCCTGAGGAACTGTCAGATTGTCTTCCACAGAGGAAGTGTGCCTATTACTCCACATCCTCTCAAGCACTTGAAATTTTCTGTTCTTTTAATAATGTCCACTCTGTATGGTGTGAGATGATACCTTGTAGTTTTGATTGGCATTTCCCTAATAGCTAGTGATGTTGAACATCTTTTCATGTGTCTTTTGGCCTTTTGTATTTTCACTTTGGAAAAATGTCTTTTCAATTCTTTTGCTCATTTTTAATGGGGTTGCTTGTCATTTTGTCATTAGGTTGTTTGATGTCTTTATATAACATGAAGATCAATCCGTTATCAGATATATGGTTTCCAAAGATTTTTTCCCATTGAGTAGGCTGCCTTTTTATTTTCTTGACAATGTCTTTTGAAGAAAAAAGTATTTAATATTGGGGCAGTCCCATTTATCTATTTTTCCTTTCACTGTTCTTGCTTTAGGTGTAAGTTCCAAGAAACTACCACCAAGAACAACATCTTGAAGTTGTTTACCTTCTGTGATGGTAGGCTAATGTGTCAACTCGGACAGGTAATTGTGTCCAGGTGTTTGTTCCAGCAAGCACTGGACTAATTGTAATACAAGAGCATTTATGGACTTCAATCACCAGTGAGTTTACTGTGTGGATGGCTGATTACATCTGCATCAATCAGGGAGATTACATCACCAATGGGTGTTGCTTTTATCCAATGAGTTGAATGACTTAAAAGCGGAAGTGATTTTAACATTCAGAGAGAATTTCCCAGCTCTTCGTTGGACAGGCAACTTCTCCCAGAAACTCATCAACGACCTTTCATCGGACTTTCATCGGCGCCACTGGTTTGCAGCCTGCCTGCGGAACCTGGACTTGTGCATTCCCTCGGTTGCGTGAGAAACTCTTTTAAAATTTCATATTATTGACAGATATCTCCTGGTGATTCTGTTTCCCGAGAGAACCCTGACTAATACAGCTGGTACCGGGAGTGGTTCTTGAGGAACAGTCTTAAACATGGGATGTCTGAGGTGGTTCTGGGAGTTTTGTAATTGGCTCGCTACTCTAATTGGACTCAGGGGTACTAATAACTCCCTTTCCAATAATGAGGTTGCTAACAGTCCATGGCGTGAGCTGGCAATAGAGATACGCAAAATAGCATCATTGGATTCCCCTACTTCCATGCTTATAAGAAGCAAGGATCTGGGTGAGAGTGTTTTCAACACTTTAACAGAATTTTGTGGAGTAAAAAAATATAATGATGTTGGCTGGCTCCTCCTAGATTCTCTGGATACAGTTACAAAAGAAAGGGATGAGCTAAAGTCTTCAAATTTGAAACTTAAATGCCGCATGAATGATATGAAAGTTTCTACGTGTGCCTTGAAAGAAAATCTTGTCTCCTGTAGCCACAGACTTGAGATATCTGAGAATCAAACCCAGACTCTCATTGTACGAGTAGCAGAATTACAGAGGAAACTAAAATCTCAACCTCGCAGGGTTTCTGCCAGTAAAGTGAAGGCATTGATTGGAAAGGAGTGGAACCCCGAGGATTGGGACAGAGACATATGGGATGATGATAGTATTGGTGGGGACATTGGAACCCAAAATTCTGCTGAGACTTTACCAGATAAACCTATGATGGCCTGATTTGTGGAGACCACACCTTCTCAACCTTGTATCATCCAGCCTCCAGCCTGCCCCAGGGAGTATGGACTTCCTTCCAGCACTGAGGCAGGTATGAGCCTAACTCCAGCATGCACTGCCCAGCTTCTACCTTGCCCCAGAGAGTCTGTACCTCCTCCCAGCCACGAGGCAGGTACCAACCAATCTCCAGCATGCATGGCCCAACTTCCAGTCTGCCCTGAGGAATCTGTCTTCCAGCCCCTGCCTGAAGAGAATAATCCTGTCTCACCAGAAGAAAATGCAAAGGAATGCCCTCAGGTCAGTAGCCTGCAAGACATCTCTATTCCTTCTCCTTACCCAGACCCCCCAGCCCTCTTGTCTTTGAGACCCATTACTAGATTAAAATCACAAGAAGCCCCCAAAGGTGAAATACAAAGTGTGACCCATGAGGAAGTCCGCTATACTCTGAGAGAACTGCATGAGTTTTCCAACTTATATAGACAGAAATCAGGGGGATATGTGTGAGAATGGATACTAAGGGTATGGGATAATGGTGGAAGGAATATAAAGTTGGATCAGGCTGAATTTATTGATATGGGCCCACTAAGCAGAAATTCTGGATTCAACGCTATAGCTCGAGGGGTTAGAAAGGGCTCCAACGGTTTGTTTGGGTGGCTGACTGAAACATGGACCAAACGATGGCCTAGCATGTCTGATGTTGAGATGCCTGATTTGCCGTGGTATACAGTAGATGAGGGAATTCAAAGGCTTAGAGAGATTGGAATGCTAGAATGGATTTACCATTTGAAACCTGCCCACCCACCCCAGGAAAGTCCAGAGGACATACCTTTAACCAGGACTGTGAGGAATAAATTTGTAAGACTAACTCCATCTTCTCTGAAGAGCTCTGTGGTTGCTCTTCTCTACAGTCCTTAAATATTAACAACAATCCCCTTTACTTCCAAAATCATTGTTATGGAATCCTTAAATATTATGGGGATGATCGGATCAAGGCCCGGTAAAAGTCAAAGTCAAGTATCGGCAGGTAATCGCCAAAGGCAAGGTAGGCATGGCTACCACAATGAAAGACAGATTCAAAGCAGCACACAGAATAGTCTGAGTCGCATGGAGTTATGGCATTGGCTAATAGATCATGGGGTACCCAGAAGTGAAATAGATGGGCAGTCTACTAAATTTCTTCTGGATCTGTATAAGCAGAAGAGTTCTAGGTCAAGTGAACAAAATCCTAACTCTAATTACAGACGCAGAGAATCACGGCCCCTTAATCAGTTCCCAGACTTGAGACAGTTTACAGACCCAGAGCCCCTTGAATGAGAAGGCCAGGTCCTCTTGGGGAAGGATCCTGTTAAACTGCCAAAAATTTATACGGTTAATCTTCCTCCCACCTTTCCCCGGGGAGACCTACGGCCTTTTGCCAGAGTAACTGTGCACTGGGGAAAAGGAAATGATCAGACATTTCGGAGATTATTAGACACTGGCCCAGTAGTCACATTAATTCCAGGAGACCCAAAATGTCACTGTAGTCCACCAGTCAGAGTAGGGGCTTATGAAGGTCAGGTGATTGATGGAGTTTTAGCTCAGGTCCGTCTCACAGTGGGTCCAGTGGGTCCCCGGACCCATTCTGTGGTTATTTCCCCAGTTCCAGAATGCATAATTGGAATAGACATACTCAGTAACTGGCAGAATCCCCACATTGGATCCCTGACTCATGGAGTGAGGGCTATTATGGTTGGAAAGGCCAAGTGGAAGCCTCTAGAACTGCCCCTGCAATGTTACCTTCTCTTTCCCAGCCCACAGCTTTGGCCTCTTAGAGAGTCCCTCACAATCAGTTGACTGAGGATGAGAAAACTCGGGCCTGGTTTACAGATGGTTCTGCACGATATGCAGGTACCACCCGAAAGTGGACAGATGTGGCACTGCAGCCCTTTTCTGGGACATCCTTGAAGGACAGTGGTGAGGGCAAATCCTCCCAGTGGGCAGAGCTTCGAGCAGTGCATCTAGTTGTTCATTTTGCTTGGAGGAAGAAATGGCCAGAGGTGCATTTATACACTGATTCATGGGCTGTTGCCAGTGGTTTGGCTGGATGGTCTTGGAAGGAACATGATTGGAAAATTGGTGACAAGGAGGTCTGCGGAAGAGCTATGTGGATAGATCTTTCTAAGTGGGGAAAAACATGAACATATTTGTGTCCCACGTGAATGCTAACCAGAGGGTGACTTCAGCAGAGGAAGAGTTTAATAATCAAGTGGATAAGATGACCCGCTCTGTGGCTAATTCTCAGCCTCTTTCCCCAGCCACTCCTGTCATTGCCCAATGGGCTCATGAACAAAGTGGCCATGGAGGTAGGGATGGACGTTATGCATGAGCTCAGCAACATGGACTTCCCCTCATCAAGGCTGACTTGGCTACAGCCAGTGCTGAATGCCCAATCTGCCAGCAGCAGAGATCCATACTCAGCCCCAGATATGGCACCATTCCTCGAGGTGACCAGCCTGCTACCTGGTGGCAGGTGGACTACACTGGGCCACTTCCATCATGGAAGGGGCAGCGATTTGTTTTAACTGGAATAGACACATACTCTGGCTATGGGTTTGCATTTCCGGCACGCAATGCTTCTTCCAAAACTACCATCCGTGGACTTACCGAATGTCTTATCTACCGCCATGGCATTCCACACAGCATTGCTTCTGATCAAGGAACCCATTTCACAGCAAATGATGTGCGGGAATGGGCACATGCCCATGGAATTCACTGGTCTTACCATGTTCCCCATCACCCTGAAGCAGATGGATTAATAGAACGGTGGAATGGCCTTTTGAAGACTCAATTATGGCGCCAACTAGGTGGCAATACCTTGCAGGGCTGGGGTAATGCTCTCCAGGAGGCTGTGTATGCTCTGAATCAGCGTCCTCTCTATGGTGCTGTTTCTCCCATAGCCAGGATTCATGGGTCCAGGAATCAAGGGGTGAAAATGGGAGTGGCACCACTCACTATTACCCCTAGTGACCCACTAGGAAAATTTTTGCTTCCTGTCTCTGAAACCTTAAGCTCTGCTGGTCTACAGGTTTTAGTCCCAAGAGGAGGAGTGCTGCCACCTGGAAACATAACAGTGATTCCATTGAACTGGAAGTTAAGACTGCCACCTGGCCACTTTGGGCTCCTCTTACCTGTGAATCACCAGGCAAAGAAGGGAATTACTGTACTGGCTGGGGTGATTGATCCTATCAAGGAGAAATAGGACTACATCTACATAATGGGGGTAAAGAAGAGTTTGCCTGGAATGCAGGGGATCCTCTAGGGCGTCTCCTAGTCCTGCCACACCCTGTGATTAAAGTCAATGGAAAATTGCAACAAACCAATTCAAGCAGGACTAACAGTGGCCCAGAAGCTTTGGGAATGAAAGTTTGGGTCACCCCACCAGGCAAGGAACCACAGCCAGCTGAAGTGCTTGCTGAAGGTAACGGGAACATGGAATGGGTAGTGGAAGAAGGTAGTGATAAATATGAACTTTGACCATGTGACCAGTTACAGAAACGAGGACTGTAATGGTCATGAACCCTTCTTCCATGTTTCGTTATGAGTATGATTGTATATGTACACAAAATGAATTTCTTTGTTTTCTTCCTCAATCTTTTCCCCTATCATGAAAAGTTGTATTAATTCCACATCGTAATATTTAAGGATGTCAAGTTTAAGAGTGACTATCATCCAAGGACTTGCACCCTGTTCTGTGGGGAATTAATGTGTTTCCGGTTGTACGCAGGGGAGTTGAACATTGTTAAGCAGAAATATATATGTATGCTTGTCTGTTATTGTTTTTACTTAGAGACTAAGTATGGTTTAGAGTAATGTGTATGATTGCCGAGTTGGCAAGGGGTGGACTGTGATGGTTAGGCTAATATGTCAACTCGGCCAGGTAATTGTATCCAGGTGTTTGTTCCAGCAAGTACTGGGCTAATTATAATACAAGAGCATTTATGGACTTCAATCACCAGTGAGTTTACTGCGTGGATGGCTGATTACATCTGCATCAATCAGGGGGATTATATCATCAATGGGTGGCGCTTTTATCCAATCAGTTGAATGACTTAAAAGCGGAAGTGATTTCAACATTCACAGAGTATTTCCCAGCTCTTCGTTGGACAGGCAACTTCTCCCAGAAACTCATCAACGACCTTTCATCAGACTTTCATCGGCGCCACTGGTTTGCAGCCTGCCTGTGGAACCTGAACTTGTGCATTCCCACGGTTGCGTGAGAAACTCTTTTAAAATTTCATATTATTGACAGATATCTCCTGCTGATTCTGTTTCCCGAGAGAACCCTAACTAATACACCTACATTTTCTTCTAAGAGTTTTATGGTTCTAGTTTTTATATTTAGGTCCTTGATCCATCTTGAATTAATTTTTGTATAAGCTGTGGGATAAGGGTCCTCTTTCTTTTAGATATGAATATCCAGTTTTCCCAGCACCAGTTGTTGAATAGGCTATTTGGACCCAGGTGAGTGGGTTTGATAGTCTTGTCAAAAATCACTTGACCATGGATGTGAGGGTCTATATCCAAACTCTGGGTTTGATTCCATTGGTCAATCTGTATATCTTTATGCCAGTACCATGCTGGGTTTTTTTGTTGTTTGTTTGTTTGTTTTTACCACTGTAGCTAGGTAATATGCTTTAAAGTCTGGAAGTGAGAGTCCTCCAACTTCGTTCTTCTTATTAAAGATGTTTTTGGCAATTTGGGGTCCCTTATCCTGCCAGATAAATTTGATAATTAGCTTTTCCAATCCTACAAAGAAGGATATTGGAATTTTTATCAGGATTGCGTTAAATCTATAGATCAGATTGGGTAGAATTGACACCTTAATGATATTTAGTCTTCCAACCCATGAACATGGAATGTCCTTCCATTTATTTAGATCATCATTGGTTTTTTATTATATTTTATTTTATTTCATTTTATTTTATTTTCATTGGCTTCCTTTAGCAATATTTTATAGTTTTCTGAATATGGGTCCTTTATGTCCTTGGTTAAATTTAATCCTAAATATTTCATTCTTTTAGTTGCTATTGTAAATAGAAGTTTTTCCTGACTTCTTCCTCAGATTGCACATTACTAGTGTATAGAAACAGTACTGATTTTTGCATATTAATCTTGTATCCTGTCACTCTGCTGAAATCATCTATAAGTTCTAAAGTTTTGCTGTGGATTTTTCGGGATATTCTAAGTATAGGATCATATCATCAGTGAATAATGAAAGTTTTCCTTCTTCTGCTCCTATTTGGGCGACTTTTATTTCTTTTTCTTGCCTAAATGGTCCAGATAGAACTTCTAGCACAATGGTGAATAACAGTGGGGAGACTGGGCATCCTTCTCTTATTCCCGATCTCAGTGGGAAAGTTTTGTCTTTCACCACTAAGGACAACGTTAGCTGTAGGTTTTTCATATATGTGCTTTATCACATTGATAAAGTTTCCTTCTGTGCCTACTTTTCAGAGTGTTTTTATCAAGAAAGGATATTGAATTTTGTCAAATGCCTTTTCTGTATCAATTGAAATGATCATGTGATTTTTCTTCTTCAATTTTTAATGTGGCTTATTACAACCACCCTTGCATACCTAGAATAAAGCCCAGTTGATCATTATGTATAATTTTTTGATGCGTTTTTAGATTCAGTGAGCAAATATTTTGTTGAGGACTTTTGCATCCATATTCATTAAAGAAATTGGTCTGTAATTTTCCTTTTTTGGTAGTATTTTTATTTGGCTTTGGTATTAGGGTGATGTTGGCTTCATAGGATGAGTTTGGTAGCATTCCGTCCTGTTCAATTCTTTGGAGGAGTCTGAACAAGGTGTTATTAGATCTTCTTTCAATGATAGGTAGAATTTACTTGTGAAGCTAGCCGGTCCTGGACTTTTCATTTTGTGGAGGTTTTTGATGACTGATTCAATTTCTTTACTTGTGATTGGTTTGTTGAGGTCTTCTGTTTCTTCTAGGGTCAGTGTGGTTTGTTCATGTGTTTCCAGAAATTTGTCCATCTCATCAACGTTGTCTAGTTTATTGGCATACAGTTGTTAATAGTATTCTCTTATGATCTCTTTTATTTCTGCTGGGTCAGTGGTAAGAACACCCTTCTCATTTCTGATTTTTTTTTTTTTTTTGCATCTTTGTTTGTTTGTTTGTTAATCTAGCAAAGGGTTTATTGATTTGTTGCTCTTCTCAAAGAACCAACTTGTAGTTTCGTTGATTTTTCTCTATTATATTTTTCTCCATATAATTTATTTCTGCTCTAATCTTTATTATTTTATTTCTGACTGCTTTTGGATTGGTTTGCTGTTCTAATTCCTCCAGGTTTTCAGTTAGGTCTTTGATTTCAGTTCTTTCTCTCTTTTTTTTAACATAAGCATTGAGGGCTATAAATTTCCCTCTCAGCACTGTCTTTGCTGTATCTCATAAGCTTTGGTATGTTGAGTTCTTGTTTTCATTTGTCTTGTAGTATTTACTGATTTTTCTTGTAATTTCTTCTTTAACCCACTGATTATTTAAGGGTATATTGTTTAATCTCCATGCATTTGTGGATTTCACTTCTTCTACCTGTTATTAATTTCCAACTTAATTCCATTATGATCAAAGAAGGTATTTTGTGTAATTTCAATTTTTTTTAGGAGGTACTGGGGATTGAACCCAGGACCACCTTGTACATGGGAAACAGGTGCTTAACCACTTGAGCTACATCTACTTTCCTCAATGTTTTTAAATTTGAGATCTGACTTATGTTCCAAAGTATGGGCTATCTTGGAGAAAGATCCATGAGTACTTGAGAAGAATGAATATCCTGCTCTTTTGGTGTGTAATGCTCTATAAATCATATCTTTCATTTATCATTTTTATCTAATGCTGAGAGTGGAGTGTTGAAGTCTCCAGCTATTATTGTAGAGGTGATTATTTCTCCCTTCAGTTTTGCTAGTGTCCCTCTCATGTAGTTTGGGGCACCCATGTCTGGTGCATGAATATTTATTATTGCTATTTCTTCTTGATGAATTGTCCCATTTATTAATATATAGTAATCTACTTCGTTTCTTATAACAGTTTAGCATTTAAAATCTATTTTATCCAATACTGGTATCACTACACCTACTCTTTTTTTATTGCTCTTAACATGGAATATCTTTTTAAACCTTTCACTTTCAGCCTGATTGTGTCCTTGCATCTAAGGGGAGTCTCTTGGAGACAACAAATAGATGGCCCATGTTTCTTATCCATTCTATCAGTCTATGTCTTTTAACTGTGGATTTCAATCCATTAACATTCAGTGTTACTGCTATAAAAGAGTTACTTACCTCATCCATTTTATCCCTTGGCTTTCTGTTGTCATAACTTATTATTGTCTTTTAACCCATTCAATTTCTCTTACTTGTATTCATTTCTACACTCTTCTCCAGGGCTCTCTCTCTCTTGTCTTTTCCTATCAAGCTGTAACACACCCTTTAATATCTCTTGTAGATTTGGTCTCTTGGTAACATGCTCTCTCAGTTTTTGTTTGTCTGTAAAGGTTTTAAACTCACCTTCATTTCTGAAGGATAATTTTGCTGGATAAAGAATTCTTTGCTGGCAATTTTTCTCTTTCAGTATCTTAAATATATTGTACCACTGCCCTCTCACCTCCATGGTTTCTGAAGAAAGACTGGAACTTAGCCTTATTAAGGTTCCCTTGTAAGTAATACATTGCTTTTCTCTTTTTGCTCTCAATCTTCTCTTTATCTTTGGCCTTTGACAATCTGAATAATAGATGTCTTGGAGTAGGTCTATTAGGAGTCATTCTGATTGGGGTCAGTTGTACTTTTTTAATATTGGTATTCATGTCTTTCATAAGGGTTGGAAAATTTCCAGTCAGTATTTCCTCAAATATTCTTTCTACCCCTTTTCCATTCTCTTCTCCTTCTGGGACACCTATAATGCATATCTTGGTGTGTTTTGTTTTGTCATTCACTTCCCTGAGACTCTGTTAAATTTTTTTGCATTCTTTTCTCTGTCTCTTCTCTTATTTTTTTCAATTTCAAATGTCTTATCTTCAAATTTACTTATTTGTTCTAATATTTCAAATCTGCTGTTATATGCCTCTAATGTGTTTTCACTCTCATCCATTGTATCATCCCCATAAGCTTTGTTACTTTATTTGCAGGCTTTCAAATTGTTCTTTATGATCACAGTGTCACCTTAATATCCTTCATCTCTTTAGTCATAGTTTCCTTTATCTCCTAAAATTGGTTAAGGAAGTTCGTTTGAACATCATTTATTAGTTGTCTTAAATCCTGAGTTTCACCTAGAGTCTTGGCTTGTTCCTTTGGCTGGGCCATAACTTCATGATTCTTAGTGTGAGTTGTTATCTTTTGTTGATACTTATGCTGATGATTTTACTCTGTTGATAAATTTCTCTCTCTAGCTGAGTGGTTTTATTTCACAGCTTTTGTTTTTAAATTTTTTCTAAAACTTTAATATTGCCCTGTTTTAAGTAGTCAAAACTGTGGCGGGGAGCTGCTAATGGGGCTTGACAAGGACTACCATGCCTGGGAAAGAACCAGGAGAGAATAGCCTGTCTTCCTTCATTTTCACAGCTGACCAGCAATGGTGCTCCTCAGCAAACCCTTCCACAGAGATGAATTCTTCAATTTACCTCTTCTGAGCCAGTGAATTATGGTAGTTATGTTCACTGAAGAGAAACCAGTCAACCCTCAGCTGTACCCTCCCTCTTCCCTGGGAAGAATCTGTCCTTTCCCCTCTCTGTTGACTCAGCCACAGATTTTACCAAGGCTGTCTGAGTCTGGGGTGGGGGATGGGCAGCATTCCCAGCCACAAGGGTATCAATTCATGGTTTTCCCTTTGGCCTTTCTGTCTCTGTGTCTCCATTCTCTCCTGGATGATGCATGCAGTATTTTTCTGGCTTGCAAGGGTCCCAAAAGAGCTGCACACTACCTGAGCTACTCTGACGCTCTCTTGCATTGGAGACTTCACTCTGTATGTTCTTTTAATTAATACAAATCTTTCCAGAAAATTAGAAAAAATACCTCCTTTAGAATCATTCAGAATATTTTAGAGTAAATTTCAACAGGGACAGTTTTACTCTAGAATGATCAGGAGGTAGGCATTTCAAAAAGACTTTCTGTATCGTTTCTCAAGTCAAAGTTGTTGAATTGTTTGCCCTTAACAGATGATTTGATATGATTAGAGGTTATTGATTTTTCTGATCATGTTATGGAGGTAATTAAAAGAGTTAACTGACAGGTAAGGGCAGAAATATAGGATTTTTTTTTTTTACCTGAGATCTCTTGAGGTCAATAAATTGGGAAATCTTATAAACAATTTCATCAAATGTCAATCCAGATAAGGATTTCCCATTAGCATCCTTCAATTTTCGTAGGAAATCTGTGAGTTCCTTTCTGGAAGAGATCAAGAAAAATGTGGTGGTTTTCCCTACAGCCTTTAGCATTTGCCTCCAAATAAGATATAAAGATTATATCCTAGGATTAATACATGCTGTATGGTCATAATACTTAAGATCTTTTATCTAAAAAAAGTGATCACAGGTCCATCTGCATTTATCTTAATACAAAATTAAAATTCTCAATGTGGTCATTAATGATACTTAATATGGTCATAAGTGACAAGGCTTAGTATTTATTTTCTCTCCAGAAAGAGACATTGTTTTTGAAAGCTCATTAAGCGAACACTGAGTTTATCTACTTATTTGTGGACTGAAAGCTTTATATCTACCTCTCAAAAGTTCTTTCAGGACTAAAATATTCCTTTTTAACCGTGTTGCTATTATTTTTCTCTTCTCTATCAATGTTAATAGTTTTACTTTTGTAAAACTCAAGCAGTAAACAAAGATTAATCAGAACAAGAAAGCAAAGATTAAACAACACATTGATTATGTGATAAAGGAACCTGGGATTATTTTAATTATGTTCCTTTTAAATTTCCAAAGTCCATTAACCCAGAGCATGCATCTACATTTTTGTTAGGATAGGGTAGGATGAAATAGTTTCCTTTTCCAAATGAAGTGTCATGTAAGCATCAGCCTTTTAAAACTACCTTTGATTTACTATTTATTCATTTTTGACATGTAAATGTATAACAATGTATTACAGTTCTATTTTAACTATTCACTATTATGAAATTTATAAAAACCATAATCTAATCCTGAAGCCTAAGAGCATAACACAAAATGAAAGTGCTGATCTTCATATGAAAATTTTGGTGAAAACTAGAATTATTTTCTTTGATACAAGAGTCAAGATAAAAGAACCGTTATTTCTATAGGAGTAGAACTAAATATATTTCTGCTAAAGTAAGAACTGTGAAAGGCACAGTGAAATCATGATTTCTTGTATTTAACTGTGTTTTCCAACAAAGGAATTATAAGGACTTTCAATAAAATTAAGGAAATAGGAAACTAAAACCTCATGATGTTTGGGCTTATGTAGCATATAACCAACTTAAATTTTCCTACATGGTTCTTCTGCCCAATTTATTTGAACCTATAATTAGCACCATACCCCTTAAATATATGTCCCAGAGACTTAAGTCTTCCAGCTGTTCATATGCCAGTTGAGCCCTGATTCTCAGCAAAGTTGCAGCCACTCTCCAGTTCATCGGACTCAACCAGGACAACTAACAAAGGGATGATGATGGACAACACCCATCCCCAAAAACAGAGAGTATCTACAACTGCAAGCAAAACAGTTCCTTCTATCTGTCCCGTGGAGTTGAAGGCCCCTCTCATTTGGAAGCAGAGTGGGCATCACCATCCCCAAATCCTCAAGAATGAGGAACAAACATAAGAGGGGAATGCAACTATGGACTAAAATAGACTTATTATTTTTCTAGCAATGAACGAATCTGTAACACTGATAAGAAGACAGTGGTCATCAGAGGTTCTGAAGGGAGGGAGAGGGAAGAATAGGTGTAATGGGGCATTTGGGGGACATTGGAATTGTTATACATTTTGTCAAAACCTATAAAATTGGGCAGTGCAAAGTGTAAACCATAATGTAAACTATAAGTCATGCCCTGAGCAATGCTTCAATATGTGTTCATCAGTTTTAACAAATGTACTACACTAACAAAAGAAGTTAATGGGGGAAGTATGGGAGGGGTAGGAGTAGGATATGGGAATCCTCTATATTTTTTATACAACATTTATATAATCTAAAGCTCCTTTAAAAATGAAGAAAAAAATTCACTTTGGAAATAGGTTATTAAGATAATCTCTGCAGCTAGCAGAATTAAAATTGGATAGGTTTACAATTAGTTGTAGTTTCAATAGACAAGCAAACCTAAATTAATAAAGTTTATTCTCTCATGGCTTAAGACTAATAACTTAGTAAGGTTTAACATTTCTATTCAACACTATCCCTTTTTTTTTTTTTTTTTATTCATAAAAAATTTAGTGAGGTTGAGACAGGTTTATTTGGAGATTAAAATGCCATCAATTTATTTGACAGTAGGTAGCCTTGGCTTTAAACCACATCAGAGTTTATAGGTAGTTTTTCTTTTTTTTTTTTTTTTTTGTTGGTTTAAAAAAAATATTTTTTTTTATAAAAATATAAAAAAAATTTAAGAGGTGCTTAGATTACCCAAAATATTACACGGAACCCACTGGGATTCCCATGTTGCCCACCTCCCACACCTCCCATCACATCCCACACAAACATCTCCCACAGTGTGGCCTTCTTGGTAAGATTTTCATTTTCCTTAACAAAGCCACGAGAAAGAAATGCCTGTTGCTTTTTTGCATGTAAGTGTCTTTGGTTTCAGTGCCATAATTATAGCTATGCAAACCACAGAATATTATCTGCACTCACCACTAAATAAAAACTAAGGTACCTGGTCTGTTGTGGAAATGCAGTTTTCAGCCTGTCCGTAATCCTGTCCCAATTCATCACGGAAGGGTCACTTCCGAGACCTGCACTGGGAAGCAGAGCCTCTCCCACAGGAGCCGGCACAGTCCAGGCTATGCCAGTCATCTGCAGGAGAACAATTTTTGTCAGTAGGAAAAAATATAACCCCTCAGCTTCAATTATTAGAAAATAACCTTCCATGACAATAAGACATTTCCATATCTTAGAGTAAATAAAAATGGATAGAATGAAGAATTAAGAAGAGAAATACTGATGTATACAGTCTGTTTAATTTTTTATCTTATCTAGTACAACAGTATTTCTAATAGTTTATAAATTCTCTTATATTAAAAATGGGGCATGCTAGTTTCAGTAATTGCATGCATGTATAGAAATATATGCTAGATGTTTATTGCTCTATTTTCCATAACAGTGAAAAACTGAAAAAAAAAAAAAAAAAAAAACAAAACTAAAGTCTGTTAATAGAGAAATGAGTAAATAAATTATGGTACATGTAATGAAGTCCTTTCGAATTGGAATACATCTATATGTCCTAACATGAGAGATGTCTATGAAATGTTTAATTTTTTAAAAGTCATATATGGTATGACTCCTTTTTATTTAAAAGTTTTTAAAAATGTGTTTGTGGTTATGTGAACAGGAAAAGGTCTGTAAAGGTAGACAATAATCTGTAAACAGGGGCTTCAATTGCAGGGTCATTTTGCTTTCTACTTTGTAACCATTTCCATATTGTTTCTATTTATTTTTTATGATTAGTACTTACTACTTTTATAATTAGAAAAATTAAAAAGATGGATTTTAAAACAACTAAATAAAGGAGGGAATACTACCAAAATTGCTCTGCCCAAGGTCTCATTAATGTTATAGGCACAGGCAGTGTGGAACTGTAGCGACACCTCTAGGCCATGCTACCATCAGACAAATGTTTTCCCCATTTTTCTATGGTAGTTCCTTCTCAAAGCTATGAAGATTCTAATTAATTAATCTCAATAAATGAATGTTTTTGGAGTGCTAATTTGATTACTAGGATAATTATATACATAGCACTGCTTATCTAAGAACCTACAGATTCTTTTCAATATAAGGTTATTACACATTAAAAATAGCAACTGGCAAAAGCCATAGGAATAATTTGCACAAAGCTTAATAAGTCATAGAAGGGGCACGGATACAACTTTGGAAATCTGAGCTTGCCTCAGTATCAAGTTGTTTTCCAGGAATCAGAAAGTATCATAATAGAAGGTTGGGGTATTTTGATTTTTCAATTTTGGAATAGTGGACAAGCAAACTGAGTGACGCACACTGTAATATCCTGGTGGTAAAAGATGTGGTACTTATTTAAATGCTAAGGTCTATATACATATATTTTTGCAGAGAGGCAGCCTCTTGGAAAATAGATAGGGTCCATCTGACTATATATTTCAAAAGGAGACTGTTAGCAATATATAGGTACAGATTTTAAAAATCAAAACAACTGACCAGGACTTATTTATGGGATATTTGAGATTAGAGAAATTTTCATCAATTATATCTAACATCACTCTTTTGGGAGGAGATTTTTCTTTGAATAAAAGAAGTTTAGCTTAGCCAAGATTAAACTAATAATCCTAGTCATTTTAAGTTTCTCTATTCCTTGTTTAGGTTTGAATAAGGTTTATTTATCTGACAATTTGAGAGCTAGGAGGTTTTATAACTTCATAGTATATGTTCCAAGGTGATGCTATTTATATTGTCTATTTATAGATAAAGTTAAACACTTTCCTATTAAATTTATGTAAATAGAGTTTTTCTTTAGCTTCATAGTATAACTTTGTTGTGACTTGGCTTCTTTACCTTTTAACCTTCCCAACAACCACGCTAAAAACATATTACTAAAAATTCATGGTAAAAACAATCTACCATGCACTGTTTCATGTTATAGAAGCAAAACTGTAAAAGAGAGGACTCTCTACTATAAAAAAAAAAATACTTATTTTTATATTCAGAAACTAAACTAATATCAAATAATGAAACAATTAATTAATATATCCAAAGTCCTTAGCACAGTGCCTCATACAGAAGAATTGATTCAATTGTTATCATCATCGTCACCACCATCTCTGTATCACCATCATCATCAACATCAAATAAATACACAAAGGAAAGGCAACCATTCAAAAAGCCCACTCTAGCAATACAGAACTAGTTAATGTCTATTCCAGCAAGAAAGGCTCTGTACCAGGGGGGCTCTAGGTTGACCAGGTGCAGAGATGACTCCAGGGCAAACTGTAGGCATTTGAGGAACAGCGAATATAGGTCTAAAGAAAGATTCTTTAACAAGGGGTCTTCCCAAGAACTGCTGCATCTAAAATAGAAGAGGAAAACCAAAAAAAAAAAAACAAAAAACCATACAAAGTATGTTATATTTTTATATGTGCAATGACCTAAGCTCACAGAGCAATGTTTGGGATAAAATAGTGATTTGAAATTCAGATAAAAAGCTTACAATACATTAGAAAAAATGTATGTTATAACATTAGTTAAATAAAATAATGTTTGGAAAAGCAAAAGGCAGTGAGATATACTGGAAAGAGCACTGAATGAGAGAGAGAATTAGATTCTAGTCCCACTTTCTCTCTACCCAGGTACGTAACCTTGGATCCCAAGTTACTAATCTATAAAATGAGAGGGCTGAGTTAGATTATCTTTAAGGTTTTTTCTCTATGTGATAATATAGAATATAAAAAGGAGATCCCCAATGAATGCCTTCCTTGTTAGTGAACAATATCGATACAAATTTCATGAAATAAACTAAGTTGTCTATAGAAAATACTACTTTATCAGGTATTGGGTGGACCTTGCACCACTTGCTAGAATCTTGACTTCATGTGTTGTTCCAAGTAGAGTGGAAGAATGAAGTGAAGTGGGCCTGGGTGATAGACTCTAGCTTTGTTTTTCTCTTACAGTGATTTGTAGACATGCTTGTAGGTATGACTGTACTTCCCATGAGACTGTGAAAAGCTAGCCCTTCTTAGCAGCTACCAATGAGATGGATACTTTGATGGGTGGAGTACAGAAAGGGACAGAATTATTGAGCATCTATCATATAACACTGGCATAAAGCAGGAGTTTAATAACTATTTGTTGCTAAAAATATAAGCAACATCAATAGCTCTAAGTAATGATCCTAAAACCAGCAGGTGAAAGGCTAATGGGGAATGTTACCATGTATAGACCAGGATGAGATCTGAATTTTTTTTTTTTTTTTTTTTTATTGTGGGTAAAAATCAAAATTTTCACAATACATACCAACATTTGCAAAATGATATATAAATGTATATGCATATATGTGCATTTGCTTACAAAAATGTTATTTATGTATATATATAAATATATTTTAAGAGGTACTTAGATACCCAAAATATTACACGGAACCCACTGGGATTACCATGTTACCCACCTCCCACACCTCCCACCACATCCCACTTAACATCACTGAAGAAGAGACATCCTGTGCCTTCTGATATATATATCATTATCACTACCTATGAAATACTCTTGCCAAAAATAATGAACCTAATTCTAACCAAGGCTCTAGATAAGTTTATTGGAAATAGTGGGTCATGCACAATGATACCACAAGGATGCAATCAGTTAAATTCATTATGTGGGAAATTAAACAGGATTAGTAATAGTTCTTCAACAAAACACAACATGAATAAAAGGGAGGGAGAGAGGGAGGTACCTGGATGACTGTAACGGATTTAAGGGATTTTAAGAGGCCAATGAGCCAAATACAAAGTATGGATCTTGTTTAAATCTTTTTTTTTTTTTTTAAATAAGGGTATTTATAATCAGAAATACTGTTGAGCTTAGTAAGAAATAAAAGACATTTTTGAGACAATTAGGAAATATAAACTCTAACTGGGTATTTGAGATTAAAATTATATATAATTGTCTTAGGTAAGATAATGGTGGCCTCATTATGTCTATTAATAGGAGTCCTCTTCTTATTATAGTATAAATGGAAGAAAATATATCATATCTGGGTTTGCTTGAAAATACTCCAGTGAGGATGAGGGTGATGGGGATAATATGAAATATGGTTGACAAAATATTGATAATGCTGAAGCTGGCTCCTGGGTAGGGGGAGGCTTTTTGTACATTCTCTCTACTTATATGTACGTTTCAAAATTTTCAAAACGTAAAGTTTTTAAAGATGTGTAGAGTCAATAGTCCTGCTCTCTCTGAGGACACCTATTACGTACCATTTCTTTGAGGATTAGGTAGCCAGGGTCCAGAGACCAAGATAAAATAAAACTCATAAAAATCCTGGGTTAAGACTTAAACATTCCTCATTATTCTAGACTTCCTAGGTTATATTTTTATTTACATATTTAAAGTCCAGTGACCATTCCTTAGAATACTGGAATCAGAGCTGGATACTAGATAGGTAGAGTTTGGACCTGAACCCAGATCTCTCTAGTGTATTTCTGTTATTTAACACTGCCTTTGTAGCAAATGGCATTGTAACATTTCTAGCATTTGTTCTCTTACTGTTCTACTAATGGTCAATGATCACTGATGATTTTATTTTAACACAACTTTGAGCTTTGATAAAGTACAGCAGTGACTGGTTATGAAGCACAAAAGATACACATGCATCTCTCAGAACGCTACCAAAAGGAAACTTATGAACTGCCATAAAGCCTAACTACTGGTGGGTGTTTGCCCTTGACTAAATCTGAGTAAGTAAAAGCAGACTTTAAAAAGTCTCTTGGTAAAGGCATAAATGTGTAGAGGGTCTAGAGGTCACATTTGACTATAGGTCTCTTAGCTACAGAGTTTCACCGGTGTCAAAAAGTGAAGGCTTATGCTGGTCAGATTCCGGGAAAGTCAAAGTTTATTTTGAATTATGAGAAGCCAAGGACTGAAGCCAGGGAAATCTGGCTGAATTTAATATTCAAAGGGAAAGTCATGGCCCCAAGATCCTGGATATAAAAGTAGTTGGAGTAAGGCTATTCTAGAACAACTCTATATCTAGTTTCCAAGTCCTTCATTTTATATTTAGTCATGGGAAAATTTAACTACAACCTATAGACACAGTTTGATTATGGGCAGAAGGCACAGGGTTTCTAGAAATCCTACCAAGAATATATCTCTCTTCCTACGGGTAATTCTTGGGGATTCTCTGTCAGTTACTTAACACATTCTCTATTAGGGTAGTTACATGTGATGGTTTTCCAAGCCTGGAATAATATTAATGTTCATAATACAGTGTGCATAAAGAAACTGAATTGACCAAGAGTATAAAAAGCTGAGTACAGAGGCAGTGACTAGTGAAGGAGGATGGACCATTGACAGGCTCTTGATGATGATGACTGTACTTATAAACCTTTACTTTTGAAATTGAAACTTAGCCTAGTATTATAGGGTGCCTAGACGTTACCTCCTGATAGCCTCCTTGTTGCTTAAATGTGGCCTCAATCTAAGCCAAAACTCAGCATATAAATGCATTATCTACCCCCCAGTGTGGGACATGACTCCCAGGGTGAGCCTCCCTGGTACCAAGGGATTACTATGAAGCAACAACTAGGAATGCAACTGGAAAAAGACCTTGACCAAAAGGGGGAAAGGGTAAAGACACATGAGTTTATATGGCTGAAAGACTTCAAAGTGAGTTGGGAGGTCATTCCAGAGGTTACTCTTATACATGTCTCAGCAGGAACTCATTGACTGCCAAAATAAATATTCCCTCAAATAGCAGGATTCCTGAGGGCTCTGGAAACATCCAGAGACTATAAGCAGGGCAGACAGCTCAGGAGTTTGGACCCTTGCCAGTGGGCCCTACTTTGGAATTTATGCTCCCCAGTGTGACAGAGTTGGACTCAGTGGTGGTTTCCCTACATGGCTCTTCTTCCCTTTCTAGAGTTGTCAGGTGTATATCCAAGAGACTTAAATCTTTGGGCTGTCCATGTACCAGTTGGACCCTGTATCTCAACAGATTTGCAACGCCTACTCTCCAGTTCATTGGATTCACCCAGAACAATAAGGAGATGATGATTGACAATGAACATCTCAAGGAACAGAGAGAGAGTCTGCAGCCACAAGCAAGACAGTCTCATCCATTTGCCCCAGGGGATCTAAGACCTGTCTCAATTAGAGGTGGAGTGGGCATCACCATCCCAGAAACCTCAGGATTGGGGAATGGACTAGAGTAGACTTACTGTTATTCTACTATAGACTAATTTTGATCCTAGCAATGAAAGAACTCTTATCATTGATGTGGAGGCAATGGCCACTGGAGGTTCTGGGAGGAGGGAGAGGGAAAAATAGGTGTAATTTGGGGGCATTTTCGGGACTTGGGTATTGTCCTGAATGACAATGCAATGACAGATACAGGTCATTTTATATCTTGTAACAACTTACAAAAATGTGTGGGAGAGAGTAAACTACAATGTAAACTATAATCCACACTTAGTGGCAATGCTCCAAGATGTGTTCAGCAATTGTGGCAAATACACCACACTAATGATGGATATTGTTGATGTGGTAAAATGTGGGAGGTGTAGAGAGCGGAGCATATGGGAATCCCTTATATTTTTAATGTAACATTTATATAATCTAAGTTTCTTTTAAAAAATAAAAAGGTATATTAAAAAAATAAATAAATAAAGACCACAGTGTTTTACACCATGCTTTTAACTCTGGATTATTCTTTTGAAACACACAGTGTTAACTCCCAACAATTCATATAATTTCTAAATTCTTTGTTATATTGAACCATGTATAGAAATAACATTTTCAGGGTTCTAACATCTCATACCTTCTCTCTCTTCCTATCCTTAGATCTATTATGATAGTAAAAAAAAAAAAAAAATCAAAAACTTATGATACCCTCCTTAAAGGGTCTTTAGAAGGTGGTGTGACTTCCAAATGCCTTCTAATGACAAGGAGAAAAGGGGTACAAGTGGAAGCTGTCTTTGCTGTTGAAGGTAGAAAAGAAGATAAAAGTAAAGGGAAAAAATGTCTAAAATAGAAGTGGACAGGTAAATTCTAGCCTACTAAGCTGAGATGTTTGTCATAAAGGGGTAATATGAAGACACTGGGAATTCTGGGCATTCATCAGTTATTTCCCACAATGTAAGTAAGGGTAATAGGTTAAATGAGAAAATGTGACCTCTTTAGGTATCAAATGCAGCACTAAAACATAGTGATACAACCTATGCATTGGCCTCACCTGAGCCAGCCAACTAATTTCATCTTTTGGAGATTGGTGGGTATGGACATACATCTTGTATTCACAATATGTGTTATATCATTTGGAACACATATTAAATATATGGCATATTCAGTGTTTTACAGTGTTCTATCAAGATGACATTGACAAGTTCTCAAAATGTCATATTCTTACCAGTATCTCAGGACTGGGTGGTGGTGGAGGAAGCTGTACTGGAGGTAAGGTACTCAAAGCAAACCCTTGTTTCACCTTGTTAATTTGTTCATTGTACTGTGTCTGGTGGAAGAATAGAAGAAGAGAAACAGTATTTGAAAGCACAATCAACTTCAAAGAAACAGCATATAGGAATATTTGATGCACAGCTAAGAATAATACAACATAGAAGAGTGATTCCCAACCCTTTCAACTTTGAAAGCCTCTTTTTGACATCAAGCAATTCTATTGTCCATTCTCCCCACATGTAAAGTATTGTATTTTTAGAAGTGTGTCTTAATCGACAGAATACAGAAATACATAATTCGCAGATCCCTTTTGATAATACCTCAGCCCTCCCAAAATCCTCTGCCCCAAAATAGGAACCACCAAATCAAGTGACTGAAGATTCTCAAATCTCAAAATACTATAAATTATATACTGGCTGATCTAGAAGAGGTAAAAAACAAAACAAAAACAGAGTTGATCCACTTGCAAATGTTCATTTTAAAAACTGGATGGGAAATTTCAGGGAATATTTATTCAATTTCCACACTTTGTTAATTTTAAAAGTTATACCTCTGGCTCACTCCATTACCATATCTACCTTTAGTTTATTCTCTTGAGTTTCTGTCAAAAATGAGACTCCAGCACTTGAAGCTTAGTAGTTTCCACAATTTTTAGCAATCACCATTTTACTTTACTGTATTATTTTGTAAACAACCCATAGGAGATGGAAAAAAATGTATCATAGACTAAAACAGTTAGAAACTTCCACACAGAGGACATGTACTTTAAAGACAACCAGGAATAGAGAACAAGGGGCAGCTCTTTCAAGGCCAGACCTTTGAATAAACCAATAGAAATGCTAAGTATCATTAGTGCCTGAATAAGAAATCAAGAGAGAAATAGACAAAACCCCCAAGGAGAATCTGGGCAAATCTGTAGGGGCTTGAGGATGCTCTTCACAACTGAACGTAATTGTTGTATGGGCAGTGGTGTGAAATCACAAAACAATCAACATTATATATCAGCCTTAAAACATAAATTCAAAAACTTTCTACAATCAATTAATTTATAAATATTCAGTGGGTTACTTCTTTAGATTATCTTTAGCATGGTCCTAATTCTATTAAACCGATAATTTATTATTTTGCATTATGGAATAATTACATTAAAAAGTTAAGACTGAAAACTAATACAGGCCTACCTCATTTTCCTTTTGATTCTGTAAACACATTATTACTGAGACCAAGTTAAGACTATTTTTTAATGGGACACAGTTAGCTTTGGAATTCTAGGGAAATTAGGTGTAAATCACAACTTCTTAGTTTATAATTTCCTGGACTGTGGGGATCAAATAAAGATTTAAAAGACCATGTGTATGAGTCTAGGATACTAACTGCAACGAACTACATGGCAGTGATCAATCTCAAAGAAATAAATGTTTATAACTGAATTGAATGAACATGTTTTCCTTAAACTTCTCTAATAATTGCTTTAAATTTTAGATATCTTGTTAAGTATATACCACCCATAACATTCAGCCAATTTACTCTACATATACTTTAGGACTTACCCTGAGGAAGGCAATCTTGTTTCTAACGTCCGTCACAATGGCATTCCAACTGTCTACTGCAGCCTTTAATTGAAGTGATTCTAGGTTGCTGGCGTAGAAAAAGAGACACAAGAAAAATTTTTATCTATACCATCTAGGCTTCCAAAACTTCCATTATGTTCTCTAGCACCTATGTAAATAATGTAAAACAACAACAAAATTGCCTCCAACACCAACAATTACCTTAGTGGAAGGGCTTGTTAATAAAAATTAAATATAAAGCAGAATATATCACAAATATTTTTTTAAGAGAAAACATAACTATGCCTCCAGAAGACAAAGTTTTTTTTTCCATCTTGATGGTATCATTTCTAGGGACGTATTATAAATGAATTCCTCCAATAAAGGAGGGAAGCAGAGAAAGCCATATAGAGAAATTGCCTTAACCATCTAATGAGGAAGCATTCTCAAAGATGTTGATTTATCTTGGAAGCAGGTTTTAGATCATCTTCACATTAACCCTGACATTCACAAGGCCATGGTTGGCCTATCTGGCTCTTTGGCAAATCAGAAAGAGGTATACCCTATAAGAGGGCAGATTAGAAAGAAGTGCTTCCTCTGGGGGGATGAATTAGATTGTTGCTTTTGTGCAGTGCTTAAACTGTACAAACATAATAGCTTTGCCAACCCATGCCCACCAACCAATTTTAATTAAAGTAGGAAAAGCTTTGGCGTATTTGGGGTTTATCATCTCCATAAAAAATATTTTGTGTGGCATAGACTTTCAAAAGGCAAACTCATCCCAGAATCACGGAGGACAACAGCTTTAAAAGGGCAGAATAAATTATCAACAAGATCAGTTCATACAAAGGGGTGTCATAATATTCTAATTTATAGAGAATCCTTTCTACCTTTAGCAAGAAAAATTAGACCTATCACTTAAAAGGGGCTTCCAGAAACAGAAAGCACATCAGAAAATCTTAGAAATCTTGCTTCATGTCAAAGATTCTTATTCTTTAGAATTAAAGAATAATGATAATCATTAAAATAATTAAAAATAATAATGCCTTGGTCTCAGAGATTCTAGTTTAATTAATTCTTTAAATTTGTAGGTACAAACGAGAAAATTACAAATTTAAGGAATATCTGATGCAACCTCTCCAATATTTGAAAACCACTCACTGATAGCATAGTAGGAAACTGCTATTAACATATAATTTTAGGTTTAATAATGGTATTTCTTCCAATATACTCCAAAGGTATTTAATATCAAACATTAGAAGAGAAAATGATTAGAAAAGAGATTTTCAATTAGAATCCACCATGTTTTGTAAATGTCTGGTCTTTATGCATTTATCTGGCTGAGATTTTTTATCTCTTTCACCGTGGAGGAAGAGAAAAATCTATCAGCAGCAATTACTGCACTTAACAGACTTTTCAGTGCTTCAGCTGAAGCAACAAAGTAAAAGCATCAAAGTGACTAAATGACTTCTGAGGTTTAAAAAAAAACAAGTAGGCTTCTTCATCCCAAAGACTCCAATGTTTGTATGTAAAACACATCACAGTTTATGTTCAACATTGGAGCGATTTTTGAATATCTCTGAAATCAAGATACACTAAGAGGGAAAGGTTACCTTGCTGCCATGTGAGTCACCCTGGCAAGCTGACTGAGACATTCCTTTTCAGTCTGCTCTAGATGAAGCAAACCAAAATCTCTACGACACTGTAAGAAATACACCTACAGATTTTTGAGAAAAAGAGAAAGAGTTGATGGTGTCCTTTGCACCTGTAAATAAACATACTCTTTTGTCCATCATCTCAAGTAAATTTTAAGCTATTTTTCAACCTCTTCCAACAGCACCTAGGCTTCTAGACCATTCAAGAGACATTTTTTACCAATGTGATTCTAAATTTTAAATTTAATGGTTTCTGGCTTGGTAAACATTCTAGAACATTAGTTCTAAAACCTGAACACATACTGGAATCATATGGGAAACTTAAAAATAATGATGACTTGGTCCCAGAGATTCTAATTTAACTGTATTGAGTATAACCTGAGCATTGGGATTTTTTTAAAGCGCCCAGGTGATTCTAATATGCAGCAAAGTTTGAGAACTCTCCAAAGAAGTCCTGCTTTTTTTTTTTTTTTCACTGATGAAGGTATAACGAAATAATCAGACCAATGAGAACCATAAAATTCTACTGGGCCTAGGAGGTCATCTAGTCCATTCTTCCAAAGGAGGAACCCTTACTGCACCATTACTGATGCTCGCTCATTTAGCCTCTGTGTTTTTACTCCCAATCACTCAGTATTCATTAAAGATGCTCTTGGACAGCATTAAGTTTTAGAAAGTTCTTGATTTCTAAAATTAATAAAGGAAGCATAAGGAACTTTCCTTTCTGACTAAAAGTAGTAAAAAAACAAAGTATACAGACTCAAACTTTTAAGGTAATCTGAGTTTTTCTTTTGCTAGTACCTCAACACTGTATTCTCCAGGGATTTGGAGCTCAGATAACATTCCTTTGGTTGATGACCCCTGGAATCCAAAGTACTCTTCTAGAACACAGAGCTTACCCATGATAGGGGTGGGAAGATTTTGAAATGCTTTTAAAGTCAGCAAGCTTTCCAAAAATTTGCATCTTATTGTATATCAAGTTTGGTTATCTATAAATAAAAATTACATATACATATACAATTATATCTGTTTTGAGAGGCCCTAGCTGTAGTGTTCTAAGCTAATTCAAAAGAAATTGGGTGACTTTCTGGGGTCTGGAAAGTAAGTTGCTTTTAATATTTGGGTATATAATATATCTATGTTTTTGGAAGACTAGGGTAGAGAAGAAGAGACAAGAAGAATTATGGCAATAGTGAAATGTTATTCTTAGAAATTCAGCTTAGTGACATGGCTTTGTGAGAATTTCCCCAACATGTTTGCATTTGCAATACATACTGCAGCAGACTGATTTTTTTAAGAGTCAATTGGGAAAAATCAATATAAAATCATCAACATTCAAGTATTTCAAACTTGTACCAATGAGTCAAAAAGAACACAAGGGTTTGAGCTGCGTTTTTCTGGCTTATCTTAAGATGTCTTACTTCAAAATTATCTTTTTTTAGTTCTTTAATATATTAGTAGACAGGTAAGACTTCCCTCCCTGACTGTATCCCCATTTTTATCTTACCTCAGCTGTTAAAGCTCTGCTGGTTTCTGCATTCAGTTTGCTCAAGTATGTTTTAACTGTGCTTTCCAGATTATGCTTCTCCATTTCCCACTGAGATCTGAAATATATGACCATTAAAGAGTCAGAATCCAGGAAAGACTTTTTCATCTTGATATTCAGAAGGAATAATGATATAAACTTTATGAGGGGGAAAATGATTTTTTGGAGGAAGTATACATCCTATACAAGTAAAAGAAGACATTATTTAACCCTTACTGTTTTCCTTTACTATAATAAAGAACATAGAAGTTTTAAGGTTGTCAGTATAGGAATGATGATTAAAAGCTTGGCTCTAAGTAGTTACTGTTTCATGACTCATTAAATGTAAAATGTTGGGCAAATTACTTAACTTTATGCCTCATTTTCCTTAGATGAAAAAATGAAGAAAACCATACCTCAAGGAGCTGATGTGAAAATGTATTGTAATAATATAAGTAAAACATTGATAACAGTACTTGACAAGTAATAGGCACTAAATAAATGCTATTATCATTATTAATAAATTCTACCATAAAATAGTTCCTTTTTGTATCCCAACAACAGCAGTCACTAAGGTTTCTATTAACCCCATCATAAAACTCAGTCACTGCATTAAAATATTATATTGGTTATTTCAGTGCTCACATTCAACACCTTAAAATGAAAACTAATCCTATAGCTTGAGAGATGGGAAGGCATGGTAGTGAGAAATGTGAAGGAAATGGACAGAAAATAGCTGCCTATGAAGTTTCTTTTATTTCCCTATTCATTCAGCTTCCTATGCTTGAGTGCCAAAATTCAAATTTTGTCTTTAATGGAAACAATGAATTGAAAATATAAAATTTTAATGAAGACTTTCAGAAAAGTTACCCTCAATGTATTATTATTAAGAAAATCTGGTGCTTAAGCCTATGACAAACACTAGTGAGAAGCTTGATGAAACAATACCATTAAGGTCTGAGTTTTTTGAGGGGAAAAATCATAAAATGACCAAACAGATCTATTAATACAAGTGTAATGAATTATTATGCCATTAAATATTGTACAAAATTTACTTACAGGAACAAAAGAAAAGCAAACTAGACTTCATCAAAACTAAAAGCTTTTGTGCATCAAAGGATGCCATCAAGAAAGTGGGAGAAAATATTTGCAAATCATATACCTGATAAGGGACTTGTATCCAGAATGTATAATATATTATACTGCTACAATGCAATATTAAAAAGGAAAATAACCCAATTTTTAAACATGGACAAAAGATTTGAATAGATATTTCTCCAAAGAAGATAAATAAAAGGCTAATAAGCATATGAAAAGATGTTTAATATCATTAGCCATTGAAGAAATGCAAATCAAAACCACAAAAAAATACCCCTTTATACCCACTTGGATGGCTCAAATCAAAGACAGACAATAACAAGTGTTTGTAAGGATGTGGACAAATTGGTAACCTCATATAGTACTGGTGGTATTGTAAAATGGTGCAGTCACTTTTGAAGACAGTTTGGCAGTTGATCAAAATCTTAAAAGTAGAGTTACCATACAGCCCAGCAATTCTATTCCTAGGTAGAATATATCCAAGTGAAACATATGTCCACACAAAAACTTGTACATGATTGTTCATAACAGAATTATTTATAATAGCCAGAGAGTGGAAACAACCCAAATGTTCATAAATGGAAAAATAATATATGATTATTCCATACAGTGCAAAATTATTCACCCATAGAAAGGAATGAAGTTCTGATACATGCTACAGCATAGGTGCACCATGAAAACATGTTAAGTAAAAGAAGCTAATCACAGAAGGTCCTTTATATAATCCCATTTGTGTGAAGTGTCCAGAATAGGTAAATCAATGGACACAAAAAGTAAATAAAGTGTTTGGCCAGAGAAAAGGGGAGGGAGGAATAGGAAATGACTGCTAATGGATACAGGATTTCTTGGGGGGATGATGAAATTGTTCTAAAATTATAGATGGTTGCACAACTTTGTGAATATAATAAAAACCACTGAATTGTGCATTTTAACAGGATGAATTTTATACTATGTGAATTACATCTCAGTAAAGCTATTATTGAAAATTACCTACAAGTAAAAATATGAATCAGGAATTGTGGGAAGATGGTAGACTAGGGTACTCCAGGACTCAGTCCTTCCACCAAAACAACTGTTACACAGGCAGATACTGTCCAAAACAGCTATTTTGAAACTCCAGAGGCCAGAAGAACACAGTAAAGCATCCGGGAAGAGCAGGAAGAAAAGGCTGATACATTATGGTAAAAAACAATAAATTGCTCTCTGCGTGGCGGTGAGTGGAGTCCATCTCCCACTCTCACAGCAGGCCACTGTGTGAGAGAGCACTGCCCTGGCTAGCTCACTGGTGACAGAAAATGACATAAAAATCCTCTTCCCCAAGAACAGGGGTGGACATGACCAGTCACTGATCATAGCTTTTGATTAGTGAATTTGGATTACTGGCAGCCTGGCTGTGAAGGCAGCCATTATTCAACTTACCTAGGAAAGGGGTGGTAGCGGTAGGGAATAAAGACACTGCACTTTCTCAGAGCTGTGGGGGATGATTAGCAGGAGGGCTGCATTTGCTGAGCAGGCCAGGAAAGATCAGCATTGGAGAAGTTCTAGGCACCCTTCGTGACCCCCTTCCTAGGGCACTTTGGAGTTGGTCTGTACCCATTTCATGGGTCCCTGGCCCTGTTTTGTCTGGGAAAGAATGACTTGGGAAATTACTCTCCAGTGTGCCTTCTTCCCAGAATTTGCCCTCCAGGAAAAAGCAGCTTGAGACAACAAAAAGATTATAAAAAACTGTAGAGGGGGACAGTTTGGCTGCATCTAATACCTGGGAGAGGGAGGTCTGCCTTGTGGGAAACAGAGGGGACACCAAACTCCTGTAAACAGAGAAATTCCAAAACAACTAACAAGCAAAACCCCAGGACAAAACAGAGGCCCAAAAAGACAGGGAAAACCCTGCACACTGCATTCACCTTGGCCAGACTTCACTGATAGGAGGGCTGAAGCTCAAGAAAATTTGTCTTATTACCAACTGGTTACAAAACCAAGAAACAGACATCTCAGGAAATAAATACCAGAGTTAACATGTTAAAAAGCATTTGACAAAATCCATCACCCTTTCATGATAAAAAACATTTAGAATACTAGGAAGAGAAGGAAACTTCCTCAATACAATAAAGGGCACATATGAAAGGCCCACAGCTAACATTTCTACTTAATAGTGAAAGGTTGAAAGCTTTCCCTCTGAAACTAGGGTTCTAAACCCCTTGGTGGTCTGTGGAAAGATTTCAGAGGGTCTGTGAACTTGAGTTGAAAAAAATCAGCTTATTATCTTTATATATATTCTCTGATGTCTAACTGAAAGCTAGCATTTCCTTCACTTATGAATGTATACAATAAATTATAGTAGTATTCACTTCATATCACATTACAGTTGTTGCATATCTCGAAAAATCACTTACTTCATACTTCAAATTCATACTTCAAAATTACGGTAGTTGTTAGACCGAATGCTAGTTGAGTGTAATAAAACTATCTGCTGCTACATTCTGAGAAGGGGTCCATGGTTTTCACCTGACTGGCAAAGCGGTCCGTGGAACAAAAAAGGGTAAGAACCCCTACACTAAGATCAGGAACAAGACAATGATACCCACTGACACCATTGTTATTCAACATTGTACTGGAAGTTCTTTCAGAGCAATTAGCCAAGAAAAAGAAATAAAAGGCATCCAAACTGGAACAGAAGAAGTAAAACTTTCCCTATTTGCAGATGACATGATCCTATATAGAAAATACTGAAAAATCCAAAACAAAGCTCTAAGACCTAATAAACGAATTCAGGAAAGTGGCAGGAAACATCAACACCCCAAAATCAGTAATGTTTCTATACACACACAATGAACAACTAGAAGAAGAAATCAAGAAAAAAATTCTATTCACAATAGCAACTAAAAGAATTAAATATCTAGGAATAAATTTAGCAAAGGATGTAAAGGACTTATACACAGAAAACTACAAAATATTGCTAAAAGAAATAAAAATAAACCAAATAAATAGAAGGACATTCTGTGTTCATGGAATGGAAGACTAAATATTGTTAGGATGTCAATATTACCCAAAGCAATTTATAGATTTAACACAATCCCAATCAAAATCCCAACAACCTTATTTGCAGAAATGGAAAGAGCCAAATTTATATGGAAGGGTAAGGGGCTCTGAATAGCTTAAGCCATCTTGAAAAAAGAAAAATGAAGTTAGAGGATTACACTTCCTGAACTTAAAATTTATTACAAAGCTACAGTAATTAAAACCGCATGGAACTGGCATAAGGACACACATATAGACCAATGGAATCGACTTGAGAGCTTAAAAATCAAGCCTCACATTTATGGCCAACTGATTATTGATAAAGTGGCAAAGACCACTCAACTGGGAAAGAACGATCTCTTCAACAAATGGTACTGGGAAAAGTGGATCTCCATTTGGAAAAAAAAGAAAAAAAAAAAAAAGGATTCTTACCTTACCACCATATAGAAAAATCACCTTAAAATGGATCAAAGACCTAAATGTAAGAGCTACAACTATCAAACTCCTAGAAGAAAACATAGGCAAGCATCTTAGGATCTTGTATTAGGCAACTGTTTCTTAGATTTTTATACTCAAAGCACTAGCAACAACAACATAGATAAATGGGACCTCATCAAACTTAAAAACTTTTGTGCCTCAAAGGACTTTATCATCTTGCAATGATGGATACAGACCATGTTAACTTTCATCAAAATTTATAAAAGTGTATGGTCCAAAATGTAAACCATAACGTAAACCATTGACCATGGTTAGTAGCTATGTTTCAATATTTGTACATCAATTGTAACAAACGTACCATCCACATATAAAATATTATTAATAGTGGAAGGGGGAAAGGGTGGAGGATGTTGGGTATATGGTAATTCCCTATATTCTGTACATTACTTTTCTATGACCTAAAACTTCTTTGAAGACAAAATGAAAAAAAAGTAAGACACTGGGGGAATAAATGGAAGAAAATGTCACTATACATACAAGACAACAGTCTTAGTTATGAAAGACATAATGTCAAAAAAAATTTTTTTTAATATTTTTTCATTATTTTTTATTATACCAAAACTTTTTTATATTTTAAATTTTTTGTATTTTATTTCTTATTTTTAAAACTATCATTATTATTTCATTTTCTTATTAATTGTATTTGGCTATTTTATTGGCTTCATTTTTGATGAAGTTTTGGATCACAGAAGGGTTACAACTATGACAGGAGGATCATTTGTGCAGGGTGTCAGTGATGGGGGATACATGAGAAGAGGGTCACCTGGGCATACACATAAGGCATATAAATGTGTTCAATTCTTCATGGGGCATTGTCACGATGGGTGGAGATTCACACAATAAACCGGAAGAATATCGAATTCCCATCCTGGGGAGCTCTGCCACATTCTCTAATAGAACAGCAAGAATCCCCTGAGTACAGGGGCAATGACTAGTGAAGGAGGATGGTCCATTGACAGGCCTTTGATATTGTTGACTGTACTTATGAACGTTTACTTTTGAAATTGAAACTTAGCCTAGTATTATAGGGTGCCTAAGCCTTATCTCCTGGGAGCCTACTTGTTGCTCAAATGTGGCCTCACTCTAAGCCAAACTCAGCACATAAAAGCATTACCTACCCCCCAGCGTGGGACATGACTCCTGGGTATGAGCCTCCCTGGCACCAAGGGATTACTACCACACACCAACTAGCAACGCAACTGGAAAAAGACCTTGACCAAAAGGGGGAAAAGGTAAAGACAAATGAGTTTATATGGCTAAAAGACTTCGAAGTGAGTTGGGAGGTCATTCCAGAGGTTATGCTTATGGATGTCTCAGCAAGATGTCATTGACTGTCAAAGTAAATAGTACCTCAAATAGTGGGGCTCGTGAGGGCTCTGGAAACATCCAGACACTAAGGTCAGGGCAGGTGGCTCAGGAGTTTGATGCCTTGTCAGTGGGCCCTACTTTGGAATTTATGCTCCCCCATATGACAGAGTTGGACTCAGTTGTGGTTTCCCTAAACATGGCTTTCTGTCCCTTCTATTTGAACCTATAATTAGTACTAGGGTTGATAGGTGTATGTCCAAGAGACTAAAATCTTTGGGCTGTCCATGTGCCAGCTGGGCCCTGAATCTCAGCAGAGTTGCAACACCTACTTTCCAGTTCATTGGACTCACCCAGGACAACTAACAAGGAGATGATGATGGTCAACAACGATCCCATGGAATTGAAAGAGTCTACAACTGCAAGCAAGAGAGTCCCAGACATCTGCCCCATGGAATCAAAGCCCCCTCTCAATTAGATGTGGAGTGGGTATCACCATCCCAGAATCCACAGGATTGGGGAAGGAACTATGAATTAAAGTAGACTTACTGGTATTCTACTATAAACTTATTGTGATTCTAGCAATGGAAGAAATTATATCATTGATGTGGAGGCAGTGGCCTCTCGGGGTTCTGAGGGCAGGGAGAGGAAAAACAGGTGAAATATGGGGGCATTTTCGGGATGACGAATTGTCCTGAATGACATGACAATGACAGAGGCAGGCCATTACATACCTTGCCATAATCTACAAAATTGTGCAGGACAGAGTGTAAACTACAATGTAAACTATAATCCATGCTTAGTGGCAATGCTCTAAAATGTTTCTGACAAGTGCAGTGAATGTACCACACTAACGAAGGATGTTGTTAATGTGAGAAATGTGGGAGGTGTAGGGAGCGGGGCATATTGGAATTCCTTATATTTTTATGTAACACTTATGTAAGTTAAATATCTTTTTTAAAAAAATAAAAAATATATTTTTAAAAAAGGACATTGTCATGAAAGTAAAACGACAACCTACATAAAGGGAGAAAATATTTGGAAACTACCTATCCGATAAAGATTTAATATCTAGAATATCCTTCAACTTAACAACTAAAAGACAAAAAATTTTTAAAATGAGCAAAAGACATACAGATGGCCAGAAAACACATGAAAAGGTGCTCAACATCATTAATCATCAAGGAAATGTAAATCAAAACCACAATGAGATACCATTTCATACCCATTAGAATGGCTGCTATTAAATGAAAACAGAAAATAAGTGTTAGAGAGGATGCAGAGAAATAGGAACACTCATTCATTGATAGTGGCAATGTAAAATGGTGCAGAACTATGGAAGACAGTTTGTCATTTCCTCAGATAGCTAAGTATAGAACTACCATATGGCATGGCAATCCCACTACTAGGTATATACCCAAAAGAAGTGAAAGCCAGGACTCAAACAGATATTTGCACACCAATGCTCATAGCAATTGTGAACTGGCATTCACAATTGCCAAGAGATGGAAGCAACTCAAGTATCTATCAACCTATGAGTGGATAAATAAATGTGGTATATACATACAACTGAATATTATTCAGCTATAAAAAAGAATGAAGTCCTGATACATGCAACAACATGGAGAAACCTTGAATACATCAGGTTGAATCAAATAAGCCAGACACAAAAGGAAAAATATTGTATGATGTCACTGATTTGAAACAATGAAACGAAGCAAACTCAGAGTCGGAATCTAGATATAGGTTACCAGGAGAGAGGGTAGGATAGGGAATGCGAAGTTAAGGCTTAATGTAGAGGGTTCATATTTGGAATGGTGGAAAGTTTTGGAAATGGATGGTTGGGAATACAATTAACAGCACTGAAATATATATATATATTTAAATATGACTAAAAGGGGAAATAATAGATTGCATATAAGGTAACAACATAAATTTTTTTTTAATCCATGGAACTACATTAAACAAACAGGGAACCCTAAGTTAAACCATGGACTTTAATTAATAGTAAAATTATAAAAATATGCTATCATCAATCGTAATAAATGTTCCACACCAATGCAAGGTGTATGGGTATTCTGTATTTTCTGCATGATTGTTCTATAAACACACAACTTATCTAAAAAAGAAAAAAAAATGTGAATCAGAATAAAACAGGTTCGTAAAGTAGCTATATCTAATAGTCTTGATTAGGTTAAGGAGATGAGAACTGTTAAGCTCTATTCCCTCATAGTAGTTTGTTGTTGGACCATAACTTTGCTCTGAAATTTCCTAAGGCCAGAGCTAAGGTGACTATACCTCCCAATTTGCCTAAGACGCTTCCAATTTACACCTATTATCCCAGTGAAATTATTAATACTGTTTACTTTCTTGCTCAAAAGTGCTCATTTGCTGAGGGGAATACACAGTTTCAGAAAGGGTACACCCAAAAAAAGCAAAGGCTAAGTTAGGACATGTACCTTTTCATGGAAAGTTGCTCCTTAAGGTTCTTGATTTCATTATCTTTAGCATGGACTTGACGCTGTAATCTAAGCAAATAGGAAAGTCATAAAATGTTAAAGGGGAGATGGAGGTGGGGGAGAGTTTTCAGGTGGTGCCTCCCCCTGTTCCCGTCTCCCTTCCCCCATTGCATATGAACATGTGTCCACCCCCCAAAAAAAAAATGTTAAAAATTATTTCTCATTAACACAAAACAGTTCTGCATATAGCTAAGGAGCCACCATGTCCATTTTCAGCCACAAATCTTGAGCCTGAAAAGAATTACAGGACTCCTTACACTGAATCCTTCTGAAATTTGTATTTCTTGTATCTTTGACTTTCCAAGGAAAGAGGAATAAAGTTTTAATCAGAAAATTAGAAAACCATAGGGAAGCGATGTCTTATATTCTTACTCAATGATTTGAAAAAATGTCTTATCAGCTCTTTGCACTTTTGTATATCTACTAGAAAAAGGAGATGATAATCTGCTGATTTTCTAGGCCTGCTGAGGGATTGAGGATTTTAAGTTCTTTAAAGAGCTATATCAGGTCATGCAAATTATCCAGAAATTAAGGTCTGAAAATCAGTCCTTAAAAACGGAAGTAATGAATCTGAATACAAATAAGAATTGTAATTAAAACTATGCATTATAACTGAGGTTTGGTCACATGACCAAGAGAGTGTTCCCTACTTTTTTTTTTCAATTATTTGGAGGAGTTTGAGCAGGATTGGTGTTAATTCTTCTAGAAATGTTTGATAAAATTCACCCATGAAACCATCTGGTCCCGGGCTCTTCTTTGTTGGGATGTTTTTGATTATTCATTCAATTTCTTTACTTTTTAGTCTGTTGAGATATTCTATTTCTTCTTGAGTCAGTGTAGGCAGTCTGTGTGTTTCTAAGAATTTATTTCTTCTATGTTATCTATTTTGTTGGCACATAGTTGTTCATAATTTCCTCTTATAATCCTTTTTATTTTTGTTGAGGACAGGAGAAATATCCTCCCTAATTTCATCCTCTTTTTTCTTTGCCAGTCTAGCTAAAGGTTTGTTGATTTTATTCATCTTTTCAAATAACTAGTAGTTTTACTGAGTCCCTCTATTTTTTCTTTTTTTTTTTTTTAAGGAGGTAGCAGGGACTGAACTCACTATTGATGCAGTACATGGGAAGCAGGCACTCAACCACTGAGCTAAACCCACTCCCTATTGTTTTTTTATTTTCTATTTCATATATCTTCTCTCTAATCTTTGTTATCTCCTTACTTCTGTTCACTTTGGGTTTAGTTCACTCTTCTTTTTCTAGTTCTTCCAAGATAAGTTTTTTGGGAAAAAATTTAGTGAGTATTGTTCAAACCTAAAAGTGAAACATCATGCAGGAAACTTTGTTAATCAGCAAACCAATGCCTTGCTAGTCAGCACTTTTCATATTTTAGGAGGAATGATGAGAACTAGAATAGTGGGCACACTGGGGGATGTTTTGTAACAAATAAGAACAGATAGGTGCATTCCGGGGAGAATTGTGTTCCTCTCTGGGAAGTCTGGCCACTTTCTCAGGGACTGATGCACAAACCTTGGAATGTACTGCCCAGGGAGTGTTGTATTCCTTCCTGAGGATCCTGGCCACTTCCTTGGGAATTGACACAGTACTTGCAAGTCGGCATCTATAGTATAGAGCTCATTGATTATGAGCCCAATAAAAAGTCCCTGGTCAGGCCAGTTGAAGTTCCTCCCTGGGGAGGGGGTGCTCTGCACAGGTGGTGTTTTCAATCAAGACTCTGGTATTGGCTGCTGTTTCAGGACTTCCCAGCCAAGAGCTAGACCTTGGTGAGTTTGTATGTAAGACTGCTCTATTTTTCTATCATTTTGTGACTGTTTAATATTGATTTAATCTTTTGATTGATTGTTATTCTTGTTTCTCACTCTAATTGTCAGTATAGACTTCCTAAACTAGGTATGCATATATATATATATATATATATATTTATATTGCATCTAATTGGGACTCTGGCCAGATGTGGGCCAGGTAAGTTGGTGTGTCCCTGGTTTGGTAAACTTATGAATGTTTGTATGCATATCATGAGGGATTGGGATATGGCAGTTGGACCACCGTTTATAAACAATCCTTCACTTATTTTGTATTTTTCCAATTATTAACAAAGGTTTACTAACTAACTCTGTCTCTCTCTCTCTCTCTATATATATATATATATATATACACTTAACATCCAATTGGGACTCTGGCTGGACATGGGCCAGGTAACTTGGGGTTCGGTGAGCCCATATCTATATATATGTATACCATGAAGGATTGTGATGCAGCAGTTGGGCTCCTGTTTGTAGACAATCCTTTGCTTATTTCATATTCTCCCAGTTATTAACAGAAGTTTAATAAAATAAATATATATCTGTGTATTGTTTTCTTATGCTTGAGTTAATTAAATCATATCAATCTATATACATACATATATAGCAAAGCATTAGAAAAGCATTTTATCTAGCAGAACAGTATCTGGTTTAAGATCTTTCTTCCTTTTTAATATAAGCATTTAGAGCTATAAATTTCTCTTTCAGCACTTCTCTTGCTACATCCCATAAGTTTTTGGTATGTTGTGCTTTTGTTTTCATTTGCCTCAAGATATTCCCTAACTTCCCTTGTGATTTTTCTTTGACCCATTGGTTGTTAAAGAGTATGTTATTTAATTTCCACATATTTGTGAATTTTTCATTTTTCCCCTTGTTATTTATTTCTTGCTTCATTTCATTATGGTCAGAGAAGATAGATTGTATGATTTCAGTATTTTTTAATTTATTGACACTTGTTTTGTGAACTAAGATGTGGTCTATCCTGGAGAATGACCCATGCGCAGTACAGAAGACTGTGTATTCTGCTCTTGTTGGGTGACATGTTCTGTCTGTTAGGTCTAGTTGGTTTATATTATCGGTCAAGTCTTCTATTTCTTTACTGACCTTCTGTCTAGAAGTTCTAGCCATTAATGGAAGTTATATACCTAAGTCTCTACTATTAATATACAACTATTTCTCCCTTCAAATTGGTCAAAATTTGTGCTTCATGTATTTTGGGGTCTTGCTGTTAGGTGTATATATATTTATAATTGCTATGCATTCTTGTTGAATTGACCACTATATCAGTATATAGTGTCCTTATTTGTCCCTTATAACCATTTTTTATGTAAAGTCTATTTTATCTAATATTAGTACAGCTTCCCCTTAAGTCTTTTGGTTACTATTTGCATGGAATATTTTTTCCATCCTTTCACTTTCAACCTACTTATGTCATGAATTTAAGGGGAGTCTGTTGAAAAAGAATATAGTTGGCTCATATTTTTTTTATCCATTCTGCCAACCTCAGCATTTTGATTGTTTATTTTTTTTTAATCCATTTACATTTAAAGTAAGTGATAATGCAGGACTTTCTTCTGTCATTTAGCTATTTGGTCTTTGTAAGTCCTTTACCTTTTCTGTCCCTCAATTCTTCTGTTATCCCTACTTTCATTTTATCTGATTTTTTATAATGTACCATTTTGAGTCCATTCTCATTTCCTTCTGTTTATACTTTTCAGACATTTTTCTTTAAGATCACCATGAGGCTTAAATTTAACCTTCTAAATATATAAAAATCAAGTTTGATTTGATACCAACTTAACTTCAGAAGCATATACACTGTTCCTATACCCTTTCATCCCCTCATATTTTTGTTATATTTTAAATTATATCCTTATACATTGTATGTCCAAAAATATAGGTTTATCATTATTTTTTTGAATTTGCATTTTAGAACCTGTAAGAAGTAAAAAGTGGAGAGAATACCAAAAAGTACAATATAATAGTACAGGTATTAATAATCAGTCATATGGTTATCTTTACAGGAGATCTTTATGCCTCTTCAATCCACTGTCTAGTGTCCTTTCCTTTTATTCTAAAGACCTCCCTTTAGCCTTATCTGTAGGGTAGGTCTAGTGCTGAAGAACTCCCTTAGCTTTGTTTATCTGGGAATGTCTTAATCTCTCTCATTTTTGAAAGACAGAATCACAGAATCACCAAGATATAAAATTCTTGGTTGGCAATTGTTTTCTTTCAGCTCTTGAAATATTTTGTCCCACTGTCTTCTTGCCTCCATAGTTTCTGATAAGAAATTACACTTAATATTATTGGGACTCCCTTATACATACATCTTACTTTTCTCTTGCAACTTTCAGAATTCACTCCTTGTTCTTCTCATTTGGACAGTTGTGTCAGGGTGTGGTTCTCTGAGTTTATCCTGCTTGGGGTTCCTTGGGTATCTCAAATGGGCATATTCATATCTTTTGTTAAATTTGGGAAGTTTTTTGTCATTACTTCTTTGAATATTCCTTCTGATCCTTTCTGTATTTCTTCTCCCATGATTTCCTTAAAACATACATTGGCAAGCTTGGTAGTATCCCATGGTCTCTTGGGTTCTGTTCACATTGTTTTTCATTATTTTTTCTTTCTGCTCTTGTGGCTGAATCATTTCAATTGTCTTGTCTTTGAGTTCACTGATTCTTCCTTCTGCCAGCTCTAATCTGCTGTTGAAACCCTCTAGAGGATTTTTAAAATTTCAATTATTATAGTCTTCAACTGCAGTCTTTCTATGCGGTGCCTTTTAAAAATTTCTCTCTCTTTATTGAGATTCTCAAATTGTTTATTCATTTTGTTCCTGGTACCTTTTGAGTTCTTTCTCTGTGTTTTCCCTTACAGACATACCTCAGAGATATATTCAATTCCAGACCACCACATAAAGCAAATATGGCAATAAAGCAAGTCACATGAATTTTTTGGTTTCCCAGTGCACATAAAAGTTATGTTTACCCTATACTATGGTCTATAAAATGCGCAATAGCATTCTGTGTAAAAAAGCAATGTACTTACCTTAATTTAAAAAATACTTTATTGCTAAAAAATGCTAACGATCATCTGAGCCTTCAGTGACTTGTAATATTCTTCTAATTTCACATCTAATTCTGGTTCTCTTCCTATTTTCACCACATCTATAATTACTTCCTCCCCAGAAATCTTGAACCATTCTAAGTCATCCATGAGGGTTTGAATAAACTTCTTCCAAACTCCTGTGAATGTTGATATTTTGACTTCTTCCCACGAATCATGAATGTTCTTAATGGCATCTAGAACAGTGAATCCTTTCCAGGTTTTCGATTTACTGTGCCCAGATCCATGAGAGGAATCACTGTCTTTAGCATCTTTACTCTTATGAAACACCTGAACACTTAGTGGCCATTATAGGGTTATTAATTGGCCTAATTTCAACATTGTTGTGTCTCAGGGAATAGGGAAGCCAGAGGGGGAAAGAGAGAGGGGCATGGCCAGATGGTAGAGCAGTCGGAACACACACATTTATTAAGTTTGCTGTCTTATATAGGCACAGTCCATTGTGCCCCAAAACAATTACAATAGTAACATCAATGATCACTGATCACAGATCACTATAACAGATATAAAAATAATGAAAAAATTTTAAATATTGTGAGAATTACCAAAATGTGACACAAAGGCACAATGTGAGCACATGCTGTTGGAAAACTGGTGCAGATGGACTTGTTGGATGTAGGGTTGCTACAAACCTTCAATGTGTAAAAAAATGCAGTACCAATGAAGCACAATAAAGCAAATTACAATAAAACAAGGTATGACTGTGTCTTTTTCAACATATTGCAGATCAGTTTTTAAAGTCTTTGATATGTCAAAAATCTGTTCTCCTTCATTCATGGTTTCTGGATTTTTATCTTGTTCCTTGTACGGGCCATCATTTTCTGTTTCTTTGCCTTGTCATCTTTTTTGCACACTTCATTCTTTATCAATATGGTTTTAGCTATTCTAAGTCCAGTGTTTTAGATATTTGTTTTAGAATAAGTTTGTCTTGCTTTTATTTTGATTGTCATTGCATTAAATCTATAGATCAGTTTGAGAATAATGACATCTTTATACTGTTGAGTCTCCCAATTCATGAACACAGCATGTCTCTCTCTTTATTTAGGGCTTCTTTGATTTCTTTCATAAACAATTTGTAATTTTCAGCAGACAAATCCTGTACCTATTTTATTAGATTTACACATACCTATTTCATTTTGTAAGCAACTATAAATGGCAATATATTTTTAATTCCGGTTTTCTCATATTAATTGTTAATATGATTTTTTTATATTTAGTTTGTATCCTGCAACTCATTTACTATTTCCAGAATTTGACATTTTTTTGTTGACTCCTTGAGATTTTCTACACAGACAACAATATTATCTGTAAAAACGGACAGATTTATTTCTTCCTTTTCAATATGTAGGACTTTAACTTTTCTTCTTGCTTTAATGCTGTGGCTAGAACATCCAGTGCTTTGTTGAATAAAAATAGTAAAATGGACATCTTTGTCTTGTTCCCAATCTTAGAGGGAAAGGATTTGGTGGTATCTTTATTCTGCATTTTAGCCATTCTGATATGTATGTGGTGATATTTATTGTGGTTTTAATTTGACTTTCAGTCTTTCACTGTTTAGTATGATGTTACCTGCAGGATTTTGTGGTTGCTGTCAATCAATTTGGGGAGTTACCCTCTCTTCCTAGTTTGCAGAGAGTTTTTATCATAAATGAGTGATGGATATTGTAAAATGCTTTTCCTACATGAATTGATATCATATGATTTTTCTTCTTTCACTTGTTGATATGGTGGATTGCAGTAATTTTTTAATATTAAAGCAGTCTCACATACCTGTAAGAAATCATACTTGGTCATAGAATATACTTCTTTTTATACCTTGCTGGATTTGATTGGCTAACATTTTGTTGAGTATTTTGGTGTCTATGTTCATCACAGCTATTGGTGTGTATTTTTCTTTTTTTGTGTAATATCTGTCTGGTTTTGGCAGGGTAATATTAGCTTCATAAGTGAATTGGGAAGTGTTCCCTCCTATTTTTTTATACAAGAAATTGTGTAAAATTGGTGTTAATACTTCTTTAAAAGTTTGGTAAAATTCTCCAGTGAAACCGTCTTGGCCAGGACATTATTTTTGGGAGAGCTTTTAAATTACAAATTCATTTACTTTAATGGTTATAGAATTATTAAGATTGTCTGTTTCATCTCCAGTTCTTTTAACTTGTCACATTTATGAGTATCAAGTTGCTTGTAGTATTTTTTTATTGGCTGTGGGATGTGTAGCAAACTCCATTTTATCCATAATATTGGTGATTTGTGTCTTCTCTCTTTTAATATCTATTTTATTAGCGGTTTCTCAATTTTATTTTCTTCTGAACTTTTTTCATTGAGTTTTTTCTATAGATTATTGATTTGAGACTTCTTTTCTAATGTAAGCTTTTAATGCTATATATTTCTTTTTCACCACTAAATTTAGCTGTGTCCCACATATATTGATATGTAGTATTTTCATTTAGTGCTACGTGTTTTTTTAATTTCCTTTGAGACTTTCTCTTTGACCCACGGATTATTTTTAAGTGTGTTGGTTGATTTCCAAGTGTTTCGAGATTTTCCTATTGTTTTTCTTTCATTGATTTCTAGTTTAATTCAATTACGGTTATATAATATACTCTGTAAAATTTTAGCTATTTTAAATGTGTTGAGGTTTGGTTTATAACCCAGAATATGGTCCATCTTGTTGGGTGCTTGAAAAAAAAAAAGGTACATTGTGCTGTTGCTGGGTGGACTGTTCAATAAATTTCAAATAGATCCTCTTGAGTGTGTTGTTTAGCTTGTCTACATCCTTGCTGATTTTCAGTCTCTTAGTTTTATCAATTGCTGAGAGTAAGATGTTGAAATTCCCAACTATAATTGAGGGTTTTTCTTTTCCATTCCATCAGGTTTTGCATCATGTATTTTGAAGCTTTGATTTTTGGTGCATATTAGGATTGATCCTTTTATCATTATGAAACAGTCTTCTTTTCTCTAGCAATTTTATTTCCTCTAAAGTCTATTTTATCTTATATCAATATAGTCATTCTTGCTTTTTTAAAATTAATTTTTAGATATACCATTTTGCATCCTTTTACTTTTAGCTACCTATGTCTTTGTATTGAAGTGATTTTTCCTTAAATAGCATATTGTAGGATCATATTTTTTTATCTACTCCACCAGTCTCTGTATTTTAATTTTTTTTATTTAGGAGGTACCAGGGATTGAACCCAGGACCTTGTACATGGGAAACAGAAGCTCAACCACTGAGCTACATCCACCCCCCAATAAGAGTTGGTATTTTTGTTTGTTTGTTTGCTTGCTTTTAGGAGGTACCATGGACCAAACCCGGGACCTCATACATGGGAAGCAGGCACTCAACCACTTGAGCTACATCTGTTCCCCTCTGTATTTTAACTGGTATATTTAGACCATTTACATTTATGTTTAGTGTTTTGAGTATATCACTTTGTAAAGTTTCTTAACAGTTGCTCTAGTTATTAAAATATACATATATAAAGTATCACAGCTTACTGGCTTTGATTTTTAACCACTTTGAATTAAGTGTAGAACCCTCACTTCAATTTAGGCCCCTTTACACTCCTCATTTTAAAAATATAATTGTCTTAAGTATTTCTCCAACATACACTGAGCACCATATCGATGGTGATATAATTTTTGCTTCAATTGTCAAATATGATTTAAGAAATTAATGAGTGGAATAGTCTACCTCTTTTTCTTACCCATCTCAATGCTTTCCTTTCCTTTCTGAAGTATCCACTCTTTAATTATAGGTTTGCTAACAACAAAATTTCACCATTTCCCTTTGTCTGAGACTGTGTTTATTTTGCCTTCATTCCTGAAGAATATTTGCTGAATATAGAATTCACAGTTGACTGTTTTTTCCTTTCAATACTTGAAAAATATGCTACTTCTTTTTAGACTCCATTGTATAACATGTGAAATTCACTGTCATTCAAATTGGTGTTCCCCTAAAAGTAATTATTGTTTCTCTCTGGCTACATTCAAGATGATTTTCTTTGCCTTTTGTTTTCAGAAATTTCATTATGTGTCTGGATTTCTTTGGATTTATCCCTTTTGGGTTTTTCTCAGCTTCTTACATTTGTAGGCTTATATCTTTCATCAAATTTGTAAAGTTTTCTGGCATTATTTCTTTGAATATTTTTCCTCTCCTTCTGGGATTCTGATGATACAAACATTAACTCTTTTGTAATTGCCCCCAGGTCCCTTAGACATTATTTTCTCCCAGTCTATTTTCTCTCCGTTGAGATTGGGTAAATTCTGTTGATCTTACCTCAAGTTTATGATTCTGTTCTGTGTCATCATCACTCCACTACTGATCCCATCCAGTGATTTTTTTTTAAATTTCAGATATTATATTTTTTCAGTTCCATAACTGCATTTGCTTCTTTTTCATAACATATTTTTTCTGAGATTTTCTGTTTATTCATTTGTTTCAAGAAAATTTATTTCATATTGGAGCATTTTTATGGTGATTACTTTAAAATCTTTTCACATAATTCCAACATCTGATTCATCTTGGTGTTGTCACCTGTTGAATTTATTTCCTCTTTCATGTTACGATTATCCTGGTTCTTGGTATGATTAGTGATTTTCTATTGTATTCTGGACATTTTGGATATCATGAGATACTGGATACTATTTCTGATCATTTTGCCCACGTGTCAACTTTGCCAGGTAATGATGCCCAGTTGTTTGGTCAAGCAAGCACTGGCCTAATTGTACTGTGAGGACATTTCATGGACTTAAATTATCGGTGAGTTGATTGCATCTATGGCTGGTTATATCGACAATCAACTGAGGAGACTGCCTTAAGCAATAAGAGATGTCTCATCTAATCAGTTGGAGGCCTAAAAAGGAGAAGTGATTTCAGCAGTCAGAGAGAGAATTCCCATCTCTACTTCAGACAGCCAGCTTTTCCTGGGGAGATTAAGGGCCTTCATTGGAGTTCCTGGTTTGCAGTCTGCCCTACAGATTTTGGACTTGTGCATCCCCACAGTCGCATGAGACAATTTTATAAAATCTCACAATATTTACAGGTATTTCCTAATGGTTCTATTTCCTTAGAAAATCCTAATACACTCTTCAATCTTCTGTCTTCAGTAGGTAGTTCCCCTTTCGGGGTGTAGTGTAAGGGGTAGGTGGGTATTCCTTTCAACACCAGTCTGGCAAAACTGTGGCACTGACTCATACTGCCTTGTTGCACGTGACTGGTGTGGAAGTTCAGTTCCAACCTAAACCTACTCGCTACCTTCCTGATGAAAGTAGATCATCGACTCACAATACTTTGTTGCTTCCAAGTGGGGTGTAAGATCAGCTCCCCACTGGATCATACTGACACCAGAGAGGAGCAAAATGGAGGGTTAATTCATATAGTTTGTTAATGTAGCCTGGAAGAAGCAGCTCCCCACAGGGGATGGCTGACACCAGAGAAGAGGGGAAAACAAATGTTCGTGCCACCTATTGGGGGAAATCAGAGCATTCCATTTCCATGGGGCAGAGGGTAAGGTGTTATGAAAAATTAACTTCCATAGGGGTGGTGGTGAGGTTTTTCCATTGGTATTTGGCTGGACTAGGACAGGTATCTGTGAAAAATGTTTTTTCTGTTTTTAGACTTTTCTTGGAGCTTTCTTTAGCTGTGCCTACCAGCTGTTCCACCTGTAGAACCCTGTCTTGAATAAATGGGAGACAATAAGGAAACCCAAGGAATTCATTGCTGTGCAATTTATCAAGTCCTGAGGTCTTCCTTCCACCTTTTAAAATTTTCCTATGTTTATCTGTTGTTTTATGTCTAGGAATTTTTAGTTGTAAGAGGGAGGGCCTGGGATGAATAGAAATGCATCCTCTTGGAACCAGAAGCCCCTCTGTTATATGCAATTTTAATCCCCTCATGTTAATCTATACTCTCCTTGAGCTCATGCATAGTCAAGGTCATATATACCTTGGCATTCTCTATATGTACATTATATAATACTTTCCACACAGTGGACACTTGATAAATGATTGATAAATGAGGGGTCAACAGTGAATGTCCATTGTGGTCTGTTTGTAGTCTTAAGCATATAAGCTTTCAGAGTTGAGGAGAGATATCAGGTGGTGAAGTAGAGGGGCAGCTCATTTTTATGGATGACATTACTTTTCTGATCTCTGATATCATTTGACATATTTCTGGATTTATTATCTCCTTCCAGGCTAAAAGACAAGGCTTTGAATCCTGAAGTGTGGGTATTTAAGTGACTGCAAACAGCTTAGCTAGATCAAGATGTCATAGGCCCTTACATCTCTCTGAACTGAAGGATGACTCTAACTCCAGAAGAGACAAGACTGAAATTGTTTATAACTGAAATTATGTTTAGCCACACAGAGCTATGGCATCCAGTTCTTCCTAACATCTCAGATTGGACGGCACCATATGTGGGAGAAAATTTAAGCTCTAAATTTCTGCGAAATATTTCTATGATTTTACAAGAATCATCATGGATACCATATTCTAAGACATTCACCAGTCCTTTTCTATTTTCCCTATTAGCATTCTAGGAACTACAATGGATTTTAAACAATGGATATTTTAAGGACAGCTAATATCTTGTGGTATTATTGTTTATTAAAATAATGGTTAAAAACTATGTTCCTTTTCCAGTTGATACTGTTTGGAGACAGTAATTAATAGGAAAAGAATAAAGTATGTTGCTCATTTTTCCCTATTAAGTCAGAATTTGTTGTTTGGGGGCAATTAATACTTAAGACTGTAGGAGAAATTAGATTGGTGGGGGTGGGAAGAGTCTCCATGAATTTGATTTGTTTTCAATCTCTTAGGCTTAGAACACAAATACTCTGAAAAATCAACTGATTCCATGAGGAATGTATCCATCATATGCCAATCAGTGGTCATATATTTACAAATTAGAGTCACGACCTGAAAATTAATTATCTTTCTCATGTAATTCTATTATCTTTATACTTGTTATGCCAATACATGAAAAGCTTGATATGCAGTTAGCAGTTAACTTACTTCTCTATAAAGCTGGCAAGGCAAAAAAAATACGGTGGGTTTTTTAAACAAGTATAGCCCCATTGTCATCAGCTCCTAATGTGCAGTCACAATGCCACCTAGAGGCTACATAGGGATTATCTATTAGAGATAGCATACATTATAGAGCAACCCAGAATTGCCCATTATCAACAGATCTGCACTTACTTGGAAACCTTATTGATTCCAAAAGCCACTTGTTGGTTAAGAGACGCAATAATTTTGTCTTTCTTTTTCATCTGCATTTGGTTTTCTTGCCACCGAAAAGTCACTGTTTTCAACTGTCTTTTGAAATCCTGATCAATGAAAAATATTATTTCAAGTTAATTCTGTTCAAATCACCAGAAACTAAAAGAAGATAAAAAAATAAGTGGGTACTTCAAAAAAAATAAAAATATCACTAATTTTTATATTTGAACTAACTCTGATTTCCCTCAGATCTAAGGGCAAAAGTACTTACTTCAGAGAGGATATGTATGAAGGGGAACCCTCATCCACTGCTGGTAGGAATTTAGAATGGTGAAGCCATTGTGGAGGATGGTTTGGCAGTTTTTCAAGAAGCTAACTATAGAACTGCCATATGATCCAGCAATTCCACTGCTGGGTATATACCCAGAAGAACTGAGAGCAGGGACATGAACAGATATATACACATCAATGTTCAAAGCAGCCTTATTCAATGTTGGCCAAAAGTTGGAAGCAACTCAAGTGTCCATCAACAGATGAATGGATAAGCAAATTGTTCTATCTGTATACAGTGGAATATTACTCAGCTGTAAGAAGAAATGAAGTATTGACACATATGACATGGATGAATCTTGAAGACCATATGTTGAATGAAGTAAGCCAGTCACTAAAGAACAATATCACATGACTTCACTAATATGACCTAAGCAAACTGAACAGACTCACAGAGCTAGAGTCTGGAATATAGGTTATCAGGAGACAGAAAGGGAATAGTGTGGTGAGCTGATGCCCAGTATGGGCAAAACCTATGATAAGGTAGAAGGAGCTGATTTGACAGTAGATAGGGGTGATAGTGGTTTGGCAGTGAATAGGGGTGACTTAAATTTTCTGGCTGTTCATATGCCAGGTGAGCCCTGAATCTCAGCAGAGTTGCAGCCAGCACCTACTCTCCAGTTCATCAGACTCACCCAGGACAACTAACAAAAGGATGGATAATGCCCATACCAAAAAACAGAGTATCTATAACTGCAGGCAACACAGTTCCACCCATCTGCTCCATGAGATCTAAGCCCTCTCTCAGTTGGAAGCGGAGTGGGCATAACTATCTCAAAATCCTTAAGATTGAAGAGTGAACAGACATAAGTGGGGAATACAACTAGGGACTAAAGTAGACTTATTATTATTCTAGTAATGGAAAAACTTGTAACACTGATATAAAGACAGTGTTCACTAGAATTTCTGAGGGGATGGAGAGGGAAGAATAGGTGTAACAGGGAGCATTTTGGGACATTGGAATTGTTCTACATGATACTGCAATGACAGATATAGGCCTTTATACATTTTGTCAAAACCTGTATCAGTTGTGTGGTGCAAAGTGTAAATCATAATGCAAACTATAGAACATGCTTAGTAGCAGTGCTTCAGTATGTGTTCATCAATTGTAACAAATGTACCACACTGACGGAAGATGTTGTTAATGGGGAAAAGTGTGTGTGTGGGGAGGGGTGAGGTATATGGAAATCCCCTATATTTTTGTTGTAATATTTATGTAATCTAAGGCTTCTTTTTTAAAAAAATAAGTACTTACTTCACACTGATAGTGCAATTTATAAAGCTGTCGTTGACGAGCAAGCTTTTCTTGTTCAGTTTCTCCATACTCCGCAGTTACCTTGTTGGTTGAACCCTATTGAGCAAATGAAATATGCATATCAGAATTTTTTTTTTAAAGATACTTAGATAACACAAATGTTACACAAAAATTGTAGGGATTTCCATATGCCCTACCTCCCACCCCTCCCACAACTTCCCACATAAACATCCTTCAATAGAGTGGAACATCACCTGCAATAGATATACACATCTTGGGGCCTTGCCACTAAGCATGGACCATAGTTCACACTGTAGGCCACACTCTCTCCCACACAGTTCTGCATGTTATAGGATGATATAAAATGGCCTATATCTATCATTGCAATGCCACTCAGGATAATTCCTAAGTCCCGAAAAAGCCCATAAATTACAACTGCTTTTCCCTCTCCCTGCCATATCAGAATTTTGATCCACTAAATCTAAGTCTCTTTTTTTGTGTGTCATCTTATTTGCCTGCAAAAAAACACAACCATTTTAGTAATTTAAAGGAGATTTAGCTCCTGTTCTTGCTTTACATCTCCATGCAAACATCACTTCTCTCATTAGGTTTAGATAAACCCACCAGTCCCCAGTTATAGCGTTCCATGAATCCAGTTACTTGTCTTCTGCTACCACTACTGAATAACACTGCTTATGTGTAAATGTTTTAAGGATTTTCTTTGTAATAAATGTCATTGTCATAAGAGCCTTATGAGGTAGGCACTTATTCCCATTTTAGGAAAGACAAAACTGAGTAAATAACTTGACCAAGATCACACAGACAATAACTGGAGGAGCTTGAACTTTAATTCAGGCAGTCTGGTTTCAAAGTCCAGGGCACTCTGATTCTTTTTTGAGTTCTCATAGTTCTCATGGTTACTGCATGAAAACCAGAGGCCCCAAATTTAAACTTTTAGTCAGACAGCCAAAGCTGAAAACATAGCATTTAAGTTAAAATATACTTATCCTAATATTATAATTAGAAAGGAGGAATCAAAAGTATGACAATATATGGATGTTGTACTATCAGTAAGGGAATAATTTGTACTAACCATACTCATAGGTAATCAATATGGCTATATACCAGTATATTTATACCATGGAGCAGGTTATCATAAAATTACAATATAGGATTCCCATGAGTATTTTTTTAAATACTATTTTCACTTGTTTTGTGTCATTAAGTGCTCTTATGAGCACTTAAACCATGTTCATATGCCATGTCACAAGCAGATATATCATTCTTAGCAGTGATTACTATTAGGAAAGAAATAAAAAATGTTGCATGTTAATAGTTTTTGTAGACATGTCATGATAACAACCAGATTTAAATTTAAAAAGAAAATAATCACATAGTAGATTTGTTTTAAAAAAATTATTTTTGTCATGACATTTAATCCAGTGGGATTATGCCATTTTTCCCTTAAGGTGTCTGAAAAAGCTTTGTAAGCAATGCATTTGTAATCAACTCTGCCCAATAATTAAAGCCAAGAAATGGCTTGAGGGCTAAAGTGAAAAGTTTCCAGCTTCTAAGGTTGTTCTTTTTTTCTTCCCCTCTTCTGTCCCTACATCCCTTCCCTCCTTTTTTTTTTCCTCCTGCCAAATACAGTATAAACTAACAGGGCTAATATGATATTTCAAAGAACAAGTATCAACCATTTCTGCAAAAAGGCAGGTTATACCTCCTCCAATTGGGCTTACTTGCTCTATCATGTCTAGAATATGCAATTCATCCAGGCTATAGAACTTGTCTTCAGTTGCAGAATCTTCTTGAACATCACTTCCATCATCTCTCATAAATCTATTGACTGGGTGGGGATTTGCGTGCTCTTTCTTCATACGCTCTTCCTTTCCTGCCATATTTGGGCTATATTGATGACACAATCAATAAGACCTTTTAAAATTGTATAATGCTTTTCATTATGCCATTGTTTCCCAAACTGGTATTGTACTAGCCTCATGAGATTCTCTGTATCAGAAACGTTCATGGTCAAATAAAGATTGGTCAATGCTCAAACTGTGTCTTCCTCTTGAAGATTCACAATGCTTATTAGCATATTTGAGATAGCACTTAATCAAGGTACCTATTTAATTCTGTTCATACCAGTGTTTTCAAGAATTATGAGACCATGGAATTCTTTTTTCAAATTACAATTGTTGACATCAGTTACGCTGGGAAACACTGACATGCATTTCTACCCCTGCCATAATATTTTATCATCATAATGTTCTTGACAGGTAGGTTGGTTTAATCAACTTAAGTGTTTAGCCACAGTCTACATTTTAATAGAAGGCTACAAAACAGCAACATAAAGTATATTTTAAAATGGAAGCTTCTTTTTAAAAATTGTAGTGACAATGTGGATTTCAGTTATTAGGAACCAATGATAAAAGGGTGGAAAGACTACAGATACAATGGCAATTAACTTACTTTACACCATTATCTAAAATTTCAATTCATGCTTATTATCTTCAGTTGGCCTAGTAGTTAGTACCTATCGACTTCCTTCCTGATACTCTTGAATGGTAACAAGAAATAATATTTTTACTTACAGCATGATTTACTAACTAATAGAAATAAAATAAATAACAGTAAGATACATTATCTTCTTTTAGGCCACTGAGACACAGTAAAAAATGAGGCCTAATGCTTGTAGAATAATTTGTAAAACACTCTATAAACAGTCATTAGGTATCACTGAGGTATTCTAGAATGACCCAAATATTTTGGAAAGTTCAATGAAAGCAACTGCTTGTGTACACCAGTGGTTCTCAAAGTCAATTAATTTAAAACCCTTCATTTTCCCAGGCATCCTCACAGTTGTAAATAATATGTGAATTTGTATTTTTAGAAAAGTTCTCCAAAATTATTGCTAAATTTTTAAGGAATGGTAATACTTTTGGGGAAATAAAGGAAAATGTCCATATTTTTCAGAGATAAAAACTGAAACATGATGTTTGGGGTTGAAAATATTTCAACAGAGAAAAAAAATGGTAAGGGATAGATAAAGCAAAAAACAAATGTGGCAAAATAGTGATAACTGTTGAATCAGGGCAAAGAATCTCTTTACTTCTATGTATATTTGAAATATTTCATTCAAAAACAAGACTCTGATTTTACTGACATCCGGATTTGGTTTATACTGCAGGCAAAATGAGCGATGACATTGTTTCATTCTTTAGTAAGTTAGTTTTACGGCATCTAGATATAACCTGAAAAACAAACAAAATATCTATTTCTCCAGTGGTCCAACTTGCCCTTTAGTTGCCAAAGAAAGTGAAAACTTAATTTGGATGATGAACTATTTACTTTATCATTTGACATATCCATAATAAATAAGAAAATATCAACTATAAGTGACTTTAAAATTAATAAAATGTGTTATTGCTGCCATTTTAAAGGTATCTTAATCTATGTCCTCGCAGTATATTCTCTAAAGTTACTAGAATTTAGTTACAAATTTTTTAGAGGGAATATTATCTTGATATCTTCATTAGGATGTTCTCCCCCCTTCCTTCATCTAGTACACTGTCATCAATCATATGGTTGCACAATACATCTCACAGTGACCTTTTGATATTAAAAAAAGAACTCAGGTTTATTAAAAAACAAGAAGCTAAACCAAAACAAAATAAAGAAACTCTGTCATAAAAGGGGTCACTGGAACATACAATGACTGTCCTTTAAGGCCAAGTCTTACTTAGTCTAGATTTGGCTAACTACAATCTAGACTACTTTTTAAATATTTCATGTTAGACCGAATTTAGTCCTTGAATGAAGCAGTTACCATTAGATGGCTCTTGAAGTAGCCTTATAGAAAAATGGTGAAAGATTCTATTCTTCCAAAGTAAATGAAAATTTAAGTTTTGTCACTTTATGTAAAAAGACAATTAAGACAAGAAATTATCCTTTCTTCCTTTAGTGAGAACACTTCCCAAAGCAAGACTGTGTCACATCGACAAAACACATGTTGAAAATAATTTAAAAAAAAAATACAAATACAAAAATTAAGTAAAATAAGTCAACACTTACACTTGCTCTTCATTTGATTCCTTATTCTGAAAAACAGCATAAAGAATTAGTAATCTATAATAAACTATGTGAATGTAGCATAGTGATTTGTCTCCATCTAGGTCAGGGTTTCTCAAACTTTTTCTTATCTCAATCCAAGTGAAAAATGTGCTTTGTATCATGATGCTATATGCACTTACACATATATCTTTCTACAGAAGTATTAAACTGAAATATAAGTTCCATGAAACAAAGCCTACCCATAGTACATGTGATAATCTCTGATATTTTTCATTCTTCATTTACTTCCTTTTAAAAAATATGAGCTGTGACCCACTAAATTGAATTTTTATTATCACTTATGACTCACAACGTGAAAAATCACTCATTCAGATATTGCATGTAAGTTTTGGGATTGAGTTTGTATCTACTGATCTATCTAGGGAAAAGGTGTATGTAATTCACATTAATTATATTTTATACTAACCACAGGGTTTCTACATGTAAGGAGAAAGCAGTTGATATATTAAGAATTTCATAGAAAAAGAAGTGGTAAGACCACATTTGGAAATATATCTTAAAAAGTTCTAAATTTATGTTCATTAAATAAAATTAAAGAGACAGCATGCCAATTAAAGGTGATATCAATAATACTCAACACACCTTAAATTTAGAGCAAGTATTTCAGTATTAAAAATGTCTACTCCCATACCTTGTTCACAAGAAACTTCATGGTTTCCTTCCCCACAGGTTCAATGATGTACTTGTAAATCTATTTTACTTTATTGCCAGTATACTAAGAAAAATGTTGTTTTCCAGGGCCTGATCTCATGCTCTATGTTCAGTGTACATTTGACTCTGTGATTTAGAATTATTGGCTCCTCTCTATGAGTCTGCCTCAGTTCCAGTGGACCTGAATATCTGAGTGAAAAAGAACTCTATTTGTTCATAATGAACATATCCAGTATAGTTGACTAAGTATTTCTCAAATTCCTTTAGAGCTCTTCCAATAACAACTTTATGCCAAAGCAGGTATAAAGCCTCTCTTTTCTGAATCTCAGCAGTCCACCCAGTTTGAAGGCCTGCCATCTTTCTTCTTTTCCCAAAGCTTCATTACACAAAAAAAAGCCTTCTACTCTTCTTCCCATCTGCTTTATCTCACTTTTCTATTCCTAACACTCAATTCCCCTGGAGAGGGGGCCAGACCTCTAATTAACTTTCAAAATAGTTATTTACAATTTGAATATATTAGAAGTTAAATACAAAAACCTAAATACGTAAGTAAAGAAAGGGAGTATATAGAGTAGCTACAAAGACTCTATACCTCTAGTTAGACATTATATGTTAAGTCCTCTCAATTTACTACACAAATTTTACTTTTTCTTCAAATTCTTCTAGATAGTCCCTAGAGCTGCTTTGAGGACATTCAACTACTGTAAGGAGAGATGTTATAAAACAATTAACAATGGACACAATTTCATGCACAGGGACTTTTCTGTCATTCAATAGAAACACACACAAATTTCTATATTTTAGAATTTTTCATTAGGAGAACTTATTGGAGAATTTGGATTACTTAGTTATTAAAAACTGGTTACCTGGTCATCATCAACCAGGGGATGGCAATATAAGACATCCTCTGGAAGTCTTCAGAATCAACTAATAAAAGAACAAAACCCACTTGCTTAGAACTCTGGAGGACAATAAGGACTGGAGAAGGACTCCACAAATGTTGAATCAAAGAGTAGGAGATTTTCTTCCCAGAGCCACCAGTCCAGAACCCTCTCGTGCACTCAATCCTGCATAGCTTGGAAGTTGTGCAGAGGCAGCAAGGCTCAGTCTCCACCAGCAGTGGATGCAGACTATAGAGCCACTCATACTTATAAGTTAGAACCCCACACATATCCAGGCACAGGGACACAAGTCCATAGAGGCCCAGGGCAAACCACAAGCCACTGCAGAGTGCCACATACAAAAAGGACCCTAGAGAAAATATAAAAAGAGAGAGATAGTGACAAAATTGTTGGCAAGAGGTGGGCTCACTCAATCCAGTCACTGTTCACTAGACTACCAAAACGTAAAACAGACCTCTCTGTATTGACCTACCTTTCTGAATTGACCCCATTTGGATACCCAGGGAGGGATTCCCTAACGTGGAAGACACCAAAGGCAGAAAAGCCTCACAGGAAAAAAAAAAAAAAAAAAAAAAGGGTGGGGAGGTGGAATTGAGCTGCTGTAAGAAAGGACGGATCCCAGAACTAAAAAGTTCAAGCAAAAGGGGACACTGACTGAGGAAGAGAATTTAAACAATTCACAGGAGATGAGGAGAAAATTCTGAACAAAAATCAACAGAACAGGTAAAGACTTCTAGAGTAAGGAAAGAGGAAAGGAAGCTCTCCCCTGGAGGTGAAACAATTGTACAAAATTGCAATCTTAAAAATTTTACCACTTATTCAAGGAAGTAGACAGGTAAAGAGATGAGAAAATCTAAAAGTTAAACATGAGCTAGTTTAAAGGCCCAGAATAAGTTAGACCAAATGTCAAAGAAAAAGCTCAATAAAAGACAACCACTAATAAAACCCTAGGCAAGAGGAAGAGACTGACTTTCAGAGTTAAAATTCATATAATCAGATGCCAAGGCATCAGGAAAAAATTATAAGCCATACTAAGAAACGAGAAGATATGCCTCAATCAAGGGAACAAATTAAAACTTCAGAGGAGATACAGAATTTGAATCTAATCAAATAAATTTTTAAAAATCTCCTAAATCCATTCAAGGAGATGAAGGAAAATATGGACACATTGCTAAATGATATTAAGACAAAGTATGAGCATAAAGAATTTCAAAGTTTAAAAAGAAACAACAAATTATGGGAATGAAAGGCAAAATAGTAGGTATTAAAAATATAATAGAGGCATACAACAGCAGATTTGAACAGGCAGAAGAAAGAATAAGTGAGCAAGAAGAGAGGATAATCAAAATCATACAGTTAGAGGAACAGATAGAGAAAAGAACAGGAAAATTGAGTAGTGTCTCAGGAATTTGAGTGACGGCATGAAGCACACACATCATGGATGGCCCAGAAGGAGAAGAGAAGGGGAAAAGGGCAGAAAGAACTTTTAAGGAGATATGGCTGAAAACTTCCCAACTCTTATAAAAGACATAAATTTACATGTCCAAGAAGTGCAACGTACTCCAAAGAGAATAAACACTAATAGACCCATCTAAGACACATACCAATCAGAACGTCAAATGCCAAAGAGAGAATTCTTAAAGCAGCAAGAAATAAAAGCAGATTATAACAATGCTACCATCCACATAAAAAAGGTTTTAATATGGGGTGAGGAAAGGGGAAGGAGGTTAAGTATATGGGAGTCTCTAGTATTCTGTGTGTGACTTTGTTGTGACCTAAAACTTTTTTTAAAAAAAAATGAAAATTCAGGAGACACTGGGGAATGATAGGGGGTAAGTGCCAAAGTACAGACTGGACACCTGATAATGCAGTGGTAAAAGGAAAAATGTTAAAAAGAGGAAAAAAAAATTTTTTTTTAATTTTTTTGTTTTTCCCCATTTTTTGAATATCCCAATCCTTTAATTTTATTTCTAGTGTTTTTTTTTTTAAAGTTTCCATGTATTTTATCTCTTATATTTAAACTTATCTTTATTATTTCATTTTCCTATTAATAGTATTTGGCTATTATATGGGCTTCATCTTCAAGGAAAGTTTGGATCACAAAAGGGTTACAGAGGGGGCAGGAGAGGATAATTGGTGGGGGGTGTCTGGGATGGGGGTTTCATGGGAGGAAGTTCAAATGAATATACATGAAAGATACATAAAATTGTTCAAATGATCAAGGGGTGGGACATGGTCACAGTGGGTAGACAATCACTCAATAATTGAGGGAATACTGAATTCCAAGCCTGGAGAGTTCTGCCACAGTCTCCAAAGGAGCAGAAACAGTCCCTCAAGTGCAGGGGCAGTGTCTGGCAAAGAAGTAGGGTCCACTGATGGGTTCTTGTTATTGATGATTAGCCTTACGAGTCTTTGCTCTTGTAATTGAAACTTAGTCTACTGTTATGGGGTGCCTAAGGGTTGCCACCTGAGAGCCTCCTTGTTGCTCAAATGTGGCCTCTCTCTAAGCCAAACTCAGCATATGAATGCATTACCTTCCCCCCAGCGTGGGACATGACTCCCGGGGATAAGCCTCCCTGGCAAAAAGGGATTAATACCAAGTGCCAACTGGAAATACGACTGGAAAAATACCTTGAATAAAAGGGGGAAAAGGTAAAGACAAATGAGTTCATGTGGCTAAGAGACTTCAAAGAGAGTCAGGAGGTCACCCCAGAGGTAATGCTTATGCACATCTCAGAAGGATCTCATAGAACACCAAAGTGGATATCACCCTCCACAGAGGGGCTCCTGAGGGCTTTAGACACACCCAGGTCCTATATAAGGGGGGATAGCTCCAGAGATTGATGCCTTATCAGTGGGCTCTACTTTGGAATCTGTGCTCCTGAGAGTGACAGAGTTGGACTCAAATAACTCCTCCCTGCACATGGTCCATCAGTCCCTTCTATTCAAACCTATATGTGATGCTGGAGTTTGTAGGTGTACTTCCAGAGTCTGGAGCCTCTGGCCTGCCCATGTGCCAGCTGTGCCTGGCATCTCGGTGGAGCCTCAACTACTACTCTACAGCTCAATGGACTCACCCAAGTCACCTGGTGAGGAGAAGATGATGGACAACGGCCATCCCAGGAAATGGAGAGAGCCTGCAGCTGCAGGCAGGATAATCCCATCCATCGTATCCATGGGATATAAGCCCCCTCTCACTTGGAGGTGGAGTGGACATCACCATCCCAAACTCCTCAGAATTGGGGGAAGAGCTATGGACTAGAGTGGACTTAATGGTATTCTGTTGTAGATATAATGTGATTCAAGCAATGGAAGAAATTACAATAGTGAGGGTTAGCCAGTGGCCACTGGACACTTTTGGGGCAGGGAAGGGAAAAGCAGTTGTAAGACAGGTGGTTTTTCAGGACTTGGGAGTTATCCTGAGTGACATTGCAACGACAGATATAGGCCATTTTACTTTAGTATATAACATGGAGAACTGTGTGGGAGAGAGTTGGTCTATAATGTGAACTATGGTCCATGCTTTGTGGCAGAGCCCCAGGATGTGTATATCCATTGCAGGTGATGTGCCACATTGATGAAAGATGTTTATGTGGGATGTTGTGGGAGGTGTGGGAGGTGGGAAACATGGGAATCTCTGTAATTTTTGTGTAACATTTATGTAATCTAAGCATCTTTTAAAATATATATATATATTTTAAAAAAAGATTTTAAAAAGCAGTTTATTACATACAAGGGATCCTCAATAAGACTAAATGCCAGTTTCTCATCAGAAACTATGGAGGATAAGAAGGCAGTGGTATGAAATATTTAAGGTACTGAAAGAAAAAACTGCCAGCCCAAAATTCTTTATCTGGCAAAACTGTCCTTCAAAAATGAGGGAGAGGGGAGCAAATGTAGCTCAAGTGGTTGAGCACCTGCTTTCCATGTGCAAAGTCCCGGGTGTGATAACCAGTATCTCCTAAAAACAAACAGGCAAGAAAACCAGCTCTCATTGGGAAGCAGATGTAGCTTAGTGGTTGGGTACCTGCTTCCCATGTACAAAGTCCTGGGTTCAATTCCCGATACCTCCAAGAAAAAAAAAAGAAAAAGAAAATGAGGAAGAGTTTAAATATTCACAGATTAGCAGAAACTGAGAGACTTTGTCAACAAAAGATCTGTCCTTCAAAAATTACTAAAAGGAATTCTTCAGGATGAAAGGAAAAGATAGGCAAGAGTTGCATGGAGTAGTGAGAAGAAAAAATGAAGATCTTCAGTAAAAGAATTAAAAGGGTAAATGCAAAACCTAATAGTACTGTATCCTCAATATACAACTCCACTCTTTAACTACTATGAGCCAGAATACAACTGAACAAGAAAAAGGCATACGTCCTGCTAATGGATATGCAAAATATAAAGAGGTAATGTGGAGCAAAAACAACCTAAAGAGGAGAAGCAGAGGGTGATACGAGCAGAGAATTTGTATACTATTGAAGCTAAGTTGGTATATTTTTAAATTAGTATCTTATAAATGTAGGTTGTCTAATACAAACCCCAAGGTAACCAAAAAGCAAGTGTTTAAAAATATAAAAAAAAACAAAAATGAGAAGGGAATCAATGTGATATATTATAAAATATCAATGATACAGAAAAGGATGCAATAAAGGAAGAGAGAGACAAAAAAAAGAGACATAAAAACCAAAGGACAAAGTGGCTAAAGTACTGCCTATATATTTATAAGACTGAATGACAATGGATTAGACTCCACAAAGAAAAGACACATATTGGCAGAATGGATAATTTAAAAAAGCAAGATAAAAGTATATGTTGTTTACAAGATACTCACTTCAGACCCAAAGACACAAATAGATTGAAAGTGAAAGAATGGAAAAAGATATTCCACGCATATAGTAACCAAAAAAAAAAAAAAAAAAAAAATCTAGGGTAGCTATAATATTACCCCCCAAAAATAAACTTTAAGTCAAAAGCTGTTACAAGACACAAAGAATGACACTATATATTAATAAAAGGGGCAATCTGCCAAGAAGAAATAACAATCATGAATATTTATGCACCTATCACCCCAAAATACGAGCAAACACTGGCAAAACTGAAGGGAGAAATAGACACCTCTATAATAATAACCAAAGGCTTCAATACACCACTCTCATCAATAGATAGACTCTCTAAACAGAAGATTAATAAGGAAAAGAGAACTTGAATAATATGATAAATGAAGTAGACCTAACATATATAGAACATTGCACCAAAAAATAGCAGGATATACATTCTTCTCAAGTGAACATGGATCATTCTCCAGGATAGAGTACACGTTGAGTCACAAAACAAGTCTCAATAAATTTTAAAAGACTGAAATTGTTCAAAGCATCTTCTCTGACCAATATGGAATGAAGCTGGAAATCATTAACAAGCAGAGAACTGGAAAATCCACAAATATATGGAAACAAATAATATACTTTTAAGCACTCAAAGGGTCAAAAAAGAAATTACAATAGAAATCAGTACTAAAGAAAAGAAAGATAAAATCAAAGACCAAACTGGACATCTGGAATAATTAGAAGAAGAACAGCAAACTAAACCCAAAGCATGTAGCAATAAAGAAATAAACTTAGAGCATAAATAAATGAAATAGAGAATAAAAAACAATAGAGAGCATTAAAAAGCAGAAAGTTGATTCTTTGAAAAGATCAATAAAATTGACAAACTGTTAGCTAGACTGACAAAGAAAAAAGAGAAAAGATGCAAATAGATAAAATAGAAATGAGAGGGGGACATTACTACTGAGTCCAGAGACATAAAAAAGATCATAAGAGGATACTACCAACCACTGTATAACAAAAAAATAGACAACTTAGATAAAATGAACAAATTCCTAGAAACACACCACCCATTTACACTGACTCTAGAGGAAATAGAAGAACTCCACAATTACAAGTGAAGAGATTGAATCAGTCACCAACAAAGAAAAACCCAGGACCAGATGGCTTCACATCTGAAATCCACCAAACTTTCTAAGAAGAATTAATACACATCCTGCTCAAACTCTTCCAAAAAATTGAAGAGGAGGGAACACTAGTTAAGTCCTTCTATGAGGCCAATATCACCCTAATACCAACACCAGATAAAGAAAATACAAGAAAAAAAAATTACAGACCAATTTCTCTTATGAATATAGATGCAAAAATCCTCAACAAAATACTAGCAAATCAAATCCAACAGCACATCAAGATAATTACACACCATGATCAAGTGGGTTTTATCCCAGGTCTGCAAGGGTGGTTTAACATAAGAAAATCAATTAATGTAATACACCATATTAACAAATAGAAGGAGAAAAGCCACATCACAATTGATGCAGAAAAGGCATTTGCCAAAATCCAGCATCCTTTCTTGATTACAAAAAACAAGCAAACAAACAAAAGAAAACACTTTAAAAAATAGGAATAGAAGGAAACTTCCTCAACATGATAAAGGGCATAGATGAAAAACCCACACCTAACAACATCCACCATGGTGAAAGACTGAAAACTTTCTAAGATCTGTAACAAGACATGAATGCCCACTGTCACTACTGTTATACAACATTGTACTGGAAGTTCTAGCAAGTGCAGTTAGGCAAGGAAAAGAAATAAAAGGTATTCAAAGAAAGAAGGAAACTTTTCACTATTTGTATGATACCATATAAAGTCCCAAAAAATCTACAACAAAGCTACGAGAACTAAAAAATTCAACAAAGTGGTGGGATACAAGATCAACACACAAAAATCAGTAGTGTTTCTATATACTAGCAATGAGCAATCTGAGGAGGAAATAAAGAAAAAATTCCATTTTCAATAGCAACTAAAAGAATCAAATATCTAGGAATAAATTTAACTAAGGATGTAAAGAACTTACACACGGAAAACTACAAAACATTGCTAAAAGAAATCAAAGAAGATTTAAATAAATGGAAGGACATTGTATCCTCATGGATTGGAAGACTAAATATTGTTAAGATGTCAATTCTACCCAAAATGATTTACAGACTCAATGCAATCCAATCAAAATTCCAACAGCCTACTTTGCAGAAAATGAAAAAGCTAATGATCAAATTTATATGGAAGGGTGAGGGCCCCAAACAGCCAAAAACATCTTGAAAAAGAGCAACAAAATCAGAGGACTCATACTTCCTGACTTTAAGTATTGTAATACATTACTTATACATTACAAAGCTACAGGGGTCAAGACAGCATGGTGGGAAGCAGATGTGGCTCAAGTGATTGAGTTCCCACCTACCACATGGGAGGTCCCAGGTTTGGTTTCGTAAAGAAAACGAGCAAAACAGCGAGCTGGCACAGTGAGCTGACACAACAAGATGATGCAACAAAGAGACACAAGGAGGAAAACACAATGATAGACACAACAAAGCAGAGAGTAGAGGTGGCTCAAGCGATTAAGCGCCTCCCTCCCACATGGGAGGTCCCGGCTTTAGTTCTGGAGCCGATGAGCACACAATGAACAGACACAGCAAGCGCAAACAATGGGTGGGGGTGATAAATAAATAAAATAAATCTTTAAAAAAAACCAGCATGGTAGTTGCACAATGATAGACATACAGATCAATGGAATCGAAGTGAGAGTTCAGAAATAGACACACACATCTATGATTAACTGATTTTTGGCAAGGCTACCAGGTCCACTCAAATGGGAAAGAATAGTCTCTTCAACAAATGCTACTGTGAGAACTGCATATCCATATGCAAAAGAATGAAGGAGGACCCATTCTCACATCATATACAAAATTATACAAAATTAACTCAAAATGAATCATAGCACTAAATATAAGAACCAAGACTATGAAACTCCTAGAAGAAAATATAGGGAAGCATCTTCTAGATCTTGTTGTATGCAATGGTTTCTTAGATTTTTACCCAAAGCACAACCTAAAAAAAAAAAAAAAAAAAAAAAAGATAAATGGGACCTCATCAAAATTTAAAACTTTTTTTTTTGTATCACAGGAGTTTATCACAACACTGAAAAGATAACCTACTCAATGGGAGAAAATATTTGGAAAGCATATATCCGATAAGGGATTAATATCCAGAATATATAAAGAAACCTTACAACTCAACAACAAAAAGACAAAAACCCAATTTTAAAATGGGCAAAAGACTTGGATAGACATTTCTCCAAAGAGGATATACAAATGGCTAAAAATCACTTTTAAAGATGTTCAACATCATTAGCTATAGGAGAAATATAAATCAAAACCACAATGAGATATCACTTCACACCCACTAAATGGCTATTATTAATAACATAGAAAATTACAACTGTTGGCAAGGAAGTGGAGAAATAGGCACACTCATTCATTGCTGATGAGAATGTAAAATGGTGCAGCCACTGTGGAAGGCAGTATGATAGTTCCTCAGAAGGCTAAGTATAGAATTACCATATGACCCAGCAATTACTCTACTAGGTATATATCCAAAAGGATTGAAAGCAGTGCCTAGAACAGATATTTGCACACTTGTATTCATAGCGGCCAATTGCCAAAAAATGAGAGCAACCAAAGTGTCCATCATCGATGAATAGAGAGCAAAATGTGGAATATACATACAATGGAATATCATTCAGCTTTAAAAAGGAATAAAGTTCTGGTTCATGAAGAATATGGATGAACCATGAGGACATTATGTTAAGTGACATAAGCCAGACACAAAAGGACAAATATTGTATGCTCTCACTTACGAAGGGGTTACCAGTGGCTGGGTTGGGGGTCAGAAATGGGGAGTTAATGCTTAATTTGTACAGAATTTCTATTTGGGTTGATTGTAAAGTTTTGGATATGAATGGTGGTAATGGTAGAACAACACTGAGTATAATTAACAGCACTGACTTCTATACGTGAATGTAATTAAAAGGGGAAATTTTAGATCATATATATGTTACTAGAATGAAAATTAAAAGATAAAAAAACTATAACAGCAACAGTGCCTAAAATGTAAAGCCAGTCATAAAGTTGTAGATAAAAACTGAAGTGTAGGGATTGGTGTCACACTGCAACGCAATTCTCTGAAGCCGAATAGCAAAAAAAAAAAAAAAAGCCTTTCTCATATGATACAACAAACTCTTTCAAAATATAGATTAGTGAACTCAAAAATAAATTTTAAACCAATGTTGTACATTCATTATACTGAATTACATTTATCTGAACTGGTCTCAAAATTCCGTAAGAATCTATGTTTATGAATAAGTTTTAATACCTTTGCCACCGGCAGAGCAGTGGTAATATCTCTGGGAACTAACAATAGAGTTAACTAATGAGTTGTCCTTTGCTCTGTCCCATAATTGTAAGACAATCAGAAGTATTAGTTGCTCTGATTAAGGATGAGGGCTATAAAAGTCTGATTACTTTGATTTAAAGTTTTGAGATTACTATGGGTTAGGAATAATGTTACTCGGCAACAAGATAGAGCAACATGTTTTGACTTTGGGCATGTGCTTAGAGTTTTTCAGAAGGTTTCATATTGTGGTATACCAGACATAAGCTAGGTATCAAGAGACCCGATACAAATTTTGGTTTTCTCACCTACTGACTCTCTATCTGAAATGCAAACAACATGCAATAAATATTTTGAATGAATTAAAAAGACTGGTTAATTATGTAACAATTAGACAATTCTTTGCATCTTTGGTAATTTTAACTGTTTACATAAATAGAATTACTCTACATGAAATAGATCTATGAACTTATTTTATTATTTTTAAGTTGCTCTAATTTTAAAATTTAGATACAAGAGACAAGAGCTCTCCTCTAATATCTTGATCTTGATAAATTTATCTTATTTTGGAAAGTATCTCAACCCCTTTTAATAAACAGAAAAGAAAAAAAACCTTAGGATGTTTGAGAAACAGAAAAAAAATCCTAGATTTTTACTGATATTAAATAACAAATTTTTAATGTTACCAGCATTATACAGTTTTAAGTGATGTTTACATTTATTTCCAGTTGTGTTTCTTCCCTATTTATAATTTCAATTTGACTGAAAATAAGGCTTTCCATTTAACTACTGTAAATTCAAAAATCTGAGCACTTCCATGTTTTATTTTTTGAACATAAAGAATCAACTGGCATGGCACATATACCCTTGATCTTAGCTTTGTGAACTGACATGCTAGGCTTTACTTGGCTAGCTTTATGTAGTATTAGACCTCAAACTTATTTATGTTTTGACAAAAATAAATTAAAAATTACAGCTAAATTAAGCAACCAGGTTGTGTTTTATCAGATAAGAACTATCCACATGCAATGAAAAAATCTTTATACTCTTGTCTTTTAAAAATGAAATTTAATTTTTAGAATATGAGTGAAATCGTATGTTACAATAAATGACTGTTATGCTAATACACAAATCATGTTGCTTTTTTTATTAATCAAAGTAAAATGATATTTATTTTGTTCTTGAACTCAAAAAGTATTTTTTAAATTCATCCTCACTGTTTTGAATCTTATTTATGATTAAAATGTATATAAACTTCCACATAACTAATAATAAGGGCTGTCGAGATTATAGTTGGACAAATATTCTCACTCTTTTTTTGTTTGTTTGTTTGTTTGTTTGGTTTTTTTGTTTTGTTTTGTTTTTACCTGGAAGTCCCGGGGATCGAACCCAGGTCCCTCCATATGGGAGATGGACACCCAACCATTTGAGCCACATCCATTTCCCTCATTCTTTTTATAATATTATATAAAGGGTATATATAGATTTTTAAATATATGTTTCAAACCAGAAAATTAACATTTTTTTTTCACCATAAAGTTTGTACAGCTTGGTGATTAGCTATATGTTTGATAAAAAAATACTACAAGCTTTCCCATGTAATTTTCCAAGTAATTAAGAGACTTTCTGCTAAGACTGTGTTCTAGATAGTGATGTGCTCATTTTGCAACTGGCAAAAATCAAGAAGAGGCAATGGAAGAATGACTTCTTGTGTTTGCACCTTTTTTGACCATTGTTGCATGACTGGCAGACTTCTAGACATAAAGGAGGAAAATCAAGATTTCTTCAAGTTGTAAAAATGCTTCTGAACATATCAGAAGAGATAAAAAAAAAATAAGCTGTTTTTAAAACATTGACTAGGCATTTAAAAAATAATAGCTGTATGCAGAAAAGAATGAAGTTTCCAAGGGACTAAATCAGTTGCTTTATTTGTATTATTCAAGTGTACAAATTGATTTAGAAAAGCACGGTAGAGCACACTGTAAATTTAAATCATTGGGGATCTAATCTGCTTAGACTTTTCTATAGTCTTATATTCATTAAGCTACTGACACTTATAAGTCATTTATGCCATATGTCTACCTGAACTAATTTTAGGTCTAACAGTGAATCTATGTTAAATTCAAGTGTTCATAATCAGATCCCTTTATTATAATGGTAATAGTTTCTTACCTTTTTATTCTTAATCTTTTTCTTCTTCTTTGTTTTACTCTTAACCTGATAGGTAAGAAAGAAATAATTTATTTAACATGCAATTCAAATTGCACAATAGTTTATTTTGCAAAATATATTTCTTCTAACCATGGAGGCCTTTTGCCTTCTAATATTATAGATCATATTTTCTTCCTAGATTTTATGGAAATAACTATTTTTATTTTAATTTTTCATTTTAATCTCAGTCCTTCCCCCTTGAGAAGTCACTGATGTATAAAAGAACAATAAATAATGTTTAGGAGTCAGCTATTGTAAAATGCTCACAGATCTTCATTTGTATATATATGCATGCTTCAGTAAGAAAGGAGGAAGATACTTCTACAAAAATCAACACATTCACATCTATAAAATGAAAGAGTAAGCCTAAGAAGAATTTACTGACTATATAATAAATGATACTGCTTATCTATAAATAAATATGGGGAGCCCACCCTTGATGATTTTAATTCTACTTCTGCATGTTGAAACACCCATTTTTTTCTCCTTTTTTCTTGCCTTCTACTCCTCTCTATTTTTTCTTCTTCTTTCTACTACCCTCCTACATCCATTCCCATTACTCAGAAGAAACATGTACAGAAATCCAGCACAGTGCCTAGTACATTACAAGTGTTCAATAAATGTTGACAGAATAAATGGTTATCATAGGGAAAGTTCTGGAAGGAAGTATTGGGAAAAGAACCGTTCTAATTTCAAGCTCTATGTGAACACTACGATAAATGTAAGCAAATATTGTCTGGAATGCTTTAAGTACACCACACGGAACAAACTAAAGGCCGTGATAAGGTTTTTCTAATTCAAATATTAATGAAAGCTTATACTTCCTGGAGATCTTTAACAGATTCTGTTGATGATTCACTGGGTATCGATGCTACATCTTTATTCATTTCTTCTAACTGTATTTCAAGGTTTGATTTCACATTTATATTGTACTCCATGAGAGGTGGACTTAGTTCTTCTTCCTCATTCTGAGACTCTTCTATTTCAATACCTAAATGTTAAAGATAAAACACTTAAAATCTAGATGTAAGGCATTTTAGTCTCATTGTTATTATAAATATGTTTGCACCTCTTGCAAAAAAAAAAAAAAAACCCAACACCAAAAAATACTCTTCCAGAAACAGAAATAGAAAACACCTTGCTCTGTTTGATGTTCAAGTACTAGATGAAAATGCAATGCCCATTTATCAATGACCAAAAGAAGAAGTAGATACACTAGCCTGGAACCAACCAGTATGAACTTGAATACTAAGCTAAAGATACTTCATAACTATCATGAGAACTTACAAACTCAAGTAGATTCAAAATACTAAGATTTTAATGTTCTGACATTGACCCTATTAATATTGCAACTAGTATTATTATAAGTTGCAATATTAATAACTAAATTAATAACTAAATCTGAACCATAAAAAGAAAAAGAAAAGCTAAAAGATCTATTTTTCCCTTTTTTCTTCTTTTCCACAACCAAAGGTTGTGAAAAGGTATCAAGCCCCCTATTATGTGATCTTTTCTTTGATATCACACTCCTTGATATTGTCCCAGAGACTCAGTACTCAAAACTTGTGGACCTAGTCTGATTGGTCAGAGATGGTCCAAAATTCAACTCTAAACAAAACTAATGCTGTAGTTTGCCAAGTGTAATTTGAATTGAAGGATATGAAATACATTTTTTTTAATGGCACAAAAATGGAAATTTTTTTAAAAACTAGCAATTCACCACTTGGAGCAATATTATATAGCTATAGCAATGGTTAGTTAGCCAGATAAAAGCTATGCAAGCCAAACATTAGCACACATGGGTGGGTAGGCCAAGGACACTTGTGGGTCAAAAAGTGAGAATACTATCACTCACATCAAGTAATACTTTTGATTCTTTTAAGTCAAAAAGTGAGAATATTATCCATGAGTGAACCCTGGAGCACATGCCTGGAACACCAAGGCAGAATAAGGCTCGCACTGTATTCAGATGACCAGTAGTAATTTGACTGGGGGATTTTCCAAGCATTTAACAAGTATTTAAAGTTTATCATACAGTTTATCTGACCAAGTAAAAATCCCACAGGCATCCCTTAGGTATCCCAAGTTAAAAGGTCACTTAAGGGAAGCAGCTGTGGCTCAATCAGTGGGGCTCCCGTTTACCATATGGGAGGCCCCAGGTTCGGTTCCCGGGGCCTCCTGGTGAAGGCGGGCCCGCCCGCATGGCGTGGTTGGCTGACCCGGCGAGCGCAAGCAGCAAAGGGGGGATAAATGAATAAATAAATAAAAATCTTTAAAAAAAAAAAAAGGTCACTTAAGCATTTTATTTGTAAATATACTTACACTGACTGCCTGTTATTGACTGTAGGGCAATTCCTGAAATACATAAAGAAAAAAATGTAGGCATACATTTGCAAATGCAACGAACAAATATCTGACTGGAAGTTAGAAAAACCAGAAGATTTTTGTACTATACTAATTGAGTCTGTAACTAACTGTAAAAATAACCAGCTTCATTCATCAATCCAGTTTAGATAAAGCCTAATCTTTGGATTGTAAATATATTTACATTATTGACATGATTACATTAAATATTTGCATGATTAAAGTAAACAAAATTTTGATGGTTCATTATAGTTAATGCCTAGACCATAAACATTTTAAACAAAGCAGCAAATTCTTACCATTTACAATGACTAAGGCCATGAAGTAATAATAGTCAAGTATGAGGCAAACCTCCATTGGTAGTCTGAATCTTTTTATTATTCTTAATTATTCCCATCAGCACCCCTTCTTCTTGGCCATTAATATTTAATGAGCACCTACTGTGTATCAGGCACTGTGTGAGGCTCTAGAAATTAAATGGTAAAGAAAAAAAGCCTCTGCCTACATGGAGATTTAGTGGCGACAATGGATGTTAATAAAATAATCAGACATACAAATGAAAAGGCAACTGTAATAACTATTAGGAAGGAGATATGAGATTCTAAGAAAGCCTCTATTAAAGGGACTTGACCAAGCAAGCTCTTCAGATGACTTTTATGAGTTAATACCCACTATTCCTTGAGTCAGATGATGGGCATGCCTTCAACTGAATTAGTGCTCAAAGCCCTTTACCACATATTCCCTTTTTATAGTCATAAATTTTTATTTAAAATCTCGAGTAGATATTTTAAAAAGCCTCTATAAACTTGTACATTTGTAAGTCAGGGGTTCTTGCCCGACTTTCTTACATCATCAAACTAGCATTCTCTATTTTAATGCTCAAAGAAAGCACGTAAAGATGAAGCAGGAAAGCACAAAGGTATTTCAGAGCCTTACTAAGACGATGGGGATTGGGGCCTAGTAATTATCTCTGAAAAAAACTAGTTCAACAATTACAAGAGGGAAGCGGATGTGGCTCCATGGATAGGGCTCCCGTTTACCATATGGGAGGCCTGGGTTCGATTCCCGGGGCCTCCTGGTGAAGACAAGCCAGCCTGCGCAGCACAGTGAGCTGACGCAGCAGGACGACCCAACAAAGGGAGACAAAGAGACACAGAAAAACACACAGCAAATGGAAACAGCGAGCACAAGCAGCAAGGGGGGATAAATAAATAAATAAAATCTTAAAAAAAAAAAAAAAATTACAAGAAACTTGGGAAGTTGTATGCTTAAATAGCACCAATGTGGTCATTAGTTGCTTACAAGGTAGTATGACTAATAATAACTTAGGACAAGGAAAAGTCACCCCAGAATAGTGCAGCAAGGGTTTCATGCCTTAAACCCCACTTCCCACTATGAGAGCTGAGAAACTATCCAGAATGTGAGAGAGGAACTCTGAAATCTGTCCCATATCAATAGACAATGCCTGGGCTTGGTCAATGCTATATTCAGACACTTGTATAAAAGTTATCTTATTTTTTTTAATTACCCACAGCTAATGGATAACTGCTGAAATTGTAAATTAAACCTCAAGAAAGGAGGAGAACTATACACCTACTGTGTCAAAAAAAAAAAAAAAAAGGCATTCTTGAAACCACACGGTATCTGTACTTCACAGTTTTACGTAGGTATCCTTAAATTTGGAGAAGTGATTAAGTCCTCCACCTAAAAATCTTGAACAATTCCTTTTTGAAATACAAACTTCTTGGTATGGCAAGATAAACTCTCTTAATGCATTCTGTGAACTCTCTCTTTCTTTAAACTGAGTAATGCCAAACATTTTAGTTCCCTCCGTTATAATATATTTTAGAAATTCTACATCTTTGTTCTTGTGTCACTTTGAAACATCTTCCCCATCTTCTTCACCTGGCTAACTTCTACATGTAATTTAAGTATTCCTTAAATATTACATTTTCCAGAAAGCTTTTTCTGAATCTCGTAGGCTAGGACTTCCTATGGCAATCTGGAAACATTTTTAGCATTATAGTGTCTATTAACTTCTTAATGCATCTTTTCTTCCACAGTGTGAGCTCACTGAATCCCCCTACCCTGAGCACTATGCTGGAAATAATAAATACTCCATAAAGGTTTATTGGCTGAAGGAAAGAATTATTTTGTACCTTGTTGATAGCAGGATAACATCCTCTGAATGATTTCTGGTACTGGTATGCCTAGATAGATGGACAACTGATGGTAATCAAGGGAGATATTCTCAATGGGATTCTCCTTCACTTTGTCAATATCCTCTTGCTTCATCCCAAGGCGAAGAAGAATATCTGAAACTTTTTTCCAAATTGAATTGAATTGTGACTCAGTGAGACCATTCATCAAAATCTCACTAAGGAGGATATCCCTGTATTTGCACAACCTCAGGATGTCAGCAGATTTAGAGAGATCAGAAGATGGCGGTTCCATACTCCAGCCTTTTTTTGGTGCAGGGAATACATTCAAATGTTTTATAACAGCTAACAAGAGGTATAAGTCAAACTGTTTGGACTGTGGTAGCTCCTTGTTTGGGGGATAAAGCAGATGCCATGCTCCGCCCAAAGGGTGATTGGTCCAGAGATGGTTGTAGTAGGGTTCCAGCACATTCTTGTGTATAAGAAGCTCTTTTTTCAACAGAGGGGGTGGTATAGCCTCATCAAATATTTTCCGAACAGTGTCGGTACCAGAAATAATAATTATATGAAGCAGATGATAGAAATAATTATAGTCAAGTTTGAAGATAGGCATTTCATCTGAAAATGAATTTTGAAAAGTCAAAATATTACACATTAATGTTCTTTTTCTATGTGGTCTCTTTCAGTACATTCTAAGCTCCTGGAGGACAGGGGCTATTCCAAAAGAATGATGTACAGTATAGTACTTTGCCACAGTCCATGTTCATAGTAGCCAAAGCTACTGTCTAGTTAATTGTAGAAAATCCAAACAAACAGTATGTTTTCAAGAAAAAGTAATTACAAAGACTAATCACCACAGGAGCCTTTCAACCATCCAAGGTTTTGTTCATGTAAATGAGCTCTGGCAATCAAATAGCATCAAAGTATTAGGACTTTGAAAGAGGTTTAATAACAGTTAATTATACATTTTTTTAGATTTATACTTTATCTTGATCAGCACTGTCCAAAAGAACATTCTGTGATGATGAAAATGTTTTAATCTGCACTGTCCACTAGCTTCTGAGCACTGGAAATGTTGTTTGTCTGACTGAGGAACTGAGTTTTTAATACTACTTCATGTTAATTAATTTTCATTTAAACAGCCCCTTATGGCTAGTGGCTATCATATTAGGCAGCACCAATCTATATCAAGAAACATAAAGTTATCTAATGACTTGCTATGTAAAATATGGTCCCAGCAGCCACCTGGCACCCACCTGGAAACCTGTTAGAAATGCCAAATCTGTGGTCCCACCCCTAACCTACTGAATTGGCACCTACAATTTTAACAAAATCACCATATGATTCAAATATATATTAAAGTTTGAGAAGCACTGATCTAAGGAACCTCATGTCCTACCCCTTCAAAAAATAAATTAATGACTAAGTAGGTATATCATCAGTGAAATGGAGTAAGTCATGCATCTGAACTATTTGGTATTTTATAGTTTAGTAGTACTTCCAAAGGAGATGAGTACTGAGGTGAATTAGAAAGTAGGAAGAAATTGGCATTTGATGGTATTTTATTTTTGTTTTGAGCAAAATATAAAAATGTGTTCATCTAAAATGCAACTTTATTTTATTTTTCATGATTAGATGTTTCAAGAGATTTTTTAATAATATTTTTAATTGATATACTTGAAATACAGTGTGGAGACAAGCAAGGTTATAGTAAATGACTTGGGGAGCTTTCTCTGGGTTGCCAGGCAAGGAGCTCACTGGGATCAGGGACATTCATTTCCCCTAGCAAGAAGTACTGACCACAAATTACCCATAAGGGGTCCCTAGGATCTCCAAGTGCCAGGCAGTTGGCATTTCCTAGCATGTCCCTAATCAGCTGGGACATAAGTTTAACTACTTGGCCCCAAGCCCCAAGAGTTCATCTCCAGGTAAGGCTGCTTTCATGCTTGCCCTATTAAAAAGGAATACAAGGGACAAGGAGTTGGTAGGGAACCTCTGCTGGAGCCCAATGTTACTATGTTGTCACAGCTATCCACTAGATACAGTATACCTGTCTATAGGATGCCAACATAATGTGAGAGCCATACACTTGATAATCTTTCTGTCCATCAGTTATAACCTTCACCAAATGCTGCTTGCTGGTACTAACCCAATAAAGACATAGTTGTTAACAGCACGATAATTTATAGCGGAAGTCAACATTTTTAACATACTTTTCAAGAGAAGATGTATAAAAATAAAATATTACCTTTTGTACTAAATTTTAAACTGATTCTTGGTCTTATATCAGTATCAGTTATTTTCAGAGACATCAAATTTTTATAACTGCAAGTGAAAAAAATTAAGTTATAGTAAAAATAATACTGAAGTAAATCAAGATGTCTGGTATAAGCATAATAAAAGGATAATATAGGAATAGAATGAGTAACTTTATGCCAATAAATATAACGTGGATGAAACTGACAAATTCCTTGAAAAACATAAACTACCAATACCCACTGAAGAAAAAAAATAGATAATCTTATTAGCTAGCTAACTCTTAAAGAAATTGATTTTTTTTTTTTTTTTTAATTCTCACAAAGAAAATTCCAGTCCTAGATGGCGTCTTTGGGGATTTTATACAACCCAGTCAAAATCCAAGCAAGAATTTTTGTAAAATTGACAAGGTGTTACTAAGATTTACTATGGAAAAATGAAGGGTCTAGAACACACACATACAAAAAAACCATTTTGAAAAATAAGAACTCAGAGAACTCACACCACCTAATTTCAAGGGATACTACAAAGCTACAGTAATCAAGACAGCGTAGTATTAGTGAAAGGACAGACATATAAATCAACAGAACAGAAAAAAGAATTCAAAAATAGACTGCACAAACATGGTCAACTGATTTTCAACAAAGGTGACAAAATAATTCAATGGGGAAAAAACTGTTCCTTCAACATATAGTTAGAACTTCTGAACATCCACATAGGAAAAAAAAGAATCTAGATCCTTACCTCAGACCACACCCAAAATTAACTCAAAATGGCCTATAAAGCTAAGTGTAAAACCTAAAACAATAAAAATGTCAAAGAAAACAAAGGAGAAAATCTTTTTGACTTTGGATTAGGCAAAATTTTCTTAAATAGAAAACAAAAAGCATGAAACATGAAAGAAATAATTGATAAATTAGATGTTATCAAAACTAATAATTTCTGCTTTTCTAGAAAATAAAAAATAAGGCAAATACTTGGATAAAATATTTTCAATATATATATTTGATAAAGGACTTGTATCCAGAACACATAAAGAACATTTATAACTTAAAAATAAGACAAACAACCCAATAAAAATTGGGCAAAATATCTGAACAGATGATTCACCAAAGAAGATACACAAATGGCAAATAAATATATGAAAAGACATTCAACTTCATTCGTCATTAGACAAACACAAATTAAAACCACAATATATAACACTGCATACTTATTAACATGGCTAAAATATTAAAAAGTTGGCAACACCAAGTGCTAGAAAGGATGCAGCGAAACTGGAACTCTCCTACATTGTTAGTGGAAATTTAAAAACGTACAACTACTTTGGGAAAAAGGTAGTTTCTTATAACGAGTCAACAATCCCACTCCTAGAAATTTATCCAAAAGAAATGAAAACATATACTCACACAAAGACTATTTGTGTGAGAATATTTATAGCAGCTTTATTTAAAATGCCAAAAACCAGAAACAACTCAAATGTCATCAACTGGTTAATGGATAAATAAGTTGTGGTATATCAATAAAACAGAGTACCACTCAGCAACAAATAGGAATGAATTAATGACAAACACAACAACATGAATGAGTCTCAAAAGCATTATGTTAAGTGAAAGAAACCAGATACAAAAGCTTCTTACTGCTAGGCATTCTGGAAAAAGCAATACTATTGGGACAGAAATCATCTCAGTGGTTACCAGGAGCTGGAGTCTGGGGAAGGGGAATGACACTGAGGGAACTTTTTGGATATCTTGACTATGGTAATGTTTACCCAACTGTATACATAGTTATCAAAACTCATTTAATTGTACATTTTTAAAGAGTGAATTTTACATTTTATAAACCATTGCTTGAAAAGCCTCACCTTAAATATCACTACAGTGCTTAGAGATGCATTTATAATTAGTACAATTGTAAAGAATAGCAAGGAAATGATTACTGTGAAAGTCTGGATAATGGTTACCTAAGGAGAAAGAGATGTGTTGGGTGGTGGTGAGGAGCACATAGGGTTCTTCTGAATTGCTGGCAAAATTCTGTGTTGATCTGGCTGCGGTCACAGGGTGTTTGCTTTATATTATTTGTTAAACTCTGCATTTTTATTTTTATTTTACTTTTACTTTTCTTTATGTATATTTTAATAACAAAATATATTAAGGTTAAAAAACAAGCAATAAATAAGTATTTTTTTATTCAGTCATAAAATCTCATAAAATAGCTCTTTCACTTTTGGTAATAAGGTCCTACCAGAAGATTTCTCCAAAGAAAATAACTATAAAACCTGGGCAAATTACAAAGAACAACTCCTTGAATGCACTGGAGAGTAGTCAGAAGTAGACCTAACTCGGTGGGCTACAACCTTAGAGGAGAGGAGAAGTATATGAAGTAAGTTCACCAGTCTTGTAGCTTTCAGCCTGGGGCCAAGTACAGTCTAACGGAAAATCTGGAAACCAGAAAATGGATGTCAAGGAGCCATGGCGACTGAAGAGAGTGAGTGAAACCCAGAAGGGAAGGAAGAGATCTCCAAATTCTTTCTAGCCACACCTCTGACTGACTGCTCAATTACACACGTGTGAAACCGATTCAAAGGAGCTCAGCAAAATGCAGATGATTTGAACTGAGACTGGAACCAATTTCATATCCAACAATCTAACCAATGTAATTGCCTGTTCATATTTAACCAATTTAATTACCTGTCAAAACAAATATAACACTTCTCACTAGAAAACAATCTTTATCACGTATTTATTGGATGCCAACTATGTGTCAGAAATTATGCTATATATTACGGATATACTAGTAAGCAAGATAAAGTTCTAGTCATCATGGAGGTTACAGTCAAATAGAGAAGACAGACAAGAAGGAGAACAAAAATTATTAAGTGTTTTGATAGGGGAAGTAGAAGGAATGCATGACAGATTTACTTTCAATAAAGCTTTCCACAGGTTCTAAACAGGCAAAACCAAAAGAGAAGAGTATTTTAGGCAAGGCCTTAAGGTAAAATAAATGGCACACTCAAAAAACTGAAAGAAACGCGGTATGATTGGCATATATACAGAAAGAGAAGAATGACAAGAGATGACATTAGTGAGTTCAGTCAGGGACCAAGGGACTGAAGAGCCAAGCCAAGGAGTTTGAACTTAATTTTAAGAGCAATGATTAGCCTGTGAAAGATTTTCAAGCAGAGAAATGATAAGTTCCAATCTGCATTTTAGAAAAGTCCTCTTGACTACAAGCATTGGAGAGGATGTGGAGGAAAAGGAACACTTTACTGGTGGGAATGTCGAATGGTGCAGCCATTGTGGAGGACAGTTTGGCAGTTCCTCAGGGAACTAACTATAGAATTGCCATATGATCCAGCAATCCCATTGCTGGGTATATATCCAGAATTGAAAGCAGGAACACGAACAGATATATGCACACCAATATTCACAGCAGCATTATTCACCATTGCCAAAAGTTGGAAGCAATCCATCAACAGATGAATGGATTAGCAAATTGTGGTAAATACATATAATGGAATATTACTCAGCTGTAAGAAGGAATGCAGTATGAACACACGGGGTAACATGGATAAATCTTGAAGACCTTGAATGAAGTAAGCCAGGCACTGAAGGACAAATAGTACATGACTTCACTAATAAGGAATTAAGTAAACCGAGCAGGCTCACAGAGCTTGAGTCTGGAAGGTAGGTTTATAGGAGACAGAAAGGGAGTAGACGGTTGTGAGCCAATGCCCATATGGGCAAAATCTATGGTAAGGTAGGAAAGGTGTCATTGTGCAGTCGATGAGTGTGACAGTGGTGCAGTGATGCTATTGGGTTTGGCGGTGCTGGTCTGTGAGGGGGTTAGGGTGGAGGGGTTGGGTGGGACTATCCATGGAACTGGGGGAACGGATGAGGGAAGGAACAGGTGAACTCTGGGGATTTGCAGGTCTGTGGTTAAAACTACAATGTTGGGGATGTTCTTTTGGAAAATATGGCAGGGAAGGGTTTCTGGTGTAGAGTGTTGGATGTGGGGGGGAATGCATATAGGACAGGGCGCACCTGGGGCAGGCTTCTATGGAATATGTCATAGTGTGTTATATCAGTGGGTGGAGACCCACAAAATAAACTACAAAATATTAAACTTCCATCCTGGGGAGTCATGCTATGTTCTCAAATGGAGGGACAAAAGTCTCTCAAGAACATAAGCAGTGCCTAATAAAAGAAAACAGACCAATATGTCAAGCCCTCAATATTATTGCAAGTAACTATGAATCCTATTCTTCAAAAACTGAAACTTAATGGTTACCATAGGTCCTGATGGGAGGAGGAGGGAAGAATAGAATAGATGGAACATAGGGCATTTTTAGGGCATTAGAATTGTTCTGCATGATCTCGCAATAATGGATAAAGGCCATTTTAAATTTCGTCAAAATTTATAAAGCATATGGTCCAAAATGTAAATCATAATGTAAACCATTGACCATGGTTAGTAGCAATGTTTCAATATTTGTACATCAATTGTAACAAATGTACCATCCATACGTAAAGTGTTATTAATTGGAGAGCAGGGAAAGGGGAGAGGGCATTTGGTATATGGGAATTTCCTATATTCTCTATGTGACTTTTCTGTAACCTAAAGCTTCTTTGAAGATAAAATGATAAAAAAGATACTGGGGGAATATACAGAAGAAAATCTCACTGTACATACAAGACAAAAGATCTTAAAACGATGAAAGACATATTGTTTAAAAAAGATTATTATAAATTTTTTATTTTTTATATTTTTATATGTTTTTTTTTCTTTTATAAGTTATTTTTTAAGCTATCATTATTTCATTTTCTTATTATTTTTATTTGGTTATTTTCTTGGCTTCATCTTTGGAGAGGTTTTGGATCCCAGAAGGGTCACAACTGTGGCAGGGGAGGAACACTGGTGCGCGTTGTCAGTGATAGGTGATGCACGGGAGGGGGCCCATCTGAGGCATGCCTCTGAGGCATATGAATGTGTTCAAGTGTTCGTGGGGCATTGTCGTAGTGGGTGGAGATCCACAGTACAACCAAAAGAATATTGAATTCCCATCCTGTGGAGTTCTGATACATTCTCTAATGGGACAGCAAGAATACCCCTAGTACAAGGGCAGTGCCTAGGTGAAGGAGGACAGACCATTGCACCAGGCCCTTGATATTGATGATTGTACTTATAAATCTTTTCTTTGAAATTGAAACTTAGCCTGGTATTATGTGTTTCCTAAGAGTTCTGAGGACCTCCTTGTTGCTCAAAACTGGCCTCTCTCTAAGCCAAACTCAGCATATAAACGCACCACCTTCCCCCCTGCAAGGGACATGACTCCCGGGGTTGAGCTTCCCTGGCAATGAGGGATTATTACCAAGCGCCAACTAGCAATGCATCTGGAAAAAGACCTTGACCAAAAGGTGGAAATGGTAAATACAAACGAGTTCTTATGGCTAAGAGATTTCAAAGCGAGTCTGCAGGTCATTCCAGAGGTTACACTTATGCACATCTCAGCAGGATCTCATTGACTGCCACAGTAAATATTGCCTCAAATAGCAGGGCTCCTGAGGGCTCTAGAGACATCCAGACACTATAGGCAGGGCAGACAGCTCAGGAGTTTGGTGTCCTGCCAGTGGGCCTTACCTTGGAAGTCATGCTCCCCAGTGTGACAGAGTTGGACTCATTTGTGGTTTCCCTTACACATGGCTCTTCTGCTCCTTCTATTTGAACCTATAGTTAGTACTATACTTGATAGGTATATGTCCAAGAGACTTAAATCTTTGGTCCATCCATGTGCCAGTTGGGCCCTCAATCTCAGCAGGGTTGCAACACCTACTCTCCAGTTCACTGGACCCAACCAGGACAACAAACAAGGTGATGATGATGGACAATACCCATTCCAAGGAACAGAGAGCGTCTGCAACTGCAAGCAAGAGAGTTCCATCCATCTGCCCCATGAGATCTAAGCCCCCTCTCAATTGGAGGCAGAGTGGGCATCACTATCCCCAAATCATCAAGAATAGGGAATGAACAATGGACTAAAGTAGACCTACTATTATTCTACTATAGACTTATTATTCTAGCAATGGGAGAACTTTTATCATTGATGTGGAAGCAGTGGCCATTGGAGATTCTGAGGGGAGAGGGAAAAATAGGTGTAATATGGGGGCATTTTCAGGACATTGGAATTGTCCTGCATGATGTTGCAATGATGGATACAGACCATTATATATTTTGTCATAACTTATAAATTGCACAGGACAGAGTGTAAACTCTAATGTAAACTATAACACACTTAGTGGCAATGCTCCAATATGTGTTCATCAATTGTAACAAATGTTCAATACTAATGAAGAATGTTGTTAATGTGGAAAAGTGTGGGAGGGGTAGGGAGTGGGGCATATGGGAATCCCCTATATTTTTTATGTAACATTTATGTAATCTAAAGTTTCTTTTAAATAAATAAATAAAAGACAAGTCCTCTTGACTGCTATGTTAAATAAGAAATGAGAAAAGCAAGGATAGGGCAGGAAGATCATTTAAGAAGCTGTTTCATAATTCCAAAAGAAAAATGATAACAACCTCATTTAGTTTAGGAGAAGTGGGGAAACAGAGACAAGGAGGCATTTATAAGACATTTAAGAGTTGAATTCATGTGAATTTCAGCAGTGCTGGGATGAAAGATCATCAGTCCAGTTTTGGACATGCTAAATTGTAGATGTTTGTGAAAAATAAAAGCCAAGTTACACAGCATGCAGGCAGATATACAGGCATGAATTTTAGGAGAGAGATCTGTTCCAAAGACAGATCATAAAACTCTGTGTCTTAGGTGAAAATGGATTACTTAGTCTCCCTGGAAATCTGAAAAATGGCAGGTATTAATGCTTTAACCAGAAGAAAACCCAATCAACATATTAGGAGACTTTTGTATATTGAAACTTCTAATTTCAATAGCAGCAATCTACCTCTCTGAATTCTTAACTTATAATATATATTCCTATGCAGCCTACAGTTTTCTCATCTAAAAAACAAAAAGATTCTAATTACAAGACAAGCTTAGAGGCCTGGATGAGTTTTGAAAGCTGGGATAAAGTTTTTATATCACAATTGTAAGTGGGTGAGAGGGGGACAAATGGTCATTAAATACAATTTTTCACACACTTAGTACTCCCTTTAAATTTACTAGAGCTCCAACAAGTGACAAAAATGCAGAAGAAAAAAGAAACTGGAAAATAAATATTAGCTCAGAAAACAGCAACAGAATATTTTATTTCAAGCTTACCTTTCTCCTAAATTTTCAAGGGTTACATATTCATCCTTTCTCACAACTTCAAACTGCAAATGATAGAAAAAAATAGTCCTAATGTAGTTCAATTTTCAAAATTCTTTACTGTTACTTCCTAGCCTTAACATTTGATAAAAATACAGTGAGAATGAAACCTTAGCGAATATAAAATAAATAAAATAGAAGTAACAAGGCGAACTAACAAACTATAGTCCACCTTAAAATGTAGTTCTACTTTGCAATATTATAGGATTTAAATGCCAAATTTGAAATACAAAAGTGATATAAGAAATAAATAAGATACAGTTCTGTTTATAATGCTAGTCTATTTACTAAAACACTGAAAATTCGACAAGCTATTTCATTGTTTTAAAAATAAAATGGACACCAGTTGAATGTATTTTATATGACAGGTACTGAATGATGTTCTATTACTTCATTTAAAATTCTAGCTAGTGCATTTTATTTCAAGATCAGCTATGTTCATAGGATGATATTTATCACATAAAAAAGATTCATAAGATAAAATAGGATTTATAAGATAAAAAAGGATTCATAAGACAAAAAAAGATTTATAAAATAAAAAAGGATTGGGGAATGAACGATGGACTAAAGTAGATTTAATGTTATTCTACTATAGACTTATCATTATTCTAGCCATTGAAGAACTTTTATCACTGATGTGGAGGCAGTGGCCACTGGAGGTTCTGAGGGGAGAAAGCGGGAAAAATAGGTGTAATATGGAGGTATTTTCAAGACATTGGAATTGTCCTGAATGACATTGCAATGACAAATACAGGCCATTATATATCTTGTCATAACTTACAAAATTGTGCAGGAGAGAGTTTAAACTATAATGTAAACTATAATCCACACTTAGTGGCAATACTCTAATATGTGTTCATCAATTGTAACAAATGTATCACACTAATGAAGGATGTTGTTAATGTGAGAATGTGTGGGAGGGGTAGGGAGTGGGGCATATGGGAATCACCTACATTTTTTATGTAACATTTATGTAATCTAAGTATCTTTAAAATTAAAAAAAAAATTTTTTAAGTATATTAAAAAAAAAGATTCAGAAGTTCTAAAATTATTTTTAACCTTAGGTGGCAGAGAATTGGATTAATTGTCATCCCTGATTCATTACAAACTCTCCTCTTTGGTAAAGGTAAGACCTACAGGTATGTAACTACTTTTTAAATAGTATTATTCTTAAAGACCACTTAAATACTACTTTGGATAAATCATAGCAACAGAAAGGTAAGAGAGCTTAGTTACCAGTAAAGAGGATATGGTGAGAATCTTGTAATTATGGCCCCCAAATCTGTTTCAAGTCAAAAAATACCATTCCAGTGAAAGAAGAGAGAAAAAGATACTCACCAAAATTTTAGCAATTCCAGGTATATCACACTGTAGCATCCTTACCATGTCACCTGTACATCCTTCCTTCAAACATTTTCTCCCACTAAAATTCTATATTATTAATAGAAAGAAAAAAAAACAATAAAGACAATAGAAAATCTCTGATGTGCAAGTCTGATTACATTTACATAGGGTTAGAAGTGGATATAGACGTAAATGGAAAGATGAAAGATATGAATAAACAATGGAGAGTTGGGTGTTCAAAGATGGTCCATTTTGCAATCCCTATCAAAATTCCAGCAGTTTTTCATGCAAAAATGTAAAAAACAATCTTCAAATTCATGTGGAGCTACAAAGGGCCTCAAATAGCCAAAAACATTTTGAAAAAGAAGAATGTTGGAGGATTCGAACTTCCCAATTTCAAATTATACTACAAAGCTTCAGTAAATAAAACAGTGTGGTCCTGGCTAAACACAGACATATAGACTAATGGAAAAGAATTGAAAGTACAAAAATAGATCAATGTATCAATAGCCAATTGACTTTCAACAAGGGTACTAAATACATGTATTGGGGAAAGAATACACTTTTCAACAAATGAAACTGGGAAAACCAGATATCCATATGCAAAAGAATGATGTTAGACCCTACCTCACACCATATGCAAATATTAACACAAAATGGATCAAGGACCTAAATGTAAGAGACAAAACTATAACACTCTTAGAAGATAACATAGGGGCAAATCCTCATGACCTGGGATTCAGTAATGGATTATTAGATATGACACCAAAAGTACAAGCAACAAAAGAAACAACAGATAAATTTGACTTCATCAAAATTAAAAACTTTTGTACTTTAATGGATATTATCAAGAAAGTTCAAGAAAGTGAAAAGACAACCTACAGAATGGAAGAAAAGAGTTGCAATCCAAGTATCTGATAAGGGCTTACTATGCAGAATATATATATATATAAAACCTTTGCAATGCAACAACAAAAAGACAATCAACCCAATTTAAAAATGGGCAAAGGGTTTAAACAGCCATTTTTCCAAAGAGGATATGCAAACGGTCAATAAGCATATGAAAAGATGCTCAACATCCTTAGCCATGAGAGTAATGCAAATCAAAACTACAATGAGTGGTTACACCCACAAGAAGGCTACTTTTTTTAAAAATGGAAAATAACAAGTGTTGGAGAGGATGCAGAAACACTGGAACTCCAGTGCATTTTTGGTGGGAATGTAAAATGGTGCACCCACTGTAGAAAGCAATATAGTGGTTCCTCAAAAAGTTAAACATAGAATTACTTATGATCCGGAAATTCCACGTCTAGGTATACACCTAAGAAAGTGAAAACAGGGTCCCAAGCAAACACTTGTACACCAATGTTTATGGCAGCATTATTCACAATAGTCAAAGGGAGGAAACAACTCCAGTGTCAATCAACAAATGAATGGATAAACAAAACATGGTACATATACACATTGGAATATTTTTCAGCCATAAGAAGGAATGACGTTCTGAGACATGCTACGACATGAGAGAAACTTGAAAAATTATGTTATTTATAGCAACATTATATTATTTATATTTCAGTGAAATATACAAAACATAAAGGAACAAATATTGTATGATGTCACTTATAAGAGATCTCTAGAAATAGCAAATCTGCAGAGAGAGAAAGTAGGTTAGAGGTAACCAAGGAAGAGAAGTAAGGCAGAAGGAGATGTGTATGTTTGGTGGATATGGAGTGTGGGCAAATAAAATTGAAAAAAAAAAAAGTCCATTTCATATATCAATGGCCTTCAAGTTTAAGGTACATGGTTGTACTTTTCTCTCTCATTTGCACTTCAAAATTTTCAAGTAGCTATACGGCAGCATAAAATGTATTCAATGCCCCAGGGAAAGCAACTGCAAATAAAATGGACTAATTAAATGAGCATAAAAAGGAATATTAAATTTCTATCAGATCTCTGAGGTTTCCAGGGAAGAGCAAAAATAAAAATATTGAGCCCTAACTCTCACTCTGATATTGTTATTTCCTTTGGTTAAGTTGCTTATTTTTTCCCCTTCTCTTTCTAAAAATGAATATGTTTGCCCCTACAAAGAAACTGACAAGTGTTTACAGACTGTTTTAAAAAGTGAATAATGCTTTACACAATGATTTTTACAGTTTACTCAAGTTCACCTATTTTATCTGTTAATCCTTGCAATAATCCTGTGAAGAAGATATGACTGCCCTCACTTGACAGCTTTGAAAAATCAATCTCAGAGAGGTTAACTTACCAGCCTAATGTAAAAACTGGCAAGTGGCTAAATCTAGACTTGAACACATATTTCCCAACTCCATATACAATGCTCTTTCTACTATTCCAAAATTGCTTTATAAGGGTTTTTTCTGTTGTCTGTGCAATATAGCAATACTATAGAAACAAACATTAAAGACCCAGTTTATGGTCATTAACTCACTAAAGAATAATTAATATAGAATTGGGTTTGGATTTTTACTTTAATTTTAATGGCAAAGAACTCAATTTAATTATATGACTTCAGGTAAACATAAATAATTCCAAATATATTTTTTGAAGACTATCAAATTTATCATTGTTCTCTACCCTTAAAATTGTATAATTACCTTTTCTGTGTTTATTAAACAATTATTCTCTGATTCTATGTCTATTAGGTAAATGTATGCAACAATACTGCTATTCTTAGACTATAAACTTGTGGAGGGAAAGGAACAAATTGATGGCAATAACAGAGCAAAGCAATTAGTCCAGTACCTCCTACAAAGAGTTATTTAATAAATGGTGATGATAATGGTGATGATAAATGAGGAGAGGTGAGGAGAACAGAATCAGAGAAATAGGAAAAGGAAAAAAGAGAGAAGAAAAAAGGAGAGAGGATGTGAAGAAATTGAGGGATGAGGACAGGGGAAAAGAGCAGAGGAAGAAATGCTGTAATAAAATTTTAAGAAGCAAGAACAAATAGAATACCTGATCATTTTCACCTGGATACTTTAAATTTTTGAACTTTTTCCAACAAATTTTGTGGAAATAAATACAACAGCTTTTACTGCACATTAACTGAAAAAAACCCTGGAAAAGAATAAAACTAAGTTGTTGATATGGAAATAGTAACACATGTAGATATAGAAAATACCACTTTGTCACTTTTTAAATTGTTTTGTAACTAAGTAAGTGCTACATGGCATTCAAATTCTTCAACTGATTACTGGTAATAAGATAACTTCAGAAGTCATTTTATGACATTAAAATCAGAAAAATTTGGACAGAGAAAAAAGAGGTGATAACTGTGAAGAAGTTGATGCAATATTTTCCATATGCTGTGTACAATAAAATATCAGAAACTCAGTGACCTTTGTAGAGCACATGCTGTCTACACACCGTTGTCTCCATTTTTTACCTTTCTTCTTTCCTCAAGCCCTAACTTTATTCCATTATTCCCTCAATCTCTTCTGTTAGCAACCACCAGACATCAAAATTTTCTGCCTTGGGGACAGATGGCCCCTGAGGTACTGTATTATCCAAGGGTACAGACTTGTTCTTTCCATTATGCCCTCCCTGGTAATTAAAGCCCTGTTTCATTCAGCAGTAGACTTCCTGCTGTACATGCTGTTGGGTCACTGGAACTCTGAAGTCTCCCCTGGAAACCTTAAGACCACATAACCATATCACCTAAACCAAGACTGAACTGGCCCTTTCCTAAGCACTGACCCTCACCAGGTCCACTTCCCAATCCCTATCTTATCATAACCAGTAAATTCTGGCTTCTCCTCCCCATATATCCCAGCTGCTATACACATTATGCCTTATAACTGCGATTTCAGTTATTTTACAGGCATGGCATCAGATTTTCACTCATAGTCACAATCCTCTCATCCTATCTTGTAATTCCCACAGTCTTATTCCGAGAGATCCAGAGAAGAACTAGACTTGAGGTACTCTGTTGAATTTCTTCAAATGAAGGTTGCCCCCACAAGGCTCATAGAAATGATAAACGTTATTACTTAGTAACATGATTCCTGAAGAGTGAAAATCTTTCACATTAGTAAATAAAATGCCACTATTGTCAATCTTCTAATATAATGTAAAGAATATTTTAGATCATTTTCACTGTATGCTTACAGAGATATTAGTTATAATTTAAGAGGTATGTGAATGTTACAAAAGCCTTAGCAAAACCAATTCACCTTTTTTATTGACTCACAGAACATAATTCCTGTTCAATTTGAATCTAAGTTCTCAGATGTAGTTAAACAACTTCTCAGCTACATTAATACTGTAATTAAATTACTCTTTTAAAAGAATATTTTGATGAATGGTAATATAATAATTTTCACTTAAGTTTAATTTTACAATTATATTTTAAAAAATACTTAGTTAACTTATAATACCTTATAATTGGTGTTCTTTAAGATGTCAGCTTCACAAGATCGCTCACAATCTAGATAACTGCAAACAGTCTGTCTCGTTATATTACTTTCAGATGTCTTGATAAAATTATTAAGAAGATTCTAGATTTAAGAAATGGAAAGAATTCTCATAAATTAGTAATATTAAATTCTGACCACAACACTCCCAATATTTTACCTTAGGTAATATATCTATTTCATATCCGTTTTTGAAGGAATTGTATATGGTCTTTTAAAAGACAATAATAGAACATATTTCCCTCAAATAAATAATAATACATAGACTTTAAATTAGGAATACTGGATTTCTTACTGAATATAAACATAGAAAAGGTGAGAAGTGTATGTTTGAAGCTATACCTCTCTTTACCATCCTTAATCTATAATAAAAACACCTGGCAGGCTCCTATCAAGAATTACCTACTCTGATATCAAAAAAGAGAGATAACAAATCACTGAGGTTGAGAAGAATCTTTGCTGGGACTGGCCCCCAGGACACCATGTTGGCAGTGAGACCACTGTAGTAGTGGAATATAACTATAATAAGCAGAAGTAGGGCACAGAAATATGCTTCCATGGTAGAGTTACAACTTGGAATGCATGTTCCCACTTTAAAATGATTAAAGACACATGAATATAAAAATTACTGATTTCAATATTCTTAGACAGTATTCATGAAAGAACAATTCTTGCATATCTTGGAGAAGATATCTGTGTCTTATACTTGGATATATATTTGGAACAATCAGATAAAAACATAAATCATTCAAACATGATTTTCATTTGGTTTTCCTAGAAAGTTAAAATGATTAAGTATATTGAACAGCTCTTTGAAGTCATTTAAAACAAATTTTCAATTTGTTTAAAGTATGAAACTACACACTTAAAATCTAAGACAATGTGGCTTATTAGAATATTCTACTTTATTGGAAAATTATTTCAAATATATTTCTATAGCCACTTTTTCTCTAAATAAACAAACTTTGACAACAAATTTGCCATAATTTAAACAAGTGATGCCTCTAAATATTTTTGAGCTTCTCTATCTATAGTATAAATAAACCTAGTTCTCTTGGGTTTATATTTTGGGTATACATTTTTAAATTGTCAATAATTATTGCCAGATGTTGAGTTCATTAGCCAGCCACTATTCATTTTTATCCTTGAGCTTCAATTAGTAAACATTTTTCTTCCTTTTGAGTTCTACCCAACCTATTTCATTTTCAGTCAAATATGTCAACAGCTCTAAAATCTGCCATTTATGGAAACAAACATTTCTTTTTAATCCAGGCCAACATGTATGTAAATTATGTCCTAAGAGAACTGGTGACTTCCTTTTATTGCTTAGAATGGATTATAAAATGTCCATATTGCTTTGGGAAGAGTTCAAGGAAAGAAATATTTCTTTCCTTTGTTTGAATCTCAAACTAGAGTTAATCTTGGGAATTGCTTCATATCAACAAGTAATTTGCATTCCTTGACAAAACCTAAGACAGCTCTGCTGCCCAAAACATTCCCTGTAATCCCACTCCCTTAATTCCTCCCTGATATGGAAAACTAGCATACTCTAAGGGTAAACCAGAAATATATATTACACTTATAAATAGAGAACCTTAAGTCATACAGAAATGACTGTTCTCTTTGTACAAGTGCAAATTGAAATATGGATCTGTCTTTCAGAGTTTGGTTATGATATGTCATATGTCTCCTGCATAGTTTCCTGGATTGGTTTGTAAAGCTTATGGCTAACAGCTCAGTTCAATATTTGTTGACAAGTAAATAGCCGAATTGAGTGACATCCTTGGAAAAAAATCTTCTAACACATGAAAATAATAAATTTTAGACCTCTGAAATTGAGTTTAAAGTAGTATGACCCAAAAAAAAAAAAAAAAAGTAGTATGACCATGTTGTTTAATTATTAAGTATTGTTCATAACTACTAAAGAACCCTCATAGCTTTTTGGCAAAAAATAATAATAATAAGATTCTTAGATTTAGAATAAATGAGTTTGACAGAAAAACTGACCTTGTTATTTGCCAAATATTTGTGGCCCAGTGTTAGAGATTTATGCTGAATAATACTGTTTTTGTTTAGAAATAAAACATTTAGTAGTTTATTTCTCCTAAAAACAAATTAAATGGAAGGGGCTCTGAGTAGCCAAAAAGATCTTGGAAAAGAAAAATGAATTTAGAGGACTCACACTTCCTAATTTTAAAACTTACAAAGCTACAGTAATCAAAACAGCATGGTACTGGTACAAGGACAGACAAAAAGACCAATGGAACTTAAATGAAAGTTCAGAAATAAACCTTCACACATCTATGACCAATTGTCTTTTGATAAGTGTGTCAAGTCCTCTCAAATGGGAAAGATAGTTTTCAACAAATGCTACTGGGAGAACTGGATATCCATATGCAAAAGAATGAAAGTGGACCCCTAGCTCATACCATATACAAAAATTAAGTAAAAAATGGATTAAAGACCTAAATATAAGAACCCAACTATATAACTCCCAGAAGAAAACATAGGGAAGGATCTTCAGCATCTTTTGTTAGGCAATAGTTTCTTAGACGTTATACCAAAAGCATGAGCAACAAAAGAAAAACAGAAAAATGGGACTATATCAAAATTTAAAAATTTTGTGCATCAAAGCACTTAATAATGAAAAGTAAAACAACCTACAAAAAATATTTGGAAACCACATATCCAATAAGGATTTCCTATACAGAATATAAAATGAAATAAAAAGAAACCCTACAATTCAAGACCAAAAAGACAAACTAATTTAAAAATGGGCAAAAAACTTGTATAGATATTTCTACAATGAAGATAAACAAATGGCCAATAAGCACATGAAAAGATCCTTGGCATCACTAGCCAACAGAGAAAAACCACAAGGAGATATCATGTCATACCCACTAGAGAGGCTACCATTATAAAAACGGAAAATAAGAAGTGTTGAAGAAGTAGTATAGAAAGAGGAACACTCGTTCATTACTGGCTGGAATGTAAAACTGTGCAGCCACTGTGGAAGAGTTTGGCAGTTAGTCAGAACTTTAAGTAAAGAATTACCATATGACTCAGTATTCCCACTTCTAAGTATATACGCAAATGAGTTGAAAGCTCAGACCCAAACAACAAATTTGAATGCTTATGTTCATAGTAGTATTGTTCACAATTGCCAAAAGATGGAAGTAACCCATATATCCATCAACAGATGAACAGATAAACAAAACTGTGTTATATACATACAATGGAGTATTATTCAGCTGTAAAAAAGAATAAAGTTCTGATTCATATTACATCATGGATGAACCTTGAAGACATCATGTTGAGTGAAATAAGCCAGACACAAAAGGACAAATATTGTATGATCTCACTGATATAAAATAATTAGAGACAACAAAATCATAGAGTCTGAAAATAGAACACAGGTTACCAGGAGCCTGGGTGGGGCTAGGAAATGGGGAGTTAATTATACGTTTGAATGTGGTTAAAAGGGAAATTTTAGGTTGCATATGTATTATTAGAATAAAAACTTTTATTCTAATATTTTACAACACAGTGAACCCTAATGTAAAGTACGGACTATAGCTAATCAAGTTTAATTATAATAATAATTGTTTCATCAATTATAACAAAGATACCACATTAACGCAAAGCATTAATAATAGGGAAACCTACATATGTTGAGGAAGAGTATATGGGAATTCTGCATATCCTGCATAATTTTTCTACAAACCTAGAGCTTCTCTAATTAAAAAAAAAGGAATGAATATGATTTTCAACCTATAAGTCTATGTCCAGTCAACACAGTGTACTGAGGATAAATTCTTTTGAGACTTTAAAGGTCTCAAAAAATTTACTTCCAAAGTATGCAGCCTTTCATAAGAAGCCATCGGAGGGGTTTCACAACCAAAAAAAGGGAGTAAGCCAAGAAAGAAGACAACTCAAGATCCAAGAAACAGACTTCTACACAGGAGAGAGGCGAAGGAAACATCCCAGATGAGAGTGAAGGGAAACCAAAGGACCAATTTAATAACATAATTATTGGTAGGATGGAGGAAGGGAAGTGTGTGAAAGGATCATGTAAGAGAGCTAAATCTTTGTTTTCCATAAAAGAAAATCTAAAGATAATACATAAAGGGGAGATAATGGTAATTTTAATATATATATATATGTAAATTTCAAAGGAAACTGCCTAGAGAGTTGGAAAAAATTGCCATTAGGGAGCAGAAATTGCTTGCAAGGGGATGGATTAGAGACATTTAAACTTTTGTTTTGTCTTCACATTATTTGGCTTTTTAAACTATATACATGTATAGAATAAAATAAAATTTACAAGAAATAAACATTTACTTAAAAAAGTTTTGATCATAAAGAAAAATGTTTAAAAAAGGAAGAAGAAAAAGAGTAAAATGAACAAAGCCAAGTAGGTACTGCTTTAGGCAGGGATGCAAGTTTAGTATTTTAAAATGTATAAAATGATTACTTTAAGTCAAAAGAAAAAGTCACAAGATTATCTTGACAAAAACCAAAAAAAGGAAATTGTCTACTTATTCTATTGGCTATGGAGAGCTACATATTAAAATAGTCAGGTGATGGGAAGCGGCTGTGGCTCAATCAGTAGGGCTCCCGTTTACCATATGGGAGGCCCCGGGTTCGGTTCCCGGAGCCTCCTGGTGAAGGCAAGCCTGCCTTCACGGCGTGGTTAGCTGACCCAGCGAGCACAAGCAGCAAGGGGGGGATAAATGAATAAATAAAATCTTTAAAAAATAAATAAATAAATAAATAAAATAAAATAGTCAGGTGATAGGCGATTTATCTGTGTGGGTTTTTGCCCATGTATTTTGAAACTATATTATTGGGTATATACAAATTTTGAGTTGTTATAGCTTCCTGAAGAATTGAATCTTGTATTTTTATGAAATGTCCCTCTTTATTTTGAGGAATGTTTTTGGCTTTAAAGTCTACTTCGTTTAATATGAAAATAGCTATACCAAGTATCTGGTTGAATAACAAGTTTTTCTAAACTTTTACTTCAAACATTTTTGGATCATTATTATTTTAGCTGTCTCTTGTAAGCAGTATATACTATGGCTTTGTTATTGTTGCTGTTTTAATCTCACCCAGAAAAAAATGCTAATTTTTATCTTCTATTTGGAACATTTAGTATATCCACATTTAATGTCATTACTGATATATTTGAATTTAAATCTACTATATTCCATCAGTTTTCAATTTATCCTGCCTATTCTATGTTCCCCTTTCTCTCCTTACTTTCTTTTGAATTTATTATCTCTAATTATTCTATTTTGCTGCTTCATTCCTCTAGAGGTAACAGTCTTTTACTATACTTTTAGTGGCTATCCTAGAGATAAACATATCCATCCTTGACTCTCAACGTGGAAATTCAACATCCAGTAATGATTTTTCAAAAAGACTTATCCTATTATTATAACACATTTTTTACTTTATGTAATAAAGAATACCTATTTCAAATCATGAATGAACATATAATTGTACCTGAATATTAGAGGAATTGCCATTAAAATTAAGACAGAAAAAAGAATGTCCAAGATGGCCAAATATATTTTATATTTTCTCCAGAAGTTTATGAAAATAGTAAGAAAGTAATAGTGAAAATTTACTATTGTTTGTAGATGATATAACTTTTCACTTAAAAATTATCCAAGAAAATCTATCAAAATTCAGTTTGCTCTAAATAAGAGAATCAAATGAACTACTTAGCTAAAAATAAATAAGTAACCAATAAACTAAATAAAAGTCATCTGCTTTAGCCCCATATAAACAGGCTACAAAATATAATGTTAAAGGAACTATTCAGGCTATACATACCCACACATATATATCTAGTTAGTTAATAAAAATATATAATAGTAAGCCTAAGAAATGTGCCAGTCTAGGATGAATAAAACTTTGCTAAAAATGGTGATATGTATGCACATAGAAGGAAAGACTCAATATTTTCACAGTATGCCAATTTCTCTCAAATATTAATTTATAAATTTGCAACAATTCCAACTGATAATCCCAGAGGGCTTTTCAGAGAACTTTGATAATGATCCTAAATTTCATCTAGAATAATAAACAGACATAAAGTATCAAAAAAGTTTGATGAAGAATAAAAAGGAAGACTTCAAATTGACATTACTAAAACATATTACAAAGCTAAGATTTAAAACAACATGAAAATGCCGTAAGAAGGGACTGACATAAATAGAACTGAAAAAAATGCACAGAAATACTTAAAACCCTACATAAGTATTTGGCTGATTTCAAGATGGGGAAATCCTTTCTATCTCCAAAGTTAGAAACCATATAGGAAGAGAGTGATAGATTGAATCTATCATAAAAATTAAACATCTGTATTTTGCAAAAATCAAAGTAAAACAAAAACAAGCCAACAACAAGTAACATTAAATTAATTAAAAAGAAGATAAACTAGGTAAACAGTGTTGCAAAACCTGACAGATATAAAATCTGACATAAGTAAAACTTCTGGGTAATCGTTACCTTTTGGGTAACTTTTTATCCATCTGATAAGCCATACTGGTCTTTTTTATTTATATTTAATTTATATTGTTCAAACATTTAACAGATAGTTGTACTTCTGTGAATTGCCTAGTTGAGTCCTTTGCCCATTTTTAAATTGGCATTTTCATCTTTTTCTTATTGATTATAATGGTTTTTATATATTGACAATTTTAACCCTATATATGTCAGGTTTTACAACACTATTTCCCTAGTTTATCTTCTTTTTAATTAAAAGGTACACAAAAGGTAACAAATACTCAGAAGGTATAGGGAAATGGAAACCTTCATATTCTATCTTGAAAATGTAGAGACGGACAAACTTTCTGAAAGGAAATTTGGAGAAATATGTCAACAATTTTATAAGTGTGTGACACTTGCTTCACAATTCCACCTCTAGAACTTTTCTTCTAAGGAAATGATCTGAGAAATGTGCAAAGATCACCTTATATAATAGTGAAAACTGGAATATTTAGGATAACTAAATGAGCAGTAGAGCAGGGAATTGGTTAAGCAAATTAAAGCACAGTTAGATGATGGACTATACAAAAATCATATTACATAACAATTTTATTACTGGGAAAATCACCATATTATAAAATTCAAGACTACAAATCACTGCATATAACATCATACCAATTTAGTAAAAATAAAGGGTATCAGTGTTTATGTGTATGTGTGCGCCTGTGTGTGTACGTTTGTCTGTAAAGACATAAATGAAAATGTTAACAATGTTTTTTCTTTTGTAGAAAGATGGATGAATTTTGCTTTTATCTTTGGGCAATTTTACATTTTCCAAGTTTTCTAAACTAAACATTTATTACTTTTGTCATTTAAAGCAACAACAAAAACAATGGTAAATATAATTAGAAAAAAGAAGTTATTATGTTTGGCTCTAACCATGTGCAGTACTTGACTAGTACTGCTACTAACTTCCTTGGTATTTAGAAATGCTCATACAGCTCCCCATTTCTCTCTACTTGTTGAATCATACTCCCATTCTATACTAAGTACTGGAATCAATGTTGTTTCTTACATAAAAACTAATTTCCAATAAAAGAATTTGCTTGCTATTGAATATTACATAGTTGGTATAAACTACAGTTTTATCAAAATTGATTCTAATTAGTCACAGTTGAAAACATTACAAATATGTTATTTTTAAATGATTTCTTACTTTAAAAGTTGTAGGTAATTCTTCATCTTCTGTAGGCTCTATGTCAAACCAATGATCATTTGTATTTTCTATTTCTTGTAAGCTTTTATGAAATTCTAGCAGTCCTCCATTATATCTGCAAGGCATTTTAAAATAAGGTTCATTTGAATGGGACTCTGGAACTGGATAATACACCAATAATACAACAAATAACCCATTTTTGTGGAAAGCTGGGTAATAACTTGACCCATGCTATAGAAATACAAATACTAGAGAACTCTCACCTGTGGTATACTGGAATGAAATAAAAGTAGAAGGAGAAGCAGTAAGTTATGTAGGTAGATCAAGCTTGAACAATATAGGGCCATGGTAATTAAAGAGGTTATAGTGTTGGTTGGCTTTTGTTAACTGTCTCAGAAGTCTTGAAGAAAAAGAATAACAGGCATAAGTCAGTCAACTAAAGCCTTTAAGAAACCCTCATCTCTTATAGTCATTAAGATAGTCTTTGCTGAAAATCAGGCCCAGATTTAATCATAAGATAAGTAACTTTAAGAGACTAAATGCTGAATGCACAGCCTCAAGACTACAATTGTCAACTCAAGACACACTGCTAAATCAAGCCCAGGTTTAATCATAAGGTTGAATAACTTCAAGAGACTGAATGCTGAACGCACAGCTTCAAGACACACAATTGTCAACTCAGGATACACAGGTCTCTATGGTAGTAGCATTTTAAGAGCCCTCACTTTGTCTGGCTGTAAGGACAGACTATGCTGAAAATCAGGCTCAAGATTTAATCATAAGAGTAGAACAACTGCAAGAGACCAAATGTATGGCTTTGATGGGACTATGCTATGTCCGGGCTTTGACAGGGAAGAAGTAGGTCCTGAGATCTGGAATGGGGAAATTTAAATGCATGTTCTTAGAAACACTGAATCCCTAAATCCCCCTGAACCTTTTGGCTGGCAAACGCCTCTTCCTTGCTAGAGGAAAGCAGCCTCCCTTTGCTTATGGATCATGTGAAAATATAATTTGAGGTGGATATCTCAAAAGATGATGCTGTTCCTCCTCTACCTCCTCTCACTACCTTCAGACCAACCAATCTAGGGTCAGGTATAAGCAGAATTCAAGAGGGAAAACAAAGTTTTCCTCAGGAAGAAAAAGCTTATTCATAATAAGAAGTGCAGAATCTAACTAGCATATACTGGCTAGAACTTGTGTGGGAGTGGAACTTAAGACTGCTGCATCAATGGACAAATATAAGGTTAGAAAAGGAAGTATTTATTGATATGGGACAACTCTTCCATAATTCAGGATTTACTTTCTTAGCAAGGAAACGTGGAGCCAGTCCTAACATACTGTTGAGATGGCTCCTTGAAGCTTGGACACAATGGCCTATAGTAAGTGAGGTGGAGGGCTGCAAATTTCTTGGCAGAGTAAAGAAGGGGTTAGAAGGTTCAAGGGGATGGAAATGTTAGAAGTGATTTATTTTGCAAGACCACAGAATCCAGCACCAAACTATATTCTCTGAAAAGGCCCACAAGACACTCCACTCATTAATACAATAAGGAATACAGAGTGAGAAGGACACCAGTCTCTTTGAAAAGTCAGTGAAGTTGTCTTCTATAGGCCAGAGATAAAAATAAAAGATGTTATCATACAACCGGGCTTTCTAGTGTTAATGATCTGGAAAATGTATTCTTTCCAATACACATCAGTAAACAGAATAAAAAGTAGTTTTCACATTGAAGGGAAGGGCAGCAATACTCATTCATGTTCTTTGTCTTATCTTAGGGCCATGTTAATTCTCCTACTCTGTCACAATATAGACCAAACAGATTTTGATCATTTTGACGTTCTGCAAAACATTACACTATATTGATGAGATCATGCTAATCAGACCTTGTGAACAGGAAGTGGGAAGTCCTCTGGATAGCTTAGTAAAAACATACATGCCAGGAAGGATAAACCCTGCAAAGAATCGGGGACCCACAACGTAGGTGATGTTTTTTGGAATTCAATGGTTGGGCCCAGCAAAAGTCCTTCATAAGAAATCACACAAGTCAACTTTGACTAATTCATCTCAGACAAACATTTTTTCTTCAGGTAGACTTCTGATTCCCAGAACCAGGCTGGGGCTACACTATAGAGTTTGCTCACTGCATTTTCCTTCATAGGTCTTAACCACATTTCAAAATTGATGATTTGTATGACTGTTTATTTGATTAAGATCTATGTCCTTCACTGTACTGTCAGTTACATGAGGTCAGGAACTGTCTCTTTTGTAAACCATTGTATCCAAAACACCTAGCACAGTGAATGGAATATTATAGATGCCTAGCAAATAAAATGAATGAATGATGCTAAAACAAATGGCTAAGGATCTCCACATAGGAAATGAACAGATAGTCAATATAGGTTCCCCTGTCCAATTCCACTTTCTCAGCATTTGGACCCTTTCAACTCTTTATGAACAATTTATATCTTAAAAACCTTTTCCAAGTCAGTGGTGACAATTAATTAAACACTAAGCACATACAACATCCTTAAGAGGTAGCTACTATTATTAGGTCCATTTTACAAACAAGGAAAAAAGTAAAACTCAGTAGCATTAACTTTCTTAGGATCATAGATTAGGTAGGTGGTATAAAATACATCTGAAAAAAAAAATACATCTGAACCCAGATTAGCCGATATTCCTAATGTCTATGCTATACTGCCTGCCTCTCATTGCCATGGCCTGTTAAGTTTGATATTTAATATTCTCAAGTACATTAAAGAAATGATTACCTATAGAAATAGGTGAAGAAGAAATGATCAAACCAGTAAAGCACAGATGTCATAATCCCTGGTATACCATGCAAATTTCATTTCCATTTCATCATGTTGAAAGTCAACAGGCAAGATTAACCCATTCATTAAAATTCTTACCTCTTCTGAGCACATCGAATTAAACCACGTCCAAAATAAACTAATGACATAAAGTTTTCACAAATTTCATTTTCTTGGATCACCATCTTCATCACCAGAAATTTGCTCTCAGCTTCTGTATAATCCTGTAAAAACATAAAACTATGTTTATCTGATATGAAAATCATTTTCTTCTTTTACAATTATTTCTCAACTTGGAGAAATTGGGGCAATTTTAAGTCATCCAGACATTTGGTCATTTACTCAAAGTTCTAACCCAAGCATCTCAGTATATGTGACCACAAAGATAATGTTGTCAGTGCTTAAAATATTTATTTACAAAAAGAATGTATATCTTCTTTAATCAATGTTTCAAAGTGAAAATTTTTTTAAAAAAAGATTTTTAGCTCTAAAACTGGCAAATATTACTAGTCAAATAAGGGATTTTCTGATGACTCCTGGAGCAAAAGTCTTTATAATTCTACTTAATATTTCAAATATAAAATAAGTGACTTTTGACCATAAATATAAAGTCAATTTAGGGGCAGCACTACCTTCATTATAAACAGTACAAGTTTTGAAAATAAAGATCAAGATCAGTTCTAAACAGATGTTTCAGTTATAACTAATTATAACTATAATTATGTGATTATAATTATCATTATATTGCACTTATGTAGTTATTGTAATAATTATTATAATTTCCTCCTGGGAAAAAATAAGTAGAAAAAATTTGAATGGCTTTTCTAAAAAATATTCTCTATCACATCACATTAAACAATTAGCAATACATGAATTTACACTAAAAATCTTTTCAGTTTGGGTGTTTATAAAGTCTACTTCACCTAACTAACAAGTCATATTTACACACTTAATTCATGAAGCAGGTGGAGGTTATAGATTTGAGAAAAGAAAAAACAAAAGAAATACCAAGGCTATAGAGAAAATATGAGAAATTATTAAAAATCAGAAAAAGAAAAAGAATGAAATTTGAAAAGGCCCTTAGAAATCATCTAGTTAAGTTCCAGATTTCTACTTATTTATACTTCACTTTATTCCACAAAAATTGAGGTAAACTCATAGTTTACAAAAGAGGTAGGTAAGATTAACTCCAAAGAGATTAAACAACACTAGGAAATACATTTAAATGTAATGTATGAAAGAAAGAAGCTAAGAAATTTTCTGTTGTATACAAATGATAAGCATTTAAAAGATAATGTTAAAATAACTAAAGTTTTAAGCTAATATTAACAGCTTCCTATTATATATTTTCAGGTTCACTACATAATCTCTGGCATAATTACTCTAAATTAGAAGTATATGTCAGAAGAGTCACTGAATGTTTTCAATTTTTAGAGAATGTTAAAAATAAAACTTTTAATTTGTTAAAATGAAGTAAATGTATCCAAAAAGATTTATAAGGGGCAAATAACACATGCTACATACCTCTTTCTTTCCTCTTTCAGTGAGAGCTACTCCATACAAAAATAGTAATGTCAAATAATAACCAATATTAATCTGGTGTGCCTAAAAAGAAAAATTGTATTTTAATTAACTATTTAGACTAAGTGACTTTTCCAGTATAGCAATTGTAATTAAATATACTAGGCCATTTAATAATTATTAAAAATAGTAAAATATATATGCATTATTATCAATCATCTAAGAATAACTACAGACATACCTCATTTTACTGTGCTTTGTTTTATTGTACTTCACAGATGTTATATTTTTTCACAAGTTGAAGGTTTGTGGCAACCCTGTGTCAAGCAAGACTACTGGCACCATTTTTCCAAAAGCATGTACTTACTTCGTGTCTCTGTCACACTTCAGTAATTCTCGCAATATTTCAAACTCTTTCATTATTATTATATTTGTTATGGTGATCTGTGATCAGTGATCTTTGATGTTACTATTGTAATTGTTTTAGTGCACCACAAACCCCACCAATATAAGTCGGCAAACCTAATAAATGTTATGTATGATCTGACTACTCCACTAACCAGCTGTTCCCCCATATCCCCTCCCCCCTCGGGCTTTCCTTTTGTCTGAGATACAAAAATATTAAAAGTAGGTCTATTAATAACTCTGCAATGGCCTCTAAGTGTTCGAGTGAAAGGATGAGCTGCACATCTCACTTTAAATCAAAAGCTAGACATGATGAACTTAGTGAGGATGGCATGTCAAAAGCCAAGACAGCCTGAAAGCTAGGCCTTTTGTGCTAGTTAGCCAACTTATGAATGCAAAGGAAAAGTTCTTGAAGGAAATTAAAAGGGCTACTCCAGCGAACACAAGAATGATAAGAAAGTGAAACAGCCTTATTGTTGATATGGAGAAAATGTTAGTGTTCTAGATTGAAAATCAAACAAGCCCCAAGATCCACTTAAGCCAATGCCTAATCGAGAGCAAGACCCTAACTCTCTTCAATTCTTTGAAGGCTGAGAGAGGTGAAGAAGCTGCAGAAGAAAAGTTTCAAGCTAGCAGAGGCTGGTTCATGAGGTTTAAGGAAAGAAGCCAACTCCTTAACATAAAAGTGCAAGTTGAAGCAGCAAGTGCTAAGATAGAAGCTACAGCAAGTTATCCAGATGATCTAGCCAAGATAAATGATGAAGGTGGCTACACTAAATAACAGATTTTCAATGTAGATGAAACAGCCTTCTATTGGAAGACGATACCAACTAGGACTTTCATAGCTACAAAGGAGTAGACAATGCCTGGCTTCAGAGCTTCAAAGGAGAGGATGGGTGACTCCCTTGTTAGGGCTAATGTAGCTGGTGACTTTAATTTGAAGCCAAGGCTCATTTATCATTCTGAAAATCCTAGGGCTACTCTGCCTGTGCTGTGTAAAAACAACAATAAAGCCTGGATGATAGCACATCTGTTTACAACATGGTTTACTGAATATTTTAAGCCCACTTTTGCTCAGAAAAAAAAAATCCTTTCAAAATATTACTGTTCATTGATAATGCATCTGGTCACCCAAGAGCTCTGATGGAGATGTACAACGAGATGAATGTTATTTTCATGCTTGCTAACATAACACCCATTCTGCATCCCTTGGATCAAGGAGTCATTTAGACTTTCAACGCTTATTATTTAAGAAATACATCTCATAAGGCTATATGTGCTATAGATAGCAATTCCTCTGATGGATCTGGACAAAGTAAATTGAAAATCTCCTGGAAAGGATTCACCATTCTAGATACTATTAAGAACATTTGTAAGTCTCCTTTATGGTCTCCTTCACTTAGTATAATATGTTTTTTTGTCTGATATTAACATTTTGTAGTATTAACCTACATTTTTTTCAGCTTCAAAGAAAAACAGTCTTATATATTCATTTCACATAATATATTTAGTTCATTATAGTGCAATCATATAGTATTTGTCCTTTTGTGTCTGGCTTGTTTCACTGAACATAATATCCTCCAGGTCCGTCCATGTAAAGTGGAGTACTACATATTGTATGATTCCATTTATATAAAATGTAAATATAAATCAATTTATAAAGATGAAATCAGATTAGTGGTTATGTATGGCTGGGGGAGGAATGCTAATGGGTGTGGAGTCTTCCTTTTCGGAGTAATGAAATTGCTCTAAAGTTTTTGAAGTGATGAATAAACAACTCTGTGATTATACTAAAAATCATTGATTATACACTTTGAATTGTATGGTATGTGAAGATATCTCAATAAAACTTCCTACAAATAAATAATTGTGCAAAAAGAGCAAGAAATAGCAGCTATGTACAGCAGGGGAGACAGAGAGATTGAGAGACTGAAATTTTCTTGTTTGCTTGTCTGTTTTTATTATTATTGAAATAATGAAATGCTCTAATAATTATTAAAGTGATGAACACACAACTATGTGATTATACCAAATACCATTGATTGTACACTTTGTATGCTTTATTAATATGTATCAATAAAATTGATTTGTTAAAAAAATAAAGAACATTTGTGATTCATGAGAGGTCAAAATATCAACACGAACAGGAGTTAAAAGAAGCTGATTCTAACCCACACAGATGACTTTGAGGGGTTCAAGATTTCAGGGAAGAAGTCACTGCAGATGTGGTTGAAATAACAAAAGAACTAGAATTAGAAGTGGAGCCTGAGGATGTGAATGGCATCAAAATTTTTTACATTAAACCTTCAAAACAATTCTCATTCTATCTCCCTCATTATGTATTATTTTAGGTATCAAATACACTTTAGATAGTAATGTAATGAACAGCTAAGTATCTACTATCTATTTTAAAAATATGGTTATCTATTAAATCAAAGTCTTACTCAGCACATGTGGCCTTTGTTTTAACATGATAAACATAAAGATTATCACTCCTTCAATGAAAAATTAAAATACTTGGATATTTCCTTCACTCAAAAATTGTCTATGCAAAATTATAGAGATGGAAAACAGATTAGGGATTAGAGAGGGTAGAAAGAAGAGTGATAGGTGTGACTATAAAGGGGTAGCCTAAGGGAGATTTTTGTGGTGAAAGAACAGTTCTTTTACCTTGATAGCAGTGGTGTTTACACAAATATAGCATATGATAAAATGGCATAGACGATACACACCTGTGCAGAAAAAAGTTAACACCAGCTGGCCTGAGTCAGCTATCCTTGGAAAGACATGCTTGCAAGACTGACCCTTGCCCTGGCTGGCATATGGCAACTTGGACTTAGGGAGCATTCCCATGATTCCCTAAGTGATGAGGGTGACTCCCTGTGTCTACACTGTTTGTGCAAAGAGAAGATTCTAAACACCTGCTTTTCTTATGCGAGTCTGGAATTTTGGCATGTGCTAAGCAGAGGGAGCCTATGTGAGCAGCTCCCAACAGAAATGTTGTCAGCTGAATTCTAATGGGCTTTCCTGGACAGAATCATCACTCACATATTGCTGAATTTTTGTTGCTGGGGAAAAAGTGTGCTTTGAGTGACCCTGCATGCAAGGGAAAGAGCATATGGATTTCTCCAGGCTCTGCCTATATCTTTTCTCTCTATGATCTGGCTGTATATCTTACCTACATCACTGTAATAAATTTTAGTCATGAGTACAACTACACGCTGAATTCCAATGAGTCCTTCTATCAAATCTCCAAATGTAGGGGTGGAACTGGGGACCCCAAGCATAACACCCATTATACCAATGTCAATTTCCTGGTTTTCATATTGTACAATGGTTATATAAGATGTAATCATTGGTGGAAACTGGGTGAAGGATACTTGGGATCTCTCTGTACTATTTTTATACCTTTTGTGAATATAAAATTGTCTCAAAATAAGTTAAGAAAAATTGTTTATGGAGAAAAGTGTCCACTCTATTTATACGCTCTAAACTGACTATACGGATTATAATATCTTTTGTCATGTTAATTTTTTTCAAAAGATTGTCCCATAGTATAAACAAAATTCTTCCAGATACATGATGATAAACATCCATAAAATATAAGCCTTCTAATACATGTTACATGGATGATCTTTGAAAACATGATTTGAGCAAAATAAGCCAGATACAAAATGACAAATATTGTATGATCTCACTTATATGAAATGATTAGAATATGCAAATTCACAGAGTGAGAAACTTATGGGGGTAAGAGGGAATGAGAAGTTAATGTTTAATTGGTACAGAGTTTCTGTTTGGGGTGATAGAAAAGTTTTGGTGATGGATGGTGGTGATGGTATATTTAACACTACTGTATTGTATATTTGAAAGTAGTTAAAATGGAAAATTTTAGGTTGTATATATGTTAGAATAAAAGTTAAAAAAAACTCATAGAACTGTACAACACAAAGAGTAAACTCTAATGTAAACTATGGACTATAGTTAATAGCATAACTCTAATAATATTTTCATCAATTGTAATAAAGTTATCACACTAATGCAAAATATTAATAATAGGGAAAACTGTGTGTATGAAGAGGGGAGTATATGGATACTCAGTACTTACTTCTGCATTTTTGCATAATTTTTCTGTAAACCTACAACTGTTCGAACAAAAACAAATGGGGAAAAATAACAAGAAATTTCTTTTTATGCTAATTTAACTCTACTCTCTCACTTAGCACACTTCTTATGACCAACAGTATATATTTTATGAGATAATTGGCTAGAGTTAGAAGTTTGGCTTCAACTGTCTTTGTTCTCAATGGATTAAGAGAATTTACAAACACATATACCCCTTTTTTTATATTATATATGTATATAAAGGTGCTTAGATTACATAAATGTTACACAAAAATTTCAGGGATTCCCATGTTCCCCACCTCCCACACCTCCCATAACATCCCACATAATCATCTTTCATTAGTGTGGCTCATCACCTGCAATGGATATACACATCCTGGGGCTTTGCCACTAAGCATGGACCATAGTTCACATCGTAGACACGCTCTCTCCCACACAGATCTGCATTTCCATCTTAAAATTCACATCTCTTTGGGGAGCGGATGTAGCTTAAATGGTTGAGCGCCTGCTTCCCACGTATGAGGTCCAGGTTTGATCCCCAGTACCTCCTAAAAAAAATCCCCTTCTCTGCAGAGGTGATAAAATGTAACCCTTCAGGGTATAGGCTCTGCAGACAATATTACCTGGGTTTGTATCCTAACTCCAATACTTAATACCTTGTGAATTTATACAAGTTATTTAATCTCTGTGTCTCAATTTCCTAATCTATAAAATGGGAATAATAAAATGGGGTAGTTGTGAAAAGTAAATGTGCTTAAAGTAGTGCCTGTCATAAACAAACACTAAATAAGCATCAGCCGTTACCCTTCAACTTTTTAAAAACAATGGTGTCTTTAGTTTATACAATTCAGAATAAAAAGAACATTTTGAGGACAGATAAGATGGAGAACTGTGGTAATACTATAATTAGAGGTAAAAAGCAAGGTGTTCAGGAACTTAAATGTTCAAGTGGTACATTTCTAACCTAAAATCTCTACCATTTCCTCTCCCTCTCTCCCACATTTGCATAGATTATTCCAAGTACTGGAACAAAACGGATATAAAGATGTTATTGTAAACCCCTCCTTTGCTTCCTACAAGGTTGTCTGACCCCTTCTTGATGGCCTTGAGGAACAGGGAAACTTATTTGAATACAACAGTAAGCGACTTTAATCATGACTATTCCAATTCTGTTCACAAGTACTACCAAGAAAGGGAACTTTTCCATTTCCTAGTCTACAACTCAACTTTGATGTATTGCCTAAGTAGAGACGGCTAAGCAATGGGCAATCTGTTAATGCTGATTTTATTCTGATTTATTTCACTGATCAGCAACCTGGTCAGTGGGAGAAACAATAGGTCTCCAGCAACCCAGAAGTCTTTGGATTACATGTTGATACAAACCCGTTTTCCTTTGTTCCCTCTTTTGACTCCACCCAAGTTTCCATCTAGAACCATCTTTAGGGTGGTGTATATCACACCTTATAACCTGGCCCTGGGAATTCTAAATAAGGATTATTTCATCACCCCCTTGTAGGTCATATTATAATATCAGATTTGGTGCTTTAGGCTTGATAATAATCCTAACACTACATGGTTTTCATCTAAGTGTATGCAAACCTTAATTCATTTTATTGATCCAAATTATTCCAAGAACTAGATTTTCCTTTTTTTTGTCCTTATACTATTGGTTCTTATTTTTTATGTAGGGCTTATTGTTGCTGATTGTTCTATTTATTTCTAAAGTATCACTTGACTTGAACACCTAAATATGTTTTGTCATTATTACTTTGCATATCTTACAGAATAACAGATAATAGAAGTTCCAACTTTAAAAATATATATATATAAATACCAGAAGAAAGAGGAACTGATTAATAATTAGGGGGAAAGGGGAGAGTGCATTTTGAAGTTCATGACTTCACTGCCTAACTGGGAAAGCTTATTTCTAAACTACTTTAAGTTTCTCCTTAAGATGAAAAATTTTGTGGTAAGAAGGGAACTAGAAGTGGCTCATTACAGAGATGCAGTCAAATAAGAAGGTATAACACACAGGAAGTAAATAAATTTATGTGTAGCCCTCTCCAGAGATAAAAGAGGAAAATACACTTTAAAATAAACATGCATTGGCTGTTATCTCATTGAAAAATGTTGTCCATGTCTATTAATTCAAACTTTCAAAAGAAAACACTTACAGTATAATTAGTAGCTTGAATGTTCCTAAGTGCTGCTTCCAGTTGTGTTATCAAGAAACTTAAAGTCAGAGCAGGAACCATTTCCTCCCCACTCTTGTTGTAAGCTACAGCTTCTCTCTGTGGAAAATGATTTAGTTGAAAATTTCTTTAAGTTAGAGCAAACATTTACATATATATTATTATATTTCTATAATACATGTTTACTTCAAAAATTTGGAAAATAGAGATGAAGTTTAAAAAAAAAAAGAAAAGAAAAAACTCATACCATCCAACCAAATTCAACAGTTTCTCTGTTGGTGTTTCAAGTAGCCTAAAGAATCTTCTTTGTAACAATTTCTCCAAAACACTAAAAACTATTCCTATGCCTGCCAAGGAACTGGCAATGTTCACTGCTACTTCAGAGCAAAGAGGTAATCCCACTTCGCTCTCTAACATCTTCCATTCATTCTCCATTCACTTTCTAGCCCTGAACCTCTGGTAAACAGGAATACCAAATTCAAGGTGAACCATTTAGGCTGCTCTGCTTGGACTTATGCTGATATATGATTAACTATGTACTATAGTGTCCTATTTACATGGATGTGGTGAAAGGAGGGATTATGTCTTGTCTTTGTGTCCTGTCCCCGATGCCTTATACTCACAAATGCTCAGCACGTGTTTACTGAATTAAATTGGCTTAAATTTTATCTGCTTAAATATTATCTGCTTAATGATGTATTACATGAGTAAAAAGTTTAATCTGCACTTTATTAACTTGTTTTCCAATATGCAATCCTCTACTATTTTCCTCATAGCTAACTATATGCTTAATTTCAGTCTCCCCACCATTCAATTTAATGAGCATCTTCTCTATCAACACACATTCCAGAAATAAAGCAATCCGCGATAGTATTTTTAAAGTATCTACACACTAACAGTTTGTTTATATTTCCAGCCCAGAACCACCACCTGAATTCCAGACTTATATATTCAACCATTTCCTCAACAATTCTCTTGAATTTAAATAGGCATGTAAAACCCAACACTGAAGTTCCACCTATGTCAATAACAGCCTAGGTTGTTTCAGATCATTCCTTCCAAAGAAAACAACTAAAGAAGCTAGAGAGAACATAACCATTTGTCTGAAAACAATGGAAAGTTAGCTAGGCCCTGAACATGTGTGGGACCAAGATGCAGGAGTAGTGAAAAGCCAAGAGAGGTGAGGTTAACTTTTGAAGCCATTTTCCTCTGTAAGGCAATGGCTATATTTAGTGTGACTGAGAAGCTGAGATGCTAGATGGAGCTTTCAGCAGACTTACAGAGCTGGAGGGAAAATAGGAGAGCATGGCCTATCAAGGAGGAAGGGCTCTGGTAGACACCCCTTGCTTTAGGCTGGGACCCTGAAGAGACACCAATTCAGAGTAAAGGTGTCTATTTTGGATTCTCTGGAAGCAAACCATGACACAAGAATTGAATGCAAGTTTATATGGGAAATGCAGGGGATAGTAGTAGGGGAGTGTAGAGAAGTGATCCAGCAAAAGAAAAGCAGTCTTTAAATTAAAGGATGTATTTTTAAGCTTCTTACTTACAGTGAGCGAATGGGGCTAATATGGACAGGAAAACTCTGGAAAATTAAAATACATGCCTCTGTATTATCCAACTGAAGTGGACAAGTGGTATTTATATATCAACTTCCATAACTTATTGATTGAAAGCTTTCTGGGGGGGGGGAGGAGAGTTTAAATTCCCTGGGACTTCTGGATTGACATGCATATGAGAAGTACAGCCTTCTGCAGTTCAAGGAAAAGAGCCCTAAGAAAAAGAGATGTAGATATTGAAAACTGGAAGTTGTCAAGAGCACACTGAAATGACAGGGTCAAGGAGTATGGGCAGGGCACTGACAGCATCTGCAACAAAGAGAAACCAGAAATAGACCCTTCCTCAGAAAACAGAAGTAAAGCTGGGAATTATCCCAATCCCTCAATGAATTAAGGTGATCTGTCACTAGGCTTAGTAGTCTTCCAGAAAAGAACAAGTAAGTAGCAGCAAGAAAGAATTTGTCCAGTGTTTCTAGTTCTTCTCAGTGGAAGGTTATTCTGAAATAACCAATGCAGCCACTGCAAGTAGTAGAATTCTCTGTTATCTTTTCAATGACAAGATTTTGTACTGATGTCACCAAGTTCATTCATGATTTTGGTTATTATTTTTGTCATCTTCTTTTTTCCCCTTGAACATTCTTATCAGGTATTACCAATTTTATTAGACTTTTTGAAGAACAAAGCTTTGGGTTTTTCAATCCTCTCTATTTTATATTTCAATTCCACTTTATTAGTTTTAGCTATTTCTATTACTTCCCTTGTTTGACTTTGTTTTTAATTTGCTGTTCATCTGTTAAACCTCTTGACCTTATACCTGAACCTTATATTCAACCCTGCTTTTCCTAAAATATGCATTTCAAGTTATACATTTTCCTCAAAGCACAGCTTTAACTAATAACATGTTTTGATACATATATTTTTTATTCAATGAACAATTTATCTAATTTCCATTGTGATTTCTTCTTTCACCCAGAGGTTAAACCTACATTAGAGGGATATATCCTAACTTCCAAATATACGGTTTTCTGATTCTCTTCTTATTACTGAATTCTAGATTAATTGCACAGTAGTTGAAGAACGTACTCTGGATGTTTTAGTCCTTTGAAATTTGATGAAAATTGCTTTGTGACCTAGCATACAAGTCAATTTTTATAAAATTTCTGTGTGTACTTAAAGAATGTATATTATGCCATCACTGGGTGCAGTGTTCCATATGTTTCAATTAGGGTATGTTTGCTACAGCTCTACTGATTTTTTTGTATGTCATTTTCTATTAGTTATTAAGATAGGTATGTTAAAATCTCCCTCTGATGTTGCCGATTTGTCCATTTCTCCTTCAGTGTTGCCAATTTTTGTCATTATATCATATATAAAATTTCTGAATGTACTTGGTTCTAATCTGGATTTTCTCTTCTATTCTCTAGGCCAATCTATAGTTAAAAGTAACACATTTTGTCAAAATCTATAAAAGTATACAGTGCAAAATGTAAACCATAATGTAAACCATTGACCATGGTTAGCAGCAATACTTCAATATTTGTTCATCAATTGTAACAAATGTAGCATAGTCAAGTAAGATGTTATTAATAAGGGAAAATATGAGAAGGGAAGGGGATGGGTTATATGGGAATCCCCTATATTTTCTATGTGGCTTTTATGTAACCTAAAGCTTCTTTGAAAAAAGAAATAAGATACTTTGGGAACATACAGAAGAAATTGTCAATATACATAAAAGATAACAGATCTTAGGGTGGTAAAAGGTACAATGCAAAAAAATTTTTTTTCTTTTTTCTTTTATTTATTTACTTTTATGGGGGGGGGCTTTGTTTTTTGGGAGATTTTGGATTGCAGAAGAGTTGCAACTGTAGCAGTGGAGGATCACTAGTGTAGGGTGTCCATGGTGTGTGGGGGGGATGTGAGGGGAGGGGTGCACCTGAGGCATGCCTCTATAGAATATGAATGTATTCATGTGGTCATGGGATATTGTCTTGATGGGCAGAGAACCACATATAACAGAAGGCATACTGAATTCCCATCCTGGAAAGTCCTGCTACATTCTCTAATAGAGAGGCAGGAATTCCTAGAGTACACAGGCAGTGCCTAAAGGAGGACAGACCAATATGCGAGGTCCTTGATATTGATGCTTGTACTTATGAACCTTGTACTTATGAAACTGAAACTTAATCTAGTAATATATAAAATGCTAGTTTATAGCTTATATATTTCTTAAGTTTTTTCCTGGGTATTTTATCTCTTTTTTGTTGTTGTTGCTGTTGTAAGTAAGTATTTTCCTTCCATTTTTGACCACCTATTTGGTTATTGTTTGACCATATAAAGGCTACCGATCCCTGGTTGTCATTTCTGGGTAATCTCCAAAGGATAAGAGATACATGGTGGCATTACTCCATTAATTTCAAGCCAGAATCCATACTGTAATAAATTATCAAAGTTAAGATTATAATTGTATATAAAGCTTTATGAATATTTTCAGAATTTCCTTGAATTTTTAATCATAATAATATTATTCTACAAATGCTAGTGCCAACTAACCATTCTATTTAATTAACAAAAGTCCATAGTCAAGGTTGACCCCAAAGCCCTTCAGAAGTAGTAAGATGGAGATATCAAGACCTTGGCTGCACTGTTGTATGGAATTTTTTAAAAATTATATACAGAGAGCTGTATTTCTGCTCCCCAAAACAAATTATGATCTTACCTGCATAGTTCGGAGGAAAAAATCTTCTTGTAAAAACTTTTTAATGTGAGGTACCACACCTTTTGGTAGAGTGCTAATTGTACTCAATAATTTCTTCATTTCTAATAGTAGGTTAATACGGGCAAGATCAGTAGGTATGTCCTCCTGTTTGTCCTAGAAGACATTATTCATTAAAAATGTACAAAATGTAAACATTTTTTATGTACTCTAATATTAAAGTCAGCCAAAGTATTGAAAAAGGAACGAAATACCTACTACATGCAGATCACTGTGACAGAACTATAGAATATCCAGATAAGAATAAGACGTGCTCTCTTCTTTCAAGGAATTTACAAAACAGAAGGAATTTAAGACCAAAATCTAAGAAACTTTCATACAGAGAAGGGCATTGTAAATTCAGTTGAAAGTTATAAACAAAGAACTATAGGAATTCAAAGATAGAAAGAATTATACCTTGTTTTTTAGAGTGGTAGGGTGGGAAACATGAAAGATTTCAGGATTAAATATGAGTTTGACCTTAAAAAAATGGTTGCCTTTGGTGAATAAACAGCATTTATCATTTAAGCATAAAACTTGCCAAGCTTAAAACACATTATATAGATTATTCTACATAATATTAATATTATACCTAAGAATGCTTTTTACATTAAGTGATTGACAGTAAATACACAACAATTTGAAAATGAAAAGAATAGTAATAGTCGAAATTTTAAACAAATAGAATTACTCATCTCAATTCAGGCAGAGCTGAGTAAATAGTAATAATATTGGGACTTCAGGAACAGATTTTTACAGACTTGATAAAGCCATGGATAATGGCTAATTGATATCCATATAGTTAGGTCTGATTGGATTCTTTATTTATTTATTTTTTTTTTGAGAAGTATTCAGCATTCTTTATTAGGTATTATACATAAACCACACCAAAATGCCTTTTGTTAATTGAAAGGCAACATTTCAGATACAGGTAATTTAATTAGCTTGACAATTAAAACCAAAAAGATAAAGTAGACATAGCTATTTTATTTTCAGCACCTGCCTTTAAACGGGCTGATGAATACCAATTGAAATATAGGTGAGTCTTGCTCTAAGAGACAATGAAGAAATTTCCCTAGTATTTAAATATATTCATAAAACCAGTTATAAAAATCTAAATATAAAACCAATCTCCTAGAGGTTGTAAGTTGGCATTCACCATTTTTGTGAAATGTTGAACACTACAAATTCAACCTAACTTTGAGTCCAATTATACCTTTAGAAGGGGGAAATAGTGATAGCACTTGCTGAACCAGACTTACTATTAAAATTCAAAAAGCTTGATCATATTCACTTAACTATAAGCCTATCTTATTTAACTCAAGACTGTCTAACAAAATTATCCTATCAGCCATTCATGATCTGAATTCTGGTGTATGAGATCAATTTAAATATGGTACATGTAAAAAACTTACAAGACATTTCTGTTTTGCAATAAATAATGCAGTACCCAACTGTATTAGTCAGCAAAAGGGGTGCTGATACAAAGTATCAGAACTCTCTTGGCTTTTATACAGGGTATTTATTTGGGGTAGAAGTTTACAGTCACAAGGCCTTAAAGAGTCCAACTCAAGGTTACTTAAGAGGTACTTCCTCACCCAAAGTCTTTATGGAAGCAAGATGGGCAGGTGATGTCTGCAAGGGTTCAGCCTTCCTTCTCCCTCTTAAGGCTCCGTGAGTCCAGAACTTCTTCTGATCTCAGCTGTACGCTGGCATAGGGCTCACCTCTCTTACTGGGGCTCATTTCTTTCTAGACTCAGCTGCTCTGTTCTCTTCACAAGCTCAGTTGTAAACTCTCAGGCAAATGGCTCATCTCTCTTCCCAGGGCTCCAGCACTAAAACTATGTTCTCTCCTCTGCCGTGTCTTTTTCTGTGTATCTACTTCCATGTAAGAGTCTGTTTTATCAGTCCACCAAGGGGGCTGGGACTCAACACTGAGTTGTACTCTAATGACATGGTTGAATCAAACCCTAATCGTAACATAATTTCATCAGACATCTCAGCTGAATCTAATACAATCAAAGGGTTATCACACCCAGAGGATCAGACCAGTTTGCAAACATAATCTATATCTCTTTTTGGAATTCATAAATAATATCAAACTACCACACCAAATATTACTCATTAATAGCTTTTTTTTTTTTTTTGTCTGTGTAATATTCTTATAATATTTGGAGCCCACTAGTTTGACAAACAATAACATTTACTATGTTATCAGTGCAACTTCCCATATCTTGATGCTTTCTCCTGAATTTGTCTTCTCAAAGGACTGTTTTCCCTGAGGGTGCTTTCAAGTCAGTCTTCATGTGCTAAAGTTTTATAGTATTTTTTAAGAACACCTTTATTGCACCCTTATCTTCAAACAATAGTTTAGCTGGATATAAAATCCTAGGTTCAATAAATGCTCTTTTCCATCAAAACTTTGAAAACATTACTCCAATATCCTCTGCATTTAGTGTAGTTGAGAAGTCTGGTATCAATCTGATTTTTGCTTCTGTGCAAGTGATCTACTTTTCTCACCAAGAGGCTTTAAAATGTCTCTTTGTCTTTGTTCTCAAATTTCACCATAATGAGCTTAGGTGTATTTAATAGCTTTTTGAGATAAGCTTCAAGTCTTCCCTTTCTGCCTTCTTCTTAATGCCAGCAAAGATCATTTTTGTTGCAGAGATGTACTTCTTGGGATTCTCCAAATACTCCATCAGTGTCTCCTCTTCCCAAGTAATGCCTTTGTTCTTGTTGGCATCTGTGTAAGAGAATCCAGAGGCCTGACCTGTCTTCTACCCAGAGAGACCATGTAGATTTGGCCCAGTCTTGTGCTTGCCTCCCTTTTCCACAGTATAGCACTGGGCATACTTCTGAACAAAAATCTTCTTGCCCTTCTCAACATCACCCATTTTGAATTGCGCACTACGCAAAAGTGCCTGCTCAGAAGCCAGATGTCCTGCTCTCATGGATTGTCTATTAACATTAATTGTGAGGAATGAGTAATAGAGATGGATAAAGGGCCAGAGACAGATGGATGCTGGTCTTCCTTCAAGCCCTAACAAGATACCTTAGTTCCTATATCTATGGAAACTTTGGGAATATGATTTATGTTATTGGCCTCTGAGAGTCAGAGTATAAAGCTCTCATTGCACTAAACATGTACGGCTTGAGTCACTGAAAAAGATCTGGTGTGGGGAGACTCTCTTAACAGACCTGTACTACATAGGTAAATGACTAGGAACCAGTAAGGTATATCACAGGACTATCTTCCTACTCTCTCCTCCTGGGTTTGAAACCAACAACCATACCTTACATTTTATAGTACATTATTTGAAAAGCACATGCAAAAATGTAGGAAAATGTTAACAGTTGCTGCATTAATCTGAAGGGTATTGTGGAAGTTTATTGTACCATTCTTGCGCCTTTTCTATTGGTTTGAAATTTTTCAAAAAGAGTTTATATTTCAAAAATATAAAATAAAGCTTCCACAAAGTAATAAGACAAATCATCATAAAAAACGAACAGTCAGTGGTACATACATTTCAAACTAAAGGTCAATTCTGCAATTAATTCACTGTAGAATCATCTGATATTAATTACCAAATCAATACACAAGCAAGATTATGGCATGAATAAAATTTCCAATAGGAAATTCCATAAGCTTCATGATTGTTAAATATTTATATCTTATTACAAATACAATTTTGTTTAAATTTTTTAAGTTAGTGATTGAAAATTAAATGCTCAATCCATTTCTGCAAAACTGATTTAATAACCAAACCAAATTCAGGTCAAAGTTTCCTCCTCCTCCTATACCTTCTACACTCCCAAATCTGTATCTAGAAATGTCTTTTCTGGATCTAATCACCTGGTTCTTGCCTTTGTTCAGCTATAAATCCGTATGCACATTTGCACATATTTTATTTTCTCTTTGAAAACCTCATGCAAGTGAATACTATGATTATTTTATATTTATATTTTTTATCCTCATAAATTATTGGATAAACTTTATAAACCTTATTAACAAAAGGACATTGATCATTACATAATTGTTTGGAAGGTAAAAATTGCACTAACAATCTAACCAACAATGCCTCTTCATTGATCCACAACTTAATATAAGTACTTACCATAAAATATACTGTCATTATCAATAAAAGCTTTATATTAAGGTATAAAGTAGAGTTATTCCATTCCACGTAACACTGAAAATTCTAACAATAACGATGATAAAAATAAGGAAGAAAATTATCTTAACTTTAGAAAGAATTTGGTGAAACTTCTTACTAAATAAAATAATATACACATGTGTTTTCTATGTGTGTATGTGTGTGTTTTTTATTTTGTTTGGGTTTTGTTTAAAAAGACAAATGAAGGATTTCTTAAAACAGACTGCTGCGATATATTCTGGACAAGTCGATTCAATTAACTACTAATTTTACCTTACAGTGAGAACTGGTGTTTAGATTGACAATCTTGTGTATTAGTCAGGGTTCGCCAGAGGACCAGAACAGTATTTACATATGTTTACATATGGGAGCATTTATTATAGGACTTGGCTCCCACACCTTGAGTTACAAGTGTCAATCATCAAAGAAAGATGTAATTATGGCCATTTTACTTATTAAGGTAGGAAAGTTGATTCAGTCAAAAATTTTTTAAAAACAATTAAATTGATTAGATTTAGCCTTACATTCTCAAGCTTAGTCATTATTAATTAACAGATAATGAAAACAAAATTTTCTCTTACCAGTTGATTATTTGATTTTTTTACCTTATTCTCAATTTCTTCCTCCGTTTGCTCCTCCAAAGGAGGATCCCTGTTTTAAATGAAAAAGAAAGGGGGTATTCAGAGCACTTTCTTACAAAGAACACAATTAAATCATAGTAGTAAAGAATCTGACAATGGAATTTTTGCCTGAAAGTTTTAGAAGTGCAACCAATATATAGCAAAGACTGATAATGGTGGTAAGTGCCGTATCTCTTTAGCTCAAAATGTGAACATATGCAATGTTATATATCAAACTGAAAAAGTATTTATAAAGTTGCTCGTGCCTACATATAGAACCATAATATAGGAACAATGAAAGATGATTTATATGATCTTCTTAATTCTATACACTAGCAGAAATAAAACAGAAGTGAGAAAATTATATTGATTGATTGATTTAGAATTGTACTTTATAAATACTATCCTATTTTACTTTAAATTTATGCATTCACTTAAGAGACAATAATCTATCATCTACTGTATGCTAACTAATTTAATCAGGGGAAACTGGTACAGATAAACAGTACAATATTATCCACATTTTCAGACTCCTAAGTGAAAGTTTCAACAAGAGGATTCCCTTCTCCATGCACCGACACAAACAAAAGCAGTATTTCACAGTAAGATTCTCAATGCTCTTTTAAGTGTGATGGCAAAAAAAAAACTGTTTACTGTCTTGTCCTCCACTTTCAGGACCCACTCAAAAAGGAACCAGTGGTGTGTCTTGCAAAGGAGGTTGGTCCACTGATGGGTTCTTGTTATTGATGACTAGCCTTACGAGTCTTTGCTCTTGTAATTGAAACTTAGCCTACTGTTATGGGGTGCCTAAGGGTTGCCACCTGAGAGCCTCCTTGTTGCTCAAATGTGGCCTCTCTCTAAGCCAAACTCAGCATATGAATGCATTACCTTCCCCCCAGCATGGGACATGACTCCCAGGGATAAGCCTCCCTGGCAACGAGGGATTAATACCAAGTGCCAACTGGCAATATGACTGGAAAAATACCTTGAATAAAAGGGGGAAAAGGTAAAGACAAATGTGTTCATGTGGCTAAGAGACTTCAAAGAGAGTCAGGAGGTCATTCTGGAGGCAGCACTTATGCACACCTGAGTAGCATCCTATAGAACACCAAAGTGGATATCACCCCCCACAGAGGGGCTCCTGAAGGCTCTGGAGACACCCAGGTCCTATATAAGGGTGGATAGCTCCAGAGATTGATGCCTTATCAGTGGGCTCTACTTTGGAATCTGTGCTCCTGAGAGTGACGGAGTTGGACTCAAATAACTCCTCCTGCACATGGTCCATCAGTCCCTTCTATTCAAACCTATATGTGATGCTGGAGTTTGTAGGTGTATTTCCAGAGTCTGGAGCCTCTGGCCTGTCCATGTGCCAGCTGTGCCTGGCATCTCAATGGAGCTGCAACTCCTACTCTACAGCTCAATGGACTCACCCAAGTCACCTGGTGAGGAGACGATGATGGACAATGGCCATCCCTGGGAATGGAGAGAACCTGCAGCTGCAGGCAGGATAATCCTATCCACCATATCCGTGGGATATAAGCCCTCTCTCACTTGGGGGTGGAGTGGACATCACCATCCCAAACTCCTCAGAATTGGGGGAAGAGCTATGGACTAGAGTGGACTTAATGGTATTCTGTTGTAGACATAATGTGTTTCAAGCAATGGAAGAAATTACAACACTGAGGTGGAGCCAGTGGCCACTGGACACTTTTAGGGCAGGGAAGGGAAAAGCAGTTGTAATACAGGGGCTTTTTCAGGACTTGGAAATTATCCTGAGTGACAGTACGACAGATATAGGTCATTTTACATAAGCATATAACATGCAAAACTGTGTGGGAGAGAGTGTGGTCTGCAATGTGAACTATATGGTACATGCTTAGTGGCAAAGCCCCAGAATGTGTATATCCATTGCAGGTGATGTGCCACACTAATGAAAGATGTTTATGTGGGATGTTATGGGAGGTGTGGGAGGTGGGGAACATGGAAATCCCTGTAATTTCTGTGTAACATTTATGTAATCTAAGCATCTTTTAAAATACAAAAAAAAAAAAGAAAAGTAAAATCTGGGAAGGAGTTATATTGTACAAAACCACTTTCAGATAAAATGATTATTAACTTCAAAAAAAAAAAAAAGGAACCAGTGGTTGTATTATCAACGAATGAAATATATTACAACAGTATTCTGAAGCCTCTCAAGGTTAGAGAAAGGGCAAAATATTCTGTAATGTATACTCTACTTGATGACTCCATTTCATATTCATTCACTCCTTAACCAGTAGTTCTCAATCCCAAATACATAAATTACCTATCAATTTTTTGAAATATCTAGAAGTCTGAACCCTACTTCAGCACTTCTGAATCAAAAGTGTGGATGTGAGCTGCTATATTTTCTACAGGTTTTATAAAAAGTTTTGAAGTGTAATGCCAACTTATCCTCACCTGCTTCCCAACATTAAAAATTGTTCTATTAAAGGCTCTTATTAAAATCCTAATTGCTATTTCATGGCTTTATCTTAGCACTTCACTCTACCTGGCCTTTCTGCATCATACCCTCCAACCCTCCTTGAAAACTGTTGCACTCTTAGCTTCTGTTGGTTCTCCTCCCAGCATTCCTAGCCTTCTGCATCACAGTTTCTTCCACTGACTATTCCTTTTCCTCTCATTCATCTTATTCATTCATTACTTTAATAATTTTTAAAACAAAACTCCACACATCATCACCATCAAACTATACTCCCAGTGTATTAGGACAGGAAGGCATATCAGCAGTTATATATGGCAGCCACTTTATTTTATAGATGGATAAACTGATATCCAGAGAAGTTATTTAACTTGTTCAAAGTTATATACCTAGAAAGTAGCAAAGCTACAACTAGACCCAAGATTAGTATTTTTCTATTGCTAACCTGCTTGCCTTTCCCACCTGTATACTTTGTTTATTGTGAGAGAAGCTGAAGTTTTGCTGTTACAATATATACTGTATATGTAATAGTGTTCCCTTTTCAGCTCTCTTTTCTCTTATTATATTCTCTTTTTAAAGTAATCTCATTTATGCCTATATAAAAGCACTCTGACATAAGAAGTAGGCTCTTTTATTTACTTCTTTACCCTTAAGTGCATTGACCAACATCTGATATAAAATCGGCACTTGAATATTTATGAATGAATAAATATAAAATCAAAGAAATAAACGAGCTAACTTCCATGAATTCAAGTAGCACCCAATTCTAATGATCCATAATCTACATTTCCAGCCTTAATTGCTCCTTTATGCAACAGATACACATTTCCAAACACCTACTCAACAACCTCTACAAGAATATCTTAGCAGCAGCATCTCAATCTCCTCATTCCAAAATTCAACTCATTATCATTATTTTTTCTTTCTCACACACCCATTAAACCTGTCTTCTCTTTAGATCCCCATATTAGTTAATGGTACATATTTCTTCTGATCACTGGAAACTTTTGAGTTATCTCCTCTCCTCCTTTGTCCCTTTTCTCAAATTTAAGCAGTCTAGGACTATAAATCCCTCCTTTCTTACCATTTCCTATCCCTACTAGTACAAGCCTTCACCAGATTCTTCCTGAGCTATTACAAGTATCATATCTTGTATTCCATCCTTCATATTGTCTGGAGGTAGTCTTTCAAAAAAAAAGTGTACAATTCCCCTTCCCTTCTTAAAACTTCAATAGCGCTGCACAAAATAAAGTTAAAACCTTCAATGGGACAGTCAAAATCTTCCCCAAGAATCTTTCTTAAGGATTTTTTCTTGTTGTTTCCTCAGCCAAATGACCTTTAATTTTATACCAAAGACTACATCAGAATGCTTTTCATCAAAGTACAGTTCAAATGTTACTTTGTGGAAACATACTCAATCCCCAATCAAAACGTATTCTTCCTTCCTATATTATAGCCACAGTATCCCTAATATAACACTTATGCATTTTCCCTAAAGATGTAATTATTTTTACATAATCTTCCCTACTATAAGTTCTAAGTATGCAAATTTTGTCTTAGTCTTTATTCTCTTAACATCAAGGAAGTCAGCAAATGCTTGCAAAATAAATTGACAGATCACATTGCTTATGATATGCGACAACTCAGGGTTGGAGCTAGTTCTCCAATAGAAACCTGCTTATTTAGTATTATATGGGAGAGGCAGAGGTAGGTTGAACTTACCTTGGTTGGAAAGGACAAAATGCCATTTGGCCTAGGCCCAATTTCACCACTCAAGAGTGTCTTTTGCTTTATGCTTATTCTCCTCTATTAAGTGGAGATATTAATAGCACCTACCTTATAGAGTTGTTAATAGGTCTATATGAGTCCACAGTGATAAAACCATTTTTAAAAATACCTGGCACATAGTAAGTCTGTGTAAGTACTTATTAAATGTAAATAAAACATTATATTGGTGAGAATGTCCCATGTAAGGTAAACTCTGGCACATTTTTCAATTCTTAGTTCTTTAGCCAGGGTGTAGGTCCCTAGCAAACTTTTCAAAAATTAGTTTTCACCCAGTCCTCATCCTTTACTAATTGAAGCTGCCAAATTGTCCAGAAACATAAGGGTAACTCATTCACACTAGATTCCAAAGGTTATATGGAAAAGACAAATGCTGTATCTTTGGAGTCCAACAGTTGCTTTTTGTCAACCCATCCCTTACCTCCCCAAAAATTCCTCTGGTAGAGAATCCATGCTGTACAATATTTCTTTGCAAAAGTCTTATTCCAATGATTGCAGACTGACTTTCACTACTGTTGTTTAAAGCTGTAAGGAAAGTAATATTTTTAGTGGAAAGGTAAGGGAGTTATATTTTTTCCCATTATAAAAAAGTACAAGATCACTAAAGAAAAATTTTCAAAACAAAGAAAATGAAAATCATAATTTTCACCATCCAATCACTGCCTACATTTTAATATGCTTAATATTTTCTCAAGCATAGGTACATTTTACCAATTTGAAATTGTATTGAATAGACAGTACTCTACTTCATCTTCTTCACCAATGAACATGTTATCAAAAGCATTTTTCATATTATTTCATCCTCCTGGTAAATAGTGTCAGTGGCTACACAGCAGTTGATTGATTGGGGTTTCCTTATATGGCTGAACATTTAGATTATTTCCAACTTTTTCCATTATAAATAATTAGTCCTGTGATAAACCCCACTGTCTATAAATATTTTTCTATATCTATGATTACTTCCTTACAATAAATTCTCAGAAGTAGACTTCCTAGGTCAAAAGACAAACACTTTAAGACTGTTGGTGCATATTGCTAAACGGCTTTCCCAAAGGTTTGTACCGTTTTTCCCTGGAGGTCTATGAATTCCTGTTTAACACAATCTTGATAGCATTAATTCTTTTGTTTCCTTTTACCCTAAAAGTAACACTTTGACACTTTCTCCAAAAATTTATAGTTCTGTGTCCCCATAAAATAGGAGAGGTAGGATGTATATAACTGTCACACACTCTCTGGTTCAAATATCAACAGATGCTATGGATACTACCTGAAAGAAAAAAAATACTGAGCAACACAAATAAAAACAAAAAGGGGACTAGAGTATCATTAGTAAAATATAGCTCTCTAACTATTCCAACAACTCTTCTAAAATTAGTCCCTTTCGATCTCTTTTACTGAGAGTTCAAGCTTCTCGTCTCCAACACCCTCCTCTAGGGTGGCTTCCTTTTCTTATCCCAGTCAGAAACAGCTCTACCTATATAAGCCCAGGAAGTATGAGAGCAAACATATGTAAAACTACTGCTAGGTGCTATGGGGCAAAGTAAGAAATAATGAGGAAAAAGAAAAAAAAGTGATAGTAATAGCATAAATAAAATAGACACTAAAGAGCCTTGCTACCAAGCATAAGACTGGATAAAACATTACTCATTTGTTACCTGTGGACCACTTATGAATCTAACTGGGTAGTCAGTCTCTCCAATAGCTTATTTAAAATATACACAGGTTTTTAGAGGTAAGTAGACTTTTAGAGGCCTGTTGCTAAAAGGCAAATTCAGCATAGGTAATTCTCAAATCCAGAAAACATTTGTCCAAGATCATTTGTAAGTCACTTGTTAAGATTTCAGATTGTATTTCCTCAAAGAAAGATTATTTTATAAGATGTTGAGCCCCCATAAAAGCCCCCCAAAAAGCCAATTTAACACACAAAGATAAAGTTTGTAACTTCAGGACCTGAAGCCCCTAAGCCTTGAGGTCTGAGTAACTTATGGTTACTGAGCTTGGGGCAGGGAGAAGGGGAGGGAGTGACTCAGTTTCTAGTGTAGGGGCTAAAAGAAGTCCTATAGGGATCATTTTCAAAACAAGTATTCCTAGTTCTGATTCTGCCAATATTAAACATTTGACAGACCAGCTCTAAGTTACACAGGAAGTCTTAAGAGGCTAGGGTAATTCTCCAGCAATATGATAATACTTCTTAATCAAAATACAAATGCAAACAATCCAATTTAAAAATGGACAAAGGATCAGAACAGATACCTCACAAAAGAAGATAAATGACATATAAGCACATAAAATGCTCAATATCATGTTACTAAGGAACTGCAATTCAAAGAACAATGAGATACCACTATATACTCATTAAAATGGCTAAAATCCAAAACACTGACAATACCAAATTCTGGTAAAGATGTAGAGTAATAGGAACTCTCATTTATTGCTGGTGGGAATATAAAATGATACAGCCACTTTGTAAGACAATATGGCAGTTTCTTAAAAGTTGAACACAGGCTTACCATATGATCTTGCAAACATGCTCGTAGGTATGTACCGAAATGAGTTGAAACCCTATGTCATAAAAATCTGCATATGAATGTTTCTGGTAGTTTTAGTCATAATTGCCAAAAATTAGAAGCAACCAAAATGTCCTTTAATAAGTGAATAAACAAACTATGAGTATTATTAAACAAAATGGAGTATTATTCAGCAATAAAAACAAGTGAGCTATCAAGCCACAAAAAGACCTGGAAGACTCCGAAACGCATATTGCTAAGTGAAAGAAGTCAGTCTGAAAAGGCTATATACTTTTGATCCCAATTATACAACATTCTGGATAAGGCAAAACTATAGAGACAGTAAAAAGATCTGTGGCTGCCAGAAGTTCAGGGGAGGGATGAATATGTAGAGCACAGGGCATTTTCAGGGCAGTGAAAATATTCTATATGATACTGTAATAGTGGATATATAACAAGTGCCAAACCCATAGAACTTTACAACAGAGAGTGAATGCTAATGTAAATTATAGCCTTTACTTTATAATGTATCAATACTGGTTCATCAATTGTAACAAGTGTAGCACACTAATGCAAGATGTTAATCAAGGGGGAAAGTGGAGGGGGGAAAGGGGATGAGACAACAGAAACCACATATAGAAGCTGTATTTTCTGCGCAATTTTTCTGTAAACCTAAAATTACTGTAAAAAAAATAAAGTCTATTAAAAAATCAAAAACACAAAGATTCACACATACAAACACACACACACACACACACAGAGGCATACATCTAAATTTCCTCATTTAGAAAACAGAGAGCTTTCCAATACCTCCTAATTTCTTCTTATTCTTTCACACTGGATCAGATCTGTTTCATCTCTCTAATAAAGGGATTTAAGAAAAGGACATAAGCTTTGGGAATTTTAGGATTGTGATCAAACTGTTTTTCCTTTATGATTTCCATAAACCTCCCTGATTAATAAAAAGCAATAGTTAAGGCATTATGTTATGGCCAGAGCATACAAATGTATGTCTTTTCTAAGCAAAACAATCCCCTCATTTCCAGAATTCAAAAGCTCAGATGTGGATAACTCCCCTTCTGATAAATCCTCAAGTCACGAGTTGTTTGCACAGGTCACAGCAAGACTGAAAAAGCAGACAATCTGTAGAAGATGGGGAGAAAAATCCTCTGGAGGCTAAGTAGTGGGTATGGAAGGTTTCTGCTAAGCTGCTCACTGTTCGGCTTGAAAAAGAAAAGGGTAGGAAAATTAATTAATAGAACAAAAGATATTTGGATCCTGAATTAACAGAGATAAGAAACATTTGTGGCTTTCTTTTACAGACTGCTTAAAGATACAACCTGAGAAGAATCTCTGTGACGAAAGGTTTTCCAGGAGAGAAGATCATCAATGCCATCATTTCCCAGGAGCTAGACGTGTGACAAACCCTACCGACAATAGCAGCAGCAGCAGCAACACTTTACAGCCTGTGGTAGGGAGGACGGCGCAGTGCCTAGCAACCAACAGGAAGTAGCCAGCCTGAAATGTCACCATGGTCCTTTTAAGATAATCCAAAGGTTCCTACTGTTCTAGAAGAAGCTGAAGGAAACCTTTAAAATAAGAGTTAATATGGGAGAAAGGGTGATGCTAGCTTTCTTTAGTTTGTTCATTTCAACAGACTTACCCTGTCAGCAGGAAACTGAAAATTTACTGTATCTTCCTGGAACTGAGGGACTGTTTTTCCCAAAGAGCCTGTTCAAGTTTTGGCTGGTTGATTATCTCAGAGCAAGCCGAGTTCAATGTCAATTTACAGCACACCTTTCTCCACAAACCAAAATGCTGTGTTTTACTGGTTGAAAAATAAGGTATTGCTGTTCATATCTTGGTAAAACAGTAAAATGCTTCTCTTACTGTTCACTTTGAACTCCTAGCTTCCACTTTTCCCTCTTATCTACCAAAATTATAATACACTTATTCTCCAGTTGTAAAATTTTTCTTTTCCATTTTCAAAGCTGTACCTTACTTCAAAGCAGGCAAAGCACTCATTTATAATCTTTTAATCATTCATTTAAACATTTACCTTGTGCCACTTATGATTTCCCTAAACTATATAGAACATATTTCTTAAATCCACTCAAATGTTCATCTTGACTAAGTCATCTGACCAACTCAGAAATTCTAATTTGCCAACAAGTTCACATTTGAATATATGAGTAGATATCCCCTGAACATTTACCCTTATCAACTCTGTCACCTATAGGTTACACGATGCTAGATGGAAAAAGGGAATACTGGTATTAAAAAAAAAAAAAAACAGTAAAAATAAAGCTCACTTTTTTCTCAACACTTACCAGCTTGAAAACAAAATATTATATTTGGTATTTTTCAGGAGAGGAGTTCAGTTATTGAGAACTTTTCTTATACACATTAATCAGGATATCTCATTCTTAGCACTATTGACATTATGGGCCGAATAATTCTTCATTGTAGGGAGTTGTCCCGTGCATTGTAGGATATTTAATAGCATCCCTGGCCTCTACCCAATAATTGCCAGTAGCAACCCTTTTCCCCCTACCTGCCCCATTGAACACAAACAACAAAATATTTGTCTACAAGAAAGCAAAATGACATAAAATACCTCATATTCAGATTTCCATCAATGCCAAAATTAAGTTGAGAGGCAGCAGAAATTAGTAGTTAAGAGCACAGAAACTTTGGAACCACACTGCAAGGGTTCATAACTTGTTTTGACACATACTAGCTGGGGGACCTTGCATGAAATTAATTAACATCTCTGTGCCTCAATTTCTTCACCTGAAAAATGGAGATAATAATGGGACTTACTTCAGAGGGTTATTGTGAGGATTACATGTTTAAAATATGTAATAAGAACAGTACTGGTAACATAGTAAGCACTGTATAAGTGCCCCTATCATCATCATCATCATCATTTAACTGTTCAGGTTTGCAGCAAAATTGGCTCACTTTTCTTCCAATTCTCTACCTTGATGGAGAAATGCTATAATGTATAGAATGGAATGGTAATCAGATTTAAGAAATAAGACAAAAAAATTATTTTTCAAATATACCACATATTGCACAAATGGCAGCAAAAAGTACATGACATCAGCACTTTGCATTTTTCAAATCTGCCATATTCTTTATACTGTATGATATAACATTGTATGCATGTATTGCATCTAATTTATTCTATTTTTTTTTTTATTTTTTTTATTTTACCGGGAGGTCCCAGGGATCGAACCCAGGTCCCTCCATATGGCAGACGGACGCCCAACCATTTGAGCCACATCCACCCCCATTGCATCTAATTTAACCACACCACTATTGATGAGCAGTTCAGTTGCCTGTAGTTGTTTATTTTTTTTGTTTTATATATTTACTTATTTTGCTATTACAAACAACATTGCACTGAACAATTCTGAACATGCACCTTGGCAAAATTTTGGTAGCTATTTTTAAAAGCTGGGTTTGCTGTATCAGCATTGAATTAAATATACTCCAAAATTCCATGGATCTGTAAACAAGCAAACCTTGTACTCTTAATCCAGAGTTGAATTCTGTAAAATGCATAGGAAGGAAATTAAGGAATTTGTTTACAAGTAAGAAAGTTAATTTTATGGGCTGGCAAATCAGTTAAGAAATTAGCCGAGTTCTAGTGCTTGATAGTGGGAAAGGACACAGAAAAAATAAGTATAAAAGAATTCATTTTGTTCTATTTAAGTTTCCTGGTTTTGAGAGAAAGATAATATTTTTTACAAATGGGAGTTGAAGTTAACTACACAGACTTTGTTTTCTGGCTTAGCATAAAGGGTAAAAGCAGTTTAATATTAGTATTTGAATTGTTTAAGCTATAGTGGGGACATGGTATTTCAATGACCTCATGCCTAAATAACTGACAATTTTCTACCACTGGATTTCTTTGCCGTGATTCTTTGGGATCTGGGTCAATGGAACATTTGTTTGACCTGTTTACTTCTATTGAATAATCTTCCAGTATTAGATTTAGCCTCATGTCCCCACTAGAATGTAAGCCCCACAAGGTCAGACATGTTTTCTATTTGAATCCCTCTACTGTATCACCAGTGCCCAGAACATCACTTGAGACACTTTAAACACTCAATATTTATTTTTTAAAATGAAGTCACCCACCCGTATGCATTCCTTGAGGTTTCCAAAGGCAAGAATAAGACAGCCTGTGGTGTGTTAAGACTGCCTTCTCTGCCAACCTACCGCCCTCCTTTAGCAGAAGTCAGTAGGCAACCCATATGCTACAAGACAGATCCCCGCAGACAACCATGGGATCAAGATAGTGCAAGTATGCTGTGACCTGTGACCTCTACTTCTCAGTCTCCTTTGCTGATCCCTCTACATCTCTCCTACCTCTAAATAGTTAAGTACTCTGCAGTTTAATCCTTGGACATGTCTTTTTCTATCCATACTCACTCCATATTATTGAGGCTCGAGGCTTTCAATTTCTACCTACAGCCTTGACCTCTCCCTTAATTAACAAATAATACATTCAACAGCCTACCCACCATCTCCTCTTGGATGTCTACAAGACATTTGAAAATAACCAAAACTAAGCTCAGGTTATCTCCCCCTCCTCACGAAACTGGTGAATTAGAGCCACCCAGCCAAATCAGGCCTAGATCAGACTAACTGCTGTCAATCTGCAAACTCATAAGAAAGAAATGCTTATTGTTTTAACCACTGAGTTCTGAGGTGGTTATACAGCAAAAACTGATTAATATCATACTTTATCTAAAATTGCAACACCCCTCCCAACTACATGATCTTCCTGTCCATTCCCTGCCTTTTTTGTTTCCCTCCGTAGCACCTATTACTAACATCCATATATTTTACTTACATGTCTTGTTTCTTGTCTATATCCTCCATTAAAAAGAAAGCTCTATTTGGGGAGAAGTTTTTGTCTATTTGATTCACTGCTGCATCCCCAGAATCTAGAAATGTACCTAGCATTCAAGCACTCATTAAATATAAAGTGAATGAATGAATGAATGAACTACTAGTCCTATGTGTTCATACTCCTGGTTTAATTCTCATTTTACAACATTTACTAGTCCCATGTGTTCATACTCCTGGTATAATTCTCATTTTACAACATCGGGCCTTCTACAAATGTTGTAGTTCTGATCAAACTATAATTCACGTCCTTATTCAGCCCAATTCCTATGACTTAAATCTTGGTTACAAGAGATAAGAATTTTCCACTTTACTATTCAGTATTCTTTTTAGGTTTTTCCAGAAGAAATGAAGGCACTGAACAGTCCTAAACTTGAGTTGTGAGATTCTGAGCAAGTTTTGTTTAACTCCCTTAAGCCTGTTTCCTTAACTACAAATTAGGAAAAATACCTATGCCCAATGTAAAGTACAGACATTTAGACTTACAGAGTTGAGGGATTTTTATACTAAGCCTTAATGAATGAAAGAATTGAGTACTTAATATTTTACCCCAAAAAATAACATGTACTCCTACAATAGTCTCTATTTTTCTTACAAGTACTTATTGTAGTTTGTCTATTTCCTCAATAGACTGTAAGCTCATTGAAAAAGGACTGTGCCTGGCATTCAGTGAATACTTGATGAATGAATAAATACTAGCATTTAAATGGATAGAGTTGATAGTAACACATTATAGTGAGTATGACTCACACTGCTGATTTATAAATGTGATTGTGGCTGAAAGAGGCAGTCTAGGGACATAAACATCAATTGAAAGAAAGCTAGAGAATAATCTAGGGACTGTATAACATAGTGAACTAAGTAGTGGATGAGAATTGTGGTTAATAGTACAAATACAAGAATGTTATTCTATGAATTAGAATAAATGTATGTCACTATTACAAGATGGTAAGAATATGGCGATACATGGGAAATTGCAATTAATGAAACTTATGGACTATAGTTACAGCAATATTGTAATATTCTTACATCAAATAAGGTACTAAATCAATGCTAGGGTCAATAATAGAAGGGTATGGGATTTCTTCTATTGGACTAATGAAAATGTTCTAAAATTTACTAAGGTGACAACAGCACAACTCTGTGATGAAATTTGAGAGCTACTGAGTATACACTTTGGATGGACTGTACAAGGCATGGGACTGTATAACAGTGAATCATGCAGTGGATAATGGACTGTGGTTAACAATACAAATATGAGAGTGTTCTCTCATGAACTATAACAAACGTACAATAGCAATACATGGTGTTAATAATAGGGTGGTTTATAGGAAAAAATACACTAAATCTAAGCTATGAACCATAGTTAGCAGTAATATTTTGATGATGTTCTTTTCATAATCTGGGACAAATGTTCTACAACAAGGCAAGGTGTTGGTGGAGGGGTGAGGTATGGGAATTCTGCATGCTATGCGTGATTGTTTTGTAAGCTCACAACTCTCGAATAAAATAAATAAATTAAAAAATATATATTTACCTGACTGGTAAAAATTATTTTGCATAATTGTTTTTCAAAAATTAAAGTAATTCTTTTATTTTTTTGCATAAAACAAATGTTCTTTATGAAAAATAAGTGGAGTTATATGAAAATGTACTAAATAGTATGAAATGTAGTAAAATTTCAATTTTTATAAAATTTTAAAAAAGAACAAAATAAAGAAAAATATGTATGCACATTAATAAAGATAAAAAGTGGGGAGCAGATGTAGCTCAAGTGATTGACTGCCTGCTTCCCATGTATGAGGTCCTGGGTTCGCTCCCCGATACCTCCTAAAAACAAACAAATAACTCAAATCTCATTGGGGAGCAGATGTAGCTCAGTGGTTGAGTGCCTGCTTCCCATGTACGAGGTCCTGGGTTCAATCCCCGGGACCTCCTGAAAAAAAAAAAAGTAATACTAGTGATTTTGGAAACAAAGAAAAAAGAGAATTAATAACTAAAACCAAAGTTTTTACTGATTGCTGAAAAGTTGAATAAAATGGACAAACCTCTGGAAACCCCAACTAAGGAAAAAAACAGATAACATCAGAATGAAAAAGGATATTTATACAAAGAAGAGACTAAGAGAATTATTGGAATATTGAATGCAACTTTATATCAATAAATTTTTAAATTCAGAGAAACCATTGGTTTCCTAAAAAAATATATATAGGCAAAATTAACTCAAGAGAAATTAGGAAAAAAATTAACAGATCCATAACCATAGGCAAAATTCAAATATGTGCTAAAGATCTACCATTAAACAAGCTACCAAGCCTTAGAATTTTATAGGCCAGTTCTATATTGCCTACATGGATCAAATGATTCCTATAGTGGTTCTCATTATTCCATAGCACAGAGAAAAGACAGAAATACTTCAATTTATTTCTCAAAAGTAACATATAATCCAAATGCCAAAAGAGAAAATACAGAAAAAACTGTTGAAAATTTTCCACTTATGAGGATATAAAATCCTGACTATCAGAAAATTAAAACCTGTGACATTAGGTGCATATATATTACCAAAATAAAATTTTTAAAAACCCATAGAACTGTACAACACAGAGTGAACTCTAATGTAAACTATGAACTATAGGTAATAGCATAATTATAATAATATTGCTTCATGAATTGTAACAAAGGTATACCACACTAATGCAAAATGTTAATAACAGGGAAAACTGGAGATGGGGTTGTAGAGTAATAAGAGGGATAAGTGTATATGAAACCTACAACTGCACTAATAAAAAAAAAAGAAAGAAAAGAAAAATCCCGCAGCATAGCTAGCATACATAGGCTTTGTTATTACTTCCGTGTGTCCTTTTTTTTTTTCTCAGGAGGTCCCGGGGATTGAACTCAGGACCTCATACATAGGAAGCAGGTACTCAACTACTGAGCTACATCCACTCCCCAGTAAGAGTTGGTTTTTTCGTTGGTTGGTTGGTTTTGTTTTTTTAGGAGGTACCAGGGATCAAACCCGGGACCTTTTACATGGGAAGCAGGTGTTCCACCACTTGAGCTACATCTGCTCCCCTGCATTAACATTTTAAAGGTGAAAATAAGATATAATAATTTGAATACCTTATTTTAGCAAATATTTTTGGCAAATCTTTAAATAAAAGATATAAAAGGCAATCTCCTAAGCATGACAAAGAATATTTATCATAAGCCAACAGTACCAATCATACTCAATGTTAAAACAGAGGTCATTCCCATTAAATTAGTAAGACAAAGATGCTCAATATCACCATGATTATTTCATATTTGAGAGATCATACTAATGTAATAAAGAAAATAATTATTGGAAAAGAAGAGATGAAATCATTATTTGCAGATGATATATGGCTAGAAAATCTAAGAGACTAAGCAAAACTCTATTAGAATTAATGAGATTTTAGTTAGCTGGATGAAAGTTGTACTAAAAATCATTATCTTTAAGAGTAGCAATAACAAATTAGAAATTGGAGAAAAATACCACCCAATCAGTAACAAAAAAAATATGTAATACTCAAGAATAAACTTAAGTGAGAATGGCAAGACTATATGATAAACAATATAAAATTCCATTGCACATAAAATACACTCTGAATACTTTCAACTATTTCAACAGTATCTACATTCTCTTAAACTCCCAACTTAGAAATTCGGAAACCCTTCTAGACTCATTCCCTCCTCATTTCTCATACCCTCAGTCAGCAAGTCCTGCCTATTCTACCTCACATACATTTATCAAATTTGTTACCTCTTCACCATTATATTGGTTATCCTTTAGACACAATCGAGCAAATTTTGCAATCCTCTTCAAAATTATAGCCCTTCCACTGCCAGAGTAATCAATCTCAAACACAAACCTGACTAGATGAAGCCCAAGTTTAAAAATAAATATCACCACTGAATTCAGGATGGAATCCAAGTTCAAAGCTAATACGACCTTTAGTCATCTGGACCCAGCCTTATCTCCTCCTCCTCCTCCTCCACCCTACTTTGGGTTTAACAGAATGGCTCAGTGTTTCTCAAATTAGGATATGCAAGTATCTGGCTGAAGATGCCAGAGCTCCTCACTGCTACAAACATATTACAACTTACTACTAAACTTATAGCATCAATTTTTGGTGAAGATTTTTTGAGGAAGACATTATTTTATAATAAAATGAATACTATATGGAGAAGAGTGCAAAACTTGCATGACTGATTAAATTAAAATGCAAGATCTCAATATAAGATGGCATTTCAGCAGTTTTTAACCCCCACCCCAGCATGTGGGTCATGATTATATACTTGTCATTATAGGTGAAAAAGCCAAACACTATCAAACTCTTATCACTGCATTTGCAAATGAACAAGGATGATAGCCAACACTTGCCAAGAACTTACTTATTCTAGGCAAATGTTCTCTTTACATTGAGTAACTCTTTTAGAATGGTCTCGGTCTCCAACTACTCTTACCCTTGCTCTCTCCACTGCAGCCATAGTGGCCTCCTTGCTGTTCCTGGCACACATTGCCATGCCCCCATTTCAAGGCCTTTGTCCTTATTATTCCCTATACATGGATATCTTTTCTCCTAGGTTCCAGGGCTCTCTTTATCAACTCCTTGAAGTATTTCCTCAAATGCTGTTTCTCCCCATTTAAATCCCCATTTAAAATTAAAGCCATCTTCTCTTCTCAATCACATTACGCGAGAGTAATAACTCTGCTCTATTTTTTTCTCCGTATCATCTTCCTTTCTTACTGTGTCTCTTTCTACCAGAATATAAGTTCAATGACAGTAGAATTTGTTTTATTCATTGACACTCTAGCATCTTAGAATAGTGGCTAGCACATTACAGGGTCTCAACGGATAATGATTGAACCACCCTATGAAATAAGTATTACTATTACCTAGATTTATGAAATACAATGGGAATTTCCCTTTGGTCACATTGTAAAAGGTAGAGCTAGGATTTGTACCTACACAGCCTGGTTCCACTCTTTATCATCACTGCATGGTGCCTCTCATTTACTTAGTGAAAACCATACGCATTACCTATTTAGCACATTTCCCTTATTACAAAGCCCTTTCCTGGCAGAAGAGACATTATCTTTATACCTTGACTGGCAATGCCTAGCCCATGTTATACATTTAATAATTTTTTACTCAGTGAATGAACACATGAATACATACCTTACCCAATGATTTTCACATGTATGTCAATTGGTCAACTCATGTTAAGCTTTCAGATTTAATAGTAAAATTCATATTTTTAATAGCAAAGTAAGTCCTGCCTTAAAAAATACAGTGATGAAAAAACAAACATACTTTGAATTGGTAAAACATGATTTCTGATGAATGATATAGCTAAAAGGACATGTTCCCTATTCTTACAATTTATCACTAATTGGTTTTCAAAGCTTTATTCGACATTAACATAATTAAGGCTCTAGAACCATCTATTCATTCACTTCATTATATATACATGCATATACTAACTATATCTGATTAAAAGAAACGTAAACAACAATGCCATCTTCGTAGACACCAAGATTTATAAAACAATCAATCATATAAGATAGAAACAGAAACATTCACTTTACAAAAATTGACGCTAATGAAAACACCCCGAGGAGCAATTTACTATCTCCTGACCCGGAGGCAGCTTTCTCGAATCATTTTGACATGACGATCGTAAGGGCATAAATAACTTGTTACAAAATTCCAATGGCCATAAATTTACTCTGAAAAACAATCATTCCCGGGTAGAAGGGATGGGCGTAAGGCAGATTTAAAATGAGGTCCCTCCCAGGCCACCTCAAAATCTAGGGCCCACAGATTCTCCTCCTCAGAGCTCCTCACCGTGTCTAGACTAGGGGGAAGCGACCACTTCCCAAGAAGATGATGCACAAAGGAAAAACCGGCCATCCAGCCTGAAGGCGGAGGAAGAAAACGAAAATAAAGCGAATAAACAAGCCCCTGCCGCCTAACTGTCCCCTCCACGGGTTGAGCCGCAATCGCGTAACTCGCGAGATTTCTCTTCACGGGATCACAAAGCGGAAAGTTCCCGGGCTCAGAAAAAAAAGCCGGGTTTACAGAGACAGGTCCTACAATCCTTCATAAACCCACCGAATGCCTCGGCCCACGGACCCACCCCATCCCTCACAGAGAACCCGTCCCACAGCGGCCCTAGAAACTTCCGGGACCTGACCGGAACCGGAAACTCCTGGAGCGAGGGGGTGGGACCGAAAATCAAAAAAAGCGCGGCGAAGGCTGGAGACCAGATCTGAGAGGGTGGTGGTGGTCTTCAGGCGGGCTGTGATCGGTCCCGATGGACTCCACCGCCTGCTTGAAGTCCTTGCTCCTAACCATCAGTCAGTACAAAGCCGTTAAGTCGGAGGCGAACGCCACCCAGCTTTTGCGGCACTTGGAGGTGAGGGATTCGGTCTATAGTAATTCCTGGTTCCCGGGTCGGTGGGGTGTGGCGGCCCCAGCCCTGAAAGAGGACAGCCTCTCGCCCCCTGCGCTGGCTGTCGGTAAAGATAAAGACGAGGGAGTGTCGGCCTTGAATTCCCTCTCCACGGTCAGCTGTCTGCAGCGATCGGGTTGAGCTTTGCCAACTAACGGCTTGACAAGGGAGAGTGAGACAGAAGGTTGGGGATTTTAGGCTGTGTTTCTGGTAGGTATAAGAGAAAACTCGGACCTGTGTCTTTTTCTTCTTATTTTGGTTTTGCCTTCGAAACCGAGCCTTCGCAAGAATATACAGTGAACTCGTGTTGAGCTCGAACTTGAAAAATATTATTTCAGTTTTCTTTGGATTAGGAAGTAACCCTTTCTCCAAGAATAGTAATCATAATCTTGTTTATTTACCAAAATATATTGCTAACAGTTTTTTTAAGTGATTATTTTTATGTTTAAAGAAGCTTTAGATTACATAATGTTAAATAAAAATATATAAGGGGTTCCCATATGCCCCACTCCCTCCCACAGCTAAGTTTTTAAATCCTAAGATGCTGAATTGCTTTCACTTTTTCTCTTAATTCCCCGTGATTAGTGTTTAGACTATTATTCCGTTACAAATTTTCTTTGAAAAAATTACAATAACACCTTTTTCTCTGTGACCCTGTTTATTTCGAAGCTCTTGCTGTCGTTTGTTGCACACTGTGGAATTCAAACGTTAGTCTCAGTTTAATAAAAAAAAATAGTTGTGCTCAATCAAAGCTTATTTTAAGAATTCTCTCTGTTGCAACTCTGCTAACAGAATTGAAAGTAATTTAAAAACCTATTCTACTTGGTATATTTACTCTATCATAAAATGTTAACATACCAAAGATTAGCAAAATACTACAGAGAGAAGATGATAATGAATGGTGCAGCAACATCAGCTTTTGGTGAAACTGTACTATATTAAATGTGTCTTCTGAGCTTCGCTGGGGCTCCTCTTCCTGCTATTGCAGGTGCCCACCTCCAAAGTGTATGTGTGTGTGTGTGTGTGTGTGTATATATATATATATATATATATATATATAGTTTGTTTGTTTATTTTCATTCATTACCTTAACAAATCCCAGCAAACCTAATAGTTAAGGTGTTTGCTGTTAAGTATTTTTGACTATGCTCTCAAACTAGGATAGAGCAGTGTGCTGGTGGACTCTAGAAGCCACGGGATAAGTATGGCTATCAGTTTTGTTTAAGAATTAAAAATTAAGTATTTTATTTTAGATATTAATCTAAACATTACCTCTTTTAGAGAATAAACAGGGAAGTTGTGAATCTGAGTGCAATGGTAGAGATTTCAAAGCAATTTGGGGCTTAAAACTGACTCTCTGATACTCGGTTCCCAAACTTTCAAAAGGTTTACAGTAAACTCTTCTATCTTTGGGGCATTTTGATACAAGAGTATGAGAAGCACTATCTTGAGGCTACTACTCCTAGGGATTTTTTTTTGTTTTAATTTAGAGTTGACATACATATAGTGATATGCATGAGGTGCATTAATCTTAAGTGAAGAATTCGTTTTTTTTTAATCACACGTGTACACTCATGCAGCCACCACCTGTATCAAGATATAGATAGGACATCTCCAGCCCCCATAAGGTTTTTTCATTGTCCGTTTCCATAAGGTTCATATAAGTGGTCTCAAATACAATTTTTATTCTTTTGTATCTGGCAATATAATCTGAAATTCATTCATGTTGCATATATACCAGTACTTCATTCCTTCTTATTGCTGAGTAGAATTCCATTATACAGCAATTTATATACATTTTCCTGTTAAAGGGCATTTGATTGTATCCAGCTCTGGATAGAATTATGAATAGAGTTGTTAGGAATAGTTCACATTATTTTTTTTTATTTTTAAAATATGTACTAATCTCTCTTACATACTGAGGAGTGGAATTGTTAGGTTGTAGGATAGCCTTATGTTCAGCCTTAGTTGAATTTGCTAAAAACTGCTGAACAGTTTTCCAAAAGGTCATACCATTTTACCCTTCTCACCACAATATGAGATTTGCAGTCACTCATCCCTAAAACAGCCCCTGGTGATTTTAGATTTTTAAATTTTAACCCTTTTGATGGGTGATAATTTGTATCTTTAATGGTGCGTGTCTTTGTGCAGACCTCATGAGAGCAACATTTAAAAATGCAAAGAAAGGTAGGTGTCATGTGAAAGGAGATTATTCATTCACTTACTCTTCTACTGCCATTATTTTGTCTTTGTAGCCTCATGCAGAACCTGAGTTTTGAATTTTTTAGGATTAACAGAGCTGAGCAGGTCTCATTCTTGATGATGGTATTTCTTAGCACTAATATTAGCAATTAAGAGCATCAATTCAGGAACCAAGCTGCCTGGGTATGAATCCCAATTGCACCACTGTGTCTGTGTGTGCCTCAATTTACTCCTCTGCAAAAACAGTAGTAACACCTACCTTATGGTGTTATTGTGAAGATGAAAAGTTAATATACGTAAAGTACCTAAAACAATTCCTAGGCCAGAGTAAGTACTATAAATTAGTAATTACTAAAATAAATTCTGTTGGCACTAAATTCTATTCAGCATGTATGAGTAAAGGAGAGAATTTGTAAAGCAATTTTTAATTTTACCTTGCAATAAATAATTATTACAGATTAGAATACCTGTATTACTGAGATGCTAGCTCAGTCCTAAGGGGAATTGTGTTTAAAGCAAAAAATGGCTTAATCTTCTAGAGGGCTCGTCTTTTAAGTAGGCAAAAGGGCAATACTCAGAAGGTTCCCTACCCCATTTCATCTTTGCATCAATTCTTTTCAGTCTTATAGGCCTTTAATAGTGTTGTTAAAAAAACATACTCTTTAAGAACAGATTATTTGAAACTTTCCTATCAACAAAGCTATAGGAGAAAACTGACATCTGATTTAGGGAATAAAAGAAAGTACAGAAAGGAAAGATTAGAAGATTGCTAAAATACTCTGCTTATTAGTCACTTTCTTTGGGAGGGAGCAGAAGGAGTAATCCAATAAGTAGTATCCTTTGGCTTAGCTGCTTTTTACTTTCCATTTTACCTCCCCCAAAGATAGAATGTGTATACTGGAATTATTTTATTCAGTAAGCAAATAGTAATGTATAGGTTTGTAGTCCATGCCATCATGGAATATTCAGTGTGGTGGGAAGGATAAACATTGTTAAATTGTCAAAGTTTGCTGATTTATGAAATAGAAGTATAATGTAGTTTAAGGTAGGGTAATCAGCAAACCTAATCTACTTGGGGGAAGAAAGTTAGGGAAAACTTCCTGAAGAAAATGAATTTAAACTGAGGCCAGAATGAGTCTATTAGCTAGTGAAGGAAGTGATAGGTACTCTTCCAAGCAGAGGGAACAGCATTTGTGTAGTTTCTAAATTGCAAAAGAGAATGGCAATAGCACTGTGAAAAAACTGAGTTTTAATTTGAAATGGAGAAGAGACGAAGATTGCCAATTTTCAACTAAAACATTTTGATCACTATTTTATAGGTAATTTCTGGACAGAAGTTCACACGATTGTTTACATCAAATCAGATATTACCAAGTGAATGCTTGACTTGTCTTGTAGAGCTACTCGAAGACCCAAACATAAGTGCTCCACTGATCTTAAGTATTATCAGTTTGCTGTCTCAACTAGGTAATGTATTTAGTTTCTTTCTCATTTTTGGAAGATGTATGAAATTAATTTTTTTTTTTTTTTTCCTCCCCACCCCTTCGTTTTCTTCATTTGCTGTGTCTGTTTTTGTTGTGTGCTTGTCTTCTTTTTTGGAGGCACCAGACACCGAACCCGGGACCTCCCATGCGGGAGGGAGGCACCTAATTGCACCTAATTTTTCCACTCCCTCCTTTTTTGTGTCTCTTGTTATGTTTTCTTCCTCATGTCTCGTTACATCATATTATTGCATCAGCTCGCCCCATCTGCCCATTGCATCAGCTTGTTGTCTTGCTCATCTTCTTTAGGAGATACCGGGAACTGAACCCAGAACCTCCCATGTGGTAGGCGGGAGCTCAATCACTTGAGCCACATCCGCTTCCCTGAATTTAATTACATTTAAAGAGCAGATTTATAGAATCTCTTGCAGAATGATTCACATTGAAAAGATTTCTTCATTACAGGACTTCTCAGTGCTGTTATGCATTCTGAATTTCTTGAATGGGAGAGTTTTGTAGGCAGCACTTAAAATTATTGGACCAAGGAGTCTAAAGCATATAGAAGATCTAGTGGTCTACAGAAAAGAATGCAGTTTGGAAAATGCTTGCCTATTTTTAAATTTAAAAAAAAAATTTGACATTTACAATATGCCACTCAGAAAAGTCATAGCTACCCATCAAAGAACCATCCTTCCATGACAGATGATATTGAATGTAGCACTAAGTGCAGAAATGTTGACGGGCAGGATGGGGGGGGGGCGCCGGTTGGTAGTTGGCGTCCCGGGGGCCTTGACGGCGAGGGAAAGAATTATTGCGGAGACGAGGTGAGTATGCATGGGTTCTTTATTGAGGAAGTGCACAGCCTTTTATAAGCTAGGTAAGGGGTGGAGTAAGAGGCAGGGCGTGGAAGAGGAGGGAGTACGTGTTAGGCGGGGATTGGGCACAGTTGGTTGCTAGGGAGGGTTTGTTATCTGTGGAAGGCGGGAAGGTATCGCGGGCACGGGAAAGTTTCGCTGGCTCGGGAACAGGGTAAGCTATTTTTTCAAAGAAGGCTAAATATAGGATCAGGCTAGTTTTTAGTTGTTAGTCGGCCATTTTAGCTTCACATTTTTCTGGCTGCCTCCAACACAGAAATGCTGATGTTATCATTTTTATATCTATCCCTCTACCTTTATTTTTAAATTTTTCATTTAATGGTCATTTTTTTCCCTGATTTGTGAGAGGGTAGGAGATGGATGGTCTCTGTGATTATAAAATTAGTACATTCTTATAAAAAATTCCAATAATCCAAAAGTATTAATGTAGAGCTGCACTGTCCAGTAGAATTTTCTGTGATGATGGCAGCATTTTATATCTATACATCTAATATAGTAGCCAGTAGCCACATGTAGCTAGTGAGTACTTCAAGTGTGGGTAGTGAACTGAAGAACTGAATCTCTAATTTTAATTAATTTAAATTTAAATAGCCACATGTGACTAGTGGCTACCAAATTAGACCATACAGAATGAGTTTACTCACTACCACCAACCCTCTTCATCATTTCCACATCTGTAATAATTTCTTGACAGTTTGATATGTGCCTTTCCAGATATTTTTCTATGTGATGACAAATAATTTTAGATGTTTGGTGGGTTGTTTTTAACAAAAATGGTGTTGCCAAGCACTACCTATTTTATAACATGTTTTGGGGGATTTTGTTTGTTTTCACATAATATATCTTTGTTATCTTTCCATATCAGTATCTTCTTAATTGCTTCCTAGTACTTATTATAGGGTACTATAATTTATTCAGTCATTCCCCTAATAGTGGGCACTTTTTTTTTCCTTGAGTTTTTGCTACAGGATCGATAGTGTAATGAACATTCTTATGTAATTTGGTTCAAATGTTATTGTATTTCTGTTAGATAAATTCCCAGTAGAATTTCTGGTCAGTTTTCAATTTAGCAGCTATTACTAAGTTGCTTTCCAAAAAGGCTCTGCCAGTTCTAATACCACTAACAGTTTGTTCAATAATGGTGTTCACTTTCAATATTTAAAAATATTAAAAAATCTTAAAGTGATAATCTTTTCATAGCAAACTTTCTACAAATATATAATACAAATCTTCTTCCTAGAGATTAATTTATTTCATGTAGAGAAATCATTTGCATATTGAAAAAGAAGAGAAAGCTCTTACTCCCTTCCCTTTTTCTAGCTCATAAAATTTTGTGGTTAACTTCTGCATTCAAGGATATTGATAAATAAAATAGCCATATCATGTGTGATTTTTTTAATACAATGGTAAATTTAATATGAAATAAATTAAAAATTATTTATCTTTTATCCATGGAGACCAGATATAAAAATGATGTATTTTGGTGCCATTTTATTTTAACTTACAGCTTTAGACAATGAAACCAGAGACTGTCTTCAGAATACATATAATCTGAATAGTGTATTGGCGGGAGTGGTTTGTCGGAACAGTGCTTGCCACAGCGATTCAGTGTTTTTGCAGGTACGCACACCCATATTGTACTCCATTATTTAACACCTTCTTTGCTTAAAACTGACATATAAACACAGGATATCTGCATTTTGAGATGTAAGTTTTTCATGTGAAAATTGTAATTGCATTGGCATCTAGACTCAATCTGTTGAAGAAACATACCAAAAAAAAAAAAAAAATGAAGTTATAGATATAGTCTTATTTAGCAAAGAAGCAAAGTTCTTGCACCCATCATATTTCATTGAACCTCAAATGCCATCAGTTTTAAGAAAGAAAAAACATTGCCAATTAAACTAACATGCAATTTTAGAGAGAAAATGTGAAAAAAAGATACCCTAGAATTGATGAAAAACAGTATGTGTTTTAGCCTACATACAAGTTTAACATATTAAGTGGACAAAGTGCTCTGTTTGGAATAGATCTTATAGAGATGTATGAACTGGATTATGAAGGTTCTTAGACTCCTTACTTTGTGTTTTTTTTTTTTTAAAGGAAAAATGTTTGCCCTAAACTCTCTCCTAATATGGTGACATGCTAAAGATATGTACTACACAGTCAGTTCTTGTGAGCAAACTATATGTTTTTATGTTTATGTTCATAATTTTATTCTCAGTGCATTCAACTCCTGCAAAGGTTAACTTATAATGTCAAAATTTTACATTCTGGTGCCAATATAGATGAATTGATTACATTCCTGATAGATCACATGTGAGTATATAACTTTATTACTTAAATGTGTAACCAAATAATCTATTGTTTTGGTTTGAAACCATTAGTCAGGGTTCTCTTGGGAAACAGAATCAACAGGAGATATCTGTCAATAATATGAGATTTTATAAGAGTCTCTCACACAACCATGGGGATGCACAAGTCCAGGTTTTGCCGGCAGGCTGCAAACCAGGGGCTCCAATGAAAGTCTGATGAAAGGTCCTTGGTAAGTTTCTGGGAGAAATTGGCTGTCCAAAGACGAGCTGGGAAATTCTCTCTCAATGTTGAAATCACTTCCCCTTTTAAGGCATTCAACTGATTGGATAAAAGTGTCACCCATTGCTAATGTAATCTCCCTGATTGATGCAGATGTAATCAGCCATCCATGCAGTAAACTCACTGGTGACCAAAGTCCATAAATGCTCTTGTATTACAATTAGCCCAGTGCTTGCTGGACCAAACACTTAGACACAATGACCCTGGCCGAGTTGACACATTAGCCTAACCATCACAGAAACTAAACCCACGTAATAGATGGGTTTTTTTAGATTTTTTTTCTCCAAGTTTTTAAACTGACTAAGACTGACTTTTTTTTTTTTTTTTTTTTTTTTTTAAGATTTTATTTATTTATTCATTTATCCCCCCCTTGCTGCTTGTGCTCGCTGGGTCAGCTAACCGCGCCGTGTGGGCGGGCTTGCCTTCACCAGGAGGCCCCGGGAACCGAACCCGGGACCTCCCATATGGTAAACGGGAGCCCTACTGATTGAGCCACAGCCGCTTCCCTAAGACTGACTTTTGTTTGACTCTCTTAGATGATTTCAAGGATCAAGTGCTGTAAAGCAGCTTTACGTTAATTTTCATAAGAAAAATTTATGAATTCAATTGATTTGGTTAGAAACAATTATTGAAACTGAAATTGTATGTGTATATTTAATCTTCACGATTACTGATTTAGCAACACAGGGTCACTCGACAATTATTTTCAAATTTCTTTTATGCAGTTGAATGAGATAATTTGGTTTCCAAACATGAAATAAATGATTATTCTTTTTCAGAGCTTGACTACATGTCAATGAGATAATTTTTTAACATATTAGATTTTTTTTTTTTTTTGCTTGTTAGAAGGCGGGTGACTACTGCAGTGAATAGAAAAAAAATTTAATATATAAATTACTATATCACTGTGAGTTGATGAGAACTAACCTAAAGCTTTTTTTTTTCCTTTAAACAAAAATAAACAATATAAAACAACAGTCAGTCTTCTGAAGATGAGTTAACAATGCCTTGTCTAGGATTGTTGGCAAATCTTTGTCGGCACAATCTTTCTGTTCAAACGCACATAAAGACTTTGGTAAGTTTATTTTAAAAAATGTTTCTTGCTTTGTGGTGAGTTTTTTAATCCATTTTTTTTCTTAAAAAAAGATATATATATATATATATATATAAAAACAAGGATTTTCCTGTCTAGTCCAACTGAACTTTCAAAGCTTAATGAAGAATCAGGTTGACACACAAGTAACTTCAAGTATTCCAGCTTTTGTCTGTGTTGTAGTAAGATAATAAGGGTTAATACAAATATTAAATACTGAAAGCATAGGATAGAATTCCATTATTTGTCCATTGAATAATATAAGAAATGCTAAATTATTTTGTACTAATAGAAGGGAAGCACATCTCTGGCAATCTAACCCATTTACCTTAGTCTTGTATTTCCACAAAATCAAGGGCAACTCCACCAAAAAGATCCATAAGTCTCTGTTATCAACTGGTAGTACTTGTGATAAGTGAGGGCACACAAATGAAGTTAGTTGAACCACTTTTAGAAATAAATTAAGAAAGTTCACTGATTTTTTTTTTTTTAAATGTACTTCGTGAACTGTTTCTCTGCTATGCAATATTCACAATTACTTATTTGATTTTAAATTAAATATCTAATTTGTTCATTTGCTGGATTTTCCTGCCTTGGAGATGGAGGTTATTTTGACCTGTGGAAGTGTTTGAAAAGGTTTACAGAGAAGGAAGACAGCTATCTATATGAGAGAGAGAGAGAGAGTGTGTGTGTGTGTGTGTGTGTGTCTGTATTTTTCTAAATTGGAAAAAAAAAAAAAGGCCATTTAGAAAACACTTAAATATCATGAAGAGTAAACATTTGCTCATAACTCCATATCTAGAAAATGCTACTGACTAAAATTGTACCTATCTCAACTACTGTCAGGAATATATGAAAGTACCCATCTCAGTCACCCCTGCAATAATCTCCAGTTGTGTTTAAATGGTAATCAGCAAATGTGACTAAATTAACTGCTGAACCAATATGTATAACAAAAACAAATTCTCTAATTTGTTAAATTTTCTTGCTTTTAACCATAATCATGAAGGTTTCTCATTACACTGCCTTTATTAACTTAAAACAAACAACAAATTCTTAACAGCTTTTCCTGCAGTGTTTAAATAGATCTTCTGTTGGCACTCTCCTGTGTCCCTTTTGAATTATTATTAGAAATGAAAACCTGATTTGCCATCAGTGAATTATTCTAAGATTACAAAACTTGACAAAAATTCATCTCTACTCATTTGGGCTCCTTTGCTAGGTTGTCTAGCTTTTCTTTTAATTATAGCAAGCAGTCTTGGAATTTATATTTATCTCTGATTCTATGAATTTCTCCTTTAGAACATAATATAAAACATTTATCTTTTAAAGATGATCATTTCTTGATAGACTTATAATAATGTTTAATAAAAGATAAACTTTTAAACCAAAATATAAAACATAATTTTTTATTCTAATTTTTGTAAAAAATTTTTTCTTCCTTAGGGTAATGTGAAATCTTTTTATCGAACTCTTATAACCTTCTTGGCCCATAGTAGTTTAACTGTGGTTGTGTTTGCACTTTCAATATTATCCAGTTTGACATTGAACGAGGAGGTTGGAGATAAGGTAAATATGATTTTTAAATTACTTATGAAGATAGGTCATCAGAAGTGTATCATTTCTGATGCTTTAAAAATCATTGAAGTTTTTTTTGTCATATTTTAGGATGGTATGAGCCTAAATTTTTTGTGTAATATCCTCTTCCTAATTTGTTTTTAAGCTGTTCCATGCCCGAAACATTCATCAGACTTTTCAATTAATATTTAATATTCTTGTAAATGGTGATGGTACACTAACGAGAAAGTATTCAGTTGACCTACTGATGGATCTCCTTAAGAATCCTAAAATTGCTGATTATCTTACCAGGTATGAAACTTTAAATTTTAGAAACTTTTTTTTTGCCAAGATGTATTTGTGACAAAACTGCCGCCTTAGTTTTCATAAACTTGGAGTCTTCTGAGTTAATAGATTAAATCAAAATATTTTGGTGTGCTTTCTAACTGTTCTTTTTGTTTTCCTGGCTTGAAATGTGAAAGTATAACAAGGTTGTTTGAGTATTCCAATATTTGTCTTAGATGATTAGGGATTGCCACTTTCCAAAATATATACATTTTGAGAAATCTGATTCAAAACCAGATTTTTGAATAGGTAGATCATTATATGACTGTTTGAAATAATATTTTTATTATTGGAACATTCATGTTAGTATATCTTTGTGTGTGGGTTTTTTTTTTTTTTTTTTTTAAGTTTTATTTTGTTTAAAAAAAATAGATAATGTTTCCATATTGTTTCTTGGTCATATCATAAGGTAAAATGGAAATATATGTTTGTTTGTCCTTTCTGTTTCAGAGGCATTTCATGGGATTCTTGAGATCATTGCATCTTAGGTTAAATTTTCCCAGTGCCTCAGCTGTTTTGTAGTTCTGAGTTAAGAAACTGAAGTTTTTTCCAAGTGTTGATTTAACTTAACATTCACAAATGAGAAAACAGTTATTGTGTAAGCACTGGAGAAGTTAGCAGTGATAGGGATATAAAAACAGTTCCTAATCTTCACAGAATCTAGACAATAAAGAAAAAATAAGAATACCCTAATCACTAGGTCACGGGCAAGGTTGACCACTACTCATGACTAACTGATATTTTGCAAAACCAAGAAGCATTTACATTAGCATTTCATTTTTTCTCCTATTTAGCATCAGAGACTTCCTCTTCAACTGTTTTAAGAATAATCCTCCCAATATATTCTCATGTGATACCCATTCTTTTTTTTTTTTTTTTTTAATGGTTACGTGTTTTATTTTATTTTTTTCTCTTTCTTTATTATTATTATTTTTTTAATTTATTTTTATTGTGGGTAAAAATCAAAATTCTCACAATACATACAAGCATTTGCAAAATGATATATAAATATATATGCATATATGTGTATTTGCTTACAAAAATGTTTTATATATATACATACATATATTTTAAGAGGTGCTTAGATTACCCAAAAAATTACACGGAACCCACTGGGATTCCCATGTTGCCCACCTCCCACACCTCCCACCACATCCCACACAAACATCTCCCACAAGTGTGGCCCACCACCCTCAATGAACTTACACATCCTGGAGCCTTGCCACCAACCATAGACCACAGTTCACACCGTAGACCATACTCTCTCGCACTCAGTTCTGAGTGGTGTGTGCTGATTTAAAATGGCCTACCATTCTGACTCTTAAATAGTGCTTATTTACCAGCTTCCTGGTAAACAGAAAAATTATTTTGGCTATACCTGTCTAGGAGGGAAAAAGATAATGTGGTTTAGCATCAGTAACTGGTTGCTTTATCTCCTGCACATCTCTCAGTTCCATTATCTGTTACCATCCCTATGTAGTCTAGAACCCCTGAATCATCTCTGGCAAAAGAATATGTTTAACTGTGTTGTCCTTTGTTTATCTGTCATAGCACTCAGCAAAACCCCAATCCTGAATCTGTTCCAAAGTCTAACTCATGCCTGGGTTCCTAGTCAAAGCTTGAGAAAATCACACAACTTTTATGAGTGTGTTTACTACAAATGCATTGTCTCTAAATTTAGCTGGGCCATCACTTCTTATATTTATTTCTAGTTGGTTTTCTTTTTCTTTTTCTTTTCCTACAGTGGTTATTTTAAGTATCCACTCTCTTGTTCAAGCCCAGTTACCACCTTTCACTCAGAAGATGACCTTTTCTGTGTTTCATACACATATACAAAATGGAATCTCATCTGATTGGAGCTCCCTCATATCTATACCCCTGGACAAGCTTACCTGCATTTCTTCAAATTTTCACTTAATTTCATCTTGTTTCACTCAAAAATCTATCCCATTATTCTATCCATTAAGTCTCATTCTGTCCTATCTTCTTCAACTGTTTCCACTATCTCCTCACTGCCTCATTTTCAATTCACTTGTCTTAACTTATAAACATGCTAAACTTGAACCTTTCTCTTCAACCATACGTCCCTTTTAAAATCTGTGACTTCCCATTGCATTCAAGATGAATATTCAAATTCTCAGTATGACCTTCTAAAGTCTGGTCCCTGGCAACATCTCAGCTTTATTTTTTCACACTTTCTTTTTTATGTTCTTCTCTCTAACCATATCAGACAATAAACAGAACTTCCAACTTGCTAGAAACACTCTATCATGTATCTATATGCCATTTTCTATGGACTACTTCCTCTGGAAGGCTGGAATACCTTTCCCCTTTATATGTCTAAGTCCTATTTCTTTTTTAAGATTCAAGTCTGAAGAAGCTTTACCTGATCAGTCCTGCTTTCCAAGACTGGGTTTGGTACCCATCCTCTCTTCCATAGCACCCTATATTTTCCTCCATTATAGCATTGTATTTTACAATACATTGTATTATTGTTTTCTATCTCTCTGACTCCATCCTTGGACTGAATTCACTGACAGGGTGTCATTCTGTCAAGTGCAGGATGCAGCAGTCATGTAGAATACCTCTGGTACCTCTCAGAGTTGGGTGACACAGGGCGCTGCTTCTTACCTCTGAATCTTCATAGCCTAACTTATGCTTAGCAGTTTTAGGCACTCAGTAAATAAGTAGCACTCCAATTCATTAGAATATCTGTGTTCTTTGAATTTTTATACACTGAACATATCCTTTTTTAAAAAAAATAAGGTAATTGAGGTACTGAAAGTTTTCATTGGTTTATTCATTATCTCATGAGTCATTGTTTTTTTCACTGTTCAATAATAAGTGACAAAGCCAATTTCTGTATATGGTGATGGTATGGTATGTTTCAACTTTTAAAGTATAAATTTTACAAAGACTGTGTTTTATATTAGAAACCCAAAATAAGTATATGGATGAAAGAAAATACACTTAAATTTTATATTATCTTATATATAAACCCCTTTTGATGTATGAATTTCATAATTATCATTTGATGTCAACTTTTATTTCAACCTAGGTATGAGCATTTTTCTTCGTGTCTTAATCAAGTATTAGGTCTTCTTAATGGGAAGGATTCTGATTCTTCTTCAAAGGTTTGTAAAATATGACCTTTTGTTTTATTTTAAACTTTAAAATTTGGTTCAGAAGTACCAAGTGCATGCACAGCTCTCTAAATTTTCACAACTGAATACAGCCATGTAACCCGTGCCTAGATCAGGAAACAGAATATTACCTAGATACCTTCCTTGTGATCCATTTTAGTCACTCTCTCCAAGGATAACCACTGATGACTTCCAACAGCATTTATTGTCTTTTCTATTTTTGAACTGTATATAAACAAAATTATATGTACTTGTCATGTATAGATTCTTTTCACATTATGTTGTGGAAATTCATCTATGTTTCATTTAGTTGTAGATTGCTTATTCTTCTTTTGATGTATATTGGCTATTATTTTGTCATAAGGATAGACAGCCAGGCCAATGAAACAGAATAGAGACCAGAAACAAACCCAACTATACAGTCTCCTGCTCAATAACAAAGGTAATACTACAATCTTGAAAAGATGGTCATTTCAATAAATGACATTGAGTCAATTGGATGTCCAAATGGGAACAAAATTAATCATGATGACTACCTTACACTAACTGTAAAAATTAATTCCGGACAGATTTTAGATCTAAATATGAAAGATAAAGCTATGAGGCTTTTAGAAGAATCATCTAGGAGAATATCTTCATAGCCTTGGGCTAGACAAAGATTTTCTACAAACCAAACAGGGAAAAATTGATGAATTGGGCTACATCAAAATTAATACCATATTTACGAAAAGACCACCACTAAGAGTAAAAGGCAACTCAGAGTAAGAAAGATATCCATAATACATATATCCAACAAAGGGCTCTTATTCAAAATTTATAAAAACAAATTAGCAGGAACAGATGTGGCTTAAGTGGTTGGGTGCTTGCTTCCCACATGGGAGGTCCCAGGTTCGATTCCTGGTGCCTCCTGAAAGAAAAAAATAACAAGCAAAATAAACAAAAAAAAACAGCTCAGGGGGGCTGATGTGGCTCAGTGGTTGAGTGCCAGCTTCCCACATATGAAGTCCCAGCCAAACCCCAGTACCTCAAAAACAACAACAACAACAACAAACAGATTAGCACTACATATAAATCAGAAAAGAAATGGTTGCTCAACTTCATTAATCTTCAGGTAAATGTAAATACTATACATTGTATGCCCACTGTGAAAAATACCAAACATATGTAAGAGTGGAATATCCATCTCTCTCACACAGTACTGATGGTACTGAAAACTGTTACAACCACTTATGAACACTGACAATACTACTATTACCAAACATATGCATGCACTATGACCCAGCAGTTTCACTCAAAGTATTTACCCAATGAAATTCATACATATATTTGCCAAAAGACACTAGAAAACATAGCAATATAATTCCTAATAGCCAAGAATTGGAGACAACCCAAGTATCCATCAACAATAAAATGAATAAATAAGCCATGATGTATTTTTACATACTAATGAATGCAAATACATGTAACAATATGGATGAATTTAATAATGATGAGCAAAAGAAGCTGGGCATAAGAGTATACACTGTAAGATTCTATTTATATAAAATTCTACATGGGTTTCTTTGTATACATTGGTGGGCTGATTGAAAAGTTTGTATGGAAATACCTCCAAGAATAGCTAAAATAAAAATCTATGTTGTCAGAAATCTGGTGTGGAGGGATGATTGAGGCATTTTTGGGGGGTTGGAGGGAGGAGGACACAAGGAGATCCTAGAGTTCTGGTAGAATTCTCTCTCTTGATCTGGTTGCTAGTTAGATAGGTGTGTTCACTTTGTGAAAATCCATTTAGCTTTACACTAATGATTGATTTGTTTACTTTTCGGAATGTATATTATGTTTCAGTTAAAAATTTGTATGACTGCGTTATTTGCTTATATGTGCATGATACTATCTCTGGTAAGATACAAGAAATTTGTTACATCACTTGCCTTCAGGGAGGGTAACAGGTAGCTATCAATCAGGGTCATACTTTTTACTTTGGAACCATGTGAATGTGTTACCTATTCAAAAACAAGTACTACAATTTATATTTTTAAAAAATCAAAGTGTATTTGTCATTTGTATACTAAATATTAATGGGCCAAATTCTAATAAATTCAGATACAATCAAATTGGTTCAAATGCAAATCCCAATCATATGTCATTTACAAGAAACAGAGTGATAGAGAAAGGGAGAAAATGAGTGGAAAAGCAAAGAGATACCAAGAAAATTTAAACAAAATATGTTGGTAGTATATGAAATAAGGTGGAATTTAACTTAACAGTTCATAAACAGGTTTGTGTGGGACATTATATAACTGGATAATGCTAGTTTATGAAGTAGAGAAGAAATGGCTTAGAATAGGGGAGCTAAGGGGCATAATGCCAACAGTATGCAGTGTAGAAATAGCTATCAAGGTTTTAAAGCTTTGGGATGCCACTTTTAAATCTTACCATAAAGTGTGCTTTATAGTAGCAGTTCTTGAATCTTAGGATAACAGCGAGTATTCTGAATTTTATTTTTTAATTTTTTTTTTTCCCATTTTAAAAATAACATATTTGTATAAAAAAAAAAGTTAGAAGTACTATAGAAGAAGTATAACGTTAGTTGAAGTTGCCCCTTCTCTTTGGCTCTCACAGTCTTCATCAGAGGTGACCATTAGCAAACTCCTTCATAGCCTTCTGGAACCTAATCACACATTTGAAAATTAATACTGAAGAAAAATTGGAAATTACTCTTCATTTTTATTTTACAGTATTTTCTTATATATGGCATTTTGGCTTCATCATTTGGTTACTATGTGTATTAAAGTCCTGTGAAATTGTTATTTAATGAAGACTTTATATTGCACAGGTTTTAGAATTACTTCTTGCCTTCTGTTCAGTAACTCAGCTGCGCCATGTGCTTACTCAAATGATATTTGAACAGTCTGCATCTGGCAACACCATTCTGGGAAGCCGTCCTAAATGTTTAGAACCTACTGTAGCTCTACTTCGTTGGTCAAACCAACCTTTGGATGGATCAGAAAACTGTTCTATTTTAGCATTGGAGTTGTTCAAGGAAATATTTGAGGTAATACAATATTTGACAAATTGCCTTTTCTACTTTCAGGACTCCCAATTAACAATTTGTTTTCAAAATGTTCATAGTAAACTTCTAGTTATTCGTTAAGTTGTAGGAAAACTATTCTTAATTCCTAGCAGTCATGCTAGACTCCCTATCATTCAGCTACTGAGTTTGGTTTTTTCTGCCAAAGCCACATATATTAGTGCTTTCCTTTATTTCACTCAATACCTTAAATATACTCATTTCAGTGTAATAAGTAAAGATATTAACTAAGATTTGTTTGTTTTGTTGTTTGGCATGAATCTACTTTTTGCTATAGTCACATTCTGTCTCTCCATCTCAGTAAATACTGTTCTACTGTCTTTATTAGGCTGTTGAGTGGATTCATATGGGACATTGGATTTAGTCAGTGAAATGGAGTAGAGCCTGTCCATCAGTGTACAAGGAACTTAAAATACAAACAAAAATTCCTTCCCTAGGGGCCATTACTTTCTGGTAGATTGTATTACTTGGGTAATTCAGTGTTCTCTACTATTATCCCTGTTTTTATATGCATTCTGCCTTCTCCAATGTTTTCCTAGAAGTTTTCCCCACTTGTAGTTGGAGCCTCTGCACAAATATATGTGTATGAATAAATGTATTTAAGGATTATGCACAGATTATTCCTTATATTTTATATTGGTCTTGACCCTTAATGATCAATTTTAACATTTAAAAAGCCCTTGAAATTCTTGATAGAAATTATTTGTGGTTGTATTCAGACCATCTTTTATTTAATTATTGTAATTATACTTAGCAATCAGGATATGTGTTTTCAGTAAATACTTTTAATTTAGACTAATTTTAAAATCCATTAAAAAGGTCTTGTTTGTGGTTGGTTAACATAAAATCTTAATGTTCCATTTGAGATAAAAGTCATAGCCCTTGAAACTAGAGAAGACAGTGGATTTTTAAATAGACTTGGGTCAATGAAATTTTGAAGCAAATACAAGAAATTTAAAGAGAGTAATACAGCTCAATAATGGCTGTTTGTACATTCTATATTACATCTTCATTTTTAACCTTTGATGGTGGTTAATTCTCCAGGATGTCATAGATACTGCTAACTGTTCCTCTGCTGACCGTTTTGTGGCTCTTCTACTGCCTACAATCCTTGATCAGCTTCAATTCACAGAACAAAATCTCGATGAGGCCTTAACAAGAAAAAAATGTGAAAGGATGGTCAAGGCCATTGAAGTTTTGTTAAATATCCTTTCCTGTCATAAACATGGACACTATATAAATAACTACTCATTTTTTTCTAGTTTACTGCATTTTGCCATTGTAATGTCTCTTCTCATGATCATATCTATTCAGAATTAGTGAACTGAAGGTTAAACTAAAGAATGAATTTTTAGTGAAGAATCTCTTAATACAGTTATCTAGAATTTTTTTCCTTGTTTTTCTGTGTAAAATTCTTACGCTAAAATACATTTTAAGAGATGATTTTTACACTAGACTTGAATATTTTTTATCATAATTGGAGATTAGAAAATGTAGCCTAAAATGTTGTTCTATTACTACTTGTTACTCTCTCCTCTGCTTTTGATGCTAATTGCTGTCCCTGGATGATTAGTGGTTCCATCCATTCCTTGGTGGAATATATTAGAGAATAAAGAAATATTGGTAGAGTTATTATTTTAACCCAGATTTTTTAGTTTTAAAAATAAAAATCAACTTCCATAAATGTTTTAATAAATATAACATCATACTTGATTATAAAGAAGACAAATATCTCAAAACAAATTAAATAACTTCAAAAAAAAGAAAACCTTGTGTACAATTAGTGTCACTGCTTAACATCTATATACTGATCTTAGGTCTTTTCCTGTGTTAGCCTTTTCTAGATCAGCTGATTCTAAATTGTTAAGAAGCCCAAATCCCACTTTTTAAACGATTTCATTAATGCTTTTTTACTACAAGCAAGAAGTCACTCTATCTCAATTTAAGATTTAAGATATCTTAAATTTACCTGGTGAGGTTTCTTTGTATCTCTGAGCAACAGAGTTTGCTCAACTCTTTATTGCACTACAGCAAACTCCACCTCTGTTTAATGTCCTCTATGAATTGCTCTTCCTTGATTTTCCTCTTCCTTTATAGCAGTGATTCTCAAACCTGGCTTCATATTAGGATCACCTGGGTAACATTTTAAAACTTGATGCCAGAGCCTTACAACCAGAGATCCTGATTTAATGGACTGATGTGAAACCCTGGGATCAGTGGGTGGGTGTGTTCTAGTTAATCAATATAGTCAGGCCTTCTGTGACTAAATAGTACCATAATTGGCCCTCTTGTTATGATAGATATTAACATCCAATAGAGAAGACAGATCCCTTCCATGTTTTACCTTTGTCAGCAGCTTTTGGTACCAGTCCATCTCTACTATTTACCAGTCACTTATACGTTTTTTGAGCTCTAGTTTCCTATTCTATTATTGAGCTAACGACACACAGGATTGTAAAAATAATTACAGATGATTATGGTGATGAGATAATCAGTATGAAATCATCCTAAATGCTATAAATGCTATACTAATATAAGGTACTTTGAGAATGTTCTGTTTGTGTTCCTTAACAAAACCTACCTCTATGTGGAGATGATACTTTGAAAATGCATATTGCAAAAATTCTAACTACTATCAAATGTACCACTCTGATAGAACAACAGTTTACATATGGCAAGATTGACCTGGGGTTTGGAACAAAGGTAGCAGATTCTGAATTATGGTGAGTATAGAAAATCCAGATGGTAAAATAGTAAAGTCAAACTTGCTACAAATCAAAAGATGTTTTAATACAGGGATTCTCTTTCCTTTGGAGGATCATCCTTGGATATGTTCTGTTAATTCTAGCTGTAACGGATGGGTTTTTTAAAAAAAGTTTCATAATTTATTTTTTTAAATTCATTCAATTTATAGATTGCATTCCTCTAGAGAAAGATATTATCACCTATACCTTGTTTTCCATTGTTTAGATTTGTTAATTTATTGTTACCAAAGATTTTTTTAATACTCCTGAATATTTCTTTTCTGGAGGTCGTTTTTAACATGGCCTCAGTAATTTTTTTATTCATTTAATTTTACCTTTTTAAATGAAAAGCATGATAAAACACGGATAATTTTTACTACAGGGAAATCTGCCACTGCTGAAGGTTTCCTGTTATTAGAGTTAACTCTTCTTCCTTAGCATGTCAAGACGTATGGTTAAAGGTGTATTTTCACTGACAGTAATGAGATATTGTTTTATGCCAATGCCTCCTCATGAATTAAGTCAATTTAACAAATCTTTATTGAGGGCCTATTATGTGCTAGACACTTTGTTCCAATTTCTATAATTGTCAGTTGTCAGTGATAGTGTTCCTCAAGAATTAGGATTATCTCTTTTTACTTTGTCATACTCCCTTTCAGGTACAAAGTTCAGAACACAGCTGAGTATAATATATTCAGCACATATTAGGTATTCAACAGATCTTTACTGCTTAAAGTTGCCCTCTATTGTTAATATTCTAATGACTAGCCCAGGGGTTCTTAACCTTTTTTGTTCCACGTACCCGTTTGCCAGTCAGGTAAAAACCACAGACCCCTTACTAAGTACACTATACTGTGTATTTAATAAATATATCACACCTGCACCAACACGTCCTCACAAGAATAATGTTTTTTTGAATTTCATTTCAAGCTCATGGACCCCTTGTTAAGAACTCCTGGACTAGGTTAAGAAATCAGTTTTATTGCCAATACTCCTGCTAATTTTGAAGCAGAAAGTTAAGTGATTGTTAGTATTTGAGAACAGAATAAGAAACACTAATCTGAACTTGGACTGTTAATCCCAGTGTGTTATCTTTGAGTCTTGAGTTATAAAGATGTGAATTTCTATAATACTTTTACTTCTCAACAGAAATTATACTTTACCTTCTTGATGTTTGAAATGCGTAAGTTTCTGTTTTTCATTTTCTTTAGAATTATGGATCGAAATAAAATCTAAGCAATTTTTGTGTTATCTAACTTAAATGCAACTTATTTTTAAAGCAAACTTGCTGCTGATGTGATTTTGAAAACTCTTGATTTGATGAACAAACTTAAACACTTGGTTCCTGGTATGGAAGTAAGCTTCTACAAAATCCTTCAGGTGAGTTTAAACTCTTAAAACAATGAAGTTTTTTCATATGCAGATGCTTCCAAATATATGTGTTTTTGTTTTAGTATTTTTTTTTTTTTTTTTTTTTTTTTTTAAAGATTTTATTTATTTATTCATTTATCCCCCCCTTGCTGCTTGTGCTCGCCGGGTCAGCCAACCACGCCATGCGGGCGGGCTTGCCCTCACCAGGAGGCCCCGGGAACCGAACCCGGGGCCTCCCATATGGTAAACGGGAGCCCCACTGATTGAGCCACAGCCGCTTCCCAATTTTAGTATTTTTTGATCTTTAGAAGATGTTTCTCTTAGACTCGGCCACCAGGAGAAAGTTTAAAGTTGTTAATTATTTTAAGTACTTATAATATGCTCAATGCACAATTATTTTACATAGTTTTTCAGGAACTGAACATAAGTGCTCCTGATTCTAATGGTCAGAATGTTCTTTGTAGTGGCGCTTCCTCAGCCTTTTCCTTTCTCTTGACATATTGCAAGTTTCTTTATTTGTTTCTTTTGGCATTTGTAGGTGGGTGTGATTTGTTTTGGTTTTTTGTTTCAAGTCAGGGTTGATGAGGCAGGATTGTCAGGAGATAGAAAATATCTAGAAGAAATGGACTTGATTATGAAGGGATATGCAGAAAATAGCTAATTCACAAAATTCCGGTGATAGTGGTAGCGGAATAAGAATTCTAGCTGTCTGCCTTGATATCCATGGCACCTGCTTATAAGAGGTATTTAACAACGTGTATGAATTAAGTTACTATGGTAACCAAACAGCGATGGCCCTAGTGGATATATAGAGAGGGAGGGAGCCAAAATGGAAATCTTAGATAGGGGCACTTGTACCCTTTGAGAGCATAATGCTTAAAGGCCTTATTGTGGATGTGGATTCCACTACTTTTTTGCCAGTGTAGTCTTGAGCAAATTATTTCACATCTGTCAGCTTCAGTTTTTTTGGCTATAAGGTAGAAATAATAATCACACTCTGTGGAGGAGTTTTGAAGGGTTATCATGGAGGGTTATGAAGAGAAAAAAAATTTCTTATCATAGTTCTGTGACATTAATCAAATTATGTGCAACCACAAAGACACTTATTTTAAAATATTCATCGTATTATATAGCATTCATATTTTAATATTTTTAAGAACTGAGGTATACTGATTTTACATCAATTCTTAGGAGGTGTTTTTCATAATTGGTGATTTGAGGCTTATAGTGATCATGTAAAGTATTTACTGACAGGGAAGCGGCTGTGGCTCAATCAGTGGGGCTCCCGTTTACCATATGAGAGGCCCCGGGTTCGGTTCCCGGGGCCTCCTGGTGAAGGCAAGCCCGCCCGCACGGCGTGGTTAGCTGACCCAGCGAGCACAACCAGCAAGGGGGGGATAAATGAATAAATAAATAAAATCTTTTAAAAAAAAGTATTTACTGACAAGGAGGACTTATACTTTATGCATAATTTTTTTCAATTATTGAATTTAAATTTCCTGATTTGAGTTTATTTGAATTTTACTCTTATTTTATGGTTTATGGTTTAATTAATTTGGAACTGATTGGCTATTTTTAAGTTCTTTAAATGGTAACTAGAAAAAAATTAAGCAATTCAAAAGATCAATCAGTTATGTATAATATTTTAAACTCATCAGAATATTTAAGGCATAATTTTTCATAGGCATAGTCAAAAACATTCAAAACTTTTGCCAGGTTTTTTTTTCTTTTTTAGCTGCTGTTCACCTTGATTATATGGCAGTATAAACAGCTATATAACAAGATAAAGAGTAATAATCCATTCAAACATCAAATAAAAACACTATAGAGTTTGCCTAGAATTGTTTTATGATTTGGTTCTGTTAATCACCTTACTTTTAAAGACTTGATACTATTTATTCTCTCTCTTTTGCAAGATAACTTGCTGCTTCTGTTTTGTGTTTTGTTTAGGATCCACGTTTGATTACACCATTGGCTTTTGCTTTAACATCAGATAATAGAGAACAAGTACAGTCTGGATTGGGAATATTATTGGAAGCAGCACCACTTCCAGATTTTCCTGCTTTAGTGTGAGTTGTAATCATTTGCAATATTTCTCTTGTGGTACTGGAATACCCTGCTATGTTTCTTTAGTAGTCTTCAATACAGATAGATTTGTAAATAACTGACTTGAAGACATCATTTTAAGTGTAATCTTTCAAATGATTTTTAAAAAGCAAACAAATTTTTTGTTCTTATAACTGAAAAGTCCAGGTATAGATTCACTCAGAGAAAAACTGGATCCAGGTGCTACAATACATTATCAAGGCACAATCTTTTTATGACTCTTACCTCCCCTTTTAAATGTAGTGGCTTCTGCATATTCTAAGCTTATATCCTTATCAGTTTAGTTTCTCTATACAAAGTTTCTCCTTCCCAATTTTTTAAATGAAAAGTCTAAGCATCACTCTCATTGACCAGATAAGGGTAATGTACCAAAGAGAGATCAAGTATGAGAGAACTACATGGATTGAATGCTAGTTGGGATAGGGTGGAGGAATTCCCTAAGGAAAAATAAGGTGATTTTATCAAGACATGGTATAGATGCTGGCCAGGCAAATCTGTCTATTATATTTAATAATTATGAATAATATTTGTCATGAGGTTTACATTCTAGTTGGGAGACAAATGTTTTATATTGTGCATTTTACTTTGGGGGAAGGGGTGTGGCTAATATGAGCATTAGATAGGGGGTTAGTGAAGATGGGTGAATTTGAGCCAAGACCTGGTGATAAGAAGGAGCTAGCCATATCCCCTCCTTCAATCCAGAGGCAGAGTCATTATAAACGTTTGTAGGTAGAAAAGGAGGTACTCTAGCAAATTTAGGATATTTCCCAAAACTCTACTTCATCTCCAAGATTATTTGAAAACTTCTGTTCTAAAATATTCCCTATTTCTGCCTTTTGTTCTATTTTATATAATTTTTTTTTTTTTTTTTTACCATCTCCTTACCTCCCCCCACCCTCCACCCCAATTCAGACTTGGAGAAAGTATAGCAGCAAACAATGCCTATAGACAACAGGAAACAGAACATATGCCTAGAAGAATATCTTTGCAATCACTAAGTCACAGTTTTCCAACATCAGTGAAGTGTTTAACTCCTCCACGTTTGAAAGATAGCAGCATTCCTGGATTGAACATTGAGGAATTGATAGAGAAACTTCAGTCTGGAGTTGTGGTGAGTGATAAATGGCAATTTGAAATGTAATTGTGCCTGGTACATACTAGCTAAATGTTGGCCCTGATTATAGTATTTATTTTAACAACTTTAAATGCAAATTTCATCATGGGTATCTTATCTTTTAAAACTTATTTTAGGATATAAATGTAAGAATATTCTGACAAGTTTGGAAAGAAAGAAGAAAAATCAGTCATAAAATTCCAACATTTTCATACAGCTATCATTCTTCTCCTAGTGACCCCTCCCCCCACCCCCCAGCTTAAGAAATATTTTTAAAATTCCCACAAGCATAGCAAATCTTACCTGGATATTCTTCTGCAATAACCAGGTTAGTGAAATGTTTGTGACCCACCTGATATAGCACTAATTGATCAACTTTTTTGACTTTGTTACTCATTACATTTTAATGATTTAGTGTCATGATAGGCATTTTATTTTGTCCAGTGTTAAATATTTCTGACTTTTGAACTCCATTGTATTAAAACCTAGGTAAAGGATCAAATTAATGATGTAAGAATATCTGACATAATGGATGTATATGAGATGAAATTGTCCACGTTAGCTGTGAGTACAAACTCATTTTTAACTATGTATACCAGTTAAGTTTTAATAGATATTTTTCTGTAAATAATGAAGATTAATGTTATTTTTTCTTATAGTCCAAAGAAAGCAGGCTACAAGATCTCTTGGAAGCAAAAGCTCTAGCCCTTGCACAGGCTGATAGACTGATTGCTCAGTATCGCTGTCAAAGAACTCAAGCTGAGACAGAGGTGTGTACAGTATAATGACACATCTGATTAATGGAATAAAAAGGGAAATTAAACGTACAAAAATTAGTTATATATTTGTTCCCCTAATTGAGGTCAGTTCTCCTCAGCTTTTGAACAAATACTCTATCTTGAAACTCCCTCCCCTTTAATTTTGGTCACATTATTATCTTCTGATTTTCTTTCTACCCTAATGAATATTAGGCACGGACACTTGCTGGTATGTTGAGAGAAGTTGAGAAAAAAAATGAAGAGCTAAGTGTGTTGTTAAAGTCACAGCAGGTTGAATCAGAAAAAGCCCAGAGTGATATTGAACATCTCTTTCAACATAATAGGAAGTTAGAATCAGTGGCTGAGGAACATGAAATACTGACAAAATCCTACATGGAACTTATTCAGAGGTAAATTAATAAAGTAAAAGTTTCTGTATAAGGTTAGGACCTAGAATAATCCATAGCATTTCTTTTCTGTGGCCCTAAAATCTTTTTGTAAGTATATCATGTATTCTGATAACATCATAAGGTAAGTAATTAGTGAGAAATTAAGTCATAGTAAAATGAAGTATTGCTTCCTCAAACATAGTATCAAAGTTGGAAACAAAATGCAGGTCTCTGTTTCTTTTGAGATGACTCTACTTCTTTTATTTATTCATATAGTCATCCGGGTGGTAAACTCCACAAGGACAAGTTTCTTTGTTTTGTTCAATGACAAATTCCTAGGGACACTCCATAAATATTTCTTCAGCATGGAAATCTGTTGTCACATTAAGAATTAGGTTGACTAATATGAATTGGCCATTTGTGCAGATCAAAAGTGGTTGAATATTAGCAATTTCATATTGTTCAGCCTGATACCATGAACATTTGGGTGTTAATATTTAACTTATTTGTTGATTTGTAGCCAATAATCTTTTTCCTTAATGTCATTGAATATAGTTTGTACATATGTGTGAGTTTATCTGTAAAATAAATTTTTATAGGTAAATTACTGACTCAAAGGTCATGTGCATTAAAATGTTGTAGATATTGCTAAATTGCCCTCCAGAAAGATTATACCAATTTTTATCATGTACCCACTAAAAAAAATTTGAGATTATTTTTTCCCTTCCCTTGTCAGCACACAGTATCATCAAACTTATCTTTTATGCCAGTTTTTAGATTTCTGAATTCTAAGAAAGTCTAGGAACAATAATGTGTTTTCTACTAAACAATAAAAACAAAAACACTCTGAAGAACTCGTTCATTGTTTAATTTATTTTTTATGGTTGGATAAGATCTGAAAAAAAGATTTGCTAATAATATAGAGATGTAAAATTTATAGCTTTTTAAGATCCATGTGCTTAGTTGCCCATCCATAAAAATGAAGGGTAGAAAATGAATAGCATCTGGAATATTTGATAACAAAGTGATTTCTCAATAAGACATTTTCCCGCTTCCTTTTTTCCCTGACAACAGCTTTTTCTAAAGTCTAATTGTTTGAGGCAGCACTAATAAGGTGCACTATTAGTCATAAGACAGGTTGTAGGAGAATATAGACAATGATACAAGAGAAATATGTTATTTCTAGGAACTACGTTTGTTGCAGTTAGTGATTCCAGAGACCAAGAGCTAAAACTCAAGCTTACAGGGACCAGGTGGGTAACAAATGAATGAAGTTGGCTGAGGAAAGGTCATTTGTAATGGTAGGGAGTAGTTAAAGGAATTCACAGAGAAGCAGATGTGGCTCAAGCGACTGAGCTCCCGCCTACCACATGGGAGGTCCCAAGATCAGTTCCCAGTGCCTCCTGAAGAAGACAAGCAAGACAGTAAGCTGGCATGACGGGCAGGCACAGTGAACTGACACAACAAGATGACACAACAAAGAGGAAAGACGAGAGACACAACAAACCAGGGAGCTGAGGTAGCTCAAGCGACTGAATGCCTCTCTCCCCTATGGGAGGTCCCAGGTTTGGTTCCCAGTGCCTTCAAAAGAGAAGACAAGCAGCCACAGAGAGCACACAGCAAATGGACACAGAGAGCAGACAGCGAGTGCAAATGCAGGGAAAGAGTGGGGATAAATAAAATAAATCTTTAAATAATAATAATAATAAAGACATCCACATTCAAACATTTAAAAACCTGGTGTGGGACAAATAAAACACTTCTGCTGAACAAATTTGGACAGTGTCACAAGTTTTCTAACTTTGTATTTAGTAAGATTCAAAGAAGACGTTTTATGCTTCAGATAAATATATTACTTTAGAAAGAGTTCCTTCTGTGTTTACCTTGCAGGTAAAATAAGCAGGACCATCAGTGGCAGAACTTTCAAGGAGCAGGAGAAATTTAGAATTCTAAACTTCCTAATTATATAGATATGTATTCATTAATTTGACATTTTTAACTAAACAATACTATGCCCACATTATCTTACGGAAGTTTTTTCAATTTTTAGACTTAGCTACAAAGATATCTGTACATATTTTATAACAAATTGTATAATACGGTATCACTTATAAAGTAAAGCTCTATATCCAAAAGATGAGATTAATGCGCTACCCATTCCCATTTTACAGTAATTTTTACCACATCAGTCAGTGAAAATGTATTTTACTGTCTTGGAGATTTGGTTTAATTCTATTTTATGTCCTGCTTTTTTTCATAACATTCCTCCTCTTCCCTGCAGTTGATGCAATTTGGTTAAAAAATAGAATAAAAAGCACTGCTTTATAGAGTGTCTTTTCTCAATCATAAGTTTTCCTCATTAAGATATTAATCTCCTTGTCTTTTCAGGAATGAAACTACAGAAAAGAAAAATAAAAATTTACAGATCACATGTGATTCTCTGAATAAACAAATTGAGACAGTGAAAAAGTTGAACGAATCACTCAAGCAACAAAATGAAAAGTAAAATCTCTGAATTTTTAAAATTTACAATTTTGGATTTTTCTAAAACAATGACTTTCTTTCTAAACAGAACATTGTTTTTGTTTTGTTTTGTTTTTAAATAAAATTAATAGAATTATCACTTATAGATTTAAAAAATATACTTGGCAGAATTTAAGGGTAATCACTCCTATAAAACTTTGGCTTCAAAATGCTTGTTGGAAAGAAATGGTCACTTAACCCAGAAATGAAATGGTTCATTGATGGTTTTTTTTTTTCTATATTTTTTCTACCTTCAGAACTATTGCCCAGTTAATAGAGAAAGAAGAACAAAGAAAAGAAGTACAGAACCAGCTAGTAGACAGAGAATGTAAGCTCTCAAGTAAGTACCTCCTTACTTACTTTCTTTGCATGCCTGGTGGTAGAAGAAAATAAAAGCACAAAATATTTTATTTTGTGTTTTCATTCTTTTCCACTTACATCATTTAAAAAAAAAAAAAAAAAACCTGAATCACATCCTGAACAGCTTGCCTTTTCTTGCCACAACATTTCACAAAAGCAGTTTAGTTAGATAAGTCAAATTGAAAAAAAACAATATATATATATTTTTTTAATCTGGGATTATAAGAAATGATTGCCCTTTTTAAAATAAAAATTTTTAAAGTAACATAACAGCAGGTGGCAGTGCTATATAACTTTTAGTTCCTAGCTTCTTAATGGTAGTAGTTATATGATTCTCAAAAACATTTTTGTTCTAACTTACTTGCCTTAGAGCACAGACACTCATCTATATAATTTTTCATAGTTTTCTCTCCCCCGTCCCTTCTAACATTAAACAATATCAATATGACTCTGAGGGTTGTCCATCTTCTCTTAACTGTCTATTATAGAAAGCAGAGGAAAAGTGAAAGATATTGAGATTTGGCATTTACTATATAATACTGGTATAGGGAAGGGTTTCATGGTGTTTTTTTATTGAGCAAATAGTGTAAAATATAAAATCTCTAGCAAGAAACTTCTTGCTTTCCCTCTTATAATAGCCACTAAACTTCTTGAGGGTAATGTCAGAATAATACCTCTGAGCATATTGCCAACTATTTATTTTAAGACTTGCAACAAAAAACAACAGTACAAGAAGAAAAGATTAAAGTCCTACAAAAAGAGAGGGAAGATAAGGAAGAAACTATTGATATCCTTAGGAAAGAATTAAGCAGAACTGAACAGATAAGGAAAGAGTTGAGCATTAAGGTAAGAGTCTGTTCAAGTTCTCATTTACAGTAAAATGAAAAAGTCTTACTTTATGAAAAGGATAAACTTGGATAAGCTAACATTGTGTTTCTTTGGTAGTTTCATTTAGAAGCTATAAGGATCTCAAAGTGCCTTGACTATCATTTGTTACAAAGGTTCTCACAATGTGTAAACCTGTTTTTCCTAATATTATCCAACATTTAATAAGATATTTACTGTGTGCCAACACACACTGCTTTCAGGTGGGCAAAGAGTACGGAAAGGGGTTCCCAGTTCTTAGTGTTTAGTGTCATATACAGGTAGCTATATACAGATCCATAGCTTATAGGGATGGTAATAATAATAGCACACATTTGTTTAGGACTTTATAATTTGCAAAGCACTCTTTAAACATTATCTTTTTTAATCTTCACTTTAAGAAATATATTAATTTATAAATATTAGTATTTTCAGCTTATAACTGAAAATAAAGAGTCTCAGGTTCAATTACTTGTTCAACATCACACAGCTAGTGTCACTGTAGAAATTTATTCTGAATCTAAGTCCAGTGCTCTTTCTACATATCAGAATTTTGCATACCTACAGTAGGAGCTGTGAATAGTGCTCTGTGGCACGTTTACTACCAGAAAGATAAGAACGACCAGGATTAAAAGACCGTATGAACTTTCATAAAGCATGAGTGACAGAAGCATAAAATATAATGCCACATTTACAGATTTCTTGTATCTGTTTTAATGTGGTTATCTTAGTAGCAATTCTAAACCATAGTGTGTCATATTTGCAGCATAATTTCTGCTGTTAACATTGACTTAAAAAGACAAGTTGATCATCAATTCTAACACGTTCCACACCAATGCAAGATGTTGGTATGGTTTAGTATGTGGGAATCCTACATTTTATGCATGATTATTCTGTAAACCCACAGCTTCTCTGTAATAAATTTAAAATGTGAAAATAATTTTGAAAAAGACAAGTTTGAAAGTGTCTTCCCAATTTGTATTATATTGTTTAGTGATTGCTCATCTTAAATGTACCATATAATTAAATTGACTAATATATAGTATTTATGTTTCTTTTGACATGGGTCTTACAAATAAAAAATAAAAGCATCTTAAAATTTCTGTGAAGATATATGGAAACACTACTTTCTGCATGATTTTTCTGAAAATGTTCAACTTCTCTAATTAAAACAAAAAAAACCTCTGTGGAAAGAAACATACTAATTTTTTTTTCTCCCTTCCACTCCCCACCCATGTTCAATTTCTTAGGCTTCCTCCCTAGAGGTTCAAAAGGCACAATTAGAAGGCCGTTTGGAAGAGAGAGAGTCTCTGGTGAAGCTTCAGCAAGAGGAGTTGAACAAACACTCTCACATGATAGCAATGATCCACAGCTTAAGTGGTGGAAAACTAAGTCCAGAAACTGTGAATCTCAGTATATAGATATTATGGCATTTGAGAGTTTGTAATCTAATGATATTTTTCATGTATTTATCTACTGGGGGGAGGGGAAGTAATTTGTGACTCCACAACAATAGGAAATTATTATCTAATTAATTTAGTAAAGAACTTGATCTGATGCATGTTTTTTATTTGTCTTTTGAGTAGACTTTTTTTTTAATTTTTACTTTGTTTCTGGCTTTTATTTCTTAAAGCTTTCTTTGATTCTTCCATTAGAATATTCTTCTTAACCTCCATTATTATTTTTTCTAAGGTTCTTTCCTTAGTTGCTTTCCACTCTCTTCTGCTTGTATTATTTGTCTCATTTGTAATTATTTGGATTTTTAAAATCAAATGTTCTTGATATAACAATCCTAAAAATTAACTTGAAAAAATATAATTGTTAATAAAAAGAGAGAAAGTATGAAATTGCTAGAGAAGTTTTTCTCTAAAGTACCATAAAATTAAAAATCAGTGACTTAAAATAACTTTTATTACTACATTAAAGATGTTTGGCATAAATTCTAAATTTGAAAAAGATGCAATGAATAGTTACCAGAAATAACACATAAAAATTTTAGAAAACTAGCAAATATGTTAAATGATTACATTGTCACATAAAGAACTAAGTAATAACTTCTTGAATTATTTGTGAGATCTTTAGTTTGTTTTACTCTTTTTAAAATATTGCTTGTTGACCCATTCAATTTCTTATGATAGCCATAAGATAATTCAGAGTCTACCTGTGCTGTCTGTTCAGATATTTATTATTTGCTGATAATGCTAATAATTCTCATTTAATGTATTGTTGTTTGAGTTAAATAGTTTTTAATTGGACCATTTAATTTTCAAGCATAGGTTAAATATCCTTATTCATGTATTTATATAATACAGGGGATTTTTTTTAGATTTGTTTCATTTGAATCAAATGTTCTAAATAGCGTGATTGAGAAGTTTTCTATCAATTTTTAATTGATTTTTATTGCTATACTATTACAGCCATTAATTTTATGTGGTGTTTTCTTCACTATTTATATCTCTTTAATTTTAAGTGGACTTAGAAACATAATTTTATTTTTTAACTATAGTATGTCTGAATTTGTTTTGAAATTAAACAAATATATTTGAGTACTTCACTAATTATAGTAAGTAATATCAGGCTATAATAGTTTTATATATCTGTATACATTTTATACAGCTTTGCAAATCTTAAAGCATTGTGAAAGGTAAAACATTTTAAATCACTATCTTTCTATAGAATTACATTATAGTTCTCTTTTGAAACTACATGCGTTTTAAATTTAATATAAGAAAATGTTTAAATTGATGAACATGACAAAGAACAAAAGGTAGGTTTTCATCTTACCAAGGTTTTGCCTCATTTCTGTGAAATAATTAAATGACTGAATGAACCAAGAGCTCTTGGGAAAAATCAAACTATTTTTACAATTTAGAAGCTTTCAAGATGCTGAGCCTAGCCCAATACTATGCAGTGATGGAACTGTTCTGTATCTGTGCTGTCCAGTATCATAGCCGTTAGTCCTTGGACACTTAAAATGTGGCTAGTGTAACTAAAGAACTGAATTTTAAATTATATTTTAATTAATTTAAATTTAAATAGCCACCCTATTTAGCAATGGACATCTAGTCCATTCTTACAAGTATACCTTTATTTGAACCACTCAGTTTGCCTATTTTTCAGTACCCTTTTAGGTAGAGACCCCATATTTTAGTAGCCTTTTTAAAAAATTGATTCCTTGTCTAATAAATGGCTTCATTTTGCTATGTAATTTATGATCTAAATATAACCAAAAAAAAAAAAAAAATACTTAAAGTTCATACCAGCAAGCAAAAATTAGCCTACTACCCACTAACTGGACATGGGTCCCCCACAGGCCTAAAAAAACCATTTAGACTCAATTGCTAAAACTTTATTTGTGGTGTAATTAAATAACCAGCTCTCTAGCAAGATAGCCTTTTTTTTTTTTTTAATTTGACAATTTTTGCCTATTCCTAATCTCTCCTCTCTAAAGAAGAAAAACCACACTTCAATTTTGAATGTGAGTACTAATAGTCATCCTCCATCACTTCCCCTATTTCTCTTTGTCTCTTGTAGCATGTTTCTTACTGTTTTTTTTTTAAATAATCATAGTATATTGGATACTTTATTCTTGCTTTCTGGTTCTGTTCCTCAGATTAAAAAGCAAAATCACGTATGTATTTAAGCATTGTTTCTTTTTTAAAAAAATTGTTTTAAACAACTTTGAGCCACCACCACAGTCAGGATTTTACAAATGATGTGTGTGTGTGTGCCTATTTCCTAATGGTGAAAACAAAACTTAGTAAATGTATCATTATGTTAGGATTGTTCAAATTCTCTCAAAAATTTTGCTGGGAAGAGTTTGTTTATACTTGCCACTTGAACTTCTCTTAAAATTTGACTAATTGGCACTTATACTAATCTCGACGTTAAATTTAATGTAAGGGCAAAAGAAATACTCATAAAAACTCAATGATATATTTTTTTGGGGGAAATTATCAAATTACTGCTCATTTAGTTCTATTTACTTTCATATTGTAAATGCTAGTTATTTAAGAATGTTACAAGAAATTCAGTCTTGCTTTAGAGCTGTTAAATTAAAATGTATTTGAATTTCATTTTTTCCCACCTGAGGCTCATGCAGATATGTTACAGGTACCTCTAATCAAGGTATAATCCCTAAAATTAATAACCTTATTTTAATTTGCTTCCGGTTTTTCCTCCTTTTGAAATAGGGATGGCCTAGATTTATAGCTTTGCTTTTTGACTTATATACTGTTGGACCAGACATGTGTCCTGTCTGTAACCTAATTTCTTTAAGGGTTGCAGACATTTCCATAAAGATCCAGTTAGTAAATATTTTAGGAATTGTGGGACATGTGGTTTCTGTTACAACTAATCAACTCTGCTACTGTAGCATGAAAGTAGCCATGGAATATACATAAATCAATGGGCATAGCTGTCTTCCAATACAACTTCATTTGCAAAACCAAAACTTTGCTATGTGACACATAAATATATATCAATGTTATAGCTGACTCATTGGCTCTTATCATTAAGAAATGTGCTTGTTTATCTTTGGTAATAATCTTTGTCTTGAGATCTATTTTATTGGATATTAATATAGTCATTCTACCCTTTTATGTTTTCTGTTGGCATGGAATATCTTTTTCTGTCAATTTACATTTACCCTGTGTATATATAAAATGCATGTTTTGTAGACAACATATAGTTGGGTCTTCCTTTATTATCTGTTTTGAGAATTTATTTCCTTTCAGTCCACTGAGAGTTAATATTGTACCACTAGACATAAAATGTAGAAACCTTGCAACTGCACAGATCATTTATTCTCTATTCTTTATGCTATAGTTGTCATATAGATTACATCTATATGTAGTAATAGATATAATATAATAGATATAACATAATACTATGTTCATAGACATTATGAACTCCCAAATATTTACCTATTTACATACTAAAATACACCCAAAGTAGTTTCTTCAATGTAACATTACTATTCCCTTTGGAATTAATAAGTAACTTGTGGAAAGATACTGTCTGTTTCTCTTCCAACTTCCATCTGCTAGTTTAGCATCGATAATTCTTGCCTCAGTCAGTTATCACTCTGATGGTTGCTAAGTGGTTATTTTATTTTGCTTTTTAATGGGAGAGAATTGAACATTCCTGTAATATTATGATATGCTGGGAATAGCAGTCTAAAATGCATCATTTATTCCATGTCATTGACAAAATGGAAATATAATATTTATAGTGAGTTCTACAATTAATACAGTACATGCTTTCTCTTTTTTTGTACATATTCCAAGCCAATAATTTGAACTTTACTAAAATAAATAATAGGCATGTTGAGCATATTGAATATTTTTTCAAACTACAGTTTTCCTACCCAAATCTCCTAATTTGAGAATTGTTAATTTAGATCATGAAATTCTGATATATGAGTCATCACTTGCCTTGACTTCCTCCATGATTATTAAATACACATGTTGTCCATGATGATAAATTAGCTATTTGAATTAAGAAACTAATTATAAATTTCCAGTATTCACTGAGCTTACATTCAAGATAATTAATTAAAAAAATCATTGAAACCAAATGAACAAATAACATGATCTATGCTGTAAAAATGCAGATGGTTTGATTTTTATAATGTGGCTAATAAGCCTGATAAGTTGATTTTTTTTTCCATTTGCTTTTTTTCATTCAGTTTATATATATATATATATATATATATATATATTTTTTTTTTTTTTTTAATATCGTTTTAAAAGACTTAGATTACATAAATGTTACACAAAAAAATATAGGGATTCCCATATGCCCTGCTCCCCACACTTCCCACACCCTCCGACATAAACAATATTCTTCATTAGTGTGGCACATTCATTGCAATTGATAAACACATCCTGGTGCATTGCTACCTAGCATGGACCATAGTTCACATTGTAGTTTACTCTCCCACGCTGTTCTGCAAGTTATGGGAAGATATAATGGCCTATATCTGTCAATGCAATGTTGTTCAGGATGATTCCCAAGTCCCCAAAAAGCCCCCGTATTACACCTTTTTTCCCTCTCGTGACTTCAGCATCTCCAGTGACCACTGTCTCCACAACAAGTCTATAGTAGTATACCAGTAAGTCCACTCTAGTCCATAGTTCATTCCCCGATCCTGAGGATTCTGGGATGGTAATGTCCGCTTCACCTCTAATTGACGGGGTTTTGATCCCATACAACTGATGGGTGGGACTCGCTTGCTTGCAGTTGTAGGCTCTCTTGTTTCCTTGGTGTGTTGATTGTCCATGCTCACCTCCTTGTTAATTGTCCTGGGTTAGTTCAATGAACTGGAGAGAAAGTGTTGCAACTCTGCTGAGGCTCAGGGCCCAGCTGACACATGGACAGCCCAAAGATTCAAGTCTCTTGAACAACAGCACCAAGTATAGGTTCAAATAGAAGGGACAGATGAGCCATGTGTAGGGAAGCCATAACTGAGTCCAGTTCTGACACTTGGGAGCACAAACTCCAAATTAGGGCCCACTGGCAAGGCACCAAACTCCGGAGCTATTGCCATGACCATAGGACCTGGGTGTCTCCAGAGGCTTCAGGAGCCCCACTATTGGGGGTGGTATCCACTTTGGCCGGCTATGAGATCCTGCTGAGACATGCATAAGCATTACCTCTGGGATGAACTACCAACTTATTTTGAATCCCTTAGCCACATAAACTTATTTGTCTTTACCTTTTCCCCCTTTTATTTGAGGTCTTTTTCCAGTTGTATTGCTAGTTGGTGCTTGGTAGTAATCCTTGGTGTCAGGGAGGCTTATCCCTGGGAGTCATGTCCCACACTGCAGGAAAGGTAATGCATTTATATGCTGAGTTTGGCTTAGAGAATGTCCACATTTGAGCAACAAGGAGGCTCTCAGGAGGCAACTCTTAGGCACCCCACAACACTAGGCTAAGTTTCAATTTCAGGAGCAAAAGGTCACAAGCATAGTCATCAATACCAAGAGCCCATCAATGGACCATCCTCCTTCACCAGTTATTGCCCCTGCACTTGGACTGTTTCTGCTCCATTAGAGAACGTGGCAGAGTTCTCCAAGGTGGGAATTCAATACTCTAGATTATTGTGTAAATCTCCACCCACTATAACAATGTCCTGTGAACATTTTAATACATTTATATACCTTATATGTATGTCCAGGTGACCTTCCTCCCATATATCCCCCATCACTGATACCCCATTAAAAAAATTTTTTTTAATTAAAAATTTGAAAATTGGGATATTAAAAAATAATGAAAGATATATATTTTTTAATTTTGACATTTTACCATATATCACTGTAATATCCGTTGTCCTCTATGTACAGTGACATTTTCTTCCATTTATTCCCTAGTGTCTTACTTTTTTTCATTTTGTTTTCAGAAAAGTTTTAGGTCACAGTAAAGTCACATACAGAATACAAGGGACTCCCGTATACCCAACATCCTCCCTCTTTTCCAGCTTCCCATATTAATACCTTTTTACATGTAGACGGTACCTTTGTTACAACTGATATACAAATAGTGAAACATAGCTACTACCATGGTCAATGGTTTACATTATGGTTTACATTTTACACCATACACTTTTATAAATTTTGATGACACTTAACATGGCCTGTGTCCATCATTGCAAGATCATGTAGAATACTTCCATTGCCCACTAAATACCCTGTTCCATCTATTCTATTCTTCCCTCCCCCTTCCCTCGGGGCCCACTGCGACTAACCCAGCTTTACTCCTTGGATGACAAGTTTCATAGTTACTTGCAACAACACTGAGGTTTTCACACATTAGTCTGTCCCCCCTATTTGGTTCCCCCTATTAGGAACCGCCCATGCTCTGGAAAGACACCCTCCCCTCTGTTTGAGAACATATTGGGCCTCCCCAGGATGGGAGTCCACCTCCTTCCCACTCATTATGTGGTTCTCCACCCACTGATACAACACATTATGACAAAATGATCACTTGCACACTCCCTAGAAGCCTGCCCCAGGTATGCCCTGTCCCGAATGCCCCCACCCCCCATGCAATACCCTAAACCAGTAATCCTTCCTTGTTAGATTGCCATAAGAGCTTTCCCAACTTTGTATTTTGAACCACATACCCACCAATCCCCTGTATTCACCTGGTCCCTCCCCAACCTTCCCCCCAATTCCATGGACCATCCAACCCACCCTCGCCACTCTACCTACCTGTCAAACCTGCACGGCCCAACCCAATAGGATCACAAGCCTCCTGTCATATACCTTCTATGCCCAACTACGCACTTCCACCTTATCATAGATTTTACCCATATGGGCATTGGCTCACAACCTTCTGCTTTCTATTTCCTGTAAACCTATCTTCCAGACTCTAGCTCTCTGGGTCTGCTCAATTTGCTTAATTCATATCAGTGAGGTCATGGAATATTTGTCCTTCAATGGCTGGCTTACTTCACTCAGCATAAGGTCCTCAAGATTCATCCATGTTATCCCGTGTGTTAGCACTGTATTCCTTCTTACAGCTGAGTAATATTGCATCATATGTATGTATCATATTTTGTTTATCCATTCATCTGTTGATGGGCATTTGGGTTGATTCCAGATTTTGTCAGTAGTGAATAATGCCACTATGAACATTGGTGTGCATATATCTGTTCGGGTCCTTGCTTTCAATTCTTCTGGGTATATACCCAGCAGTGGAATTGCTGATCATATGGCAGTTCTGTAGTTAGTTTTTTGAGGAACTGCCAAACTGTCCTCCACAATGCCTGGACCATTCTACATTACCACCAGCAGTGGATGATGGTTCCCATTCCTCCACATCCTCTCCAACACTTGTAAAGTCCTCTGTTTTTAAATAGCGGTCAGTCTAATGGGTGTAAGATGGTATCTCATTGTAGTTTTGATTTGCATTTCCTTAATACCTAGTGATGTTGAGCATCTTTTCATGTGCTTCTTAGCCATTTGTATTTCTTCTTTGGAGAAGTGCCTTTTCAAGTCACTTGCCCATTTTTTAAATGGGTTGTTTGTCTTTTTATTTTCAAGGTGTAGGATTTCTTTGTATATGCTGGATATTAGGCTCCTATCAGATACAGGGTTGCCAAATATTTTCTCCCATTGGGTATGCTGTCTTTTTACTTTCTTGATAACCTCCTTTGAGGTGCAAAAGTTTGTAATTTTGAGGAGCTCCCATTTATCGATTTTTTCTTTTGCTGCTTGTGCTTTGGGTGTGAAGTTCATGAAGCCATTTCCTGTTACAAGGTCCTGTAGAAGCTTCCCTACATTATCTTCCAAGGTCTTTATGGTCTTGGCTTTTATATATAGATCTTTGATCCTTCTTGAGTTTATTTTTGTATAAGGTGTGAGATGGTGCTCCTCTCTCATTCTTTGGGATATGGATATCCAGTTATCAAGCACCATTTTTTAAGAGGCCATTCTCTCCCAGTTGAGTGGGCTTGGTGGCCTTGTTGAATATCAGGTGACTGTATATGCGAGGATCTATAGCAGAACTCTCAATTCGGTTCCGTTGGTCAGTATGTCTATCCTTGTGCCCATACCATGCAGTTTTGACCACTATAGCTTTATAGTATATTTTAAATTCAGGTGGTGTGATTTCTCTGATTTCATTTTTCTTTTTCAATATATCTTTGGTTATTTGGGGCTTCTTGCCCTTCCAAATAAATTTCACAGGTAGTTTTTCCAATTCAGTAAAAAATGCTGTGTTTATTTTTATTGGGATTGCATTAAATCTGTAGACTAGTTTGGGTAGAATAGACATCTTAATGATATTTAGGCTTCCTATCCATGAATAGGGAATATTCTTCCATTTATTTAAGTCTTCAATAATTTCCTTTAACAGTGTTGTGTAGTTTTCTGTGTATAAGTCATTTACATCTTTAATTAAATTTATTCCTAGATATTTGATTCTTTTAGTTACTATTGTAAATGGTATTTTTTTCTTGATTTCCTTCTCATATTGCTCATTATTGGTTTACAGAAATGCTCCTGATTTTTGTACATGATCTTATAACCTATGACTTTACTGAACTCATTTATAAGTTTTAGAAGCTTTGTTGTAGATTTCTCAAGGATCATGTTGTCTGCAATAGTGAAATTTTTACTTCTTCCTTTCCAATTTGGATGCCTTTTATATCTTTTTCTTGCCTCAGTGCTCAAGCAAGTACTTCTAAGACAATGTCAAACAGGAACAGTGATAGTGGGCATCCTTGTCTCATTCCCGATCTTAAAGGGAACGCTTTTAGGATTTCATATTTACCATTTAATATGTTAGCTGTGGGTTTTCCATATATACCCTTTATCATGTTCAGAAAGTTTCCTTCTATTCCTATCTATTTGCAGTGTTTTTATCAAGAAAGGGTGCTGTATTTTGTTGAATGCTTTTTCTGCATCTATAGAGATGATCATGTGATTTTTTTCTTTCAATCTGTTTATGTGGTGTATTACATTGATTGACTTTTTAATGTTGAACCATTCTTGCATACCCTGGATGAAAGTCCTATGGTCATCATGTGTATTTCATTTGATGTGTTGTTGAATATGATTGGCAAGTACTTTGTTGAGGATTTTTATCATCTAGGTTCATTAGAGAGATTGGGCTGTAATTTTCTTGTGGTGTCTTTGGCTTTGGTATTAGGGTAATGTTGGCATCATAGAATAAGTTAGGCAATATTCCTTCTACTTCTATTTTTTGGAAGAGTTTAAGCAGGACTGGTGTTAGTTCTCTCCAGAATGTTTGGTAGAATTCACCTGTGAAGCCATCTGGTCCTGGGCTCTTCTTAGCTGGAAAGTTTTTTGATGACTGATTCTGTCTCTTTACTTGTGATTGATCTGTTGAGTTAATCAATTTCTTCTTTTGTCAATGTAGGCTGCTTGTGAGTTTCTAGGAATTTGTCCATTTCCTCTAAATTATCCATCTTGTTGGCATATAATTTTTCAAAGTATCCTCTGATGATACCCTTTATTTCTGTGGGGTCAGTGATGAAATCCCCTTCTTCATTTCTTATTGTGTGTATTTGCATCTTCCCTCTTTTTGTCTTTGCTAGTCTAGCTAAGGGTTTGTCAATTTTATTGAACTTCTCAAAGAACGAGATTTTGGTTTTATTTTTTCTTTCTGGTGCTTTCTTATTTTCTATATCATTTAGTTTTTCTCTAATCGTTGTTATTTCCTTCTTTCTACTTACTTTGGGGCTAGTTTTTTGTTCTTTTTCTAATTCTTCCAAGTGTGCAGTTAGGTCTTCAATTTCAGCTCTTTCTTCTTTTTTGATATATGCTTTTATGGCTATAAATTTCCCTCTCAGTACAGCTTTTGCTACATCCCATAGGTTTTGGTATGTTGTGCTGTCATTTTTGTTCATTTCACGGTAATTACTGATTTCTTTTGAGATTTCCTCCTTGACCCACTGTTTGTCTAAGAGTGTGTTGTTTAACTTCCATATCCTTGTGCCTAATCTGGTTCTCTGGCCCTTACTGATTTCCAGTTTTATTCCATTGTGGTCAGAGAAATTACTTCATATGATTCCTACCATTCTGAATTCATTGAGCATTTTTCTGTGGCCTAGCATGTGGTGTATCCTGGAGAATGATCCATGTGTACTCGAGAAGTATATATACCCCACTATATTTGGGTGAAGTGTTCTGTAGATGTCTATTAGGTCCAGATCCTCTAATGTATTTTATTCAAAGTCTTTGTTCCTTTATTGGTTCTCTGTTGAGATGTTCTAATGGTGATGGTGTTTTAAAGTCCCACACTATAATTGTAGAGGCATCTATTTCTCCACTTAGTTTTTCCAAACTGTTTGCCTCATGTATTTTGAGGCATCCTGGTTAGGTGAATAAGTGTTTATGATTGTTCTTTCTTCTTGAAAGATTACCCCCTTTACTAATATATAGTGCCCATCTCTGTCTCTTACAATTGTTTTGCATTTAAAGTCTATTTTGTCCAATATTAGTATAGCTGCTCTCACCCATTTTTGGTTATTGTTTGCTTGTAAGATTGTTTTCCAACCATTCACTTTCAGCCTCCTTGAATCCCTGGGTCTAAGGTGGGTTTCTTGTAGACAATATATAGATGGGTCATATTTCCTTATCCATTCTGCCAATCTGTATCTCTTGCCTGGTGAGTTTAATCCATTAACATTCAGTGTTATTACTCTTCAGGAATTACTTACATTAGCCATATTTTCTTTGAGTTTATATATGGCATATGTTGTTTTTATATTCTTTTTGCCTTTTTAGTTGTTCTTACACTGTCCTCCAACTCTCTCCTGCCTTTTCCTTTCAACCTGCAGAACTCCCTTTAGTTTTTCTTGAAGTGCATGTTTCTTATTGGCATACTCTCTTCATTTCTGTTTATCTGTGAATATTTTGAACTCTCCATCATTTTTGAATGCCAACTTTGCTGGATAGAGAATTCTTGGCTGAAGTTTTTTTTTCTTTTAGTACCTTAGCTATGTCATACCACTGCCTTCTTGCTTCCATGGTTTCAGATGAGAAATCAGCACTTAATCTTATTGAGCTTCCCTTGTATGTGATGGTTCTTTTTTCTCTTGCACCTTCAGTATTTTCTCTTTGTCTTGAGCATTGGACAGTTTGACAAGTATATGTCTTGGAGTAGGCCTGTTGGGATTTATACTGTTTGGGGTGTGCTGTGCTTCTTGGACATGTACGTCCATCTCCCTCAATAGGGTTGGGAAGTTTTCAGCCATTATTTCCTCCAACACTCCTTCTGTCCCCTTTTCCTCTTCTTCTCCCTCTGGGATGCCTATAATGCATATATTTGTGCATTTTGTGTTGTCATTCAAATCTTTAAATCCCTACTGGATTTTTTCTACCTTTTTATCTATCTGTTCAACTGTCTGTTTGATTTCAGATGTACTGTCTTCCTCATCACTAATTCTATCCTCTGCCTGTTCAAATCTGCTGTTATGTGCTTCCAGTGTCTTTTTGATTTCTTGGATTGTGCCATTCATCACCATCATATCTGTTATCTTTTTATGTATGTTTACAATTTCTTCAGTATGTTCTCCCAGTGTCTTAATGTCCTTAATCTCTTCCTTCACTGCATTAAGTTGGTCCATGATATTTGTTTGGATACCTTTGTTAGTTCATTGTTCTGCATCTCTTCCTGGTTTTTAGTTTGTTCATTGGACTGGGCCATGTCTTCCTGTTTCTTGGTATGGTTTGTAATTTTTTTGTTGCTGTCTGATCATCTTTTTTCTTGATGCATTTATTCAGTTGATTTGCTTCTCTCTCTACTCTAGGGTTTTATTTAGTTGCTGTTTTTGGGTGTGTGTTAAGTTTTCTCTTTGAGGCTTTGTTCCTCTTATTCTGTTTCCTTGCTGTTGTCTATGTTCCCTTGAAGGAAAAAGATTAGGGCTGGAGAAAGCAAAAGAGGTAAGAAAAGAGAAAGGATAATATTAATAATAACCGTAAAAGTTAGAAGAGGAACCATATAAGACTTAGGAAAATGAATATTTAATTCACATAAGCAGTGTAGAGTAATGGGAATAAAAAAGTGGAGTACCAATAATGAAATGGGAAACCAAATAGAGAAAAATACATAGAGTGAATTTTTTTTTTTTGTCCCCCCCCTTCTGCTTGTGCTGGCTGTGTCTATTTGCTTTGTGTTTTTCTGTGTCTGCTTGTCTCTCTTTGGTTGCATCATCTTGCTGTGCCAGCTCACCACACTGCGCAGGTCATCAAAACACCACACTGCGTGGGCCTGCTTGCCTTCACCAGGGCCTCCCATATGGTAAACGGGAGCCCAACCAATTGAGCCACAGCCACTTCCCTACATAGAATGAATTAACAGGCCAGAATACTGAGGAGAGAGGGAAGCAGAAAAGAAAAAACAAAAAGAAGAAAAGTTAATAAAAGAAAGAAAACCAGATAGATGAGATAGAAATAAAAATAAGAAAAATTGAGGTCTAAACAAAGAGAGGTGGAATGTAAGAACAACAACGGAAAGCAGAAGATAGAAAGATGAAGGAAGGAAAAGAGATATCGTTGGTAGACAAAACTGGTATACATATAAAAGGGGAAATCAAGGAAGAGGAGACAAAGCAAACAAGAAACAAGCCAGCAGCACCTAATTTTAAAAGAGGGTGGGGAGAGAGGAAAGAAATACAAGGAGAAAACACACACACACACACACACACACAAGCAAGCAGTCAAACAAAAACTAAGGAAAAACAGCCTTCCCCATTAGGCCCCTGAGGAGCTTCTCAAGCTGCTGGTGTTCATCAATCAATTACCCTGCAGCCTGACCTCTTCAGGTTTTGAAGCAGGTTTCAGCAAGTAAACATGTTTAAAAGTTTTTTAAAAAGTAACCTTTTTTTAGGAAAAATAAGAGACCCAAGAGAAGCTAATACAAAAATAGTGTCTGTGTTTTCCCTGTCCTAAAGTATCAGCTGGATGTTTGATATCCTGGTGGATCACTAAAGAGGAGCCGGGAATCGAACTAGAGACCTCGTATATTTAAGGGAGAAACTCATCCACTGAACTAAACTTTTTTGTTGGGTCAGTTAACTCTTCAGAAAGCTATCCAGTCACTTTCCCTCCGCAGGTTTGATTCTTTGCAGTTGTGTTTGATTCCTGCTGCTTAGGAGTCTGTCCCTGCCCCCTTTCTATTCTTATTGCTTTCTCTCCCAGGGCAGCAGGAAGCAATAGCCTGTGTGAGCAGTGGATCCCCCCTCACCTCTCCTGGTCAGGTTGAGTTCCCTTTTGAAATTCAAATGGGACCCTGGTGTGTGAACTCACTGCAGAAAAATGGCCCTCAATCCTCTTCTAAACCACCCCCTCCTCCCAAGGACCCTAAATAGGTTCTTAGAAGCTTATTGAGTGCTTCCTACAGCCCGCCTCCCTTAGGGGAGTAGAAATTTTGATAGTTTTCAGCACAGGACTAATCAATTGCCTGACTCCACCCTCTCCTAGGGCAAATTTCTCTATCCCAGGGCAGTTAGGTAAATCAGGCTGCCTCAGCAGATTCACTTCTCCCCTCTTCCTGGTGTCACCTTGAGCCAGTTGGTTTGCTTCCCAAAGCTCAAAAGGGTCCAGGCAACCAAACTCACAGAAAGGAAACCTCTCTCTCCATCCTTCACCAGAACCCTTCCAGTCAGAGAACTCTCCTTACTGCTGGGTGCCCAGCGACAGGAGTTGGGACTCAGAGTGGCTTTTTGCTTTGACGGTGGGGCTTAGATGTCCGCAGTTGCCAGGCACAGGGACCAGAAACACACAGTTTTACCTTGAGCAATTTATCTCCTCATCCAGCTTCCTCCAGATTGATGCCCCGAAGCCCCCCAGTCTGTGGGTTCCCAAAACAGCTCACTTCAGCAGGATCTCACCCCCACTCATCCGTTTTTTGCGAGAGAGATGGTGAGTGCCCAGTTAAACCGATGCTATCTTGATGCTTCTCCAGCCTGATAAGTTCTTGGAATTGTATGCCTCTTTAATTCCTAAATTAGGAAACTAAATAACAGTGGGTTCTTTTGATTTTGCAAATCACTTTGAAATTTTAGTCTTACTCTGATCTGCATTTTATTTGTAACTAAATGACTTTTCCCCTGTCATTCAAAGACTGAGAGCTGCTTTGTTTGTATTTGTGTTCATCTAAATGTTTCAAAAATACCCTAGAGAAAACGTAATTATCTCATTATAATGAATGAGAGGTACCATAACTCTTAGAATCCAGTTTTTTTTTTTTTGCACCTCAAGATACAAGTAACCCTTCATAAATGTCATTAAATGTGAGAAGTAGTAAGCATCTTCTTCCCAACTTTTTTTGTTACCTATTTCAGCAAGGACCCAGCATTTATATGCTCTTGGTATCTCAAGAAGAGATGGATAATCCTAAAATACATAGCAAAGGACCTTTTATAGTAAGGTCCAATGCCACATAAGAGTGACTTTTCAAAGTCAGAGCAGGTTGAGTTGCAGTTTCATTTTGTTATTAAAAACTAATTTTCCAGTAAGTAGCTAAGCTTTTGGCAGGGATTTAATGACCATGGTTCTGCCTTTCCAATACATTATCTACACTGTTATTACAAGAGTTATATTTAATCTCACTTAAAGAGCCAAAAGATAGAATGTATTAGAGTTTCCTTATATTTTTCTCAAGCTTCAGATAAAAAGGCTTATGCTGAGCCCTAGGAAAAGACAACACTGCTCATGTTCAATTAGGCAGGGTTTTCATTTACCCACAAATAAAGGCTAGTATCAACTACTTAATACTAATTTGTGTAAAACCCATAGTTAATCAGAACATGTTAAAGCTGAAAGGACTCAGAGAATAATAAGCCCAGGCCCCTTGTTTTTGAAAAAGTTACTAAAACTTTACATTGCATTTTCAGAAAAGGTGCTCCATGATTGAAATATAAATACATAAATTAAATAATGATACATAATTTCAAAATAAACTGTATTATATGCAATTTTACTTCTAGGAGTTTATCATAAAGAAATAAGGATGTGAGCAAATATTTAGCTACAGTAATATTCACTGCAACATTTATCATGGCACAAAATTGAAAACAATCCATATATTCCAACAGGAGACTTTAAAGTTCAGTCATAAAATAGAATAATATGGAATCTTTTTAAAAATATATTGAAATATATGTATATAAGTACATGGAAAGAGATTCCTGGTATGTTAAGTAGAAAAAACAGAAAACCAAACTACTTGCAAAAAGTGATTGGTACATCTGCCTATCTTTAAGATGTGTGTATATACATAGACATAGCTTATGAAGGGTGAACAGGAGGTACTGGAATTATGATTAATTTTTTGTTGTTTATCTGTATTCTAAAATTTTTATAATAAATATGTTTATTTTTTTAGAAATTTGTTTTAAAATAAGTTTTTACTTCTTTGAACCTCAGTTTCTTCGTCTATAAAATGAGGGTAATGCATATATCATAGGCTTGTTGTAATATAAATTAAAATACAAATTTTAAGGCTTTTAGAAGGTTCTCAATAAGTGCCTGTCTCCATTTTGGAGGGGCAATGGAAGAGAAAGCTTTATATGCTTTGCCCTTTGTTCTTTATTTCTACTCATCAAACCTGTGGCCAATTATAGAAGGTAAAATTAACAGTAAAGATAATGTATTTTGAAAAATTATGGAGGTATTATTAGGAGTTAAATCTTCAAATGATTCTTGTCTATAACTAGGATAACAATATATTGATCAAACTTAGTCTGAATTGCTCTCCTACTTAAGTATAAGTGCTGTAGTTGTTTTTTTTTTTTTAGAAACACAGTTTGAAAGAGCTTAAATTTTTTTATTAAGTGCTTTCTCTGAAAGGGATCTAAGTAGGATGAGCTTCTATTCCCACTGACTCATCAGGATTTGTACTTCCTGTACCCACAATCTTAGGCTCTGCTGTATTTGAGTTCGGGTATCCGGAAAAAGAAATTCTTCCACCAAGAAACACAATTGTTCCTTTAAACTAGAAGTTGAGACTGCCAGGTGACCACTTTGAGCTTCTAATACCAATGAACCACAAGAAAAAGAAGTGATTATTGTATTGGCTGAGACAATTGGTCCTGACTACTACACAAAAGCCAGGAAGACAATGCCTGGAATACAGGAGATTCTCTAGTGTGCCTCTTAGTACTTCTATGTCTGTGATAAAAATTAATGTAAAACTATACTAACCCAACATAGGCAGGACTGCTAATGACTCAGACCTTTTAGAAATCACCTTTTGGGTCACCCTACTATACAATAGGCCATGATCAGCTAAGGTTTTTTTGCTAAGGGTAGAGGGATATGGAATGGGTAGTGGTAAGGAAGTTAGAAATACCAGCAATGACCACAGTTACAGAAACAAGGACTGCAGGAGTTAGAAGTATTTCATCCCAACTTTGAAATGAATATATGTGTTCTTTCAATTTCTGTTATTTTTCTGTTTTTTCCCCCCTTTCCCATTCCTCTGCTATCTAATATAAAATGTGTTAAGCCACTATTTAGCTTACAGGATATCAAAGGGGTAATGTGGTTCAGCCAGAAGAGGAATGGATATGACAATTGGATGAGGTGACATGGGATTTTGTGTCTTGTGGGGAAAGGATTAATGTGTTTTGGTTATACAAGGGAGAATTATGCTAGATAGAAGCATGATTTTGCTACTGTCTCTTTGGAAGTTAAATATGGTTCAAGTTGGTGAGGGTGGATACCAAGTTGTCAGTGGGTGGACTGGAGTGTTTTTGTATTATGTCAACTTGATTTAACTTGATTATTTCCTAAAATCTTCTTCCTTTAAGGCTCAAGGTTAGTCTTGGTCAAAAGAGAAATATGCATGGGATTTGGAAAGAGACATGAAGCAGATGTCATTACTTTCTGAAGACTGCCATGATTTAGATGCGGTGAGAGAAAGATGCAGAGGGGCCAACATGCCAGTTCGTTTTTGCTCTGCTCTGTGTGCAGCTCTTCTCCCATAGCACCCTACGCTCACCACCAGACACAGGCAACAGCTTTCTATAGACAGCTCCGCCAGCTTTCCCCTCACAGTCACACTCCAGGAGCTCCCCACATTCTTTTTCAAGCTCCAACTTGTTTTAGTGCTTCAGGACACTGGCTAGTGACTTACCTATCATTATCTAGCTTGTCCTTTTAGGAACTTCCTTTCCCATCTTCCACAATTGTTCCATGTATTTTATTTTATTTTTAAAGATTTTTAAATTTATTTATCCCCCCCCTTCATTGTTTGCACTCGCTGTCTGCTCTCTGTGTCTGCTCATCATCTCTTTAGGAGGCACCAGGAACCGAACCTAGGACCTCCCATGTGGAAGAGAGCCACTCAATCACTTGAGCCACCTCAGCTCCCTGCTTGTTGTGTCTCTCATTGTCTTTCCTCGTGGTGTCTACTTGTTGCATCAGCTTACTATGCCTGCCTGTCACGCCAGCTTGCTGTCTGCTCATCTCCTCCAGGTTGCACTGGGAACCTAACCTGGGACCTCCCATATGTAGGCGGGAGCTCAATTGCTTGAGCCACATCCGCTTTCCTGTTCCGTTTATTTTTTATAATAAATCCCTTTTTCCATGATACTCATGGTGTTTCTGCTTTACTGATTGAATTCTGACTAATACACTCATTCTTAAATTCCCTCCCACCTCCAGAAACCATTTTCTGATCCCACCAACATTTTCTGTTTTTTTTTTTATTTTTTATTTTTTTATTACTCATGTATTTTTCATGCATTATACTATTTAGAGAAAACTTTACCTGTGGTTTTACTCTCTTTGTTAGATTAGAGGGATTATGCACCTTCTTAGCTCTCTGGGCTAAAATTAGGAACCAAAACATCCAACAGGAATTAAGATACAAAATGGGCTTAATAGAAAAGCTGGTCTTAAGAAATTGGCAGAACTGCCTCCTTCCTATCCCAATTTGAATTTCCCATCCAGTCACAAGGAGAAAGAAATATATTACCCCTAACTCCGAAGAGGGCTGCCCAGGGTATCACATGAGAGAAGTAACTGGGGGAGAAGAATATGCTTCACTTAAGGACTGACAAGTCCAGGAGAGAAAGTGAGATGGACTGCACCACCTACAATTTTAAACAGTAACCCTACTTCCAGGAGAATGTGATCCTGGATGTTAGGCTCTCCCAAGTTTCATCAGATGAATCACTCGTCCCAGGAGAAGTGATGAATGATGAAGAACCCCAGAAGTGTACACTCTAATATGGTTCCCTCTTGGAGGGGGTTGTAGGTTCTTCATTGGAAACTTGGGGACAGGGGACTCAAGATTCTACCTTAACACAATTCAGTTTCCCTTGTGTCACTGTAGCTTAAAGATCCTGCTTATAATGTCCTCCAGGTTCATCCATGTTGCCATATGCTTTATGACTTCATTTTTAGTTTTTAATTGTTTATATTTTCAATTATTAAATGTACAAAATAAAGTTAAAAAAATGTTAAAAAAAAAAAGATCCTGCTTATAGGGAAGCGGATGTGGCTCAATCGATAGGGCTCCTGTTTACCATATGGGAGGCCCCGGATTCGGTTCCTCGGGCCTGCTGGTGGAGGCAAGCCAGCGCATGCTGCGCGGTGAGCTGATGCAGCAAGACGACCCAACAAAGGGAGACAAGCAGACACAGAAAAACGCACAGCAAATGGACACAGCAAGCACAAGCAGCAAGGGGGGGGATAAATAAGTAAATAAAATCTTTAAAAAAAAAAAAAATCCTGCTTATATATACTTACTTTAGTTATGGCTGCCTGGATCATTCCCTCTTGGTAGATCCCTGACATCTTCTATGATTAAATCATATAAGCTAACTAACCCATTACTCATGTCAACCCCTTTCTCCCCTCCTTGCCTATATAAGCTCTTTCTTAAAGAACTGTGTGGGAAAAAAAGATTCTACATTTGCCTTCGTAGCATCCTGCTGTGTGCCATGGTTCTAGCCAAGGAGAAGTAGAAATCTGCTGGGTGGAGTATTGTTCTTGGAAAGCTCTTATTTTTTTTTGATAAAAGAGGATAGGCACAGGTATCATGCCACCTCTCCCCCCTTCCTGTCTTGAATATGCAATCTAGTTATCTGGTGAAGTTTGTTGAGGCAATAAAAACAAAGCAAATGTCATTATACCTATAAAGGGCTCTTACAACTCTTGAATTGGAGAGGGGGCCAGGAAAGAGGAACTTGGCTAGCAGTAAGTGAAAAATTTGGAAGTTTTCTACCTGTCTGACTTATTGTAAGCCCATCTAATAATAAGTCTGAATAGTTAATATTTTTCTTAACATGCTTACCTTAGTATACCAAAAAAAAAGCCACACTTTTCACTAGACTCTCATATTGGTAGTATCTCCCTCAGTGGTTCTCAAACTTAAATGTTCATCAGAATCATCTGAAGGGCTTAAAAAAATCAGATGGCTAGACCCTATCTCCAGAGTTTCTGATTCAGAAGGTCTGGGATGGGGCCTGAGAATTTGCAGTTCTCACAGGTTCCCAGGTGATGACAGTGGCTCTGGTCTGGGAAAAGTCCCTGAGCTGTGTTATTTTTTTCCACACCTATTTTGAGATCACAAGCCCCAGATTGTATGTGATGCTGTAAGGGACATCTTAGGTTAAGTTTTTATTAAAGTGGGAATGCTGAAGTAACTCAAACGCTTCATCAAAAGTTGCACTCTCAAAAAGAATAGTGTGCTTTTCTTTTCACTTTGGTTTAATGATTTCTTGTACTAATCTCCCTAAACTTTAGGAACAATTTGTAAAAATGACAAGAAATAGTATCTCTTACCACAAAACTTTTTGATTAAAATTAAGGGGGAAAATTAAACTAGTTTCATTATAATAATTGAATACTTCACTTTTTTCTGAATTTATGGAAGACCAAATGATTTTAATTTAGTTTTGAATGTTGTTGGCTTGATAGAACTTTCATAAGGCATTCTTATAATGTTCTATCAAATAGACTAATTTAATTTCATATTTGCGAGTTAAATGGATTAATATGGCCAACATTGTGTTTTATCATATGCAATTGGAGTTCTGATATGTGCTTTGATGATTACTACCATTCAACTTTCTTAAAGAACGCAGCCATCTCATTAGTATTCTGTTGCTAAGCAGTGCTGTCATTCGTGCAGCAACTGGAGAAAGATCATATTTCACAGAACTCCTTGGATTAAAGACAAGAAATGCTCTGGTAGTGACCCATGAATAGAAAGCAGAAATCTTTCAAAAAAGCTCTTCCTATTTACAAACCTTTTCAAAGTATTTCTAAAATGCTTAAAGATCTACATGGTTCTCTACCCAGTTCTCTCTCTTTACCTCCATCTGTAGATTCAGCCCCACTCAAGATTGAGTGCACTCCTGACTTTGGTCGGGAGACATTTTAAAAAGCTGCAGGTGGAGCCAGGGTGGTGGTTTCACATGGTCAAACTTGCTTCTGAGTCAGCTCTAATTGTATGTCCAATTCCACTACCTAAGCTTTTATCTTTAAATTAAATGCTAGCTTAAAGCCAAAACCCAATAGATGGATTCCTGACCTGCCACATATATCTAGTGGCCTATCCAGAACCCCAATCAGTCTTTGGTTGTGGCCCTGTTTAGCACCCCCAGTCTTTCAACATTACAATCTTGACTCCCTCTTCATAGTTTAAGTCCCTACCCTGTACCTTCTAGTCTTTTTATACATTCTCTTGTTTGACTATCAGAAAAGATCAGTGAGCATGGGGGTAGTATTTCAATTTAATCCTAACCTGCCCAGCATCCGAGGGCTAACAAATAATAGATGATGATTTGTGGTCAGATATTCAGAGCATAAATTCAGTACTATTTTTCCCACCCTCCCTTTGTGCCAAACTTCTCTGGAATTCTGGTGTGCACTTCTTCCTGAACCACTGTCTACTGCTTGCTGCTCAAACCTTCTTGGAGCAGCCTGGTGTCGAAGTCAAATTTGATCTTTCCTGTTTAGCCCATACTATTAAAAACTCATGAGAAGGGGAAACAAGTTCTATTATCCTTTAAAATGTTTTTATTGATTTACTATGTCTTAATTGAATTAAAGGACAGTCACAAAAATACTTAATTTGAGATTTGGAAAAACAATTCACCAGAAATATAAATTTATCTCAACCATGACCCCTGGCCTACAGAAACTTGATTTAATTCTATCATCTTCATTATTCATTTCCAGTTATGTGAGTTTTAAGCTACCAATTGTTGGAACATTGGTAAAGCAGAACTACAGCCTCAGTAACAGATATATTGGCTTGACAATACGTTTATTTGATAAATTATCATCCAGATACACCCAGCCTTGAGCTGTACAACTTTTATTCTCCTGAATATCTCTGACTTAATTTTCCTCGCTTCCACTAAATAACAAGGGTTACCTTCTGTTGAAGGGCTACAGTATTTCTGAGATCACCAACGGGAACCACTTCTAAGGTGATAACTTTTAGAATCTTTACATAACAAATTTTTAAATATTATATTTATCTCCTTTCTCTTCTTCCTTTCATAGAAAAAGCCCACCTGCTGTTTCCACATCCTCTCTTCCTTTTGACTGCTTCCCTGAAATTGCTTAAATTAAAGTGAGGGAGGAGGTCCCTATTTAAATCTGATAGTTGTTTTTTCAGTTCTCATCCCTTTCCCTCAATGGATTATCTTGAATTCCTTCTCTGGGATTGTGGAACAAGTTGCTATACAGTGCATCATGAGAACACAGGCCCAGGCACAACAGAGACTCCCAGCAAATGCCCACTTTATTACTTTCATAGCACAAAGGGTCCAGGGAAAAGATCCTACCATGACCATCCCCCAGGAGGCCAACTGCTTGGGTCTGGGTCACTGGATGGCAGCTCTGCATACCCTACTTCTGTTGGAGAGGAAGGACCAATTGTGGTTGTTCCCCCAGGGAGGTCAACTGCCTGGCAGTTCCGCACACCTCACTTCCTGTCAGAGATGAGAAACAGACACAGAGCCTGAGTACTGGGTTTTTATATACTCCAGGTGGAGGGTGCCCTGCCAATGAGCAACCTTTGTGCCCTGATAAGCAGCTGGGTCTGGTTAGATTTAAATGTCACCACCCATCGTGCAAAATAGAAACATAGTACACCTGCATTCAAACAAACAAGAGGGGAAAAGGCAAGGGGTGGGTGACTGCTTGCAAATAGCCGCTGAGTGTGTGACTCCCCCAGCAAGAATAGAGTCCTTTTTATTTCTTTGACCATGTCTGAAAGCCATATCTTTTTGGGGAAGGAGTACGGAAGAGTGGGAGGAGGCAGGTAAGGACTGGGAAGTAGAATAAGTAAAAGTCTTGGCACTAGCTTGTTAATTTAGACATGTGACCAAACTTCTCTGGATGGGGCAGGTATCTAGAGGGCAGGCTGACTGTCACTCTGAAGCAGTTCAGGTCATTGGTAAATGTCCCGACATCAAGCTTTCTTTTCAGTAAAATGGAGATAAAAAATATCTGTGCACACATTCCTCCCAAGTATGAAACTCACTTAACTGTTTTTGAAAATGAAATGCCCTATGATTGAGAGAATTAATATTATTACATTGTTTTCACATTTTACATGTTCCAACTGTTTTTGCACATTATTTTACACTTAGAAACTTGACACTTTAGAGAGGTTAAATAATTATCCTAAGGGAGCAAACTTAGAGTAAAAAGTAGAACCAGATTGCTTAGATTCTTACCTGCTTTCTTTCCAGTACACCACACATTTACCATTACTTTGAACCGGGAATACAATTGCCTGAAGCCTTGTTCACTCCCTCTATTTGTACAGACAGTAGCTAGAGAACACATCCACACAAATACTTGTTATGGGTCTCTACTCAATATGTCTAATTATGCACGGTGCTTTTGAGATATGAAATTTACCTGAGTAGGGGAAGTATCTTGCAATTAATTGATTCTCAAGATTTGAGGCAGAAAAAAAGTAATAAGAAATTCTTCCCTTTGGTATCAATTTCAAACTCAAGGCTGCACTGTCCAATACAGCAGTTACTATCCACGTGTAGCTATTTAACACTTGAAATGCAACTACTCCAAATTGAGTTTTTAATATATACTGGATTAGTATGTGCATATTTTAGTATGAAAAAAATAATGTAAAATATATCCATAATTTTTAGATTGCGTACATATTTTGGACATATTGTTTTTGTTTGTCTTGCTTTTTTTAAAATCAGTTTTGAGATATATTCTTATACCATACAATCTATCAAAAGTATACAATCAGTGGCTTTTAGTATAATCACAGTGTTGTGCATGCATCACCACAAAAAAAGTTTTAGAACAATTTCATTACTCCAAAAAGAAAAAGTCCACACCTTTTAGCAGTTACCTCTTAATCCCTCTATCCTTCCTCAGGCCTACATAACCACTAACCTAATTCCATCTTTATAAACTGATATATATATTTATATTCTATATAAATTTAATCATACAATATGTAGTACTTTGTGTCTGATTTCTTTCACCTAGCATAATATGCGTGTGTTTGCCTGATATTAATGTCTTGTAACATAAACATATATTTATTCAGTTTCAAAGAAAAACAGACATATATGCAATATTACCCACACTCATATTTCACATGAGGTTATATTATGCTATACAGTCCCATGTTACATTTTTTAGCTTTCCTTCTAGTAATATTCATGACTTTAGGCTTTCCCTTTCAACCACTGTCATATGCATATAATAGCACTGCTAGTGATATTATATCACTGTTAGTTGTGCTTTCACCTTTTCTCCAGGAGGCACTGGGAACCAAACCCAGGATCCCGCCATGTGGTAATTGGGAGCTCAATCGCTTGAGCCACACCTGCTTCCCACCATGCTGTTCTGACCACTGTAGCTTTGTAGTATGTTTCAAGGTTAGGCAGTGAAAGTCTTCCCACATTGCTTTCTTTTTTTTTTCTTTAAGATTTTTAAAGATTTATTTTATTTATCCCCCCCCCCCCGCCCCCGGCCCCGCTTTGTTTGAGCTCACCGTCTGCTCTCTGTGTCTGTTCATTGTGTTTGCTCATCTTCTTTTTTTGGGGGGGGGAGGCACCAGAAACCAAACCCAGGACCTCCCATGTGGGAGGCAGATGCCCAACTGCTTGAGCCACATCCACTTCCCAACATCACTTTCTTTTTAGGGTGCTTTTGTCTATTCAGCTGTACTTCCTCTTTCAAATAAATTAGATAATTGCCTTTTCTATTTCTGTAAAGTAGGCTATTGGAATTTTGATTGGCATTACATTGAATCAATAAATCAGTTTGGGTGGGATTGACATCTTCACAGTATTTAGTTTTCCAATCCATGAACAAGGAATGCCTTTCTATTTGTTTAGGTCTTCTTTGATTTCTTTTAGCATTGTTTTTTTAGTTTTCTGAATACAGGTCCTGTACTTCTTTAGTTAAATTGATTCCTAGGTATTTCAGTCTTTTTGTTGCTATTGTAAATGGAATTTTTTTCCTGATTTCCTCCTCAGATTGTTCAATACTTGGGTACAGAAACATTACTGATTTTTGCGTGTTGATCTTGTATCCTGCCACCCTGCTGAAATCATTTATCAGCTCAAGGAGCTTGGCATAGACATTTCAGAATTTTCTAAATATGCGATCATATCATCTGCAAATAGAGTGTTGTTTCCTTTTTTCCTATTTGGATGCCTTTTATTTATTTTTTCTTGTCCAATTGCTCTTCCTAGAACTTCTAGTACAATATTGAATAACAGTAGTGATAGTGGGCATCCTTATCTTGTTCTCAATCTTAAAGGGAAAGCTTTCTACCTTTCCCCATTGAGTACAATGTTGGCTGTGGATTTTTCATGTATGCCCTTTATCATATTGAGGAATTTTCCTTCTATTGCTATCCTTTGAAGATTTTGTTGAATGCCTTTTCTGCATCCATCAATTTAATCATGTGGTTTTTTTCCTTTAATTTGTTAATGTGGTGTATTATTTTAATTGATTTCTTATGGTAAACCACCCTTGCATACCAGAAATAAATCCCACTTGATCATAGTGTATAATTCTTTTAATATGCTGTTGGATTCCATTTGCAAGTATTTTTTTGAGAATATTTGCTCATTAGAGAGATTGTTCTGTAATTTTCTTTTCTTGTATCTTTATCTGGGTTTGGTATTAGGATAATGTTGGCTTTATAAAATGTGTTGGGTAATTTTCCCTCCTCTTCAATTTTTTGGGAGAGTTTAAACAGGATTGATGTTAATTCTTCTTGAAATACTTGGTAGAATTCTCCTGTGAAGCCATTTAGTCCTGGACTTTTCTTTTTTGGGAGATTTTTGATGACTGATTCAATCTCTTTAAGTGTGATTAGTTTGTTAAGTTCTTGTATTTTTTTGTAGAGACAATGTAGGTTGTTGGTGCATTTCTAGGAATTTGTCCATTTCATTTAGATTGTCCAGTTTTTTGGCATACAGTTTCTCATAATATACTCTTATGATCCTTTTTATTTCTGTGGGGTCAGTCATAACTACCCCCCTTTCATTTCTAATTTTCTTTATTTGCATCTTCTCTCATTTTTTCTTTGTTAGTGTAGCTAAGTGTTTGTCAATTTTATTGATCTTCTCAAAGAACCGGCTCTTGGTTTTACTGATTTTCTCTTTTTTTTTTTTTTTTAGTTCTCAATTTCATTTCATTTCTGCTCTAATCTTTAATATTTCTTTCCTTCTACTTGTCTCTGGGAATGGTTTGCTGTTCTTCTTCTAGTTTCTCCAGTTGTTCAGTTAGAGCTTTGATTTTAGCTCCTTCTTCTTTTTAAAAATAGGTGTTTAGGGCTATAAATTTCCCTCTCAGTAAAGTCTTCCCTGTATCCCATAAATTTTGATAAATTGTGTTCTCATTTTTATTTGTCTCAGTATATTTGCTAATTTCACTTACAATTTCTTCTTTGACCCACTGATTGTTTAGGAGTATGTTGTTTAGCCTCCAAACATTTGTGAATTTTCCCCTTTCCCATCTATTATTGATTTCCAGTTTCATTCCATTATGATCTAAGAAAGTGCTTTGTATAATTTCAATCTTTTTATATTTTTTGAGACTGCCTTGTGACCTAACATGTGATCTATCCTGGAGAAAGATCCATGAGCACTTGAGAAGAATGTATAATCCACTGATTTGGGATGCAACATTCTGTATATGTCTGTTAGGTCTAGCTTGTTTGTCATATTGTCAATTTCTGTGTTTCCTTACTGATCTTCTATCTAGTTGGTCTATCTAATGCTGTGATTGGTGTGTTGAAGCCTGCAACTATTATTATTCATCTATCTATTTCTTCCTTCAGTTTTGCAAGAGTTTGCCCCATATATTTTTGGGCACCTGATTAGGTGCATAGACATTTATGACTGTTATTTCTTCCTAATGGATTGTCCCCTTCTTTGATATATAATGGCCTTCTGCATCTCTTATAACTTTTTGCATTTAAAAGTCTTTTTTGTTGATATTGGTATAGCTACCCCTGCTCCTTTCTGGTTACTGTTTGCGTGGAGTATCTTTTTCCAAACTTTTACTTTCAGCTGGTTTATATCACAGGTCTAAGGTGAGTCTCTTATAGACAGGATGGCTCGTGTTTTTTTTTTTTTTTTTTTTTTAATCCATTCTATCAGCCTATATCCTTTGGTTGGGGAGTTTAATCCATTCACCTTCAATGATATTACTGTAAATACATTATTTACTTCTACCATTTTAGTCTTTGGTTTTCATTTGTCATCTTATTTTCAAGCATCTTTTCACTGCTATTCTTGCCTTCTACACTCTCCTCCAAGCCTCTCTCGTCTGTCTTTTTCTTTCAGGCTGTAAGGCTTCTTTTAATACTTCTTGCAAAGGCAGATTCTTTTTTATGAATTCTCTTAGTTTCTTTTTATTTGTGAATATTTTAAACTTATCTTCATATTTGAAGGACAGTTTGGCTGGGTAAAGAATTCCCGGCTGGCAGTTTTTCTCTTTCAGTATCCTAATTATATCATACCACTGTCTTCTCACCTCCATGATTTCTGATGAGAAAACTTACCTAAGTCTTACTGGGCATCCCTTGTATGTGATGGTTTGCTTCTTCCGTGCTGTTCTCAGAGTTTTTTCGTTATCTTTAATGTTTGACATTCTGAGTAGTATGTGTCTTGGAGTAGGTCTATTTGTGTTTATTCTGATTGGGTTACACTGCACTTTTTGGACATGTAAATTCATTTCTTTCATAAGAGTTGGGCAATTTTCAGCCATTATTTCCACAAATAATCTTTCTGCCCCTTGTCCCTTCTCTTCTCCTAGAACTCACATGACACATATGTTGTTGCACTTCATATTATCATTCATCTCCCTGAACCCCTGCTGAATTTTTTCCATTCTTTTCTCTCTGTGTTGTTCTGTTTTCAATTTCAGCTGTTCTGTCTTCTTATTCTTATTCTTTCTTTTATCATTTTGAATTTGCTATTGTATGTCTCCAAGGTGTTTTTTATCTCACCTATTGTGTCTTTCATTCCCATGAGCTTTGTCATTTTTCTATTCAGGTTTTCTAATTCTTCTTGGTGCTTGCTCAGGGTTTCTTGATGTCCTTTGTCTCGTTAGCCATATTGTCTTTCACGCTACTGTGGGGATGCACAAGTCCAGGTTCCGCAGGCAGGCTACAAACCAGGGGCTCAGATGAAAGTCCGATGAAATGTCCTTGATGAGTTTCTGGGAGGAGTTGGCTGTCCAAAGACGAGCTGGGAAATTCTCTCTGAATGTTGAAATCACTTCCCCTTTTAAGGCATTCAACTGATTGGATAAAAGCAGCACCCATTTCTGATGCAATCTCCCTGATTGATGCAGATGTAATTAGCCATCCATGCAGTAAACTCACAGGTGATTGAAGTCCATAAATGCTCTTGTATTACAATTAGCCCAGTGCTTGCTGGACCAAACACCTGGACACAATTACCTGGCCAAGTTGACACATTAGCCTAACCATCACATCTTTCAACTCATTAATTTGATTTGGAAATTTGTATGTATCTCATTGATTAGTTGTCCCAAATTCTGTGTCTCATTTTGGGGCTTTGGTATATTCCTTTGCTTGGGCCATATCTTCCATTTTCTTAGTATGCCCTGTAATTTTTTGCTGATGTCTAGGCATCTGATTATGATGGTGAGTTTACTCTGATGCTCAATTTCTCTCTTTTTCATAGGTATTTAGTGGCAGGAAGCTGTGTGTTATTGCTGTTCTTTGATTCTTGGTTCAACCTGTTCTAGGTCTTTAGGATTGTCCCTGTTAGTTGCTCAAATCTGGGCCCTGGACCCAATAATGGGTTGCAGACCTGCTTCCAAGGGCCTTGGGGAGGGAGGCTGTAAAAGCTGGAAAAAGCCTGTCTTAATTACTTTTTTTTTTTAACAAATCAATTTTATTGATACATATTAATAAAGCATACTATTCATCCAAATTGTAAAATCAATGGTATTTGGTGTAATCACATAGTTGTGCATTAATCACATCAATCATCATTAAAGCATTTTCATTATTTCCATAATAATAATAATAAACAAAAAACAGACAAATAAACAAGAAAATTCTTCACCTCTCAATCTCATTTCTGGCTATTCCTGCACAATTATTTATTTATTTATTAATCAGTTTTATTGAGATATATTTACATACCCTATGATCTATCTAAGCTTTCTAATGCTTATTTTCATTCACACATGCTCCTCTTTTTTTTTTCTCTTTTAAAAGATACTTAGATTACATAAAATGTTACACAAAAAATATAGGGATTCTGATATGCCCCACTCCCCACACCTCCCACAACCTTCGACATAAACATCCTTCATTAGTGTGGCATATTCATTGCAATTGGTAAATGCATCCTGGGGCCTTGCCATTAAGCATTGTAGTGTACACTCTCTTCCACACAGTTCTGCATGTTATGTGGTGATAAAATATGGCCTATATGTATCATCACAACATCACTCAGGATGATTCCCAAGTCCCGAAAAAGACCCCGTGTTACAACTGTTTTTCCCTCTCCCCGCCCCCAGAGCCTTCAGGGCCACTGGCTCCACATCAATGTTGTAATTTCTTCCATTGGTAGAATCAAAATATGTCTATAGTAGAATACCAGTAAGTCCACTCTAGTCCATAGTTCTTCCCTGAATCCCGAGGGTTTACTTTTAATTTCCTCAGAGGCATCTCCTTGTTCTGCCAGCAGATGGCACTCTTTGGCAGACCTCTCAGTTCAAAGCCTGATCAGAATGTGTTTGCTGCAACAAGGACAGCAACAATCTGGCAGAAGATCCTGCCTGGAAGCTATTTAGAGCCTCACAATTCAAACTTTCTCAGAGGCTGTTCTCTAACCTTTCCTGGCAGCCCCCTCCCTTTTACTAGGAAGGAAATAATTCCACTCCCCTCTGTGTCCTCAACAACCAGTCTGGGTCAGTAGGGTGATTGAGAGGGTCATATCTCTTTAGTCTTGTGCCAGCAACCAGAGCAAACAATGGGGCAGCCCCTCCCAGCCTGGAAGGAATCATGGGACACAGCAGAACAATTTTTTGTTGGCCAAAAGCTGATTGAATCAGCCTTAGGCTGTATCCCTCTCTCTCCCATTTCCACGGGAGGTAGATCCCTGTGGCCCCTTCTGTCTGTAGCCACCAGCCCAAGGCTGGAGAATTCAAAAGTGTCCGCTCATAGGGTGGGGGAAAGGTGCTGGCAGCTGCAGCGGCAGCTTCTGCCATACAGTAATTTTTCCCCTCTCCTTCTGGGTGGTGTCCAGCCTTCCAAGCCATATCCCCCTTTCCTCTAGCTATTTTTCTGGAAGAAAAGAGAGTCCTGTGTCTTTCTAATCTGCCATCTTCCCAGAAATGGGCATATTGTTTTTCATAAACTATATTATTAAAATTAATCACATGTATTTCTCTTTACCTTTTGATAGATACTAGAAAATTTAAAATTATTCATGTGGCTGGCATTATATTTTTATTGAACAGCACTGCTCTTAGACATTGACTCATCAACTTTCTAAGTTACTTCTTTCCTTCTTGGTCTTTTCACATACAATTTCTTCTACTTTAATACAAGTCTATCCCTTCATAACTCAGTTTTTCACAAAGTCTGAGCCCACTTAATTAATCAATTTTTACTTTAAAACCAAGTCACCATTGCAATACTAACTTTCACACACAATATGAATTACTGTTTCTTTTGTTTGAAAAGAAGTCCCATTCTTCACAGAACTGCAAAGATAATGCCTTATTTTACATTGTCCTAGGCCTCCTGGAGTCACTATGAGGACTTACTGAAGTGAGCTAGAATGATATCCTGCAGTCATAAATTTATAAACCCAAGAAACAGCCACACTAATCCTTCCCTTCAAATGGACAGACTGCTAAGTATGATAAATGCTTTGAGTAACAACATGTAAATTTTAAAAATAAATAAATTCCTTGCTTTCTATTCCCACTGCCATCCTTTTAGGTCAAAAACTTCTCATTTCCTTATTGTACTATTACAGTTGGCTACTGCTAGGATTCTTTGTTCCTGGTGTCCCCATTAATTCCATCCTACATCCCACTACCCATTCAGTCTTCCTAAAATATCACTATTTTCATGTCAACGTCTCCTGAAATATCTTCAATGGCTTCCAATTGCCTAGAGCAATAATTTCCAAACTGTGCTTTGCTGAGCCCCATGATTTTTGTTCATTTTCAAGATCAAAACTTTTTAAACCAAAATAGCTCTTCCATGTCTCTACTTAACATGCTCAGTTCTTCCTCTACTTTCTTGAACATGTGGAATAGTTATAACTGCTGTAATGTCCTTGTCTACTAATTCTATCATTTGTGTCACTTCTAGGCCAGTTTTGATTGATTGACTTTTCTTCTCATTTTAAATTGTATTTTCCTGCAAGAAAATTTTGATTGGGTACCAGACACTGTAAGTTTTAACTGTAAGTATTCTTGAGCTTTATGCTGAGATGCAATTAAGTTATTTAGAAACTGATTCTTTTAGTTCAGTTTTTAAGCTTTGTTAGAGATAATTGGGCAGCCTTTAAGCTAGGGCTAATTTATCTCACTATTGGAGCAAAACCCTTGTGTGTATTCTAAGTATTCCTCATGATTTATGAGGTTTTCCACTCTGGCTTGGAGGAGTAGGAACTACTGGTTTTGATGAGCTCTGAGGATTTTCCCTCTATCCATTCAGGTGGTTCTTTCCTGTCCTCCACAATCTTCCTTCACTCTAAACTTCCAACTCATCATCCTGGTCCAGACAGAATAACTAAAAACAACTTGTTTTTCCCACCTCTTTATTCACGTTTCCCATGCTGTCAACATATTCTTGCCTTCCTGGCCACTGTCCTCTTCTCTGAGTCTAAATTTTGGTCCTTCCTACTTCATAAGATCATTTTAATTATGTTTACCTCATTTTACCAACAAGATCATCTGCTCTTTTAGGACAAGAACTATGTCTGAAAGTGTATATTTCCCCCAAAGGCTTAGCACAGAGACTGGACACTCAACATATGTTTGTAATTTGTCTAACAGAATACTAAATAGCCTGATAGTAGGAGCCTAGGGTTTAATCTTGCTAGTCTTAATCAGCAGCACACAAATTACTGCATGGCAGAATAAAAATAGACTATGTGTAACTTCCCAGTGATCATAATATGACATGTAAATGTAGTCTGCTTACTTTTTAAAAACCCAGGCAGATGATAAGACACTTCATGTGATTTCATTCTGTATGCTCTCGTGTCCAACCCAGCAATCTAAAACTTCTCACTCCCCTTTCTCAGACACGAAGGATCATAGTGCTGATCTTTTTCTCTATACCAACCCTATTCTCTATACCTGGTGGGGCAGAACAAGACATGTCACCTTCCCTATTTTCACTGAATCAAAGGTGCAGGAAGCCCATTTATTTATGGAGAATAGTAGTCTCTGGGACCAACCCAGAGGCAAGAAGGCAGAATGGTTATAAACGTGGTCCCTGGTGTCAGACTGCCTGAATTTGAGTATTGATTTTGTTGAGTATTTGCATTGTGACCTTGTGCAGTCATTTCACCTCCCCAAACCTCAATTTCCTATACACAGTTGACTATAGTAGTATCTAACACACAGAGTTCTGTGTAACATAGGAATTTAGATCTTCTCCCCACACTCAGTGGGAGATTAGTACTTCTGAACTGAATTCTGATACATACTCATACTCTTAAATTTGGTCATTGCTTTTAAGGACAAAATTCTTTACCAAATTGTGCAAAGCCCATGGCAGTGACTGAGTGCAGAAGGCAACAACCATTATCCCAGATTTTGGTGTGTCTGTGAGCTAAAACTGATTCACTTAGAAGACTATTGCAAGAACTTTAAGACCCAAAGAAACTCATCATACCTCATGCCTGCCTGTTAATCTTGCAAAGATATGGTCATTTTAGTGAGAAACTGAATTAAATTATACTTGTGTACTCCCCAATATAATTATGGTTACTCTATAATAATTACTGATATTTATTGAATACCTACTCTGTGCCAGGTGCTATTCTAAACATTTTACAAATATTTTATTTAAAATGAAAATATTATTATGTAAGCATAATATGGATGAGAAAACTGAAGTATAGATAGGATAAAGAACTTGCTGAATGTCACGTGGGTAGACAAGTGTCAAATGGGATTCACATCTAGACAGCCTGACTTCAGAGCCCATTGTTTAACCACTATTCTCTTCTGATAAGCCAAGATAAGACATTTATCTGCGGTGACAATTTTCAAGCCCAAAATTGGTCTGAAAAGTGTAGATAATGAGAAAATTTGAGACAAGGTCAATATAAATATAGGAGTCATGGAAATGCATTCCAGACATTACTTGAGGGTGGCATGGGTGATTTTTAAAAGTCATTGTAAGCTACCTAGAATAATATAAATTGTCTCATACATCATAGAATCTACAGCTGAGAGTCATTTGCAGTGAGAGGTGGTAAAGGATGTTTTCAGGTAGACCCATGCTAGACTAGGGGTTATATGAGAGGAAGTCTCCCTAAAGTATGGAGAAGCACTGGTGAGTAGTACAAGTGTTTTAAGTCACCAGAGAAAGGCTAATTGAGGTTAGTCTTTAGGGCTAGCTGGGCAGGCAGGTCTAACGTGAATTCAGTAGCCTCTGGTGGCTCAGCAGAATCCCCCTACTTGCTTACTATTGTAAGAAATTCCTCAAGTCTAGCACAGTGGTTCTCAAAGTGAGATACCCACCCCAGCAACTTCAGCATCACTGGAATGTATTAGAAATGCAGATTCTCAGGTCTCCAACTTCTGGGTCAGAAACTCAAGGGGTGAAGTCCTGCAGTCTTTGCTTTAACAAACCCTAGGTAATTAGGTAATTAGGATGCACATAAAAGTTGAAGAAACACTACTAGCAGGAAACTTTTTGAACTCCACAATTAGAAATAAGAGTTTCAAAATGTGAGAGAATGATTGAGAGCTCTTTAATGTGAATTAGTTACAGATAAATGCAAATGAATTTTAACACATTGCATTTGACAGCAGATATAAATGATCTTTCAAATTCTTTCTGACCGAGATGAGTCAGAATATCAGTCCTTGCTTTTTACCTCATTCAGGTATATAACTAATGTTTATAACATAAAGGCTTAGGGCTTATGGTATAGATCAGACAGGCTGCAGTTTATGACAAGTGTCAGGAAGCTGGTTCCATCGCAGGCTTTTCCACTGGAGAGAACATACTTAAGTGCAAGTAACTAAGTATTAATGTTAACATCTTTTCTAATTAGTACTTTCTAAATAAAAATAACTGGGAAACCTTCGCATTACAACTATTAATATTCTGTTCTAAGTAATTTGCAATGGGTCCCAACATAAGGCTGAGAAGTTCTGCTCAAGAGGGTCATCTCCTTGAGGGTCGAGACCTGCCTCATTCACCCACATTTACCCAAGTGACTGGCACAGAGCCTGACACCCTGCTCCTTAGAAAACAGAACATGAACTGAATTAAAAGTAGAAACAAGTAAGAAGATCAGAGAACATTAACCTCACCAGCAAGAGAAAAGTGATAGTAAAGGGAAGCAAAACAGGGAACTGGGAAAAGGGAAAACAAACTTCAAACCTGACAACTTTATCTTCTTCTTAGTGATGACTAATGGAAGCACTACATAGAACCTCACAGCTGCAAAATCAGGTAACTGATTTGCATGATTTATAATCCTAACAAGTTTGTTGGTGGCATGAATTGATTAATAAAGTGCTGCATCAAGAGTTTGTTTATCAAAGCATTACTGCACAAGAGTCTATCTTTATTGGCCTATTTCTACATCCAAGTTCAGTTTCAATCATGATAGAAAAAGCCATCCTGCTAAATGACAGGCCTGGCTGTTTTCAGAGATATTGGAATTGTAAATGAGCAACTCAAAACTGGATATTTCTTTCTTTTTTTTATATTATTACTAGACATGATCAAAAAAACAAAATCAAAGGCACAATACCTAATAGGTGTCTTTAATTCTAATTCAGACCATTTCCTTAATAACAGATATTTAACTTCAAAATTAGGGATCTGATTTGTTAAAAAAAATGTCCTAATTGTTTTAATATACACCAGTCCTCGGTGAAATATATTTTACAATTTATCTCTTAGGTCCAAAGGCAGTTGGATAACAAACCCACACTATAAACCACACACTTGCTTTGCCTCCATCTTTACCTCTTACAGATAAAAGTTATTACATTTTTTTGCTAGATACAATATTATTAAAAATAGGCTAGACATGAGAGCATCCAAACAGATGTTACTCCTTTGCATCTAAGCCACTCATTAAATAGGACCCAGCAGCATTAACCCCTTTAACTGGAAAATGTCTTTTTCCCATGGATTCTTTCTTTGCTTGTTTTACCAAACTCCCAAAGGAAATTTTCAGATTGTTGAGAGCATCAGATGTGTGTTATAAGTAATTGGCCTGAGCATTGGATGGGGGACACAAGTCTCTTCCTTACACAGTGATTCTGGGTCACTTCTGATTGATAGCAACTTTCCGTATAAATAGGCCTCATCTGCTAAAACATCTGTGCCCACCTGGCTAGAGAAGAAAATGATGACTGGGGAGAGGTTGTTTTGAATAGTGAGGTTAGGGGAAGTAAATGAACTATGGAAAAAATATTTGAAATTCCTTCTTTCCTTCATTAATTAATTAATTTATTTATTTAGAATAATATAAAGTCTTCATAAAAGGTCTATTTCCCCAAAAAATCATTAGTTTCAAAGAATCTCAGCTAATTTTTGAAGCTCTTTCAAAGGCTGAATATCCATTTTCCCCATTTTCCAAAGTATTAGAACCCCCAGTTTTTAGCTGAGCACAAGGCTGCCTGGAACAAAGGCTATTTCATAAACTCTCTTCATTAGTGGCCCTAGAAATTTGCAACTAGGTATAGCCATATAATTAAGTTCTTGTTAATATGATTGAAATGGAAATGGTGGCAATTTCTGGAAAAAATCCTTAAAGGTTATGCTCTTCTTTTTCCCTTTTTCCTTCCTTCCAACTTGTATGGACAAACTGGCTGTTTCTATAGCAGAATTTCAAATCGTGAGTTGACCTAGGGAATGGAAGCCAGGCACAGTAGGAAACCTGACCCCTTATACTAAGTGCTGGATTAACTCCTTTCAGACTCCATGAGAAACAGACTTCTATCTTGGTTAAGTCATTCCTATTTTGGGTTTTTCTGTTCCTACCTTGTCCACTTGCAAAGGGCAATTTTGTTATTGTTGCCGTCACCCTTGGCAACTAATACTGGAAGTACCAAGAAATGCTGACTAAATATAACCATTTATAGTCCTCCAAAGATAGAAAACAATTGTTAGCTACAAAAAGAAAAGATACATATTTTTTTACTATATCAAAAAAAAGATGAAAGTTTCCATAAACAAATTCAGAAGACAAATGATAGATTTTGGAAATTAATAACACAGATGACAGACAATGAATTAGGGTCCATAAGGTATAAATAGCAATTGCAAATTGAAAAGAACAAGCAAATATCCCCATAAAAATATAGCAAAATATGGGGAAAAAAAACTCAGAGAACAGCCAATCCAATATGATATTTGAAAAGATGTTCAAATTCTTTAATAATCAGGGAAATTAAATTAACATAACAAGGAGATATTACTTTAGATTGGCTAAAATTTAAAAGAATGAGGATGCCTATTATTGTCAGGAAAGCGGGAAAAAAAGAATACTTTCATATATGGCTGGTGTAATTGTTCATTGTTGCTGCCTTTTTAGAAAGCAATGTGACAATATCTATTAAAATTTTAAATGCGTATTTTCTTTGACTTAACATCCCCACTCCTGGGACACTTTCCCAAAGAAATAAAACCGTGAGTAATGACATGTACAACAATGCTGATTGCAATGTTTTTTATAATAACAAAAACCTGGAATAGTAATAGGGGAATGACTGGATAAATTATGGTACATCAACACCATGGAATATCATGCAGTCACTAAATAATGACTTAGAGTTGTAGCAGTTGATTTGGCAGGTTTACAATGAGGTATTTTTGAGTGAGTAAGGCAAGAAATAGAGAACTACTTATAATATGATTCCATTTTATAAAACAACTAATCGCAATGTGTGATGTGTTTGTGTGTCTATATGAGTATATAAGCATGGAGAAAAATATTGAAGGAACTTATAATTGTTAACCTGGATCACCTGTGGAATGGAAGAAGGCAAGGGGGATGATGTGAGAGGGTAAGAGAATGCAAGATCTAATGTGGGTGATGAGAAGAGGGCAAAAGCAAGCCAAAAAAAAAAAAAGTTTTAAAAGTTTGTAACTATTTGTATGCAGAATTAATTATTTATGTGTATATATGTATATATGTATGCATATATAGGGAGAAAGATAACCAATTATGACCCTAATTTACACCCAGAATTACTGACCAACATCTTATTTTAAGATATTTTATTACACACAAACAAACATGTTTATTATAGGAAGATTAATATATAGAAATAAAAAATAATCTTTAAAGAATCCATAATCCCACCACCCAGAGATAGCCACTTTGAGACTCTTAAATGCATATAATTCTTTTTGTTTTGTTTTGTTTGGGTTTTGTTTTTAGGGGTATCGGGGATTGAACCTGGGATCTCCCATGTGGGAAGCAGGTACCCACTTCTTGGTCCTTTGTCAAAGTCCTTTCACAGATGTTCTCATTCTGGAATCACACCTATAGAATTGGAAAGTGAAAAAAACAAGCGCACTGGAAGTGAGAGGATTTGAGCTTTTTTCCCCCCCTACTTTGTAAATCTGCAGCAAACTTGAATGGAAAATCCCCTCTTCTCCTCTTTCCATCACCTTTCCATCCATATTCCAACATCTTTTATGACATTGACCCTTCTGTCTAGGTTAGGAACTGAAAAGAATAACTTGTTAAAAATAAATTATATTTCAAAGTAACATTATATGAATTATTTGGCTTTCAAATAGTTTAGTAGCATCTGCATAGTCAATGCTACAAAACATTTCTTAAGCAATTATTGTAGTAAGATTTGAGATTTGACTTTTGTGTAATTGTTGATTCACCACATTCTAAGTAGAACTATACATGGTCATTAATATTCAACAAATCTTCAGAGTGGCTTCTATGTTGGGAATAGTTCATTTTATTGTGAAACTAATTAAGGATTTGGTCATTTGAATATAACAGCTGTTGGCAGGATTTAGCTCTCACCTGCTTTATTTTTTTAAGACACCACTTTACACTAAGGCCCTTGTTTTGATTTCCATTCTGTATTCAAGCCAGGGTATAAGTAACAATGCCCTACACTCAGAGTGTTATGATAGTGTTATCAAGAGGCCAAATTTAATTCTCCAGGGTTGCCACACCTATCTACGTTGCAGATTTGTCAATTTCCAAATACTACCTAAGCCACATCAGCATCTCCCTGATCCTTTCTTGGGATTTTTTAAAAATGGATATAGCCACAACACTCCTGCCGCAACTCCCCTTGCTTTCCCACTACCAGCCATCATGATCTACTGGTACCTGCCTCTCTCCTGCCCATTCAGAAACAGGCTAATTAAGTTTAACCAACTGCCTCTCCTTCATCACAAATTAGACCCCTCTGAAAAACCTGTCTGATTAGTTTCCTCTGAATTGGGGCATTTTGAATCCTCAGAGCAATTTGAAAGGTTTAGTTTGCTTTATCTGGATTGATTCTCTTTAAAAGGTCCAAACACAATAACATACTCTTTTTCTCAGGCCCAAAGTACACATGAAAAATGCTTCCCATCTCCTGAAGGCCAAATTGACAGCTTTAATGTCCATTTCCTGCATACTGAAAGCCAGCCAGAGTTATATTTTTCTTGTTTCATCTCATATTCCTAGGATTCTGTGAGATTACTGCTGACTGTCAGTTTGCCCATTCTAATTAAATCACATTCCTGTAAAAAGCAACAAAGATCATCTCAATTTGGCTGCCATATTTGTTCATTTTTAGTATAACTGATTAGTTATAATTATGCAGTACTTGCTCAAGCATTTCTTACTAGCTCAGATCTGCCTGCAATAGTGCTGTTATAGGAAATGCATGTGTGCCTCTCTGCTGTCTTTTTTTTTACCCCAATGGGGAATGTCAAATTAATTGGTTTGGGGAAATAGTTATGCAGAACTATCAGGAGTGAGAACTGACTGCATGAGCCATTTTCTATAGACCCACAGGGGTTTCAGTTTTTCCATCACTTCCCCAAAGTCATTTTAAACATAGTTCAGAAAGTCTATTGCTCCAGGGAGACCTTTTCAGGTTTTGCAAAAGGCTTTCAAGTCTTGGAATAGTGATTCAAAGTCCAGGACATTCATTGGCTACATCTCCCCTTTTATAGAAAGCGGTTAGCTGTTTGCTTCACCTAGCTACAGAAGCAAAAGAAAATGTCCTTGCTGTTGGAAGAGGCAAATAGCAATGACTTTCCTTGAATAGAAAAGACACCTTTAAAAATTTACACTTTAATGGGGGAGAAATTAAAGAACTTTATCAGAATTATGAGCTAATAATTGTGTGTCATACTGGTTATAAGACCAGATTTTGAAGCCCAACATTCTAGGTTCAAATCTTGGTTCCAAAAATGACTAGCTTATCATTTCTACCTTTGTCTCCTCATTTGTAAAATGGCAATAATAATGGTCCATATGAGGCTTTAATGAAGTTACATAGGCAAGATGCTTAAAAGACTGCTTGGGGGGGCGGATGTGGCTCAAGTGGTTGGGTGTCCATCTCCCATGTGGAGGGACCTGGGTTGGACCTCCCGGTAAAATAAAAATTAAAAATGAAAAAAAAAAAAAAGACTGCTTGGATCACTGTAAACTTCTAATAAATATTTTATTGTTCTTAGAATGTCTTAAAAAAAGAGAAGACTCCTATTATGAACTGTATTCTTGGAAACATGGAAAATGTTGAGATCCTTAACTTAATCGCTCAAAATCGCTAGGAGAGACAGAAAAGAGCCTAAGATTCCAATATTGATGCCACCAGAGGGGGTGTTGCTGTTTCTCTTATTAATATTGTCTAAACCTATTATGCTGCATGCATTTAGAGAATGAGTTAAATTCGTCTGTGGATTTGGGTTATAGAAATGGGATCGTTTTCTGGCACCTCGCACTCTTGCTCAGAGACATTTTGAGTCCAAATCCAAATCCATGGGTTCAACTAAAAAACCAGCAAATTTAGGAACAATGGCAAAATTGACTGGGATTGTCACCATTGACCTTCACAGACATGTATAAAGTTTTGATTCAGCACTGGTTGATCATATCTTTTGCTCTTTTGAAGATAAAGCTTTCTCCCTTTTCTACCAATACATTGAATAGAGGGTATGAAAGACAATTTGATATTTTCACTGATATTTTTCCCTTGGGGATATCCATTATATGAAATGAAATATTTTAAGGCAAAAAAAAAAAAAACCATTGTGTTTATAGAATGGAATAGTTACCCTGAGGTAAGAATTTTAACAACTTGTTTTATTTTCATTGAACTCTCTTAGAGAATGTATGTCCATTATTGTAAGGCTGAATGTTCTTTGTTGACAAATCTTGTCTCCTACTAGACTTAAATCTTGAAAGCAGAAACCATGTCTTAATTATTCTGGTATACTGAGAATGATACCAATTCTTGGCACTTAATGGGTAGTCAAAAAGTATTTGCTGAATTTAATTGAACTAGAATATATAATACCCTAGTTTTATTTTAGAAAAGTATATCTTGAATGTGAAGATATTTATTAAAATTATACTCAGTAAAACTCCTATATTAGCCTTCGTTAAGGTCATATTATTCAGAGTAATACAAATACAATGAGACTAATATAAATAATGCCTTGAATTTATATTATACATCTCCTTTTAAAATCACTAACTGTATTGAATGGCTATCATTTGTGTTGAGTAACACAAGCAATGCAAAACTAGGCATTACTCTATTATGCAGATCATGATCATTGACCTTACAGAATGTTATATTAGATCATAGCAGTGTTCCATTTCATCTAATATTTAATCTCTGACTGTGGTAACTGGTATTTTATGGGAGGGTATATTTACTTTCAACTCTGAAGCACAAAGACACACTCCACCCTCCCTACCCCAGACAATCTTAGTTTTCTTCAGTCTCTCTTCATAGATCTATCATGAATACTTTTTTCTAAACACTGCTCAAAACTGATGATACTTTCAGCCTAGCTCCACTGAATGTCGGGGTATGAAAAACAATTTGACAATTTCATTGGCTGGTGAACTTGGGCTCATCATTTATTTTGAAGGTCCTTGTTATACTTACCTGTAAAGGTGAAGCATTGAGCTAGCTGATAATAAAGGACTCTGAGTTCTAAATTTCATGTATTCAAAATCTTAGGATAATACAATTAATATTTCTTAAATTGAAGTTTAAATAAATACTTTAATATATTTTTAATTACTTATATATTTCTCTGCACATCCAGTTTTCTGGATATAGTCAACCAATTGATTTTAGCCTTATCATACACTTTTGAATGAAATATCTAGATTTTCATTTCTCATCTATCTTAGAGAAAGAGGTGGAAATCCTCTTTTAACCAAGGACATGTTGCCTCTAAGGACATGTTGTATCTTGGTTGTATATTTTCCTAACCAAGGACACGAGCCTTTTAAGCTGGAGTTCATCAGGAGCTAGTACATCATTATGCCTAAGAGCATGGACTCAGGAGTCACACTCATGGAACTAATTCATATATTGGTTCATTTCCTAAGTGTTTTTTTAAGGCCATACTTTATACAAAAGACTTGGGCCTATTCTGAATATGGCAAAACTAGTCCCTGCCATAATACTGTTTTTGTTCAGTTAGGAAGATGAACTATTAAATAATAATAATACAGAATGAAAATGATAGCAATAGTAAAGGGATCCAAGAACATATCTAGGAGAGATACCTAACCTAGAAAAGACCTTCCTGTAGAAATGTTACTTAATAGATACCTAAAGAATGATCATGAATTGGCCAGAGGAGGAGGGGCAGGGCTGAATGTCCCAGGACAGAGGGCACATCATGTGTAAAGGCCTTGAGGTGAGTTAGTGCTCTTGGCACCTGCTAGTACTACAGAGTCAAGTCTTGCTTAGGGAAGAGAAAGCAAGAGAAATGGGGTAGGACATCAGGCAAGCGAGAAGGTGAAGATCTCTATATTAGACTATATCTTAAGTAAAAACATGGAAAACTTTAAATTAAGACAGTACTATGATTATGTTCCTGTATTTGGAAGGTCACTCTGGATTGGCTGCCGTCAAGAGATGAGTTAAACCAGGAGAGGAATATTGATGCCTTGATCAGGGTGCTGGCAGAGAGAATGAAAAGACATGAATGGTTCTAAGTGGTATCTAGGTATGGAGTCAGGAAGGCATGTCAATTGATTGGAGATAAAGGCAAAAGGAGATATAGAAACCAAGGATGGCTTTCATGTATCTGGATTCAAAACAGTGGGCATCACTTGCTAGCTCTCCAAGTTTCAGTGTTTTCAAAATGTATGTCCCTCAGAGAGCTTCTGTGAGTTTAAAAGAGATAGTATATTTTATTAGTCAGTCAAAGAGGTACTGACGCAAAGTACCAGAAATTTGTTGGCTTTTATAAAGGGTACTTATTTGGGGTAGATGCTACAAAGTGTCAAATGCTGCAGATAGGTTGAGTAGAATTAGAGACTGAAACATATCCATTAGGGTTTGTCCTTAGGATACCATGAGGTAGAACCATTTCAGTGGGATGTAGAAGGAAAAGCCAAATTGCAGTGGGAAGAGAATGTGGGGAAGCAGAACTGGGACGTGTGAACCATATTGTCTAGAGACATGTAGTCATAATAATAATCACCCTTTGAAGAGAATGCTTCAAATAATCAGTAATTTTAGAATTTTTTTTTTTTTTTTTTTTTTTTGAGGTACCGGGTGCTGGGGACTGAACCCAGGACCTCATATGTGGGAAGCCGGTGACACATAGGCTTCCCTGAGCAGGTATTTTTCTTTTGTTTTGCTTATTGTTTGTTTTTTTCAGGAGTCACTGGGAACTTAACCCGGGACCTTCCATGTAGGAGGCAGGCACCCAACCGCTTCAGCCACATTGATTCCCTGTGCAACTCTCTTGATACCTAATTCAATTCATTAGTTTAACATGTGTCTTTTAAGGAGGTAAACCTGCCCCAAACCCCTGCTTTTATAGTAAGCTAAACTGCATGTAAAAAAAATAAAATACTAGTATTGTAGCTGGTTAGAGAATGGTAGATTTGTGCATAAAGAGTAAGTGCTTAGCAGTTTTCTACTGAGTGAACCTTGCTGAGTTAAGGCACATTACATGATTATCCCAGCAGCATGAATATTAGGAGATATCAGCATTATTTGTCTACCCAGTAGTGCCCCTAATTAAGAGCATCTTGGAGCTTTTCCCCAGATTTGTGGCATTCACTGGACCTTGTAACTCAAATGTTTTTATTTACTGCCTTACGACAAATGTTCCAGTATGTTTCGAATCATTTAACTGTTTGGAAATTCTCCCCTTCCTCTGTTGACATCTGGATAAATCTATTCTCATTTTCAGGTACTTTGTCTCCAATTTTAATAATGGAAGAGGTTTTGTCAAGAGATGCTTAGTGTTTGTTTATGCAGAGGAGCATTAATATTTCTTATTATTTGCATCATGGTTTTTCAGCAGTAGAAGCCTTTGAAAGTAAACAAACATAATAACCTAACTTGATGAAGAACTCAAGTGAATCTAATCAATTATGATGAAACCAACTTGAAAAATTTCTGGAGTTGCTGACATGAACATAATTTAACCCTTTTAATTATTTATTTAATAGGCAAAGACTCAGCTTCTGCTTATAGCTATGACTCTAAAGTGCCAAGGTGGTATGGATTTCAAAGGAGATAGTCTCTGCATTCCCTTCCCCCAGAAATTTATAGTCTGTCACTGATTAAAAGAGATAAGGTTAAGTGACAATATGCTGTGGCCATGAGTAAGAGGACTAGAATAAGTGTGACCCCAGTATAGATCACCATCCCAGTAGATGATTCCCCTGAATCACCTCCAACAATCCAGCTACAGCTGCCTATTTGCAAATTTCCTTCTTTAACTTCCCTATGGAACTGTCTCTATCATAGTTTTTGCACATCTCAGATTCACTAAGTAATTTAGAGGGCAAAACTAACCTAAAAATTTAGCACAGCCTTCAAAGACTACATAAATGCTTGTCGAATAATAATAAGAGTAGTTAACATTGATTGAGATTTTACTATGCACCAGACACTGTGCTGAGTTTTATATACTATCTTTATAATCATCTTAGGGAGAGAAAATAAGAACCTGTATTAGGACAAAGACTGTGGGAGAGTATCTTGGTTAAGGAGATTTTGATGACAGATAACAGAAACTTGCTCAAGATAATTTAAAGTCTGTGGGGGTGGGAATAGGAATTTATTGGAAGGTTACTAGAAATCTTCTGGAAACAAAAGGGAGGAATTGAATCTAGGTCTCAAGAGGTACTGTAACTAGAAAGCTATTTGGAACATAAGCAATATCTCTCTTTCCTTTGTTCCTTATTGATACCTCTTCTCATGCTTGGGACTCCCTCTTCACTGATGCTTTTGCTGATTGGCATGCATGTAGAAGCAAATGACCACAGCTTCAGACCCCAAGTTTGTATCATTCAGTTTAAGCAAAAAGCCCAGAATGAAAGCAGCACCTAAGTCCCAAATCCATATTCCAGGGAAAGAGACTCTGATTGTTCCTGACTGGATCAGGTAGCCATGCCTGGTCTAATCAGCTGGGCCAGGAATCTAGTGTCACCTTACAAGTGTGGCTGCTTGTGGTTTATGCCTGTGGATGGAGATGAGGCACTTATTAGAGAAGAAGAGTGTGGCTCATCAGGCACTCCAAATTGTGTCTGCTGAAAATGGATATGAACTGGATAATTATACAGTCAATACTGTACATGTTGGTGCTTAATTGAATGTGGGTACAAGAGAGAAGGAGGTGGTCACGATGGGGGGACAATCACACAATAAATGAGGGAATCTGAATTCCTAGCCTGGAGAGCTCTGCCACAGTCTCCAAGAGAGCAGCAATAGTCCTCTGAGTGCAGGGACAGTGTCTGTCAAAAGAGGATGACCCACTGATGAGTTCTTTTTATTGATGACTACCCTTGTGAGTCTTTGCTCTTGTAACTGAGACTTAGCTTGCTGTTGTGGGGTACCTAAGGGTTGCCGCCTGAGAGCCTTCTTGTTGCTCAAATGTGGCTTCTCTCTAAGCCAAATTCAGCATATGAATGCATTACCTTCCCCCCAACATGGGACATGACTCCCAGGGATGAGCCTCCCTGGCAACGAGGGATTAATACCAAGTGCCAACTGGCAACACAACTGGAAAAAGACCTTGAATAAAAGGGGGAAAAGGTAAAGACAAATGAGTTCAAGTGGCTAAGAGACTTCAAAGAGAGTCGGGAGGTCATCCCAGAGGCAACTCTTATGCATACCTCAGTAGGAGCTCATAGAATGTCAAAGTGCCTATCACCCCACACAGAGGGGCTCCTGAGAGCTCTGGAGACACCCAGGTCCTATATAAGGGGAGATAGCCCCAGAGACTGATGCCTTATCAGTGGGCTCTATTTTGGAATCTGTGCTCCTGAGAGTGACAGAATTGGGCTCAAATAAGTCCTCCTTGCACATGGTTCATCAGTCCCTTCATCACCTATATGTGATGCTGGAGTTTTTAGGTATACTTCCAGAGACTGGAGCCTCTGGCCTACCTATGTGCCAGGTGGGCGTGGAATCTCGGTGAAGCTGCAACTCCTACCCTACAGCTCAATGGACTCTTCCAAGTCACCTGGTGAGGAGACAATGATGGGCAACGGCCAGCCCAGGGAATGGAGAGGGCCTGCATCTGCAGGCAGGATCATCCCACCCACCATATCCATGGGATATAAGCCCTCTCTCACTTGGAGGTGGAGTGGACATCACCATCCCAGTCCCCTCAGGATTGGGGGAAGAACTATGGGCTAGAGTGGACTTGATGGTATTCTGTTGTACACATATGGTGATTCTAGCAATGGAAGAAATTATAACAATGAGGTGGAGCCAGTAGCCACTTGACACTTTTGGGGCAGGGAGGGGATGTGCAGTTGAAATACAGGGGCTTCTTTGGGATTTGGAGGTTGTCCTGAGTACCGTTGTGGCAACGGATATAGGCCATTTTAAATCAGCACACACTACTCAGAACTGTGTGGAAGAGAGTGTGGTCTACGATGTGAACTGTGGTCTATGGTTGGTGGCAAGGCCCCAGGATGTGTAAGTCCATTGAGGGTGGTGGGCCACACTTATGGGAGATGTTTGTGTGGGATGTGGTGGGAGGTGTGGGAGGTGGGCAACATGGGAATCCCGGTGGGTTCTATGTAATATTTTAGGCAATCTAAGCACTTCTTAAAATATATTTATATATATATATATAAATAACATTTTTGTAAGCAAATGCACATATATGCATATATATTTATATATCATTTTACAAATATTGGTATGTATTGTGAAAATTTTTATTTTTACCCACAATAAAAAATAAATAAATAAATAAATAAAACAAGAGAGAAGGAGGAAATGGAGATGACTCCAAGGTTTCTACACTGGGTGCCTACAAAGTTCAAGGATGGGAACCCTTCCATTGGAGTAGTGGGCAGAAGAGGAAAAAGGAATGAAAGTGCCTGTGAAAGAGCAATGTGAGGGAAAAGTCTCTTGTGTTAAGAAAAACATAACCTTCTCTAAGGTTTTAGCTCAGAATGGTGATCTGGGAGTTGTACTTGTACAAGCTGATCCCTAAGTCTCAGTTCTCCTCTAAGTGCCCTCATTCTGACCTCTGCTGCTATAACTACCACTGCCCTCCCTGGGCTGTGAAGTTTCCTCTTCACAATTTTTTCCTCTAGACAGAAGGACACCCTACCTCAGTCTATTACTCTGAAGGCAAAGAGTATGTTTATCCTGTTTATCATTGTACCCACCTCTTTCCCCCAGGCCTAGAACCAGCAAAAATAGACAATAATATATATATATATATATATATATATATATATATTTTTTTTTTTAAGATTTTATTTATTTATTCATTTATACCCCCCTTGCTGCTTGTGCTCGCTGGGTCAGCTAACCACGCCGTGCGGGCAGGTTTATCTTCACCAGGAGGCCCCGGGAACCGAACCCAGGGCCTCCCATATGGTAAACGGGAGCCCTACTGATTGAGCCACAGCTGCTTCCCTATAATATATAATAAATGAGAGAATAAATGAACATTTTTAAAAAGATGTTTACAAAATACCTGGGGAGGGAGATAACCACAGAAAACACAACCAACATAAAGATAGCTAATTTCCAAAGTAGAGATTTTATTCTTAAAATAAGTATACTCTTTAAACCTAAAAGTAGGGTGACCAATTTGTCCCAGCTTCCCTGGGACTTTTGCAGTTTTAGCACTGAAAGTCCCCCTGTTCTAGGAAATGTCCCAGTTACAGGCAAGCTGGGATAGTTGGCCACCCCGGCTCATGTCACTTCTCAGATGGAAGCCATTAACTTATTTCCTGCTGAAAGATAGCTAGGTTTTGACCAAGGTGAAAAGCTCATATCTCAACTTTCCTTCCATTTAAGGGCTTCCACTCCCTGTTTTTACCTTGTGAATTAGATAACTAAGATACATTTAATTCTGGAATTGTTCTATATCAATGCAAATAGAAGAGCGGTGGTTTATATAGCACTCAGTCCCTGAAAAAAAAAAAAGAAAAACTCTGTAAAGGAACAGGCTGAACTATCTTAGCAGAACTACAAATTGAATGATACAACCAATAAGATTATCTAAAGCCTCTGTCTGAGTCCAACTTATTGACAGTAATGTTGTCTAAGTATCCCGTGAATAATGGACACAAGTAATCCAGACTTTGTAGTTATGGAAAAGGTGTACTATCATTTTAGATTTATAAATTGTCATGCCAAGTCATCAATTTTCTCTTGTGAATAGGGTGACCTTAGGTCCCCATTTGCTTGGGACAATCTCAGTTTATGCCTGCTGATCTTGCTTAATTATTAACACTGTCCTCTTTCACTCTCAAATGAGTTCGAGTATGAAAAAAAAAAGTCCAATTTTGATGATAAAATTATACAGTCATATAATTATCAGAGCCTAATCATTCCAGTATGAACTGATAAATCAGGCTCCTGAAAGTTCAAAGGGAGCACTAGATCCTAGATGTGACGGATTGTCATCAACATGAGATAACTCTGTGTCCCCTCCCCTCCCCTCCTCCTCCCAGCGTTCCAGTCCCTCTTCTGCCTCTCAAATATGTTTAATATCAGACACATGTTTATGATAGGTCTCAGAATCCTTTGACATAATGCACTGACTCATTCTCAAATTTAATTACCTCTCAATAAGCATTTCCTTTCTTTAAAAAAAACTACCTTGGGACGTGGATGTGGCTCAACCAGTTGGGCGCCCGCCTACCACATGGGATGTCCCAGGCTGGGGTCCCAGTGCTTCCTAAAAAAGAAGTCGAGTAGATGCCACCCCCACCACAACAAGCTAACAGATGCTACAAGCCAGCAGATGCTGCAGCCCATGGGGAGTGGATGTGGCTCAGGTAGTTGGGCACTCCCTTCTCATGTGAGAGGTCCCGGGTACTGTTTCCAGTGTCTCCTGGAGAAGGCAAGCAAACAATGAGCAGACAGACGAGAGAACCATCTGGGGGCAGTGGGGATATATAAAGAAAAATAAAGTAAATAAATTTTTTTAAAAATTTAAAATAAAAAGAACTATTTTAGTTCTATATTCATCTATGTTTTTTTCTATGATTAAAATGTACTTTTCTGTTTACTTTGCAGGCAAGATTGATATTTTTTACTTCTTTAGGGGGCTTGGCCCTTTTAATTTTCTGGTTTAAGGTTATAATATGATTTGACTGTGATGAGTTTATTTCTGTAAAGTTCTAAAGCCATGAGTGCAGCACGAACCTAAAGGGACCTAGAGGATGGTAGTGACAAGAGGGGGTTAATGGATGTTGGAGGAGCCAAGGAGGAAGGAGAATTCTACTTCCTTTGCTTGGGCAGGCCACTCTCTTGGTGCCAGTTATCTACCTCCAAGCATTTGCCAGGGCCTCTGCACTCCTAGCATATGCAGTGTCTTACTCTCTAGTGCCTGCCTCTCACACACACACTCTTTGATACATACATTTAAACATGCCATGTGGTTCTGACTAGGAAAGAGATTTATACAGCTGTGCACCATGGCTACATGTGATCTTTTCATCCCTAGATGTTATAATAAAAAACTTTAAAAACCTGTTAATCATGAAACTACATGCACATGACACAAATTTAAACAGAGCAGAATGGTATGGAATGAAAGGAAACAGTTTCCTCTCACCCATCTCCTGTTCTCACTCCCCAGACAGATATGCTTTCTTTGGTACCTTCCAAGAAATTTGTATACACACACACACATGTGTGTATTTATGGATATCTTCTAGATCCAAAAAAACATTTCCTGAGCTCTACTGTCTATTGAGTGCAAGTCACCAGGAAGTAACAGATAGTGAAGGGGGAAGATACAGTTAATTCTCTCACAAACACAGACTCACAACTTGTCTCCCTGACAACGGTTTCTCCCTCTTCTAATCCAACCCGAACATGCTGCCAGAGGTGTTTCCTAAAATACTGCTCTTATCTTGTTCCTGACCAAAGAGTCTAAAATGTTTAATGTATTTCCAGAATTCTCTGCCTAGCTCTCAGAGCTTTGGTTAATCATGCTCTATTTGATCTAGTCCAATATTTAATACTATTAACATTGATATTATAATCATTACAAATCCTATATCTGAATGCTCACCTACAGAAAGGTCAGTTTTGTCTTCTTCTCCTGGGAAGAGACACCCTCCTTCCTATATCTGGGCCTTTGCTTGTGCCGCTTCTCTTGAATACCTTTTCTTCTCTCTACTCAGGAAATATCCCTATAGATTATGACTGGTCGTTGCATTGCACAGGTGTGGAAATTGAACCTAGAAAAGTGAAATGATTTCCTCCAAGTCACATGCCTGTTTTTTTCCTGCAGAGAAAATCTCTCAGCCTTGACTTTGCTTTAAACCACACTCCTTTAATCTAGATGCCAGAGGTGGTATCACTGGACGCACCTAAGCTACTACAAAGAAGAGAAAAGATAAAGTGCAGTAGAATGCATTATTGGGTTTACTAATTGTCACCCACATGTGTGAGATGGAAACTGATTTCTGTTCACTCCACAGTGGGTAGACTGCAGCAACCTTGGCAAGTCTTCTCTACTTTCTTGTCTATAAAATAGAACTAATAATACCTGCCTTGCAAACTTGAGCAGAGAGAAAGAAACCTAAGACAATTTTGTCAAGACAACTCAGGCTTAGTCCCCGCCCCTTTGGTGGGCTGATATAAATGGACACTCACTCAAGAAGATACCAGAGAAGAGAACTTTGTCATTTTGATCCTGCCATGTGACAGAAAGGAGAAGGCTCAAACAGCCAGAAGCCTTGGAGAAAGAGACGAGCCATTCATCTGATAGTTTGTAGCTGACCTTGGGAAGAGACCAAGACTGATATAGAAGGCCCGGAAAGAAATGAGCCCTATGCCAGGAGAAGAAGTCCTGAGAATCAAGCCCTGTGCCAGCCTGCTGCTGAGAGAGAGGAAGCCCAGAAGGGAAGCTGAACCCTCACAGAGATCAGCAACTATCTTGCTTCAACACGTGGCAACTGACTTTGGTGAGAAAGCAACCTTGAGTTAGACTTTTTAGGGTCTTATAACTGTAAGCTTTTACCCCCCCAAAATATCCTTTATAAAAGCCAATAGATTTCTCGTACTTTGCATTAGCACCCCTTTTGGCTGACTAATACATCCATAAAAAATTAGTTAAAATCATATTTTACAACTGCATTGGTATAATGACAAATATAATCCAGACTGCAATCATCATTATATAGTCACTAATATTATATTCCTGTTTTTCTTCTGATTTTAAAATATATTAAAATTTAAACATTTTCATGGGCTCTTAAAAGAATGGTGGGCCTTCAGTACATTGCCTTCTGGGCCTAGTAAGTAAGTTGGCCTTGCTAGAGTTGGATGTTTTGGGGTCCAATTTTGTTTTTTTGTCATAAACTTGAGACGTGGCAGAAAGGGAGAAGGGGTAAAGGTAGCTAAAAGAAAACTTAATCCCTTTTGGTTTTTCTATAGTGTATCTGTCAGGGTTCTCCAGAGGAACAGAACCAACAAAATATACACATATTTAGATAAATGGATATATCTATATGTATTGCACATACATATGTATGTATGTATCTGTCTGTCTATGTAAATTTATTTTAAGGAATGGCCCACATGATTATGGGGGCAAGCAATCTGAGATCCATAGAGCAGGTCAGTTGGCTGGAAATTCTGATATAAGTGATGGTGCAGTCTTTAGTCCACAATCTGTCCAACAGGCGGGAAATTCCAAAGGGAGTTGATGTAGTCTTGAAGCAAAATTTCTTACTCTCTCTGCAACCCTAAGTTCTTTGTTCTTAAGGTCTCCAACTTATCGGATGAGGCCCATTCATATTATTAAGGGTGATTGCCTTTCCTTACAGTCAACTAATTGTATATTTTAATTCCATGTACAAAAATGCCTCCACAACAACATCTAGGCCAGTGTTTGACCAAACAATGTAACACCATAACCTAGCCAAGTTGACTTATAAAATTAACCATCACATATAGTGAGTGGTCTCTCATTTTAAAGTCTGATGCCTAATTTCCATTTTTTTTCTTCTCTCTACCTGTCTTTTGCAGAGTGAATCCTTTCAGCTCATTTTTAGGCCTAACTCTTTCTTGGTGGATCACTTTTAAAAGGATGGACCTATCAGAGTTGGAGAGGATGCAGCCTTCCTCAGAATGAGTGAGGCCCAGTTGCATTTGCTACAAACTTTGATGGTAAGACTTATGGTGGCAGCTGGTTGTCTCCTAATGTTGGTACATTGCCCTCTAGCCATCTTCTCAGTCAGCAGGCTCATTCAGCCAGTAACAAATAAAGTATAATTAGGAGAATTGCTTGCTCTGTTTTATAATTTCTTGGTGGTTACAGGCAAGGGCATAGGTTAATAAGGATTTAGCATCAAGAAAAAGGCTGAATTCTATATTAAAATCTCTAAATAAATATTACATTTTTCTCCTATCTAAGTGTCTGGGCTGCATCTTCTGAACTGCAGCTAATTGGATATTTAGAAGTCAGATTCACAGTGTGATCTAGCATCAAGCACCTACATATTTTAATTCCAAAATTACTCAACAGTGTGACATAAATACTGACTGACCTTGTTGTATTACTCAGAATTAGTCAACATTGAACTTTAATATGACTAATTATAATTCAGGTCAGTTATGTAGAACATTATATTTCCATCACAGACCAGTTCTGGATCAATTCCCAGTTTCCAATCGTTGGATTTTATTCCTGTGATTGGATTTTAGTGTAACTAATTATAATCCATCAAATCAAATACAATAACAGAACTCTCCCTGAGGTAGGAACTGGTCATGCAGAGGCTTATTGTATATAGTTAGATAACTAAGGATAAGATGATAGTGGTGCCAAGGAGAAAATAAAATTCTGGCAAAAGCGCTAGAGATAATTGGATGATACATTTAGTAGAATCAGCATTGTAAACAATTACTTAAAATATAACAATATGCATTATTTTTAATTAAAAAAAAATTTTTTTTTTTTGGCCAAAAATTCCTTCCTCAAAGAAATGCACTGGTAGCAAAAGGACCAGATTAAGCAAAATGTTTTCATCTCCCTGGGCTAGTAAACAATGGAATTTGATTTTTTTTAACTTAGGCCAAATGGAAACAATGTGATAAATAGTATTTGGCAAGTAGGCCTGTGTTAAAATTTCCTGCCCTTGACCTTCTCTGGAAGTGTGGTTAGGATAAATTACTTTACAGAGCCTCGGTTTCTTCATCTATCAAATGTATATAATAATATTTGCCCTGCCAACCTTCCTTCATTGGTGTGAGGACCAAATGAGATAATAAATGTGAAAAAAAACAAACATAATGCATGATTATGATACCTGGGAAAGAAAACTAGAACTGCTAGCTGTCAGGGAGACAGCACAGTCTTAAAGAGAAACAAAACACTATTCTAAGTCAAAAGTAAATGATTTTTATATTTGTGTTGTAAGGATCATTATATAGCTAGTTTGGTGAAGCAAGGATAGGTGACGACAGAGATGTATGAAGGAAGTTTGTTAGTACTTGAAGGTCCTCACAGGTCCTAGAACAGAGAGGAATGGCACACCTCAAAGGATCTCACAGGGAAACACATCAGGTACATGGGCTTAACCAAGCAGCAGCAAAGATACAGTAGACCTGGGACTCTGATTTCATGTTATATGGGTGGAGCTGTAGCAGTTGGTGAAATAAGAGTGGGAATTGGGGAATTTGTACTTGACTTTCAGGGGGACATCCAGCCTCAGGAAGGATACCAGGATGGGAGGGAGAAGCTGCTGATCTTGTATAAGCAGGTGTCAGGGGCAGTCACTGCGGGACCTAATGATAGGGTCTAAGATGCTGAGACATTAGACATACAATGCAAAAGCCCCTATGTTACTCACGACAAGCTTGGAGATTTTCAGGTAGCATGACAGTGTGAAAAGCCCCTATTTTATTTTAATTTACTACAATTTTAGAATAGGTAAACAATCAAATTTAAAACAACTACAGTATTGAATTTAGTATAACTCTGATTTTGATCAATATCATAGAAAAAGACTTGAAAGAAATACTTCCTATTCAGATAGATAATTGTGATTACCTCAGAATTTTTTAATTAAAGGTGATTAAAAAATCTTTTTACATTTTTCTAGTTTTCAAGTTTTCTTCAATAAACATGTTACCTTTATATTAGAAAATATATTTAAACTCTACAAAAGAAACCATATAGGGAAACCGCCTCACTTTACAAATGAAATGAAGATTTTGCTTTCTATCTTGTTACTAGCAAAGCCAGCAGTAAATCCAGGCTGCCTGAGGCAAATCCAATGCTATCTACATTTCCATCTCTGTGATTATTCATGAGTACAAGGAATTAAGAATTGACCTAGTTCATTTACTTCATCTTCAAAACACCCCTTTAGGGACTGGACCTCAGATAGGTAAGGATTTCTGAATATTCTTATCTCCCACTATTTCCAGGGGTGAGAAAGGAAAGAACTAATAGTGAAGCAGATGATGAAGCTGATCCTAGAGAGAAGAATTGGAGAAAAAAGATAAGCATATAAGATAGAGGAAGCATGCTATAATGGAAGAAGCACTGATTTAGGAGGGAGAGGATCTAATTTCTAGAATCTTTATTCTAATGTCCGCCACTAATTAGCTATGTGACTTGGGCAAGTCGCTTAATCTCTCTTCTCAGTTTCTTTTTCTAATAGAAAAGAGAGACAGAGACAGAGGCAGAGAGAGAAAGACAGGGCCAGATAATCTTCGAGTTTCTTTCGAGCTATTTGATTTAAATGTAGCACTTTCACCTTAACTACACATGCACACACACACACAATGCATGCTAAATAGGTGCTTTTCAAAATAAGCATATTTTCATAGACAAAACACAAAGCAAAATCAGTTTTTGCAAAAAGGACTAAAAATAGCAAATACAATGCAAAACCAGTATTTAAAATGCAAACTAAATGTGGAAAGCAACTGAAAAATCAGTTAGATAGGGATGTGAAATCCTCTTGCCAAGCAGTTTCAGTGGTGAATGGGTTATAATCAGGGAAACTGGAAGGCAGCACATTATAGTTTGTGATGCCAAGAAAAGTAGTGAGCAAGAAAATTCTTTGCAGAGACATCGTGGAAGAAGTAGGACAAGTGATGCCCGGCTTCACCTCCTTTGTAAACACTCCATCTTGAGTCCTATAGCCCAGCTCTGGGGAAAGCATCTGGGCAGGGGAGCCTGTCCTGCAGCAACATTCCTCTCTGGCTCTTGAGATTTACATGGTAGAGGTGCTGATGATGACTAAATTGGCACTACCTGCCCGTGCTAATGCTTGTGATGGTTTTTGTTTGTTTGTTTGTTTGTTTGGTTGGTTGGTTGGTTGGTTGGTTGGTTTTTTTTGCCTGTGTGTCTCCTAGCCATGGACAACTATCACCTATCTTCAGCATCAGATTTAGGGCTTTTGTTCTTCCAGCCAAACACTCTTCCCTCACCCCTCCCCTTGTTCTCTATTCACCTGAGGAACTGTGGGACTTCTGTGAGTTTCTGGTAAGACTTGCTTTCCTTTAAAAATATTTTTTTTTCTTGTTAATCTTCCCTGGCTTTCTGCCTCAGACAGGAGAGACCTTGAGAAGTGTTTTAGAGTCTCAGGTGTTCATAAGAGTTCTGAATCATTTTGCCCAGATTCTTATTGGTAAATCACTTTATGGAGGGCTGCTTTGTTCAGGTATGGGGATTGGGGCTGAGGTGGCTGAGGAAAAAAATTATACATGGGAAAATAATATTAGTCAGTTATGCTGTATAACAAAAAATAACCCACATTCTCCCTCCTTAATCCTCTTCAATTCTACCATGTAATTCTTTTGCCAATCTTCCATTCCAAAATTAAAAAATAAGATCCTAAGGAAACCCTCAAGGACTTAACCATTACTAACCTAAATTTTCACTTAGTTGTAACCAGACCTATCTGAGTAAAGTTGTTTTGAGAGGAGCTGGAAGGAGGGTAAGAGCAACAGGACAAACACCAAGACCATGAGGTTGTTGGTGGGAGGTGAGTATTGGGGATGAGAAGGATGGATAAGCTTTTGACAGGTGTTGGCAGGTAACTTAAAGCAAAATGGCCTAAGATGTTCCCAGCCTCTGCTTGCTGTTCCTATGGAATGGTTGTGTGGGTGTATCTTCAGGGTAAGGTTTTCTGATTTCATCTTACTTTGCAATTCCTTATATTGGTGAGCCCAACTCAACAAGCTGACCTAGCAGAAACAGGCTTATAGGTATCAGTATGAAAAATGTCCAGTGTATATTTCCTACAAGTACTGTAGTTGTAATCCATTTTGTCTCTGTAGGGAAGAAGAAATGCTGGGTTCATGATGACAAGAAAGCGTATTTTGAGGCTGAGGTTAAAAAGAGTGGAGATGAAAGCAAAATAATTGTTGAGACTACAGATGGAAAGGTAAAGGAATCTTTATTTCACCCTAGGAATGACTAAGTTCTCTATTTAATAAAATAATTAAATATCTCTTTTCCCTATTTTAATTAAAAATCTGGTATAGGAGTTGCTGCTGACATACTTTGGAAACCTCACTCACCTTTGAGAAGCTCCTCCACTTACCATCAAAGATTTAATGACATTGTCTAAATCAGAGTTAGATGACTGCCAGAGGCAAAGATCATCGGCTCTAGAACTCAAAGCCCCATGCATTTCTTTCATCAATGCTTCAAGATTTTTTTTTTTTTTAAAGGTGCCCCTTAAAATATATGTATATATATATATAAAAAATAACATTTTTGTAAGCAAATACACATATATGCATATATATTTATATATCATTTTACAAATGTTTGTATGTATTGTGAGAATTTTGATTTTTACCCATAATAAAAAAAAAAAAAAAAAAAAGGTGCCCCTTAGAGTGATTAATGACTTAAAGAATTGTAAGCAGGCTATATTTGTAAGATCAACTGAGACTGGGAAATTTTGAATAAGAATAGCCAAGTATCAGGATGGGGAAAAGGTCAAATACGTCAAATACTGCAGAAGAAGATTAAGGACTTTGAAGAAATTCTTGTATTTCAGAATTAGGAGGTTACCTTTGAAAGAGAAGTTTAGGTCAAGAGTTGGGGCATAAGCTAGACTATAGGAGTTCAGAACGGAAGTGTTTAGAGAGGCTGTCCCCAAACCCTTCTCCCTGTCATCAAGGTATTCAGAGCAGCAGGGCAAAATTGGGAAGACAGTCCACTCTCAGAATCTTTGCCTAAATCACTGATACCACTTTGCTGCCAGCACCATGGCAGTGAGGTGGGCCCCATAGCCAGTGTGACTCAGATGAATATGCTTTTTTGTAGATTATAGATGATTCCCTGCCCATATTCACTTTTCCAATCTCCTTACAATTCTGCCCCTTTCTGACTCCATAACAAGCTACATTCTATAACCAACAGGTATAATCATAATCAAGAAAGGTTGTCTTCACAATGAAATAACATTTCACACCCATTAGAATGGCTGCTATTGAAAAACAAACAAACAAACAGAAAATAACAAGTGTGGGAGAGGATGCAGAGAAATAGGAACATTCATTCATTGCTGGTGGCAATGTAAAATGGTACACCTGCTGTGGAAGACAGTTTGGTGGTTCCTCAGAAAACTACCATATGGCCTGGCAATCCCATTACTAGGTATATACCCCCCAAAGAATTAAAAACAGGGCTTGAAATAGATATTTGCACAGCAATGTTCATAGTGGCATTATTCACAATTGGTAAAAGATGGAAGCAACCCAAGTGTCCATCAACCAAAGAATGGATAAAATGTTTGATATATACATAGAATGGAATATCATTCATCATTAAAATGGAATGAAGTTCTGATTCATGTAACATGGATGAACCTTGAAGACATCATGTTGAGAAACATAAGCCAGACACAAAAGGACAAATATATGATCCCACTGATTTGAAATAATTAGAATAAGCAAACTCATAGAGTCAGAATCTAGAATATAGATTACCAGGGGATAGGGTGGGGATAAGAATGGGAAGTTAAGTCTTAATATGTACAGGGCTCCTACTTGGAATGATGGAAATGTTTTGGTAATGGATGGTGGTGATGGAAGCAGAACATTGTGAACATAATTAACAGCAGTGAAATATATATATCTATGAATGTAATTAAAAGGTAAAATGTTAGATTGTATGTAGGGTAACAGAATAAACATTTTTTAAAAATCCATGGAACTACATTACATAAACAGTGAACCCTAAGTTAAACCATGAACTGTAGTTAACAGTACAATTATAAAAATGTGCTATCATCAATTATAACAAAAGTTCTACACCAATGCAAGGTATTAATAATTAGGTGGTATATAGGATTCCTTTATTTTATGCATGATTGTTCTGTAACCCCACAATTTCTCTATTAAAGAAAAAATAATAAAGAAGAAATTTTGTCTTTTCCACATCCTTATCTTATTTTTTTTTTTGGATGATTTATGATCTAAAGCATTGCCAATTGAATTGTAAACTTCTGGAGACCACAAACTACCACTTATGCCCTAGTTTGCCTATGTGTAAAAAATTCCAAATTAGGTTGCTTTTATATAACTAATTAGAATTAAGGAAAGGAGAAATGTGAATAGGTCAGCAAAGGAAAATTCAGAATATCCTAAATCAGTAAACTAAGGAAACAAGACTCAATTTAGCCTCAGGAAATAATCTGTTGTTAAATGAGAACAAGCAGATTGGATTGTCTCTTTTTATCATTGTTCATGTAAACTTTCTTTAAAACTTTATTGAGATAAAATTTTCATACTATCTAGTTCACCCCTTTAAGGTGTATAATTCAATGGTTTTTAATCGATTTTCAGAGTTGTACAACCATCACCATAATCTAATTTTAGAACATTTTTAGAAACTTTGTACCCATTAGCAGTCACTCTCTTTTTCCCCTTCTCTACCTGGCCTCGGCAACCACTAATTTACTTTCTGTCTTGATAGATTTACCTATTCTGTGCATTTCATATAAATGGGATCATACAATGGGATCATCCTTTGTGACTGAAGTCTTTCACTTAACATAAAGTTTTGGAATTTCATTCATGTTGTATCATGAATAAGTACTTCTTCATTTTTTAGCTGAATAATATTCCATTGTATGGATATGCCAAATTTGTTTATCCTTTCATCCATTAATGGACATTTGGGTTGTTTCTGCTTTTTAGCTAGTAAGAATGATTCTTCTATGAACATTTTTGTACAAGTTTTTATGTGGATGTATGTTTTCATTTCTTTTGGATATATACCTAGGAGTGGAATTGTAGGTCATATGTTAACTCTGTATTTAAGATTTTGAGGAACTGCCATACTGTTTCCTAAAGTGGCTACCCCATTTTACATTCCCACCAACAATGTATGAGGGTTTCAATTTCACCACAACCTCACTGTAGCGGTTTGATATTGTTTATGAATTCCGAAAATAGATATTGGATTATGTTTGTGAACTGGTTTGTTCCTCTGGGCATATTAGATTGGATTGGATTCAGAGGTTTTACTTTTACTTGACTAATAATTAAGGCTTTGATTGGGCCATGTCAGTAGGAGAGAAAAGGACATGGCAGAGGAGAAAGTTAGAGTTTTGATCCTGGAGCCCAAGAAGTAAGCACACAGAGAAGCAGATATGTCAGGAAAGATAAAGTCTCCATTAGACACAGCAGTGGACCCAGAAAGGGAGACAAGCTGTTCACCTGACAGTTTACAATTGGCCTTGTGGAGAGAGCAGAGCAGCTAGCTGAGCCCAGAGAGAAATGAGAGAATGGGCCTGGAGAGAGAGACAAGACTTATCCCAGCCTGCGGCTGAGATTGGAAGAAGCTGGGACCATGGAGCCTTGGGAGGAGGAGGAAGACTGAACCCTCACAGACATCACCCGCCATCTTGCGTCAACATGTGGCAACAGACTCTGGGTGAGAAAGTACCTTGAGTTGGACTCTTTAGGGCCTTATGACTGTAATCCTTTACCCCAAATAAATACCCTTTATAAAAACCAACTGATTTCTGGTATTTTACATCAGCATGCCTTTGGCTGACTAATACACTCACCAACACATGTTATCCATCTTTTTGATTACAGCCATTCTCATGGGTGGGAAGTGGTACCTCAATGTGGTTTTGCTTTGCATTTCCCTAATGACCAATGATGTAAAGTATCTTTTCATGTGCTTACTAGTCAGTTGCATATCTTCTTTGGAAAATTTCTATCCAAATCCTGTGCCCATTTTTAAATTGGTTATTTGTCTCTTTATTATTGAGTTGTAAGAATTCTTTATATTTCTTATCCTATATATCATTTTCAAATATTTTCTCCCAATTGTGAATTGTCTTTTCATTTTCTTGATGGTGTCCAACTAAATTTTATTTTGCTCTGGATGAGAGGCATACTATTTTGAATACATTCTCCAAAATTTCTATCTTTTCAACAGTGCTTAAGGTTATGTATGGATATAATGTGGTTATAACTATGATTTTAAGAAGAAATTATAGGAGGAGAAATACAGAAGCAATAAGTTAATGCATGTAGAAAGAGTAGACTAGACATTGTTGGTTTTGTTCTGCTTGTTCTCCCACTGAGTAACAAAAGTCTCATTTCCCCAGCCTCACTCTGTATCTTCCTGGCCCTAGACTTTCCCATCCTGATGTTAGAAGTGGTTACACTTCTGATCATGTTTGGTCTTTGTAACATTAGCATAGGCCATAAAGCCAGTGGGTGTAGTATATTACTTATGGAAGATAGTTGGTAGTGAAAGAAGAGAGAAAAATAGAATCAGAGTTAAGAGAAGGTTTTTGAAGATGCGAGAGACCTTATTATGTTCTGCATGCATTTGAAGACAGAAGATAAGTAGTCCTTGAAATGTAGTAATTGAAGGGTCTCAGAAAGAAAGGAATTACTGTTGGAACAGTCAAAGAAGACTGTGGGTAGGAATTTGATCAAGAATGTAGAGAATATGGGGGTCTTGGAAAGAAGTTATATTGGTATTAAATGGAGCAATCAGTTGATACCAATATTATTGAGGAAAAAGTCTATAGGAAATAGTGTTAGGAAATCTTTGAAAGGAACTTTAAGCAACTATTTGATAATAGCAATGCATTCATATTAATCAAAATATCAATAATTATTGAGTACTTCTTATGTCCCTAGCATTGTGATGGATAATTTAGGGACTATGGAAGAAGAAAACATCAAAACTCCTTCATACAGTTCTTATAATCCAGCTGGGAAATAAGTCTAACACATTCAATTATTAAAAGATACACAAAACTTAATAATGTCAGGATAAGACTAGTTGTATATGTAGTAAAAGACTTACGGAAGGAGAAAAATATGATGAGCCGGAGTAATTGGGGAAGGTTTGAGAGAGCGGCTAGGTCTTGAACTAAGCCTGAAAGGACGAGATCTGTTTCCTTGATCCTCCACTCCAACTTCTTTCTTCTAAACCCCCAAGATCTCCTGTGACATCAAGAGAGGAACCAACTCATACATAATATAAAATATGTACTCTCAGAGGTAATCAGAGTAAGTGAGGAGCAACAGGATTAGGGTATTGTAAGATAGAAAATTTTGATTAAATTTTAATACTTTTGTTACTTCATCTTTGGGGAAGGAGAGGTAATACCTGTTTCTTTCATTAAGGTTAGTCCTCATTCCCTAACTCTAACGAGACATTTTTTTCTTGACTATTAAAATTCTTTACAATTAATGGAAAAATCAATGAGCATAGGGGAAATGGGGGGAAATCCCTTACATTTCTCTTTTTGCAGTGTCTCAGTGTCAAGGATGAGGAAGTTCAGCAGATGAACCCTCCAGAATTTGAAATGATTGAAGACATGATAAAGTTGGCCCACTTCAATGAAACATCTGTGCTGCATAACCTGAAGAGGTGTTATGATCATTGGATGACATATGTGTGTATATATGCTTTTCTACTGAAATATGCTGAACTCCTAATGGTGATAGTCCAGCTCTCTCCTGGGCCTATTTATACATTGAATTTAAGCACACTCACATGGAGAAAATCCTTGAAGAACACTCACCTGGGAGAAACCTTATATTAGCATTTGTTACTTTTGCCAACATGCATGTCCCTTGCCACATGCTAAATTGAATGTATGAGTCTTGGAGTTTATGATAAACTACTGTCTAAATATCAGCTCTGTCACTTACTAGTTTTATGACCATGGGCAAGTTCATTAACTTCTTGAAGTCACCTTATCTGTAATGTGGGATAATAATGCTACCCTCTCCAGGGTAGCTGAGAAGATTAAATAAAAAATGTGAGTAAAGAACATAGTTAGTACCTATCACCTAGTTAGTTCTCAAAAAATCGAATGATTTTTTTTCATCATTATTAAATTGGTAATGGCTAGTTATTCAGATTCTTTGATTTAGTCACCAGAAGCAATATTGAGTGGTTTGGGCTAAGATGGTAGCACTTGGGACCCACTGCCATAGATGCCATAACCTCCAGGCAGCTTGTCCCTCAGCTCTCTGATTCACTATGTAACTGAGTGCTCCATGTGAGCTATTCTCCCTCAGTGCCCTAAATGTCAGATCTCTAATCGTGCTGAGGCCCACATTCCCTCCTGACCCCTACTGATGGCTGTTCCCAAAACCTCTGCAGGCCTGTCATTAGTATCCTCTCTGTCTTCAAGAGCTAAATGAGTCTGCCACGTTAGTAGTTAGCAGATTTCCCAGGGGAGAGGAAATCCCAGGTCCTGTTATTACTCTAACCTGGTTCTGTCTCTTCCTGTTATAAGTTCCTTCTTTACAAGAATCCAAAAGTACTCCTCATTTTAGTTCCTTTGTAAGTAAATATTCGAGCAAATGTTCCCTGACAGTACAGGAGTTGACAAACCTGGGAGTATTTCTAATCTATTTTCTGGTATCTTTTCTGATCTTCCCTCAGACATATTCAGGTCTCTTCTGTGTGACCAGAAACCCTTACAAATGGCTTCCAGTGTGTCAGAAAGGAGCCATGGCTGCCTACAAAGGGAAGGGATGATCAGAGGCGCCCCCTCACATCTTTGCTGTTGCCAATACTGCCTTTCATGGTATGCTTCACAGTAAGTAGCTGCCCCACAAAATGAAAAAGTAAAAATATCTGATCTACTTTTTCTCTCTGTCATTAAGAGGCACTTAGGCATTGTCAGAAGAGCATGGCCTTTGCAGTTACCTAATCACTTGAAGCCTTCATTATTTTCTGGATAAAATGTGGGCAAAATAGTGCCTACTCTTACAGTTATTGAGATGATTAGCTTCTCACATGAAATTAAGTGAGGTAATGCATTTAAGGTGCTGATGCAGTAGCTGGCCCAGAGTAACCCCCCTGTACATGTCAGCTATTATTATATAAAGGGTCTGTGATAGTGTCTGGTACAAAGGAGTTATTCTATAGCTATTATTATATCATAATTTTTAAAATACTTAAAATGGCAAAAAACAAACAAACCTGTCAACCATTATTTGGTTACTATTTGTATTTGGAGCAAGGAAATAGGTCTAGAATTTTTACCTTAGTGTAAAATAGGGGCACAGGAAAATCTGTTTGGCTCTGTACCACTTAAATGTTTATTTTCTTTCTAACTGTAAATGGAGCAAATTCCTTTCCCTGTGTCTGACTGTAAACTGTCACCAAAGAAATTTTGAATTAAGTTCATGCCAATCTGTAGAAATTCTGGCATAAGAATATTATGACATTTTCCTTTCTGTTGTAGATTAAAAGAATCAGTCTGTACTCTTCATGTAAGTGTTTGCCTTGCTTTTTCATTTTGGCCAACAGTGGGAGTTTCAATGGAAACAGACACCCACATTTCACTGAGAATAATACTTAAATTTGCTGTCTTTGAATTGTATGCTCTTTAGACACAGAATACCATTCTAGGCAAAAATAAGTAATTGAGGAAATGATCATAATGATTTAGTCAATGGTAATTACAAATATGGGGCCCCCTAGGCTCCCTCCACCATATTAGGAGATCCTTTAGAACCCACCATGCACAGCTGTCTTAATCACCTTCTTGGTGAAGAGAGCGTCATTGTCCCAAATCATCATCTTCAAAGGCCTCAGGACTGGCTAATTAGGCAGAGAGGCTGAAGGTCCAATGGATATGACCATGGAGTAGATAACATGGTGTTGTGGGCAGCGAGTTTGGTGCAGGCCAAGGTATATTAAGTAGTGGGAACCAAAAGATAGTGAGGCTTGGAGACAAAAGGAAAGGGGGTGAGGAGGCGAGGAAGGAAAGGACCTCAGCAATACTAGCTTGTATGCTAATTTTGATGGAAAGAGAATCAGCAGATCAGGTGAACTGTCAGCAGAGTGGCTGAGGGGACCAGCTCAGACCCAAGAGGCTGTGAAGAGCAGAAGTTCTTGGCCTTCCTACACAACGATGATGCCACATTGCGTGCTGGGCTTTCCATTGGCTTCGGCCATCCTGAGAAGAATGATAAAATCTCAGAATCTTAAAGAGGGCAACTTAGAATTCAGTCCTTTGCAGCGAGGCTAGACATATTTTCCAGAGTTTATTTTTTTAAACAAATCAATTTTATTGATACATATTAATAAAGCATACAATTTATACAAAATGTATAATCAATGGTATTTTATATAATCACATAGTTGTGCATTCATCACTTCAATCATTATTAAAGCATTTTCATTATTTCAATAATAATAATAAACAAAAAACAAGCAAACAAATGAAACAAACAAGAAAATTCCTCCCCTCTCAATCTCTGTTTGCCCTTCTCTACATAGCTGCTATTTCTGGCTATTCTTGCACAATTATTTATTTGTTTATTAAGCAGTTTTATTGAGATATATTCACATACCATATGATCTATCCAAAGTGTATAATCAATGACTTGTTTTTAGCTTTTAAAAGGCCCTATATTGTAAAATTGTAAAATAAATAGAAAAGTAGATTGAAAGAAATTACAGATTTTAAAAGAGAGTGCAAGGCCAGGTTAGATTTAATATAATCAGTTATGAAAAATAGATAGCACAGCAACATTTATAAATGTAAATCATAATTCAAATATAATAGAAAATAATTATACTATAATTCTAATTTTTATATTAGTTCTAACTATTGGACATAATCTCTAAGAATGAAATAAATTATTGGTTTAGTTATTTAGTTTCCATTTAGGCCATAATTCTTTCTAGATAATCAAATTCCTATTTGGGAATTCTTCACATCTTATTGGAATGATTTACAGCAGATAACATTTTGCCAACTCATAATTTTATGAGGCAGAAAAACTCAAAATCTTGTTCAACAGAAGTCATGCTAAATCATTATTGATCCAGGTAAATTATTTTAATTAAAGAATATAAATAAGAAAGGATCAAAGAAAATTGATGTATCCAAAAATATTTATCTTCCCAGTCCTCCTCAGTTAAAAGCAAGTGTTTCTTTTGTATGAAAAAAATTACAGAATACTGATGACAAGACCAATTTACCAGTTGCACTGAGTAATTATTATTCATATACGATAATGTTGTTATTTTACATTTATCTGGTCTATTCCAGCTCTTTTTTTGGTTACTATTTGCATGTAATACCTTTTTCCAACCTTTCTTTTAACCTGGCTGTGTCCTTATGTCTGATGTGGGCCTCTTGTAGACAACATATAGGCGGCTCATATTTTTAAAATCTGTTTTATTAGTCTATGTCTTTTGATTGGGGAGTTCAATCCATTGACATTCAGTGTTATTACTGTAAAGACATTACCTACTTCATCCATTTTGTCCTTCGAGTCTCTGTTGTCATATCGTTCTATTTTCTGTCTTCTTATTCTTTAGTTTACCCTTCCTAATAATCTTCATTTCTAAAATCTTCTCCAAATCTCTCACCCTTGTTTTTCCCTTTTAGACTGCAGCACCCCCTTTACTATCTCTTGTAATTCTGGTCTTTTGTTTGTTTGTCAGTGAAGACTTTGAACTCACCCTCATTTTTGAAGGACTGCTTTGTGAGATACAGAATTCTTGGCTGGCAGTTTTTCTCTTTCAGTACCTTAAATACATCATACCACTTTCTTCTTGCTTCCATGGTTTCTGATGAGAGGTTGGCACTTAATCTTACTGAATTTCCCTTGTATGTGATGCTTTGCTAGTCTCTGCTGCTTTCAGAATCTCCTCTTTATCTCTGATATTTGTCATTTTAAATAGTAGGTGTCTCAGGGTAGGTCTATTCAGATTTATTCTGTTTGGGGTGCGATGTCTTGGACATTGATATTTATGTCCTTCATAAGGGTTGGGAAGTTTTCAGTCATTATTTCCTCAAATATTCTTTTTGCCCCTTTTCCATTCTCTTCTCCTTCTGGGATACCATTAATGTGAATGTTTGTGCATTCCACGTTGTCATTCAATTCCCTGAGACTGTTCCATTTTTTCCATTCTTTTCTCTTTCTGTTCTCCTGTCTTTTCCAATTCAGGTGTTCTGTCTTCAAAATAACTAATTCTTTCTTAAGCAATTCAAATCTGCTTTTATGTGCCTCTAATGTATTTTTAATCTCATCCATCATGTCTTTCATTCCCATAATGCCTGTTATTTTTCTTTGCAGGCTTTCAAATTGTTCTTTATGCTCTCCAAGTATCTTCTTCTTCTTTTTATTTTTTAAGATTTATTATTTATTTATTTATTTCTCCCCCCTCCCCTCATTGTCTTGCACTTGCTGTCTGCTTGTCTTCTCTCCAGGTGGCACTGGGAACTGATCCTGGGACCTTCTGGAGTGGAGAGAGGCTGCTCAATCCTCTACCCACCTCAGTTCCCTGGTCTAGTGTGTCTCTTAGTCTCTCTTCTGTGTTTCTTTTTGTTGTTTCATATTGCTGAGCCGGCTCTCCATATGGGCCAGTGCTCTGCATGGGCCAGCTCTCTGCTCGGGCCAGCTCGCCAACATGGGTCAGCTTGCTTTTCACCAGGAGGCCCTGGGAATTGAACCCTGGACCTCCTATATGGTAGACAGAAGCCCAGTTGCTTGAGCCACATCCACTTCCCCCAGTGTCTCCTTAATATCCTTTATTACTTTAGTCATATTTTCTTTAAATTCTTTGACGTGATTTAGGAGAGTTGTGTGATGATCACTGATTAATTATCTTAAAATTCTATATCTCTTCAGGATATTTGGTTAGTTCTTTGGGCTGGACCATCTCTTCCTGTTTCCTACTATGGCTTGTAATTTTTTGCTGACATCTAGGCATCTGGATATGTTGGTGAGTTACTCTGATGGCCAATTTCTCTCCCCTATTGTTATTGTTTTTTTCACAGCTTTTCTTTTATATTTGGTTCAACTTGTTCTCAGTCTTTAAAATTGCCCAGCTTAAGTTTTCAAAATTGGGCTAGAGACTCACTAGTGGGGCACAGATTTTCTCCCAGGGGTTGGATACAGAGAGCATGAACAATCTTTGTCCATGCAATTTCCAGACCAGACAGCAGATGGCACTAGTCAGTATACCTTTCCACGGAGGTGTTCCTGTGTTGAATCTCCTGGCCAGAGATGCAAAGCGGGCTCTGCTGGCCAAATTCACTGAAGAAAAGCACCTGTCCTCCCCTCCCTTTTCCCTTGAAACAGCTGACAGGGAGGAAGATGTCTGTTCCCCTCTCAGTTGGCTGCAGTGATCCAGGTGTTTTACCCCAGCTTAATATCTTGGGGGTGGGAAAGGGGAGACCTTCCCGGCTTCCATGGAGACTAGGTAACTTATGTTTGTTGTTTTGGCTTCTTCGTCTCTCTGTCTGTCACCCTCCTGGGAGTTGTGTAGCACTGTCCTGGTCTGCTGACCCCCAAAGCAGGTACCTTTGACAGTTTTTGGCTCTTTCTCCATTGTTTTTGTGAGAGCATTCAGCTCTGCCTATTAGTCCATCACCATCTTCCTACAATCCTTTCAAAATTAGTTTTCTAGAGTTTTATACAGATAAAGGTAGGCTTTGACTGTAGGATGATTTGGGTGATGAGGCCATAAATTCACTGCGGTATTCTTTCCACTTTGTAAACTGGTTATCAAAGGTAAAATGGAAGCATAAAGCCCTATGACCGGGTCAAATGATTGGTAAGCCCTCTTTTGAGGAGAGGATTGGACCTGGCCATGTGGTAGCCTTGAAAAGTGAAAATCTCTTGAGTAATTGGTAATGAAGAGACCTGTCTCTAATTAGTTGAGGGGCTTTCCTGCTTTTTGTTAACAGGACCATGAGGAAGAGGCTTCTTGATTTTACAAAAGTCGTTGTTCATTCTCAACTAAAGATTTTTACTCTTGCTACTTTCCAACCTGAGATGTCCTCCTTTTCCCAACCAACTAAATATCTACATCTCCTTCAAATTTCATCTTAAATTTCACTTTTCCATGTAACCTTCCCTGCCTGCCTTACCCTATATGGTTAGAATTGCTTAATAGTCATTGCATTTATAATCCAAACCAGTTAATGATGTCATTGAATTTCTAATCATAGTGGAGAATCTGGTTCTGTTAAGACTGTGAATACCAAATATGTAATCCAGTATTTTGCCACCATCATAGCCATGGGTGACTTCAGGGAAAAGCTGGTACGTGTTCATGGGAGTTACTTTATTTATCTTAGCAGGAAAGGTGGGGTGGCCCTATCCACTGGGTCATGGAGGTTGAGCAAGTAGCAAACCATAGAGAAGTCTTTTTCATCTTTCCTTTGTCTCCTCAGAGGATCAGCAAGTGCTCTCAACCAGCAACCTGAAAACATGAAATCATATAGTTTGATTTGTATCTGCTTCCAGGGGCATTTACTGGCCTAGTCTTTGTTGGTTGACACTGAGAGTTAAACTCTTAATTATATAGCCCTTCAAGATCCATACCATCTTACCTAAGGGCTGGAGTCATCAGTGCCGCCTTGATGGCCACTTTTGATATTTCTGAAAACCGTTAGCTACCATTTGATATCAGACTCCCACAAAAATGTGTCACAAGAAGTCTTCTTCCTTTACACCTAACATCTGGATCAAATCCCAAATGCCTGATAGACACACCCTCAACTTTAGTTCTGAAATGCTTTACCTTCTCTTTTTCAATTCTTTTTAGCCTTGGCAATTTCTTATTTAGCTTACTTCATTAAGCTCCATTAACAGGTTAGTGGACTTCATAATAATTTGAGGCTAACTAGACCATGGAAATTAGTCAACAAAATAAATCAGATAATGCTGAGTGGAACTGAAAGTCAATGTTATTGAGCTATGAGGGCCTCTCATCTTTCTGTATCTGACATCATTAGGTTGTTTTGTAAATTCAATCCTTTATGTTCCTTGCTATCTTTGCAAAGTAAGAAGTATATAAAAATAGCGATTTGGTCCAATTTTCAAACTATGGAATTTTTCTTTTCCAATAACTACATTCCTAAATTTGATCAATTGCTTTAGGTATCATTGAACTCTGTTATTCAGTAGATATAACTTCATTTTGACATGTATTTTAGTTTTTGGCTTGTGTGTGTGTTTCCTTGATCTAGTACGTTTGCCTGGGATAAGGAGATAGCTTTTATAATGGCCCATTAACAATAACAATAACAACAAAGCTATGATAAGAAAGCCCTAATAATAAAGCCCATGCCAAATAAACTTTTGTCCTTCTGTGGTTATGTAGACTGAACTTTGGAGCACATATTGCACAGGTTAATATTTCTGCTCTTCGCTCCAGCGAAGCAATGCCCTGTCCAATTCATGGCATCTTTGTATTTGCCACTTGACAGGAGCGAGAGTGAGACCAGAGTAACAGAATTATGGAAAAATAAATTTATTTCTTATATTCCTTTTTTATCGTTTGAAAAAGAATATATACTTTAATAGTATCAACCAATATAAGTATACTTTAAAAATTCAACATCATTCTGCCTTTCATTTAACAGTCTATTATTTGATGTGCAATAACTGACTTAATAGTCCCATTGTTAGATATTTAGGTTATTCTTAGTCTTTTATGATAATACATAACATTTCTATGAAAGTTATATATCCCTTTAGCTTATTTGAAGAGCAGTAGACCCATGAGAGTTAGAAGGAATATAATATTTGTAAACCTACAAATTCTTAAATACTATGCCATACTATACCATAAATTGTATCCTTGAGGCTGAGTGGAAAACAACAAAGCCATGTTGCAATATGGGTGCTGGCTGGTCCTCCAGGCTCTCTCTCTGGAGATGACCTGTGTTGGACCATAAGCCTGAGCATACATGATTCAAATTCATAACTAATACCATTTTAAGTTAGTGCTTGATGTGGACCCCTAGGATTACTTAGGAACAGTGCCAAACAAAAATTTAATTTAATAATGTCAAGATTCTGCTATATTATCTTAGGATAAATTTCCAGGTATCAGAATTACGTGGGAAGAGGAGATTATTTATATAGAATAAATAATTTGTTTTTGTTGTTGTTGTTGTGTGTGTATGTGTGTGTTTTGATATATAGACATTTTCTTTTCCCACTGAGCCCATGCCAACCAAAATAGAAACACTGCAAATAAATGAGCTCCCACATGTATTCATAGGGACTTCATATATTAAGTCAGTCTCTCTCATCTATCTATTTTTCTGAGTTCCTATTCCAAAATAACATTTTGTAACCAATATTTAGAAGCAACTTTTGCGTATTGGTTATCAGAGCAAGAATGGGGTTTGTTCTGGGCATGGAGGAATTGCTACATTACAGAGTTCTACAAAAAACTTTAACAGCTGTACTTCTCTTGTATATCCCAGGGAACTTTGGAAGATCAAATCATGCAAATGAATGCTATCTTGGAAGCATTTGGAAATTCCAAAACCCTGAGAAATGACAATTCCTCTCGTTTTGTAAGCAGTATGATTCAGCAGTATATCAGTCTTTTATTTTTAAGCAAAGGATAAAATTAATGTCTGAGCACACAGGTATACAAAAAAATGTTTCTAGAACATGAAAGAAGGATCTTAATTAAAGCCCAATATTATTACTGGATTCCTTAAATTTTTTTTATCAGTTTCATCACTAGGACAATTAAAACTATATGTAAATATGTTTCTGAGAAGCTTTGATCAATTTCAGGAAGAAAATATTTATCTTAATAGTTTCAAATTCCTTTCCACTCCCTGTAGAGAAGCTCACACAGAAAATTATAACAATGCCTTATATTTTATTATATTTTACAGATTTAAAAGTATTTTCTCCTTCTTAATTCCTTATATCCCTTATAAAAAGTAGGCACTTTAGTAGATACTTCCTAATTCACTTCCTATGATGATTTCTACTCTTGCTTATGGCCCACTACTTGTGCATATTTTTCATCAGGGATTTTTTTATTGGGTGAAAGTATGTTTTTAAGTAGTTTTAGTAACTAGCAGAGCCACAACAGAGGAAGAATTTGCATTTCAAAATCCATTTTATGCTGAGAATGAGAAATCAGGAAGCCACTATATAATTTACAGGGGAATTTGCAGAAGGCTTCCTGTTTGAGCCTCGGGGCATAATAGTCTTAGTTGAGTTGGCCAGTTTCCACTGATGGCTGTAAAGTCAACATATTCATACTTATATCTGCAAAACAGGTGCTAATATTGACCTATAAACAGACTGCTATTTTTTTGTTGTTGTTATACTGTTAAGGGATGTGCTGCTGAGATACAAAGGAAAGAAATCTGAAAAGAAGTAAGAGTGGGAGAAAAAGGAAGGAAGAAAGAGTGGGACAATAAAAACAATAAAAAAAGAAAGAATGAAAGAAAAGGAAAAAAGTAAAAGTAAAGAAAGGTAAGAAAGAACAGCAAGGGGGAAGTCAGGTAAAGACAGAAGGAAAGAAGGCAATTAAAAGAACAAGAACAAGAAAAAAGTTGAAAGAATAGGAGGAAAAAAAAGAAAGCAGAGAAGCAAAACAAAAAGAATGAATGAAAGGAAGGGATGGAGGGATTCCAAAAACACAAGAAATTCACATTAAATTCTTCCAATTACATATTTGTATATATGCACATGTGATATCTCCAATACCAATCCACCCCCACAGGGTTTATTCTAGCTTTCCCTCTTTCCATGTTTGTATCATCTTCTCTAGTAGTGAGAAACCTGGCTCCCGTTATCCTAAATTCTTTAAGTACTCATTCACCCTACATGTGGGCAGCTGCTGGCCTGCTCTACCAGTCCTCCTCTCCAGGCTACCTTCCTGCCTACTCCAGTGTCCTCATCCCACAGGCTCCAGCAGCTACTGGTTGCCTTTCTTTTTTTAACAAATCAATCTTACAAATACTTATTAATAAAGCATAAATCCATCCAAGTGTACAATCAGTTGTATTAGGTATAATCATATAGCTGTGCATTCATCACTTCCGTCATTATTAGAGCATTTTCATTATTCCAATAAGAAGAAAAACAAACAGAACTCATCACCTCTCAATCCCTCTATGCTTCCCCTGCCGTACATAGGTGCTATTCTGTTTCTGCCTCTCTAGTTTATTTATATTTATCTTCTGTAAAAACAGTCTTATATATGCAATATTACCCATATTTGTATTTTACATGAAGTTTCACTGTTATACGGTCTCATGTTACATTTTTAGCTTTCCTTCTAGTAATATGCATGTCCTTAGACTTTTCCTTTCAACTACTGTCATATCCATATAATAGCTCTGCTAGTCACAAACACTATGATGTGCTGTCACCTTTTCTATTCATTTCCAAATATTTACAAACAACCTTTTTACCAATTCTGTGCAGATTAATCCTCAGCTTTCCATTCTCTAGCCTCCTTCTATTTTCTGGTGACCTATATTCTAATAATTAACTCCACGAGTTCATTATTAGAATATCTTTATCTTTAGTTCATAATAGCACAATTATATAGTATTTGTCCTTTTATGTCTGGCTTGCTTCACTCAACATAATGTCCTCTAGGTTCATCCTCATTGTCATACACTGGTTGCCTTCTCGAATGCACTTGGCATTCTGGAGTGGGCCCTGCAGCCTCTGCATAGCCTTATGTCTACCGCTAGAGGCTGCCTTATGTCTTCTGATTGAGAAGGAAGGAACGAGAGAAGAAGGGAGAGAAAGTGGGATATGAAGAAGGTGAAGGGGATTTAACTAGACAGAGGGAAGAGTAGAGGGTATTTCCTGTAGGAGGAGCAGCGCACACAAGGCCGGAAAGGAGAAAGTAAGATCAGAGAACAGAGATACCAGGTTGACTGGAGGAAAGGATTTGCACAGAGGAAGAGTGAAGATTTATTCAGCAGTCATTTTGATCCACAGATAGTTTGTGAACTTAGTTGGGAGGTGTGTGCATGTGTGTGTGTCTGTTTATGTGCTGTGGATGGGGTGGGATAATAGGATTTGTTGAGGCCAGTATCTAGGGTTATTAAGCTGGTGTGATAGGTAGAATGGCCTTGAGGCAGAAATACTAGAGGGAAGCAATGGTAATAGTCACAGTATGAGATGACAAGATATTTATCTAAAGGTAACGTCTATGGGAAAGGGGGAAAAGGGATTGGATTCATGGAAGAATGGACAAGTCTTGACTAATAATTTAATGTAAAATGAAGGAGAGTGATGAGTAAAAAACACCCCCAAATTTTGTGATTTCTCTAGGGTAATGGTAGTCCAAGGAACAGAAAAAAAGCAGATTTTCAGGTAACATAATGAATTTCATGTGTTCTTTCAACAAATTTTAATGTGAAACTGCTATGTGTGCACCAAGCACTAGTTTAAGGATAAGGGGCAGAGTGGTAAACAAGACAGACAAGGTCCCTGCCCCTATGGAGTTCATATTCTTGTATGGAAGACAGGCATCAAATAAGTAAATGAAGAAATAAAATCTCCTATAGAGGTAGGTCTTTAAAGAAATAATGTAGGGTGAGAAGATAGAAAGAACTGGGATGGTAAGGTAGTGGGAATTATAATTTACATGGAATGGGTAGGCAAGTTCTCTCTGAGAAGGCAATATTTTTGCAGACTCCTGATTGAGTGAGGGAGCAAGCATGCAAAGATTTTCAGGAATAAAGTTCTAGGAGGGGGGACAGTGAGTGCAAAGGCCCTGAGGCAGGAATGTTGTTGGCTTGTTCCTGGAATAGCAAAAAGGCCATTTTTGTTGGTAGTAAGAGAGCGCAACATAGGGTGAGATAGACTGGGCCAGTCATGCAGAACCCTGTAGGCCATGCAGAGTGTTTAAATTTCATTTTAAATGCTATGGAAAGTCATTGGAAGGGGAAAATGACAATCTGATTTAATTTCAAAGATATTGAACGCAATGAGTGGTAAGCTGTTGAGGACAGCAGTGCTCCTACAGGAAGTGATGTGGGATGGGATCACAGATTCAGGTTAGAAAACTGATATCATTCCTGCTGATGGAAAATAATTTTCCCAGTACCTATGCTAAGATTATGCATAGTGTAAATCTGGCAGTGTTTTGGCTATATAGTCTCCAATTCCAAAGTGACCTTATTAGATGGGAAAGTACTGCAAACTGGATAGTTATTTTTATCATGAGCATAGTTGGTAATATACATACAGAGATTATTCTCTTCTTCCCCTCCCTCTACCTTAACCAGAAACAGGTTTTGTTTTTTTTTTGTTTGTTTTTGATTGTTTTCTTTTGTTTATTATCTTTCACCAGTTAGCTCTGTCAAACCTAATGTTCTTGACATGGATTTCTAACCTGAGCAGGCCATTTGCCACAGTGTCCAATGTGGTACCAGCAGTGACCTAAAGGTTTTTTAGGGGAGCATCTCTGTTTACAAATAGAACCATCTAAAGGCTTTGAGCTGCTATGGAAAATTCATATTTATCCTGAATTCATTTATCTTTTGAGTCCATGGGGCTGCTGGGACTGATTATTGTGTAAAGTCTGACATCTGGTGGTCCAACTTGGGTATTGTCAATCTGCTTGTTATGGCACCCATTGTAATTCTTAGGAAGCATTTCATGATGATCTGGAACGCTTTCCATCCATACGTGCCAAAGAAGAGCTTCAGAGTGTCTTGCAGATTGATACATGAGAGTATATCTCGGTAATATGAGATTTATGTCCAAATTTCTTAAACTATGATCATTTTGTACATACTATAAAAGATTCAGGTATGGAAAATCAGCTGGGAGGCTGGGCACCAACCTAAGGCAAGGAGAAAAAGGAATAATGTGTTACCCCAGAGCCAGCCCCATCTAGCCTCTACAATGACTGGAACTCCCCTTTACCCTTTCCTCTCTGCTTTGCCTGACCCTTATTCCAGGCATAGCTAAAACTCAATCTCAGTGCCCACAGATATGGCTCCTTCAAGATTCTACAGCTCTTAATGTCATCTGTATAGCTTGGTCCTGTGTATATCTGTCTTTTTCTCTTATTTTCTTTTGCTTTTATTCTATTTTTGTTTATTTATTTTAGCCCTTCTTTCTATTCAAATGGTATATCAACTCCAGGAGAAAAGTCAGGGAACATGTCCTTGTCTCTTAGAATCCTTGATGCCCTGCCTACTGACCCGAGTACTCACTCCATAAAGTATGTAACAAATTGCACAGTGGTAGTTGCTAAGAGGTACACCTTGGTCTACTACAGACCTGAATACCTCTGGGGAAAGTTATTTACAGCATTTAGATCTCCTACTTTTCTTCTACCTCCTTACAATCAGAAATATGGCTGTTGCCCTGGCCTAACCATTTCTTGGAGCAGATGTGCTCTATATGAAGTGGTGGCTCTAAAGAATGTAGAGGCCAGGGAGGGTTCCCTACCCTCAGTCTAAATGCATGGGTGTTGGAGGAACTCTGAAAGTCCTTTCACTCATCCCCACTTGGCCTTACAAAATTCCATTTTCAAGGAAAATGGGTTAATTGGGTTGAGGCTTGAGGTTATCTCAGAGGAAACAGGGGTTAGTTTATTTGATTAATTCCATCTTTACAAAGAGTAAAGGCCCTAAGAGAATGAAATACAAGGTGAACATATTTTTATGGTACACTATTAGGGCCAGAGAGGCTGTCCAGGCCACCGCGGGCCTACCCAGAAGATTCTTGAACAGGCTCTGGGCAAGTAGGAGCAGGGGGATCTTGTCAGAGAAGGGCCAGGATGGGCAGCATAGAGAGGCAGGATGAGAGAATGCTAAAGGAAAAAGTCAGTTACTTCACAGTTCCAAAAAGTGACGGTGTCAGCCTTTGTGCAGGTTCATTTCTAGAACCATCCTCCAGGAGGAGATGCAAGAGACTATTAAAACTAAGCATTTTATCATTCAAGGCTTTGTTTTATATGTCATCCTAACACTAAATATGGTCCAAAATTCAATTATGTTCACTATGAAAAGGGGTGATGTTGATATTGGGCCAAAAAAAGTTTAGAATTACAAGTAAAGTTCTACAGCTAGTGTCCCTTATACCACATCACCCAACATTACCTGCTCCTCAGAGCTGCCATGTACAGCTGAAGAATTGTTTTTATTACAATAAGAGGAATTTTATTCTTCATGTATAGAATTTGAAGAAAAAAACTTATATAAGCTTTTATTTATTTTTTTCCCTACCCTGCTTCCTAGTCTGTCTGCTCATTCTTTCCGCTCATTGTCTCACTGTGATTTTTTGCTCATTGTATTCTTGTTGTGTCCACTCGTTGTCTGCTTGTTGTGTTCACTCATCTTTAGGAGGCACTGGGAACCAAACCCGGGACCTCCCAAGTGGGAGGCGGGTTTGAGCCACATCCACTCCCTGCTTGTTGTGTCTGCTCATTGCATCTACTCATTGCGTCTGCTCATCTTCTTTAGTAGGCACAGGGAACTGATCCAGGGACCTCTCATCTGGGAGGCAGGTGTCCAACTACTTGAGCCACATCTGCTCCCTATAAGCTTTTTAAAAAGGCCCATTTGTCAACTATTAGTACAAATGTGAAATAAAACCCTTCAAACAAACATCAATTTCAGTAACAGTTTACAAACAGCCCAACTACTGGGGAACAATTCACACACCCTAGAGTTTGAAAAGCATCTGCAATTAGCACTGCCCAGTGTGCACAACCATACATACACCCAGTGTCTCCCAACAACCAATGGAGAGAAAGGGAGTAAAACTATGAGTCTAAAGAGAGACCCAAAGAGTAAATGGGGTACCAATGAATATGCTCCAAAGTAGGAGATCTACATGCTGAAAATTTCTTTCTCCAGAGGCCTTCAGGTCTGCAGTAGACCCAGGTGACCTCTTAGCAACTACCACTGTACATTTTTGTTACATACTTCATGGAGTACGTACTCAGGTCAGTAGGCAGGGCATGAAGGATTCCAAGAGACAATGATATGTTCCCTGACTTTTCTCCTGGGGTTGATACACCAGTTGAATAGGAAGAATAACTTCCAAAGTTTTATCATGAGTCCAGACTTCTCTCTAGTATTCCAGACTCACAGCTAACTATCCCTTTTATATCATCACTTGGGTGTTTAACAGGCATCTCACAATTAATTTTCCTAAAATCTATTTCCTGAACTCCACTCTCCCAGATCAACTCCTTCCACAATATTTCCCATATCAATTGAAGGCAACTCCATCCTTCCAGTTGCCTAGGCTGAAACCCTTGGAGTTATCCTTGATCATCTGTTTCTCTCATCTCTTTCTCATTTGATCCATCAGTAAATCCTGTTGATGCTACTTTCAAAATCTGGGAAATGATCCTTTCTTACATGTCTATTGTTACTACCCTGGTAAAATGCACCATCATGTCTCTGGGACTACTTGACTGTTCCCTAGCTGGTATTCTTGCTTTGGTGTTTGCCCCTGTATTTTTAACACGGCACCCATGGTAAAAAGTCAGATGATGTCACCCTTCTTCTCACAACCATTCAATGGCTTACTTTCTCACACAGTGTGTAAATGCCCACGCCCTCACTGTGGACTGCAAAGTGCTATGATCTGGCTTCCTGATGCCTCTCTGTCTTCATGACCTATTACTCACCATACCCTTGGCTTACCTCCTCCTTGACTCAAAATGCCTGACAAGCTGCCACCTCAGGACCTTTACTCTGGCTCTTTTCTTTTTCTAGAAGGCATCTCCCTTACTTATATCCATGGTTCTCTCCCTCACTCTTTCAGGTCTTTACTCAAATGTCACTTTACTAAGGCCTTCCTGGTCACCCTGTTAGAAATTACAACACTCCATCGCCAGTACTTTTTATGCCCATTCCCTGCTTTCTTTTTCTCCATAACACCTTTCATCATCTTACCTGTCATATATTTTTAGATATTTCACTGATTTTGTTTACTTCTGTCTCGTCCTGCTTGAATATAAGCTTCATGAGGGCAAGTTTTTTTTTTTTTTTTTTTTTTTCATTGATGTGCCCTTAACACCTAGGATAGTCCTGGCACGTTGTTGAACCTCAACAAATATTTGTTGATATAAAGTGAGGAAGTAAGGCATGAGGAAGAACATAAGGAGATTCCTGAGGAATTCCTGAGGAGTATCAATATTTAAGGGGCATTTGATTCATCATCCAAATAAATACTTTAAAATAAATTTATGGTATATACATTATACTTGACTACAGACTGATTTGCTTTGGGCTAACGCTAACTCAATTTTTAAAAATTAACTTTGATAATTTAAAAAAAATAGCCTTATTGAAGTATTATTGACAAAAAATAAACTGTACATATCTGGTAAGTGTTGATGTATGCATATACCTGTGAAATCATCAACACAGTTATGATATTGAATGTTAGCCCTCGGAAAGTTTTCTTGTGACCCTCCCTACTGTCTCCCTTCATTCCCTTGACCTAAGCCCTTCCCCTCACTCACTCCAATTCCCAGGCAACCACCAATATGCTGTCACTATAGATTAGCTTGCATTTTCTAGACTTTTATGTAAATAAAATCATACAGTTTTTATGTCGGCTTTTTTCACTCCCCATAATTATTTTGAGATTCATCCATGTTGTAGCATGTATCATAGTTCATTCGTTTGCTGAGACATAATCCATTTTATGGATTATGTTAATCTGTTTTAACTATTGATGGACATATAGGTTGTTTCCAAATACAGATGCTATGAACACTTGTGTGGCCCAATTTCTTTGTCTCTGAGGTTTGGGGATCCAGAATAACAGATCCTCACTTCACTGAGTGAATAACAGAAAAATAAGACCAGCTCAACCAATTTCAGTGGGAGGAAGTGTTAGGCAGTAAGAGGTTAATGTGATTCTGCCATCAGTTGGTGATGTGCTGCTGACAACTGCCTTGGCTTCAGTCTGCATTATGTTTCCTGACTAAGTGAATCATGTCAGGAGTCTTAGACATATTAGCAGTGCAATGTTGAACACAGTAGCTGATTTATGGATCTCTTGAAAGACGGACTCAGCTTCCTAACAGTGAGTACGTGATGTGACAGGATTACATTGCTAATGTTCCCTGAGCACTGACCCCAGGGTCTGGCTGCTTCCTAGTCTTTGAAGCTCAGGCCTGTTATACTTCTAATTTTACAAAACATTTTTTGTCCTCTAGCCCTCAGCCATGTATGTAGGCCAAATTCTTGTTTTCAAAGTTTTGCCAACACACATTATCGGTTTTCTTCATACCAATTCAAGCTGCTGTGATAGCAGCTGCTTTCTGATTTGTCCTGCCCTGTCTTCTCTTGGGAGGCATTATTAACACATGACTGACAAGTTATTAGAGGGCAAAAATTGATTACAGAGGTTTGGGTCTAGAATATGGATTTGACTTTGGCTTGTTTGCAAGTATGCTATAAGCTGTAAGAATAAACTGTGAATGTTGGTCAATTATCTTCTAAAGCCTCGTGGATTTCTTTAAGCTGTTTAACTGATAGTTTTCCTTCTGCAGATATGCTCCTGGTGTCTGCAAATCCCTCTGACTTTCACTTTTGCTCTCAGAGAGTATTTGCTCTGGAGAGCTTGGGTGATGCTGAAGAATTGCAGGCCATGGATGTAAGGCTCATTTGTTATCAAAGCAAAGTTGGGTAATGACAATGAGAAATGAAAAAAACAAACAAACAAACAAAAAAAAACAGAAAACATCTTCAAGCTCCATTCTTCTTGAGGGACCTGGAGAAGCAGCCTTCCAAGTTCTACCACGGATGGAGGATGCAGAGGGATGCATCTTTCCAAAATTTACTCACTTTTTTTTCTCTTTTCTTTGTTTTGTTTTTTACTTACTTATTTTTAAAGTGCATATTGTCAGTATAGTAACTTTGGAACGTGGAAATATAAAAGGATATTTCAACTCAATAGCAACCACCAGTTTTATTTGGTATATACTTATGGTCTTTATTTGGGGTTGCTGTTGTGTGGTTATTTGGGTGTTTATATTTTTTACAAAAGATTATAATCATTCTGCATATGCTATTTTGAGGATAGTTTGCCTTTTTATTTACTCTTATATGTATTTTCAGTGTTATTACAAACTCTTCATAAACATTTAAATGGATACTTAATATTTTGTCAGGCATTTGTCCTGTGGTTTTTTTAGCCATTCTCCTAATGTTAGACTCAATGTTTGTTTGTTTTCCACTGTGTTGAACATCTTTGTAGGTAAAAGTTTGGTTTTTTTTCTTCTGTACATTAGATTCACCTTATGCTAGAATCTTAGAAGTGAAATTACTAGGTAAGAATTATGAAAATTTTATAGTCTCTTGATATGTCTTCTAAGTTAACCACTAGAGATATTGTACCAATTTCCCCCTTCCTAGAGAATATGAGAATGTACATCTTACCATGCATGGTAGCATCTTAAGATGGAATTCTTTTGTGACATGGCTTTTCTTAAACACCTCCTTTTTGCCAGTCTCTGACATGTGCCTGCTCTGGAAGAGAATATAGTCAGGATAACATATGGGATCACAGAAATAAGCAATCCGTCAGATATGGTGCTACTTTCTGCCGTAACCATGAAAGGCAAAACAACTTACTTCATATAGCCCACTAATTAATATTGCTTGGAGAGGAGAGGAGAAGGGCATCATCAAAGGGAAGTTTAAAACTACTGAAATGAAACAAGCCAGGTCTTGTGCCTTCCTAATTCTCTTTAAAAGAATGAGCAGACCACAGGTGACCAAGTGCAAAAGGACAGATTTGCATTGCTTTGAACAGAGCTGTCATACCTCGGGGCTGTGGTGATCTGTCTCATTCCCTGTACAGCCCTTTGGCAGCCCACAGCCTGAGTCGTAGGGAGCTGTGACACACAGCGGGGGTGAGGTGCTTATTGAAGCTATTAGGCAAATGAAGACAGGGCCATCTGTTTCTCTTTTTACAGCAACCTATGGACATCTTGGGCTTTCTTCCTGATGAAAAGTACAGATCCTATAAACTCACTGGAGCCATCAAGCACTTTGGAAATATGAAATTGAAGCAGAAACCCAGAGAAGAGCTAGTGGTAGCAGATAGCATAGAAAGTAAGAATTACTTTGAAGACATGGCATACACCTCTTTTCAAATCTTTGATCACAGACCCACTCCCGTTTTCCTTGCAGTTGACCTCATTTCTTGGTTTTGGAAAATATTAACTTAATCAGTACCATGTCCCTTAATTGCCGTTCCTCAAAGTTACCCTCTCAACCACCATTCTGATGTAAAATCTTCGTATCTCAAAATAAGAAGCACTCCTCAATTACTGATGATGCCAGTAAATTTACTAAACTTGGGTGATACAGGATTGAGTAAGACATAGCCTTCCTTTAGCCTATAGACTATGGAGAAAAACAGAAAAAGGAGGATATTACCATAACATTTATTAGGTTTCATAATGGAATTGTAAACAAAGATCCAAGGATTTCCAAAGGCAGAATGACTAACTCCTCAAGGATGAGACACAAAGGTTTCATTTCCTTTTGTTTTTTATTCACTTAAAAAAAATCTATGGTCGTGCATGTTTACCAAAAAGATTTGCAGCATCTCACAATGAATGAACTGTCTAGCATGATAATTAACATAGAAAACCACAAATACAAAAAAAAAAGCTTTGTTATTATAATTATTAAATTTGATATTAAACTTCCTGACAACTGAAAAAAAGAGAAAAGCCAGCCATTCAAATCATTCAACAAATAATTTCTTAGCCCAGTCTGTGCCAGGGACTGTTCTTGGTCTGTGAACAAGATATAATTCCTGTCCTGATATTCTAGTGTGGGAAACAGACAATAAATACATAAACAGACAAATACACACATAACATAAAGTTGTAATGAAAAAAAGCAGAGTATAAGAATAAAGAGTAACAGGAACTGGGGCTTGTTTTAAAGAGGGTGGTCAGGAAGTCCTCCCAGAGCAGAGGATGCATGAGCATCAATGCAAATGAAGTAAGGGATCATGAGGCGAAGATTGTAGAAACATCTTTTTTACTACAAATCAATACTTATTAATATTTATATAATATAAAAGCGTCCTTATTAATAAGCCAAAAAACACAGATAAGCAAATGAGGTACGTACTCTCAACCAATGTCCCTACCCTTGCCCTTTAAAGTTAGTTCTCCCCACAGCATCCAGCATCAAGCCTTTCCTAGTGTAAGTCAGTTGCTGTCCTTGTCTGATCTAAATTCACCAATGGCTCCCATCTTACTAAAAATAAAACCCAAAGTTCTCATCATGGCCTCCTTGTCCTATATGACACCTCTGTGATCTACCTCTCTGATCTCATCTCCTGCCATTTCTTCCCTCAGCTCCATTGGCCTCAGCTCTTCTGGGATCATGCAAGTGATCCTGCTACAGGGTATTACACTAACTCTTCCTTCTGTCTGGAATTCTCTTTTCCTAGGTGTTCTCCTGGCTTACTCCCTCACTTTATTAAGATGACTTCTCAAATATTACCTTATCAGAAAAGATTCCCCTGACCACCCTCTTCCTGCCAATCTTTAACCCCTTACCCTAATATTTTTCTTCATATCACTGATGCAGCTATTTTTTAAAATATTTTTTTTTTATTTTTAAAGAAGCTTTAGATTACATAAATGTTACATAAAATATGTAGGGGATTCCCATATGCCCCACCCTCTCCCCCCCCCCACTTTCCGACATTAACAACATCTTTCATTAGTGTAGTACATTTGTTACAATTGATGAACACATAATGAAGCATTGCTACTAACCGTGGACTATACATTATAGTTTACACTCTGCCCTGCACAATTTTATAGGTTATGACAAAGTATATAACGGCCTGTATCCATCATTGCAATGTTATGTAGGACAATTCCAAAATCCCGAAAATGCCCCCATGTTACACCTATTCTTCCTCTTCCTCCCCTCAGAACCTCTGGTGGCCACTGTCTTTATATCAATGATAAAACTTCTTTCATTGCAAGAATAATAATAAGTCTGTAATAGAATAATAATAAGTCTACTTTAGCCCATTATTCATTCCCCAATCTTGAGGATTTTGTGATGGTGATGCCCACTCTGTTTCTACTTGAGAGGGGACTTAGATCCTGTGGGACAGATGGATGGAATTATCTTGCTTGCAGTTACAGACACTCTCTTTTTCTTGGGATGGGCATTTTCCATCATCAACTCCATGTTAGTTGTCCTGGGTGAGTCCAATGAACTGGAAGGGCAGAAGAGCCATGTGTAGGGAAATTATAAATGAGTCTCTGTTACACTGGGGAACTTAAATTCCAGAGTAAGGCCCATGGACAGGGTGCCGAGTTCCTGAGCTTGTCTGCAGGGCTTATACTGTCTGGCTATCTCTAGAGCCCTCAGGGGCCCCGCTGTTTGAGGCATTGACTGTGGCAGTCAATGAAATCCTGCTGAGACGTGCATAAGCGTAAACCTCCTGGTTCACTTTGAAATCTCTTTTGTATTTAATATTTCCCCCTTTTGTTCAAGTTCTTTTTCCAGGTACATTGCTAGTTGGCACTTGGTAATAATCCCTCAGGGCTAAGGAAGCTCATTCCCAGGAGTCATGTCCCATGCCAGGGGCAAAGTAGTATGTTTATATGCTGAGTTTGGCTTAGAGAGAGGCTGCATTTGAGCAGCAAGGAGGCTTACAGGAGGTAACTCTTAAGCAATATATAACACTAGGCTAAGTTTCAATTTCATAAAAAAATGTTCATAAGTACAATCATCAATATCAGGGGCCTGGTGTAATGGTCTGTCTTCCTTCACTAGGCACTGCCCATGTACTTGTGGGATTCATGCCATTCTATTAGAGAATGTAGCAGGACTCCCCAGGATGGGGATTCAATATTCTTTTGGTTATTGTGTGGGTCTCCAACCACGGAGACAATGCCCCATAAACACTGGAACATATTTGTATGCCTTAGAGGCATGCCCCAGGTGCACCCCTCCCCACATATTCCCCCACCACTGACACCCTGCACCAGTGACCATCCCCTGCCAGCGTTGTGACCCTTCTGTGATCCAAGACTTCTCCAAAAATGAAGCCAAAAAAATAATCAAACAAAATTAAGAAAATAAAATAATAATTTTTAAAATAACAAATAAAATACAAAAATAAAAAATAAATTTGAAATAAAATTTTTTTATACATTGTGTTTTTCATCACTGTAAGATCTGTTATCTTGCATGTACAGTGACAATTTCTTCCGTATGTTCTCCCAATATCTTATTTTTTTCATTTTATCTTCAAAGAAGCTTTAGGTTTCAGAAAAGTCACATAGAAAATATAAGGGATTCCCATATACCCAACACCCTCCCCATTTTCTACTATCCCCTATTAATAACATTTTACATGTGGATGGTACATTTGTTCCAATTGATGTGCAAATATTGAAGCATTGCTACTAACCATGGTCAATGTTTTACATTATGGTTTACATTTTGCACCATACACTTCAATAGGTTTTGAGGAAATTTAAAATGCCCTATATCTGTTATTGCAAGGTCATGCAGAACAATTCTAATGCCCTAAAAATGCCTATATTCCATTTATTCTATTCTTCCCTCTTGCTCCCCTTGGAATGTATGGTAACCATTACGTTTCAATCTTTGAAGAATAAGATTCACACTTACTTGCAATAATATTGAGGGCTTAATCTATTGGTCAATTTTCTTTTGTTAGGCACTGCCTATGTTTTTGAGCTATTCTTGTCCCTCTAACTGATAACATTGCAGGACTCCCCTGGGTGGGAGTTTCATATTTTCTTGTTTATTGTGTGGGTCTCTACTCACTGAGATAACAAGTTATGATAGGATGAACACTTGTATATTGCATAGAGGCATGCCCCAGGTACGCCCTATCCCGCATGTCCCCACGCACCCAACGCCCTACACCAGTAACCCTTCCTTGTCATATTTGCTAAAAGAACATACCAATCATCGTAGTTTTAACCATAGACCTGCAAATCCCCAGATTTCACTCCTCCTTTCTCTAACCCTTCTCCCAATTCCATGGGTAGTCCAACCAAAGCCTCCACCTTACTTCCCCTCACATATCTGTACCGCCAAACCCAATCACATCACTGCACCACTCTCATGCCCATCCACTGTCCAACCCCACCCTTCCACCTTATCATAGATTTTGCTCATATGGGCATTGGCTCAGCACCCTATACTCCCTTTTTGTCTCCTGTTAACCTGTCTTCCAGACTCTAGCTCTGTGATTCATTTAGCTATTTTTTATTTACTGTCCAAAACATCTCCCTCAACCCTCCTGACTAGCCCCTCACCAGAATTTGAGCTCCATAAGAGCAGGGACCTAGTTTGGTATGTCCATGGGCTATATTTCCAGGTTATAAAAGAGTGCCTGGCACATAGTAGTAGATTGTTATTTGTTAAATTAATCCTACCTACCTAGGGACAATCATTGTTAATACCACAGGGCATATCTTTTACATCATTTCCTAGCTGAATATACACAGGTAAAAAAAAATGTCATTCTACTCTTCATGCTATTTTATACTGTGTATTTGTGTTTAATTATATGTGAGCATCTTTCATCTTTTCTGCAATTCCTTTTAGATGGCCACATAGATGGGAGATAATTAATTATCTCCCATTATTGAATATTTAATATATTTCCAGATTTTTGCTATTACAAACTAATCTTTGGTGAATGATTTTGTAGATTCAAAAATATATGTATTTTCTTTGAATGGATTCCCAGAAGCAAATTTCTTTCTCAAATTACTCTATGTTTTACCAATTGTATTCCCATCAGCAGCATATGAGAGTGACTTTCTCACTAACCTCACCAATAGAGGCAATTGTCAATTTTCTCTTGCCAATTAGGCAGACTTTCTTTTATGTTTAATTTCTTTAAAATATTAATAAAATAATTTTGGGGGAAGCTTATGTGGCTCAGGTGACTAAGCTCCCACCTACCACACGGGAGGTCCGGGTTCGGTTCCTGGTGCTTCCTAAAGAAGACGTGCAAGACAGTGAACTGACGCGACGGGCAGATGCGACAGGCTGGCATGGAGAGCTGATGCAACAAGATGATGCAATCAAGAGACACAGCGAGGAAACACAATGAGAGACACAGCAATGCAGGGAGCAGAGGTGGCTCAGGCGATTAGGCGCCTTGCTCCTACATGGGAGTTCTTGGGTTTGGTTCCTGGTGCCTCCTAAAAGGAGAAGACAAGCACACAACAAACAGACAAATGCAAACAACGAGGGGGTGGGGAAAAAGAAATCTTTAAAAAATAAAATGATTTTTGGTATATTATTATCTATTTTTTTTTAATTGTTTCTATCCTTAGCCCATTTTTGAAGTTCATGTGCTGGATTCTTCTTATTGACATCTAAGAGTTCTTAATATATTAAGTTTTGATAACTTTTTCCCCAGTTAATCATTTATGCAGGAATTGAAGAGGTTTGACAAACAGAAAACAGAGTGGAAAGGGGAAGGGCACCCACCATGAGGGAGCATCCTAGCCTTTATCTCTTTTTTGAATTTTCTACTACCTATTCTTCAGCATTCATACACTCTGCATGGCTAAAACTCAGTGCATAATTTTATCTCCCAAATGATGTTTGTCTACAGACTTTTCTATTCCTATTAATGACACCACAATCGTCTCTACTTCTCAGCCTGGAAACCTCTTAGTCATCATCTTTGACTTTGCCTCTCCCTGGTCTGCCACATCTTGGAATTATCAACGACTTAGTCTTCCTCTACAATATTTCTCAGTCTCTCTTTTTTTCTTTTCTCATTACTAGTTTAGACCTTCACACTTTGGTGTCTTGCATGGGTTCACTTTTTCTGTGCCTTTAGACTCTTCCCACTTTGGTCTGTCTTGTACACGTCCATAAAATAAAGTTAATCTTTCTGAAGCATGTCTCCAATTATGTCATTTCTCTGCTCAAAGCTCCCTTAATGTTTCCCCCTTACCTAATACCTTATAGTGGCACCAGATGTCTTCTGCGACCTGAAATCTCTCACTTTCCTCAGTTTATTCCTCAATTACTGAATACATGGCCCAACCCATCTGGGCTACAACCTCCTCTTTGACCCTGTACTCTCCCACATCTGTGTTCTCTGTCTCAGGAATTCTTGTTCTCACATATTTGCCTGTCAAAATCCTTCTGTCCTTCAAGGCACAGATCAAATGCTGTTTTTTTTTTCTTTTTTTTTTAGGTACTGGGTACAGGGATTAAACCTGGGAAGCCGGTGCTCAACCAATGAGACACATCAGCTCCCTTGAGTTGTTTTTTTCATTTGTTTTGCTTATTTTTGGTTTTGTTAGGAGGCACCAGGAACTGAACCCAGGACCTCCAATGTGGAAGGCAATGGCTCAACCAATTGAGCCACAACCACTCCCCCTCTCTTTTTTCCTTAAACTTTTAATTTTGAAATAATTTCAAATTTACAGGGCAGTTTGGAAAATAATACAAAACTCATACAGAGAACTCCATCACAATTCTCTCCCCCCTGCAGATACCCAGACCCAGCAATTTTAACATTTTGTCACATTTGCTGTATCATTGTATCTATTCATCTATCTAGATATTTGAGAGAAGGTTATACACATCAATCTCCTTGAACACATAATACTTCCATGTACATTTCCTAAGAACAAAGATATATAACCACCTTAAATACAGTTATCAAATTCAAGAAAGTTAACACTGGTATTAAGCTTATAGTCTATATTACAAGTTTTTCGTATGTCCCAATAACGTCCTTTTGGGCCTTTTCTCTTCTGTTATTAGATCCAGTGTAAGATCATGTATTATATTTAATTGTCATTGTCTCTTTAGTTGCTCTTTTTTCAAAATGTGTAATTGTGGAAGCATATACAATCTAAATTTTCCCATCTCAACCACTTCCAAGCATACCTTTCAGTGGGATTAAATCACCTTCACAATGTTGCACTACCCTCACCACCATCTATTGCTAGAACTTTCTCATCACCCATAACAGAAACACTATAACCATTATGTATCAACTACCCATTCTTCCTCATTCCCATGCCTGGTAACCTGTACTCTACTTTCTGTTTCTATGCATTTGTATATTCTAGCTATTTCATATAAGTAGACTCATACAGTATCTGTCCCTGTGGGTCTGACCATCATTCATTCAACTTGTCTTCAAGGTTCATCAATGTAGTGGTATGTATCAGAACTTCATTCTAAAAAGGAAGATAACTTTCTTAAACAAAGACTGAGTAGTATTCCATTGGATGTATATACTATATTTTGTTAATCTATTCATCTGCTGGTGGGCATGTTTTTGTTTTGAAACCTTCCCTGGTCATGCAATCCTGACGGGATCTCACCCTGTTTCAAACTTTAATAATATTGGACTTCTGTGTATCTTCTACAGTTGTTTTACTGACTGTGTTTTATTTATTCTCCTGGGTTCTAAGCTCCTTGATGCCCTGAGTTCTAAGCAACTTGATGCTAGAGACTTTTGTCTTGTCTATCTTCTTAGTACAGCTGCTAGCACCAGGCCTTTACAGGCAAGTGCTCAGTAAACTTTGTTGAATAAATTAATGAAATGTGAACAGCTCAGAAACCATATAATAATAGGTCATATAATAGCCCTATATAAAAGGCTAATTTTGGTATCATTATCATAACCAGTCTTTCATATTAGCCAGATAGTAGACGGACAAAACTGGAATTTGTTCCTTTCTTTTATACCTAGTTATTTACAGATGGGATTGAACTGGGATAGAATTATAAAGTGGGAAAATAATTGTCATTTGGATTTACCTACTTCCTTACCTGTTTTCAGGTGAATTTAACCTGGGTAGCATTCTCTAAACAGGTCCTCAAACTTGGTTGCACATCAGATTTTAAATGCCTGATGCCTGCTTCATTCCAGACCAAGGAAACAGAAATCTCTGGGGGAGGGATTCTGGTAGCAGTAGATTATTCCAATGTGCAGTCAAGACTGAGGACCACTACAATAAGAGCTCTGTTCTCAAACTTCAGCATGTATCAGAATCACCTGGGGAACACAAGTGTCTGAGCCTCTGTATTCTTTATTAACTCTTGAGGCTATTTTGATACGCACCAAAGTTTGAGAACGAATGCTCTAGTTAAATGTTACCTCATATACAGCCTTATTAAAATGCTGGTTTCATTGACAAGGTCCTGAGGGTTTAATGCATATTGGTGGGAATTTCATAAGGGCTCTTTGGGACATCATCAGGTCACATGATGAAAATGTGTTTACAAGACATTGCTGTCTTAGCAATAGTATTTCCCAAATGTCAGATGGACATTTACTTATAGATTTAAGATATTTTCATCTTGGTTGTGCAAATGAAGTAAACCTTTTTTTTTTTGGAATAGTGGTAATCACTAATGTTTTCTACAAAAAAAGATAATGGATAAAGTGTGTGATTCTATGGAATAAATCCAGGGCATACCAGTCCTCTGTAAATACTCAACTACCTCTGTAGTGAGTGAGAAATAATTCTGTACATTGGATGCTATTTCTTCCAGAGCTTAAGGTGGGATACTGTACAGAGAATTTGAGTTTCCTTTGTTCATGGATAATAATAGATTCAAAGAACTGTCTTTAGTACTGGTAAAAGGGTCTATGAAGGCTTTTGGTGTTGGAACAATTCTTTGAGACTATTTTTAGATATATTGTCTATTCGAATGTTCCCAAAGCATAGTCAACCAATCTCACATCTTTTTTTTTTTCCTGAACAGACATTGTGAAATTATTTTCTTCTTATTGTCAGCTACTATTCAACTTCACTCAGATTGATCAAGAACATTGCAATTCTCCCTCTCTTTTAAATATCAGAATGTTGGATTAGATGCTCTCTAAAGTCTCTTCCAGTTCAAATGTACATGATTATGACCCACTGGATTCTTAACTTAAATCAATCAGGCTTTTGTCTCCTAGCATGGCACTCTTAAGAAGGGGTATCTCAGCGTAGGGCATGTCTGCTCTACTTTTGATTTTCCATTTGTTTCCCCAAGCAGGCTTTGAATTTTAAAAGGATTCCTAGAAATTGAGTACCTAGGCCATTATCACTGCAAATAAACTGACATAAAGTAGGTGGGAAGCTTGTAGAATTGTGTGTATAATATATATTGATTTTAGTTAACAAGCAAATCAAATCTTTCAAGCTTTTTATGCTCCTCTGAAAATTTTAAAGACCCACAAAAACAAAATTGATATCACCAATACAAATAAGATATGGCTTTCTAATCATGTTTTGTTTTTATTTTGTTCCCTGTTTATGGTTATTGCTCAGGAAATTTTGTCCTTTTGTTTTACTCAAGCAAGGAAAGACTGCATTTCCTTCTATTGTAAGATATTACTTTGAAGAATGACTATAAAAGATATACTAGCACATCTCAGGATTCATTTAAAATGGAAGAAGTAGCAGAGAGGTTTCTGATGAGTGGGGCATTTGTTTTGTTTGGTAACTAAAGTGGTCTACAATTTGAAATGTACTTATGACTTTTTGCCTGTGGCATTCTTTTGTGTTATTGAAAAAAAAATTAACACTTCATGTGATGCATGCCTAGTTACTTTTCTTTCTTATAACACCTGTTTTTCTTCTCTACTTCTTTACTTGGAAAATCAAAGTTCTGTTTTTTAAAGCTGCAGTTTTGTGGGCTGTCAGTTTCTTGTTGGGCAGCAGAGGGCACTATGGAGTAAACAGAGACTTGATAGGAAGAGAAAGGCATCTTGATTGATACTGTACAAGTGTCCTCATTTTTTGTTGGTTGGTGGTTGTCGTTATAAAATTACAGAGTCCAAGCCCTGCTTCACTGAAAGAATCTACAAATACATACGTATTTGTACATTAAGGAGAAAAGAGGCAAATGACAAAGATAGGATTTTCCATGTCCTTCATATAAACCATTCTTTTAAGAGGGCTAGTATCAAGAAATACATTTTTCAGAATTGAGATATAATTCATATACCATAAAGTTCACCCTTTTAAAGGGTGTAATTCTCTAGTTTTAATGTTGTACAGCTGTCAGCACTATCTAATACCAGAACACTGTCATCACCCCAAAAAGAAATCCCATACCTAATAGCAGCTACTCCCCATTTCCTCTCTCCCCAGCCCCTGGAAACTACAAATCTGGTTTCTTTCTCTATGGATTTGCCTATTTTGTACATTTCATATAAATGGGATCATACAATATGTGGCCTTTGTGATTGGCTTCTTTCATTTAGCATAATGTTTTCAAGGTTCATCCGTTTATAAGTACTTCATTCCTTTTTATGGCTGAAAAATATTTAATTGTATGGATATACTACATTTTGTTTATCTTATCATCAATTGATGAACATTTGGATTGTTTCTGCTTCTTGGCTATTGTGAATAATACTGATATGAACATTTGTGTACAAGTTTTTATGTGGACATATGTTTTCCTTTCTCTTGGATATATCTAGGAGTGCTAGTCATATGTTGGTTCATATGGCCACTCTATTTTTGACTCTTTGGGGACCTGCCAAATTATTTTCCACAGCATCCGCACCATTTTACATTTCCACCAACAATGCATGAGTATTCCAATTTCTCCATATCCTAACCAACACTTGTTATTGTCCATTTTTTTATTATTGCCATTCTAGTGTGAAGTGGCATCTCATTGTGGTTTTGATTTTAATTTCCAGGAAAGAGATTCTTTTAAATATTTAGGATTCAGGCATTTATTTCCAATGTACAACCTGCTTCACTATATCAGTCTCAACACATCATCCTTCACTTCCCTGGTTAATTTACTTGGCTATAATGGATTGAATTTTAATAGTGTCTTTCCTCCCTCTCTTCTCCACCCCTCTTCTCTCCTTTCCTCCCTTATGACCAGGTGCCAGCAAAACTACTTTTTTCTTGGGCATTAACTCCTCTGAGTTGGTGAAGAGATTGATCCATCCTAGAATCAGAGTTGGCAATGAATATGTTACCAGAGGTCAAAATGTAGAATAGGCAAGGTGATATTTCAAGAGCATTATGATTCTATGATCTTGTATGATCTTATAATAATTGTATACATATTATACTTGCATATTTTTCAACTACTGAGGATGTGGGTAACAAGAGCATCTATTTGAAAAGCTAAGGAGAACTACTGGAATAAGTATACAAATATTTTCACTTACAGATACATATCACATTAGATCTTCTGGTGTTGTGTCTTTCTAGTTTGAAATATATTATTTCGACATTTTCCCCATAGGTAACAGATCTCTTCACAGATGTAAGCAAGCCCTTCACTTACTGTGATCAAGATCTTTGTTGTCCAGCTAAGAAGTTTCCAAAGCTTTTGTTTCCTGACATGAATAAAATTAGAAAATTATCATCCCTCACCTACTTGGGATATTGACTTCTTTAAATTAACATAATCTGAAGTTAATATTTGAAGGAAAGGGAGAATGAGAAGAGAAATGAGAGATGGAAGGTCATGTAGATTTTGTTCAGTGCTGAGGAAAATGTTGTAATGATATAATAATGAAGGCTTTGAGGAGCTGATTCTGGGACTTTGCCTTAGTGCAGCAAATATTCCCAGGGCTGTTGGTTAATGCAACCATCTAAGCATGCTAATATATTACAAAAGAATAGCTTACATTGTAAAAGTGCATTAGTCAGTATGAGATAGGTTGCGCTGCAGTAACATACTGTAGCAGTTTGGCATTACTTATGAATTCCAGAAATAGATTTTGGATTATATTTGTAAACTGGTCTTTTCCTCTGGGCATATTGGGTTATATTAGATTCAGAAGTTTACTTGATTAAATAATGATTAAGGCTTTGATTGGACCACATCAAGAGGACATTGCATCCCCACCCCCTTGGTGGGCGGGGACTCACAGAGAAACCATACCGCAGAGAAGGGAGTTTGGAGTTTTAATGCTGGAGCCTGGGGAAGTAAGCACACAGAGAAGCAAAGTAGCTGGGCCCAGAGAGAACCAAGCCCCTGGGAGAGAGGCAGAGCCAGTTGCCTGATAGTCTACAGCTGGCCTTGTGGAGACAGCAGGGCAGCTGAGCCCAGAAAGAAACAAGCCCCGGGAAGAGAGGAACCCAGGAAGCCTGAACTCTTGGCAGACATTGGCAGCCATCTTGCTCCAACATGTGATAACATACTTTGGTGAGGAAAGTAACATGCTTTATGGCCTGGTAACTGTCAACTTCTACCCCAAATAAATACACTTTATAAAAAGCCAACTGATTTCTGGGTATTTTGCACCAACACCCCTTTGGCTAATACACACATATACACTAAAATCTTAGTGACTACAAAATATTTATTTCTTGTTCACATGAAGTCCAATGCAGATTGGATAGCCGTCTTCCATTTTGTAGTTATGCCATATGGAACCCAATGCCTCCAAAGTTGCTGCACAAGAAAAAAAGATAATCTGTGGAGAAAACATACCTAATCTTAACTGCTTTGGGCTAGAAATGGTTTGACTTTCACTAATATTCTATTGGTGAGAATTTGTCAAATCATCCCCTTAGCTACAGGGGGGCTGGGAAATGTAGTTTCTCTGAAAACAGGCAAGGATGTGGTAAAGAGAACCTCACATAATCCTATACAGTGGCTCTCAACTAGGGAAGGTGTCTGTTACACATATGTATAAAGCATTCATAGATATTCCATTCTTACAGCAATACTCTGAGGTAAGTAGGGCAGGAATGCTTAACTCATGTTTTTCCAGTTAAGGAAACTAAGGCTTAGAAAACACAAGTAACATCCCAAAGGATGTTACAGCTTTTATTTAGTTGTCCCTCAGATTGTCTTTACTCCACGTACATCCAAAATCTAAAAAAGAAGTAGGCAAATCTACAGATTTGTGATAGGAGATAGTTATTTTTTGCTATAATAAACTACATATATATATATATATATTTTTTTTTTTTAAACCGGGAGGTCCCGGGGATCGAACCCGGGTCCCTCCATATGGGAGATGGATGCCCAACCAGTTGAGCCACATCCGACCCTAAACTATATATTTTTAGTACAGCAAGGTATCTGATGTGTCTGTTATTTCAAACAAATAATCAAAGTCAGTTTTCTACTTTACTCACTCTATAATGTTCTTCTACCTCTACCAGAATACTAACTATATAGTATTGAAATAATCTGTTTGCATTTCTTGTCTTCCCTGCTAGCCTAAGCTCCTTGAATATGTATAATTTCATCTTAGTACCCATAACACCTGGCACAGTGCCCTGCAAGCAGTAGGTGCTCCATAAATGTTAAAGTAGACTAAATTGAGCTAAACTTGCATTATGAGCAGCGGGACAAGTAGTTGGTCTATTTCTGGGTAGTGGGGTTAGAGCTGTTTGGCAGTTTCATGCTTTTTTAGACACTCCCCACAACATGCGTGCATAGCATGCTATGATTATAGAACAGGATTTCTCTCTGTATAAAACTAATGAGCCCATAGGAGGACTGAAATCAAACCTTTGCCTCTTTAATATTGTGTACTAAGGGACCGAGTTACCACTTCAGCCTTTACTATAATAGAGGCAGTGAAGCAAGCTAATATATTATTATTCAACATTAAAAAGACTCAGCCTTCCTCTCTCTCTATTTCTCTCCAGGAGACAGAGTAAGAAAGCACACTGTAAGGCTTTTCTTTTCTTAGGAATTTTACTGACTTTATAGAGACAATTGCCACTGCTAAGAATAGAGTTGAGTATGCTCTGTTGATGACAATCACAAAAGATGGGGAAAATTCTTGCAGCGTTAACACTCTATACAAAATTTAGTTCTAGCTCTAATGCTAACTAACTCAGAGACTTTGGTCAAATGTCTTCATCTCTCTAGACCCCCAATGAGGGGGTTTAACTGTATTGTGTTTCTCAATGGAGGGGAAACTGGGCATCTGAGATAGGACAATTCTGTATGCATGAGAGAATCCTGCACACTGTAGGATGTTTGGCATCTCTGCCCCCAAGTGCTAAATTCCAGTGCACTTTCAGTCATTATGACAATCAGAAAATGCCTCCCCCATTTCCAAATTCACCCCTCCATGGAGGAAGACACCTTCCCTAGTTGAGAGCCACTATATAGGATTATAAGAGGTTCTCTGGGTCTAGTATTTAATGAATCTATGAGAGTTCCAACTATGCCTATTGGAAATTAGTTATTTTAATTTTAAAAAGATTAATAATGATAAAACAACAAAATAATAACTAGCATCCATTGAACACTTCCTATAGGTCCTGTGCTAAGCACTTTGTGTAGATGTCTCATTCAATCCAACAACCAGCCTCCAAAGAAGATCTTATTAATAATTCCACTTCACAGTTAAAGACAATGAGCCTTAAAGAGTTTAACTGCTCAAGGTGACACAGCTGGGAAGTACTGGCATGGCAGCGAGGAAGTAAAAGTGGAAAGGGGATGAGAAAGGGAGAATTAACATTTATTGGATACTAAGTGCCCTATGTTGTGCTCTGCGTGTTTACATAGTGTCTCATTAAAACTCTCACAACAGCCCTGAGATATACATATTTTGCTATTGCTCTTTTACAGATGAGAAAGCCAGAGTTCAAAGTGGTAAAATATTATTTGACTCAATTCTTTTTCTGTCATGTGCTGTTGCCCATCTCTCCCTAGGTATTCTAGACATACCCCCACCCCCATGATCAAGGTCTTCTGTGAGGTTATTTTAAAAAGGGCTGAGAAATTGGGATCCATTTAGCCCCTGAAAAGCAGAAGTTTGGGTTTAGCCATCTCATTCCTCCTTCACTGGATAAAAAATTATTAGAATGATTCATTAGTGAGCAGTATATTTGTTTCATTAATTCATTCATCAGGCATCATACTATCTCTTTCACCTTCTGCCTACATTTTCAGACTTTCTTCCTGTGTTTCTTCGCCACTCCCCACCCCTGGCCAAACAGTTTCTTCTTCCCCCACTTCTAGAGTACTTAGGGAATTAAAAGGGGCATGAGAAAGTTAGTCATGTTCTTTTTAAAGTTTCCAAGTGACTGCTGTAGACTGTGACTTATTTTCTCGGTGTTACAGAGGAAGAAAATCATTTTTGCTGCTTTATTTGTATGGGTGTACTCTCGCTGCTGATAATAAAAAAAACTGTGATGCCATCCGGTTTATGGATTAATGTGGAAATGACTCAAGATAACTGATCTGAGAGTGGGTGACTCATAACTAAATCATCACCAGATACCAACTGGCTCCTGCTGCATGCTCTCTCCTGGGCAGCTGAAGGATGGATGGGATAGGCCTGTTTTAAATGTTAAGTGGTTGGAGCACATTCTGCTTCCAGGCTTGGAGAATGTCCAACTGAAATTCCCTCCTACTTGGAGTCTGTCAGAAACCTGCTACTACAACAGCGCCTTTGCTTTATGGAAGCAGGATCTGCATTTATATAGCATCATCCAGGCACAGAGGTTGGAGCTCTCCCCAGTAGGTTACTTTAGGGCCTTTTCCACTTCCCTCCAGGGAAGAGATTGCAGCCTCAGTTTTGCAGTAGGAGAATCTGAGTCAGAGTGATGCATCAAATTGCCATTCTCCCTGCAGGATATTGAAAGCAACACTGGTAAGTGGTATAATAGAGAAGGTGGAAGCTGGGGCTAGAAAGAACGTTCAAGGGCATTATTCAGATAATGATGCTGTAGCTCAGAGAGGTTAGGGCTCTTGCCAAAAGTTACACCATTAGTTAGCAGCTGGAGCAGTAGCAGGTACAAAGCAACACTTAGAGACTCTCGATTTCTAATATACTACTATACCAGCACTTTTCAACATTTACTGTGCATAGAAATCAGCAGGGATTTTGTTACAATGCAGATTCTGACTCAGTAGTTCTGGGCCTGGGCCTGGGAGTTTGCATCTTTAACATGCTCCCAGGTGAGGCCAATGCCTCATCTAAAATCATACTTTGAATAGCAAGGCTCTAAAACAGATTGGTGTACTATATGCCAGGATATTTAGTCCTTTAATTATAGGAGCACGATTCCTCTCAGATGAGGTTTTGGTAGGGAGGCACTGTCCTAGCTCACCCTCTTTCTCTTACCCTTCTTCTCCCCTCTTTCTCCCTCTCCCTCCTACCTTTCCTTGTTTTTTTTTTTTTTCTTCTTTCCTCTCATTATACTTAGCAGAATGTGAAAACCACAATAGGTCAATAAATACATCCTGAACTGACTAGAAGGTGGTTGCTAATAGAGAATGCTGTCAGATGAAAGAGTATTTTCAGTGTGCTTTCTAGGTAACCTATGCTGTTGGCATTCTGTCCAAATCAATTTCCAAAAAGATGTTTAAGTGGCTGGTGGCATGTATCAATAGGCCTCTTGATGCTAGGGTGCCAAGGCAGTTCTTCATTGGCACCCTTTACATCACTAGTTTTGAAATCCTTGATGTAAGTATATATGGTAAGAATAAAGTCAATGCACACGTATGAGAAGACTAGAAAATGTAACTTGAAAGTCAGAAAATATAGTTAAAAGCATGATGAGAATCATTCTGTACAAAACTTCAGGGCAAACTTGGTTGGAAAAAAGCTATTAATTAATTAATAATCTTAAGAAATTAGCTGTTTCTTAATTCATCCTTTAGTAAAGGTAAAAGGGAAAAAAGGAATCTTTTATAGTTTTGAATTGTATTGTCCTTAATTGTATAGTCTTTAGTTTGTAAGTATATCTGAAGAAGGCAAGAATTTAAAAAATTAAACAGATTTATTGATATATAACTCACACATACAATTCACCCATTTAAAGTGTACAATTCAATAATTTTTAGTATATTCGTAGATAGGGGCAACCGTCACCCTAGTCAATTTTGGAACATTTTTATCACCTCAGAAAGGGACCCTATATCCTAAAGCTATCAGCCCCCTACCCTACCATTACCACCACCTCCCTCCTGCCCCACCCTTACCCCAAGCCCTAAGCAGCCACTAATTTCTGTCTCTTTGGATTTCCCTATCTGGACATTCATATGAATGGAATCATATAATATGTGATATTTTGTGATTGGCTTCTTTCACTTAGCATGATGTTTTCAAGGTTCATCTCTGTTGTAGCATGTATCAGTACTTCATTTCTTTTTATGGCTGAAAAATATTCCATTGTATAGATATACCATGTTTTGTTTGTTCATTCATCCATTGATGGGCATTTGGTTTGTTGCCACCTTTTTGTTATTATGAATAATGCTGCTATAAACATTCATATACAAGTTTGTGGACATATGTTTTCATTTCTCTTGGGAATATAACTAGCAGTGAAATTGCTGGGTCATATGGTAACTTTATGTTTAATCATTTGAGGAACTGCCAAACTGTTTTCCAAAGCAGCTGCGTTATTTTACATTCCTACCAGCAGTGTATAAATTTCTCCACATCCTAACCAACACTTAACTATCTGACTTTTTTATTCTAAGTCATCCAGGTGAGTGTGAAGTGCATCTCATTGTGGTTTGGGTTGGCATTTCTCTGATGACTAATGATGTTGCATATCTTTTCATGTGCTTATTAGTCATTTTTGTACCTTCCTTGGAGAAATGTTTATTCAAATCCTTTTCCTATTTTTTAATTGGGTTATTTGTCTTTTTACTAATGAGTTGAAAATGTTCTTCCCATCTTGTATTTTTTTCTCCTACCTTCTTTATAGTGTCCTTTTAACCAGAAAAGTTTTTAATTTTGATGAAGTTCAATTTATTTTTTTTTCTTTTGATGCTTGTGTGTTTGGTGTCATAGCCAAGAATCTTTTGTTTTATCCAAGGTCATGAAGATTTACCACTATGTTTTCTTCTAAGAGTTTTATAGTTTCTGCTTTTGCATTTAGAACTTTGATCTATTTTGAGTTAATTAAAAAATATATATATATTGTGTGAGGTAAGGGTCCAACTTTATTCTTTTGCATGTGGCCATGCAGTTTTCCCAGTATTGTTTGTTGAAAAGACTATTCTCAACCCATGAAATGGTCTTGGCACCTTTGTTGAAAATAAGTTGACCCATAGATATACAGGTTTATTTCTGGACTCTTAATACTATTCCATTGTCCATATATCTGTCCTAATGCCAGGACCACACTGTCTTAATTATTGTTGCTTGTAGTAAGTTTTGAAATCAGGAACTGTGAGCCCTCCTACATTTTTCTTTTTCAGAATTGTTTTGACTATTCAGGGTCCCTTGGCTTGTCAATTTGTACAAAGAAGTCAGCCAGGATTCTGATAGGAATTACATTGAATCTGTAGATCAGTTTGTGGAATATTGCCATCTTAACAATGGGAGTCTTTCTGTCCATGAACATGGGATGTTTTTTGATTTATTTAGTTCTTCAATTTCTTTCAACACCATTTCATAGTTTTCAGAGTATAAGTTTTGTATTTATTTATTTTTTTTGGAATTTTTCTTAAGTTATTTATTCTTTTTGTTGCTATTGTAAATGTAACTGTCTTCTTAATTAATTTTTGGATAGTTTATTGCAAGTGTATAGAAATACAATTATTTGTGTATATTGCTCTTTTAAGAAATTAAACTTGCTCTACTCATTTATTAGTTATAATAGTTTTTAGTGGATTCCTTAGATTTTCCATATATAAGATTATCTGTGAATAAGATAGTTTTATTCCTTCTTTCAATCTAGATGCCTTTTATTTATTTTTCTTGCCTAATTGCCCTAGGTAGAACTTCCAGTAGAATACTAAATACAAATAGTGAGAGCAGACATCCTTGCCTTATTTCTGATCTTAGGGGGAACGTATCCAGTCTCTTACCATAATGTATGATGTTATCTGTGAGTCTTTCATAGAAAGCCTTTATCAAGTTGAAAAGTAGAGTAAGAATTTAAGTGAGCATTTGCTACTTGTTGGGTATATTTGCCATCATATGATAGTGGTTATGGATTTCTCTTTATTATGCATTCTTCCAAGTGGATCTCAGTTTCATTTTTATCCCTTCCTACTTCCTATTTACATCTTTGAAGTATAACACCTTTGAGCAACTTTGCATTAATTTTACCAGTGAAAAGTTACATTCATTCTTCAATCAGCATATATTTGTTCTGGAGCAAGAGGACTACAAGAAGGAAAGCATCGAGCCGCTGTCCATAGACTTTGGTCTGTATTTGCAAGCCTGCATAGATCTCATTGAGAAGGTATGTCCTGCTTGCCATGTGGATCCATGTCAGGAATCAGGCTCTGTAAGGTGATGGGAAATGGGGCAGGAGATCCCTGTAAAAGTTCCCTTAATGGTCTTTGTGTTCAGCACCCATGGCATGCTAACCAAACTCTCAATTCAGTTACTCCATTATCTATAAATCAGACTGTCACTATGCATTTGCTGCTTATGTATGGCCTCCACTGTTAATGCGCATGGAAACTTGTCGAGATTAAAAATGGTTGTGCCCCTGACTGGGAAAAACCCAGAGCTGGAAATATGAGCACTGTAGGGCCTGGCTGATTAATATAAGGTGAATGAGTAGACTAGAGCAGCTTAATGAAATTTGGTAAATTAGCATGCAAACAAACTGCCATAAATCCTCAAGGCCATTACCTTGCAGGATGTAGTTTGTTCATTTAATTGGACAAGTACCAGTTACTTTAAGTAATTTATGACAATACTTCATGGCTTATTAGTAAATTAGCAGCAGTGCACAGTTTCTTAATTCAGTGATGTGCCTGAACTCCGAAATCTTTCTGTGTTAAGTTTTCAGAGAAAAATTAGCAGGGTTTGCTGGGTGAAGTCTATATGTTCTTTTCTGTGGCTTTGTCCACGAAAGCAATTTTTGGTTGCATGTTAGTAACTACATGCCTCTTATTTCTTGCTATAAGTATGGATTGCAGTGGATTCTGGAGACAGTTCTGGTCAGGCCAAGGTCTAGTACTTTTAACTTTCTGAAAGCTCTCTTTAGCTGCATGGTAGCATTTGATTCTCAACAATTCTGCCAAGAAGGAGCTCCAGTGACTAACCTCTCTCTGTCCTTTACAAGCCTCAGATTTTAACAATCAGTGTCCCACCAATTTTGTTTGTTAGACTTTAAATAAAGCTAAATCTGCCTTGAAAATAGCCACTATTCTTAACGGGAGTGGACGTTATTGATTTATTTCTTTTACAACCAGTGAATTTCCTGGAGGGAAGGCAAGCTGATTTAAAAAAATAAAAATGAACCAACCCATGAACTGATTTAAAAAAATAATAATAATGAACCATGAGTGATCTGTTTATGGTTGCAGGTATTAGGGACAGATTTAGGTTTAGGTAATTGTCACCTCTAATATATACCTACTTTGATTATGACAAGATACTATTTTCAGGTAGGAAGGTGAGACACAGACATTATTCAGACACTGATAGGCCCAGGAATGTTACTTGTTAGTTTATCTGAAGCTCGTTTATTCCAGTAGCAGTTATTCCAGATAACACACTGGCAACATGGATGTAATTTCCTGTTGAATTTTCTCCCGATATGATAAAATGAGAAAACAACAACAACAACAAAACAATACTGACCAGATGATATAAGGAAAAGATAAGTGTTTGGCCTATAAATAATTTTAAGGGTATTCAGGTCAGGCAAATAAGGAATACTGTCTTGAAAAGACTCTATATTTTGAAAACACCCATTAATATTGGTTCAGGCTATCTGAGGAAAATTTGCAGTAAATATTAAAGAGTATTCTTATTCCTTGAGAGGAAATTAATCATGGGATGTTTTCAAAATTCAAAAGGACTAAAATTTATCAATATATACAAAATGTCCTATAGCATGTCTCTGTATATAAGGAAAAGAGATTTTTCATACATAAAATTTTCATATTTTTATGTTTACAAGAAAGATAGTATTAAAGCAAAATAAAAATGCATTTTGATACCAATTTTAATTGTTAATTTGGTTGTGGGGACCCAGGGCCCCCCCACCCCAAGTCCTCAGCACATAGCCACCTGCATAACCGAGACAAACTTAAACGTTAACAACCCTCCCCAGAGGGGAGAGAATAGATGGTATTATAAACTATAATCTTCCCAAAGCAGTAAACGTCCTTGGTAACCATCCTTCCTGTGGAGCATAGTGAAAACATCACCAGACCCCATGAGTATGCTTCAGTGACCCTAGCAGGAACTCTGTTCTCCTACCCTATGGAATGTCCTTGTTCTGAAACTCCTTATATATATCACCCCTCATTTTCTCATCTCTTTGCAGAGCACTATCTTCATTCTCTGAACTGCCACCTTCAGAGATTCTCTCTTGTTTGTAAATCCCAATAAACCTTATGCCTGACTAAATACCAGGTGTGTTCTTTGGTCTTACATCCTCACCAACTTGTGCCCTTCAGGAGTTGGGTTGTACCACTGGTCTTCAAGCATATGGTGGCCTCCTTTTATATATATGGTGTGAACAAATCTATTACAGGATCAGATCACATATTTCATTGCTTGAAATATTCTAGTTTGTTTAGAACTTGAGCATCAATAATGTATATATCAAGGTATTGACAAATGATAACATTTATGGATATGTAAGGTATTGGTAAAGAGATTTTTTTTTTTTAACAAATATGCCAAAATTATACATTTAAAAAACTGCAGCCCCTTCAGTGTAATCACCTTGGAAGGCTATACATTTTTTCCAATAATTCAGCCCTTTAGAAAATCCCTCACAGGAGTGGAATTGGGGTAAGGTTTTAGAATGTACTTATCAGACTTGAGAGAAAATTAACTTCAATACTTACCATCTTATCTGTTTTTGAGGCCAAACTATTTCCAAGCTTTATCACATTGTTCACCTTATTTGCTCGACTTGGCCTAAGCAAATTTTTATTGTTTCTTTACAGTCATACACCATCAGACAACAGGAATTTTCCATGTGCCAGTGGTCAATGGTGTCAGATATCCAAAAGAAGGGTTCTGAAATATTTTAGAGCCTGGTAACATCTTGGCAATAAGTGTTTTTGCCTCCCAAAGGAGAAATTATGGATGTGCTAATTCTGGTGTTTTTGTTATAAAATGAATTTAACATGGAAATCTAGATACATCTTCTGTGCATATGAATATTTTCATTACATATATAACTCCATTTTTTTATTGGCAATTCTCACTATTAACCTCAGCAAAGCAGTCCAGGTCCCAAAGCTCAAAGCTATATGTCTCAGTGTTCACTTGTCAATTAATTACTTGATAAAAATTTGCTGAAGACCTACATTTTAGTTATCTTGGGACTGACTATGCTAAGGGATATGAAGAATGCACATGCCAGAAGGCATTATTCTGGCACTCAAGGAACTTATGGTATATTTGGAAAGATGTCTTAAAATCTTTTATTGGTTTTTATTAGACAAACAATTACATTTGTTTAGCAACTATTATTTATAAGACTTTGGGGACAGGTACTTTGGAAATGTGGCTCATTGCTGCATCACCAACTCCTCGAAAAGTACCTAACACCTAGAAAGTATTTAACAAATATTTGTTGAATTGATGGGTTGGCTAGTTATATGCAGTGACTATCCCTTCTCCTTGTCAATTGATTAGATTCCTGGGAAAGAATTTACACTGACCCTCCTACTAAAAATACTGTTTCCTTGTGTTTTTTCATCTGCTTCCCACATGTGTCTCCAATAGTCAATGGCATCCTTTCTAACCTTGAAGAGGAATATATGTTCCCTAAAACATGACTTTTAAGACCAGTGTCCTTGACAACCATTTTGGAAAGTCAGTTCATCTCCAGAAGCCCAAACCTGATAATAAGAGAAAATATGAAGTTCTCTTTGAACTTGTCCATTATGCAGGAGTGGTAAGTTACCCCTATACCCTACCCTGAATTTTCCTAACTCTGTTTCAAACACACTCAGCCAAAGTCCATAGGTAATATTTAAGTAAAGTTTAGATTAAATGAAGAGATGAACAAAATAAACCTCAGTTCTAGAAAAAAGATAGTAGCCTTTTAGCACTTAGGAAATAAAATACCTATACTATAATAGCATTTCATGTGTACAAAGGTCAAAAATCTTAAAATGGGCTCTATCACCCCAGCTCTAAAGCAAAAAACTTCAGAAAGGCATGGAGAACATCAAAGTCATGGTTTTCCCCCTTATTTGTCCTTCCTTTTAACTTAACTTTCTGTGATTGAGTGATTTCAATTGATCTTTTTATTGAAGTTTTTTTTTTTTTAATTCTCCCATAAAGAAATAGCCAATGTGTTCTCCAAACTATGGCCAAAAAAGGCTTCTAATAACCCTTACTGGCTCTTATCTTCTCTGCTGGTGTGTGTGCCCCCTTTTTTCTGCTTTTATGCTTCTGGCCAGTGATTATGGGTAGAACAGAGAGAGAAATGATAAAGAATAAAATAATAATACTTCAGTCTAAAAATGACCTGCTAACTGTACACAGATATGCTTATAGTTCTCTTCTCTGATATCTTGGAATATTAATTATCATGACGTTTACGTAAAATTTCATTACAATTAATCACAATTTTTTGAGTGCTTACTAAATGTTAGGAACAGTTTATTCAGATTATTTCATCTATTCTTGCCTATGATGGGCTCCTGATGTGAATTGTTTTGACCAGAAATACTGTTTAATCTTCTCTTTCTTTTTCTTCCTCCCCATCGTTCCCACTGTCTTCTCTTCCCTTTCTGCCTCTTTATTTCTTCTCAAAACGTAAATGATAAGGACTAAGAATCTCTTTAGGCTTCACAATAGGCTTCTAGATTATTATTCTGTACTGTGACATCAAACTGATTTAAAGGACCCACACAGTTTGTGATGTTTTTCCAACTAATGTACAATTTGCTATTCACTTATGTGTTTTCCCCTTTTGTTATACAAATTGCATGCTTTTCCAAAGGTACCTTATAACATTAGTGCTTGGTTTGAAAAGAATAAAGACCTTCTTAATGAAACCGTGGTGGCGATATTTCAGAAGTCTTCCAACAGCCTCCTGGCAAGGCTATTTGTAAATTACATTAATACCAAGAATGGTGAGTTGAACAATCTTCCTTGATTTTTCAGCCACAGAATGGAATCCATGGCTCTGACTCAGCTTTTACAAACTTTCTTGCCTCATTCCCTTGACATCTGTTTCTGCTTCCTGTGGACCAAGTCATCCCATCTTGTTAATCTTTCTGTTCTCGGGCTTGTGGCTCCTCAAGGAAATGGTACTAGTGCTGTAAGAAAGGTATATTTTAAGAGTCTGTTGCTGGTCTGCCTTTATCTTGTACTTGAGCCATCTGCAAAGATAGAGCATAAAACTATGTTTGATAAATAATTTTGGAAAAATAACAAGCACCTTTAATATATATTCCCCAAATATCTTGGAATTCTTCTTCACAATACTCTGGATACTTGTGATTGTTATAAGCTTCATAAGGATAGAGACTATGTCTGATTTGTTCAACTGGATCCTCATAGCTAGCAAATGCCTGTTAAGTAGACACCCCAATAAATGTTTACTAACCAACCAGCAATTAATCTTGTGTAGCATTTTGCAATTTACAAAGTACTCTTTTTACTGTAAGCATGGCTGTTTCCAACAGAAGGGCCCTCCCGTTCCGGGACCACAAAGGAGAAGCATGTCTCTCAGTAAGAAGGTGATTTACTGCAAGTGCACAAACAAAGAACTGGGGGAATCTTCCCGAAACCTGTTCAAAGTGAAAATGGGAGTGAGGGTTTTTAAAGGCAAACAGAGAGAAAAGGGGTAGGTGAGAAGAAAAACAAGTTAAAAAACAAACAAGTGATGCCAGGGGTCTTATGAGGAGGGTATATATAACTTGTCAGTCTTGCATTGTCTCAAGCACATTCAACTTGTCCTTGGTTTCAGCAGCTAATAAACCACAGTTTAGATATTGTTGTGCCAACCCCCAAAGATAGGAAGCTTTTTGTCTCTGAGAAAAGTTACAGATTTACTGGGTAATAAGGTGCTCCTGACACCATGCTGTCTGGTTTTGCTTTGAGACATTATCTTATTCCTGTAATCAAAACTGAGAAGGTCTGGTTAATATCCTTCAGGGAACTAAGTGCAAACCATAAACTTCTAAAATTAGATTAATAGAAAACCAGCTCAAATAGAGTTTTCAGAGCGGCTTAAGTGAAGAAATTTTAATAAGCACATTATCCAGTTATCACTTTTATATACATTATCTCACTCAATCCTTGCCATGACCCTTTCAGATAGATATAGAGGGGAATATCTCTGTATCTTACAGGAGTAAGTTCAGAGGAATTAAGCAGTTACCCTAATTTAGCAAATATATTAAATATCAAAGCCTGGGTAGGAAACAGGACTTTCAGTTCCTAGCTTAGTGCCTATTTTGCTCAAACTTTACAGCCTCCCAGAAACCAACCAACCAACCAACCAACAAAAGAGATGGACAAACTGATACATTTAGGATATAATGAAAATGTCTACAACCATTATGCAAAGGATTTGCAGACACTAAGCTCAGGTCACTAATTTCAGCATCACAACTAGACTGATTCTAGCTACTGAAAGAAGCTTTCCTCTGTTTACAGCAAAAGTCACAAACTGCCAGCCCATGAGTTGAATCTGACCTCCAAACATGTTTTGTTTAATCCATACAAGTTTAAAAAAATCAGAAGAGATCTTCCCTTTACCTCTTCAGACCTCCCCAGGAGCATCCTCAGGACTCAATGCAGGAGATGCCTGTGGCTATGGGACAAGTCGGGCCATGACCACAGACTGATGAGGTTATGAACTGCATATATAAAGATCCACCACTAAAATGGTGCTTTTTCTAGAAGAAAGAGAAGCTCTGAGCTCTGGAGTGTGATGAAAGCATCCTCAATAAGACTTGATTCCCTTCCCCTTTTTGGAGTGTTTGTGTTCTGATTGCTGCCTGTTACTTATATTCAGCTTAATTCCATTGTGGTTAGGGTATATGTCCAAAAGAATTGAAAGCAAGGACTCAAACAGAGATGGAAGTTCATAACAGCATTATTGACAATAGCCAAAAGATGAAAGCAACCCAGGTGTTCATCATCAGATGAATGGATAAACAAAAGTGTATATAACTATAATGTAATATTATTCAGCCACAAAAATGAGTGAAGTTTTGATATATGCTACAACATGGATGAACCTGGAAGACAATTTGTTGAGTGAAATAAGCCAGATAAAAAAGAGGAAGACAGTTGTCGGCTGAGCTAATGACAATGCAACTGCTGGAATCAGTGGTTTTCAAAGATATAGCTATTAAAAGAAAAAAAACAAAGATGTAGCTATAGACTTCTCCCAAGAAGAGCGGACTCTCCAGGACACATCCCAGAAAAACCTATTCAGAGATGAGATGGCAGAGATTATTGACCATCTGGTTTCAGTGGGATTTCAGGTCTGCAAATCAATTGGAGCAAGGAAAGGAACTGTGGAGAGAGGGAATAAGATTTCTCCAAAACCAAAGTTCAGGCAGGCATAGTGGCAAGAAAGTAGAAACCATGAGACTTTCATCCCTGGGAGTGACTCCCACCTCTTCCTACACACGTGCTCAGAAGGACAATAAAGAAAATTGTGGATCTCTCTCCACTACAAGAGAAAGTCTGTTTCTTGTACTCATTTATAATTGGCAATTATCCTTGCTTCTCATGTAGGAATATAAGAACCTAGATTATGATTAATTAACCCATGTGTTTATAAAGGATTTTGCAATGCCTTCATCCAACCCCCTTTATTTCTGTGCTTTTTGAAAAAGATATTTCTTATTGATATATATATATTTATTTTTTAAAGATTTATTTTATTTATTTATCTCTCCCCACCTCCTCGTTGTTTGCACTTTCTGTGTCTGTCTTCTTTGTTTCTTTAGGAGGCACTGGGAACCGAACCCAGGACCTCCAATGTGGGAGGGAGGTGCCTAATCGCTTAAGCCACTCCCATTCCCTGCTTTTTGTGTCTCTTGTTATGTTTTTCCTGTGTCTCTTGTTGTGTCATCTTGTTGCATCAGCTCGCCACGCCTGCCCATTGCTCCAGCTCGCTGTCCTGCTCATCCTCTTTAGGAGGCACTGGGAACCTCTGCTCCCTGCTTTCTTGCATCTCTAATTATGTTTTCTTGTGACTCTTGTTGCATCATTTTGTTGTATCAGCTTGCTGCGCCTGCCTCTCATCATGCCAGTTTGCTGTCTTCTTTACGAGGCACTGGGAACTGAACTACAGACCTCCCGTGTGGTAGGTGGGAGCCCAATCACTTGAGCCACATTTGCTTCCCTTATTGATGTATATTAAGGTTCAATAATCTTGGCTTCTATATGTAATGCCTCTTAACCTCTCCACTGAGTTTACTCATTTAATATAGTTTGCTAAACCCTGCAAAAAAAATAAATCAGATGATTTCACATACAAATTTGGATTTCCTTTTTCTTTTGAAAAATGGAAATTATGAGTAAATAGAAAACCTGGCCATCTTGGTACAGATTCCCTTGTTGCAACAATGGGCAGACCACGCTAGCTGCTTTTTAAATGGTGTATGTGCTGTCACTACCTGAGACCCCATTCTCCTATTATTACAACCAGTGTCACTCCTTTATGTTAAATCCTGGCTCTTGTGGGCTAATTTGGGACTCCTGATGGACATGGTCAGAGAAAGGAAAGAGAATTTAGCACTTCCTGACTTCTTCAGCACATGATAACATAATTCAGGACCATGTCTGAAACCTCACAGCTCCTCCTTAAGACAAGGACGAGAAATGGAAGCTGTTGTGTTTGGATCCTGATAATCTAAAGTAATATATTTACCTGATTCTAGTAGCTTCTAAAGTGCCTGTGAGAAGTCCGTTAGACAGTGGCCACATAAGCTTATGGCTCCCAGATGAGTAATTCTCTGATCATAAGAGATCAGAGAGTGGTTTAGGCAGAGAATTAGAAAGGAAATCATCTTCTAACTCTTCAGGGCGAATGTTGTGTTCTTTGGCACTAGAAGAGAAGAATTGTTCAGAATGTCCTTTTTAATAATTCTTTAAGCACCCTCAGAAAATACTTGCCTCTAAATTTCTGAGTCATCCAAACATTAAGTTGCCCATTTAATAACCCTGTTTTCTAGTGGGGAATTCATGTTCTTTCATCTAGAGTTACAACCCTTTAAAAAAAATAAATTGAAGATAGAATTATTATATTTTCATAGGTGAGGAAACTGAAGTACAAAAAGATAAAGTGATTCACTAGAGGGCTTGGGGCATGTCAATGGGACATCAGTGATTAAAGCTCATGACTTCTGCCTTGGCCCAGTTGCTATTCAGCCCAGAAAATGTTTGATTTGTGTTCCACATTGATAGCGGGTCCATTTTCTGGGTTGCTTGCGGATTTTCTTGTTGCTGTTGTTGTACATCTTAGTGTGTTAGTTCACAGATGTTTATAAAGTGGCTTGGCTTACATAGGCTCTTTTGCTTCAAGAAAATGGGAATAGATTTATTGTTTTTTATACATTATAAAAGTAATATGTGAGTGGTGCCAAAAATACAAGCATTATGGAAAAATTAAAAAGAAGAACATAAAAGTAACCTATAATCTCACATAGATGACAACTGTTACATTTTGGCATGTATGCCTCCTGACATTTTTCTACATATATAGTCACCCATAACACAACCACACCTAAAAACATGTACACCTACTCAAGATCATAATATGTAAACTGTTTTATAATCTGCTTTTTTCACTTACAATAAATCCTAGAAATCTTTTCCTATCAATTGTATGGATCCACATCCTCATTTTAAAAGACTGCTGTGTTCCATTGTATGCATACTCCATAATTTAACTAGCCAATCTATTAATGGACATTTATTGATAATTTATTTTGCTTAAGTTTTTGTATTGAATAATCAGTGCAGCAGTGATGATCTCTGCAGTTGTCTATTTCCTTAAGAAAATGCATTAGAAATAGTCATTTTTGTGTTAAGAAATATAAATATATTTAAAGCTTTTATAGATATTGTCATATTGCCTTCCAGAACTTTGACGAATTTATGCTTCCATCAGCGGGGTATGAGCATGTGACAAAAATAGCTTTTTTTAATGCTTTTTTTTCCTTTCTTCTTTTTTTTTTAGTTTTACAGTTTGGAGAGAAAAAATGCAAGAAAGGAGCTTCATTCTGAATAGTTGCATTTCTGCATAAAGTCACTTTTAATTGTGTCTATTTAAATATTAACTGTCTCACAGTCTGCATACGTTATTGCTTATTTGAAATTGTACATCTTTAAACAAGGATAAGATATCTGACATTAGCCAAGTTTGGAAAGTTGATGTATTACCTTGGTATTACCAAGGGCTTTAGTGGACACTGATGGTGCCTGCTGAGGTCTCCATTACCACCTATACACCCATCTTCCGGCTGCTATCACTATTGGCACATAGTAACATCTTCCCAGAATTGCCCTCTGCCAAGTGGGAGGTTTAGTTGCCTCCTCATCCTACCCTCCAGCCCCTCCCATGCCTCAAGGTGGGATCAACTGGTGCAAGGCACATTGGTACTCAGAGCTCCCAAAGGAATCAGACTAAAGCTAGAATCTTGCTGTGTCTACACCATGCTCATTCTACCACCCTTCCGCCCTCCCCTGCTTCCTTCCCCAAATAAATCTTTAAAACCAGAATCCCCATCTCAGCTTCTGCTTCTCGAGAATCTGAACTAGGATAAAGGTTTTCCACAGACAGAAAATTTGAGAAACTATTTCTTTTTTTTAAGCCATTTTCTCTCACAGTCATAAAATATTGCTATCAAATTCAAAAGAGGTAGATATGATTCACAGTAGAACTCTGCCTGTCAGATAAATATTGACTTGCCATAGGAAAGAAATAGTGCATACTTAGAAAGCAGAAAAGAATGTTGACTTCATATTTTACTTTTGGTATACATATTCAGACAATGTTAATAGATTTGGAGACATTTGTAACATGGCCTGCCATTTTAGAGATTTTCAGAATGATTTTGTTTTTATTATGGCTTTCAATTTACGAAAATCTAAACAAATTGATGATTAATCTAACATCAAGAGCACCTCATTTTCTGAGATACATGGATCCCAATGTGAACAAAATGCCAGGTAAGAACTAGACTTCTTTGTAAATCCATGCTAGCAAATATATTTGATTTCAGTTACAATGAATGTCTTTTCAAGAAACATTTATTGGTCCCTTTTATGTAAGGGTAGATTTTCAGATAGAAAAATGAAAATGAGCTAAAAATGAGGGCTCCTCAAGATTACCTTTGGATTGAGATTCAACTGGACATACAGAAAGATTTCACAAAACAGACTCAATTGGGTAACATTAAAATGCTTGCTATTACTATTTAAATTACTCCTTGAATTTCATGTTAAAACGTAGATGAGCTCCTATGTCACTTTCTACAAGGCCAAAGAATAATAAAAAGGGATTGAATCAATGCAGGGATCCAAATGAGTATTTTAGCATATGTGGAGTTATTTGGCCCAAATGATCTAAATTGACTATTAAGACAGCTCCTAAATTGTTATGAATTCCTTCTAGTCTTCCTTCCAAATACTAATATCTTCCCTATCCCTAATAGGGATTTCATTAGTTATGTAATTCTGGGAGGTAGGTACACTTAAATGAATGAATGATGGAGTATTGAAGGGGGGTGATGGGGTCAGTGGATAGCAGTGATTTTTTTTTTTTATGTTTTTAATTACCAAAACAAAATCTTAACAGGTCTTAATTACATGAATTACTTTCCTTATATCATGGGTTTGAAGACTTCCAGCCATCTCTTTGGAATTATAGACCTCTATGGAGTTTTGGTCAGATGCTATCAGCCTCAAAGGAGTGTAGATGACAAACACTTATATCTTCAGATCACTAATCACACTTAGAATATGTAACCAGATGTTGCTGATTCTGATTTCTGAGGTTCTGTGGCATCTTGCATTTTTATTAACCTCCTGTAACTAAGACCCCATCTTGAAAGTCTGTGGCCTATTTTGGGAAAGTGTGATGCTAAACAATGATGCTGCAGTTTGAGTTTTGCAGTGCAAACACTTCATGTTCATCCACTGCTGTACGTTTTTGCCTCATTGTTTCTTGTCAGCTGGGTTTTTGAATGCATCTAGGGACACTGCTTCCATCTAGCAAGGAATCTAATTAGCTGCCTCTATTTTGAAGCAATTCTGTTACCTATTAGAGTTGCCTCTCATCAAGTCAGTTCTGATTTCAGCAAGGTTTTTTTTAACTCATAAGACTGTTATAAGAATAGCTTCATGATCTGATCAGAAAGGTTCTTTATGTGTACTTAAAGGGAAAGTGTGTGCTTGATCTTAAGATTTTCTTATAGACCATCTGCTTCTGTCCATGAAATGGATTGGGATACAGGAATGTGGGCATATATGGGAATATGGGTATAGAGTTTAGAGAGTATTTCTTTGACCCTGTATGGAGTCATCTCTTTGCCATTTTTTCTTGTACCACAATAGGCCTTTGTGTTTGGAGGACTGCTGTTTAGCTTCTTCCAGAAGACTTGCTGAGAACAAGATATAGTGGTTCCTTGGATGGTGTTTCAAAGGCTTCCATCGGAGATTGCAGCTGACAGCTGTAGTGGTGCTTCTTTTGATGACTGAGGAGGTGATGGGAGGATGCTTATACTATAGAATAAAACTTAGGAGCTCTCAAGATAATAAAAGAGAGAAAATAGGCCAGGAGGTGGTCAAGTCCTTCCCGAGGCAATATATGAAACAGAATTTCAGGACTGCCTCATCTTCCCCTTTCTTGCAAACTCCTCCCTCACCTACTTGAAGATGGCAGTTCCATTTTGTGCTCTTATCCCTCTTCCTAGTTCATTTCTAGCTTGTGAATGGATATGATACCAGCCATTTATGTTCTGGGAAAAAATGTAATATTTTTCATCTTCCAGGAGTATTTGCTTATAAGATCTTACCTAACTATGGAATAGCTTGCTCCATGTTAAAGGAATTTCAGGTAAATCATATTATATTTGGATACTCTCACATATATGGTGAGAAATGTGATCAGATTGGGAATGCGTGAACTCCTCTTACCTAAAGTACACCACTTTCAAATCCTTTCTTTTTAATCCAAGATGCAACAATTAGCACAAAATTTGCAGTAAAAATATTTTTAGATACAGACCCAAGTTGACCCCTTTTTCAGGCTTAATGGCCCATTACTTCTTTCTACAGCAGTTGTGCTGTAATGGTGTCTTGGAAGGGATGAAAATATGCTGTGAAGATTTTCCAAACCAATTGCTGATGCCGACTTTAAGTAAAGGTAAACACACATCCCAAGATCCAAGAAGCCTGAGGCAATCCATTCTGTTTTCTTCTCTTTCCTAGCGTTTAAGCATGCATTATTTGTTTGGTTGATGTCCTCTAGACTGCAAATCGATGTGTTTTGGTGGTGGTGAGATATATGATGACAGAATTCCATTATTATTTCCCCTCAAATCCAACATCCATGTAGCTGTAATATCCTTAAATCTCTATTAATGGATAATAGACCCACATATAGAAGAAATATATAGAGAAGAAGGATATGGAAGCTGAATTGAATCTCTGAAATGTGTATACTTAATTGTAACTGCCATCTAAGCAGGCAGTTGCTATACTAGCAAGCCCATGAAAAAAAGGAAGCCAGCAGAATGTGCAACAAAGATATTAATGAAGGCAGGAGAGGTATCTTTGCTTTCTATTTGCTGATTTCTAAAAGTGTAAATTGTAGGTCATCAAGTAAATTCGAGCAAAATATGATGGAATAGAGAGAGCACCTCTCTCAGAATTAGGAGACATATTGCTAGTTCTCCACCAAATTACCATTAGGGTAAAGCACTCTTGGAAAAGACATTTAATATCTCTGTTTTTCTGTTTCTTATCTTTATAACAGAGATGCTAATGCCTGCCTCTCTTTCTCCTTCTACTCCCTCCCTCCCTAATTGAGCAGGGAATCAAATGAGATTGTCTGTAAAGCACTGTGAGAAGTACAAAATATTATACCAATGTAAGGGATTATTGCTTATATCCTCATTATTGTGGCCAAGAGTTTTGTGAAAATTGAACATATTGGTAAGAGTGATACAAGTCTGTATCCCTTTTAATTCACTTGTCCAAATATTCTTTATTGAAATTAAATGACCCTCTACTCCCAGGATTTATTCTTTATCCATTTTAAAGTAGGCACTGCATTCTGAACCTGAGGGCCCTTCCAGAGAGTAAGTTTGTGATCATCAGCAAAGTAGCTGAAGAACTACTTGACTCCTTGGAGCTAGAGCATACCCAGTACCACTTTGGAATCACTAAGGTAACCAGAAAACAGCAAAGAATACATCAGAGACGAGTGGGAGGAAGGAGTATGTTATCTTAAAATACCAATGAAAGCTCAAATAAGGGCATTCTTACAGCTCTTTTGACCATAAATACCACAAATAGAATTCATTTGAAAGTGAAAACTTCAGCGTTGTTAGAGAGAGAAAATTCAATACTTCTTCAATCTCAGTCTTGACTGCATTTACATTTTTAAAAAATTATTCAAGCAAGTTGGTGCCAAGATATAAAATGCTAGAATGTGTGTATACACATCAGAGTTAGAAAAAGGTGAACCAACTTCTGGAGTTAACTGCTTGTCTCTGCATGTGAACTAATTCATACACTAGTACTCTTTCGGGGAATGAATTCTAGAAGACTAGCTGAATAATTTAACGACTTCAAGGTCAATCTCACTACCCCCAAAATTAACTCAAAGTCAACTTCTTTAAATATGTTTCTCTAGATTCTGGTTCATCTTAGATAATCTAAGTATGATCCATATATTTTGGGAAAGTTCTGATTAATGGCTTTGGTTCATTCTGGCAGCTAACATGAAGTTTTTCCTAATGACATCCATATAAAGATCAAATTATTTGAAGAAGAGTTGGAGGGTCCAGAGTGAAGAGCTCACTGAAGAAGAATTCCATAGGATATGTTTTTAATATGTTAACTATGTTACTTGTCTCTTATATTTTGAGTACTTGAATCATTTTCTGTTGTCTCTTGTTTTTGCTGGGTTTCATTTATGGCACCTTGTTCCCTTGTGTGTTTAGTTATTTTTTCTCTAAACTGTTCATCTGGGCCAGGACTAACATGTGGTGAGTGAGTTACCTCAGACATAAGATTTAAGGAGTTACTCATTTTGGGAATTGTGCAAGTGCTGACTTGTACAACCTTGAAAGTTAGTGCTTTCTTAAAATTTGTACCCTGGACCCCTCATTCACCTCACACTGACCATTGCTAGTTATTCTTGAAAAAATATTTACAGGGATTCTTTGAGGCCTAGGACAAAGGTGCCATCCTGTAGTACAGTGTCAGCAAACTGTGGCCTGAGGGCCAGATGCAGTCTATGACCTACTTTTTCATATAGCTCATGTTTTAGTTTCTAAATGCTGCCAATGCAAAATACCAGAAATGTGCTGGCTTTTATAATGGGGATTTAATAGGTTAAAAGCTTACAGTTATGAGGCTGTGAAAGTGTCCAAATCAAGGCATCATCAGGAGATGCTTTCTCACCAAGTTGCAGCTGTGGGTGATCAGGCACATGGCGTGTCATCTAAAGATGCTTTCTCTTTTTTTTCTTTCAACTTCTTTATTGAGTTGGCTGCATAAAAGATATACATTCTCATATTGACAATTCTTGTCATGAACAAAAGCAACAAAAATAAGGCAATAGCAAGATGTGTTTCACATATAAACAATCACGTTCTAAGAATAGGAAATCTGGATCCCTGTACAACTAAAAGATTAGGAAGCAACATGTGAATGAGCCCTTGTACTTAGAATATAGACTGTACACCCATAATATAGCTCACTTAGGTTCTTTTGTTTAGGATGCATAATTCCTTAATTATCCATTTGTGATGGATGATTTCACATCTATTTGTGAAATAAGAATGAATATACCATTTATTTTCACAATATCAATGCTAAACTCAAAATAGTAACTTCATTGACTGTAAATATTAAAATGTTTCAAAAGTAAAAGGTAATCTTAAATTTTTAACCCTCTAAATGAGGTCTGCCAAAAAAGGTAGATATTTCACTCTACTTGCAAGGAGACTATACATCCTGAGCTTAAGTAGCATGAGCAACAAAGGAGAAAAAGCAAATATTACTAAAAGTAATGTCCACAAATGTAAAAAATATCTAGTTGAGCTATGTTCTTTCTACTTATATAACTAGCCTATTAAACAACCAGCATAATGGAAGCTTACACTTTACATGACAGAATTACTAAAATAATTACACACCTATTCAAAATTTCCAAACCCCAGGTGTGGGTGATCAAGCACATGACAGGGCAATGCCACTCTTCCCTCTCCTCTGGGCCTCCTCTCTTCGCTTCAAGCTGCTCTACAGGCCTAGCTTCTAGAGGGCCTCTTTCCATGTCTCTGTGCTCTGCTGATTCCAGCCTCCAGCCTTCAGGACCACCCCTTCTGTCTCTGAGGCTTTTTTTCCCTGTGTCCTCTGTTTATAAAGGACTCCAGTAAGAGGATTAAGACCTATCCTGAATGGGGTTGGCTACATCTTAAGATCCTACTATCCAAAAGATCCTACTTATAATGTGTCCATACCCACAGGAATGTGTTAACTTTGAGAACATACTTTACTGATGTCCATACAGCCTCAGATCATCACAACTCAGAAACTAAGAATGATTTTACATTTTTAAAGTATTTTTTAAAACCAAAACAACAAAGAATTATCTATAAGGACTGTATGTGTCCCACAAAGTCTAAAATTATTTACTATCTGGTTCTTTACAGAAAACTTTTACTGACCTCTGCCTGGCACTCTGAGGCATTGCCTCCCTGGGCGTACCTTAAAACTTAAATCTGCTTCCATGGAAAACTTAGACATTATTTAAAGAAAACAGGAGGATTGTCTAAATTTTTAAGCAACCAATATAACCACAAGATTAAGTGAAGTATTTTTGTAAAAGTTTAGATTTATAGAACCAAACTTTCTAGGATGTACATTTTCCACATTAAACAAAACTTAGCAAGAAATAGAATTGAGAAAGTTGTTCCAAGGGATATATCAATTGCTCATAGGATCATTCATCAGAAATTTATCATCAACATTCCCAAGTGCAACCCTGGAGTGGGCTTCAAGAAATGTGCCCTTCAGGCCCTCAAAGAGATTCAGAAATTTGCCATGAAGGAGATGGGAATGCCAGATGTGTGCATCAACACAAGGCTCAACAAGGCTGTGGGGGCCAAAAGGATAAGGAATGTCCCATATCGTATCTGTGTATGGTTGTCCAGAAAATGTAATGAGGGTGAGGATTCCCCAAACAAGCTCTATTCATTGGTTACCTATGCACCTGTCAACACTTTCAAAAACCTACAGATGGTCAATGTGGAAAAACTAATAGTTGATTATCAAATAAAATTATAAAATAACTGCAAAAAAATTTATGAGTAGATCTAACAACTAGCTTACTTCTTTCAGGTGTTTTTTTAAAGATGGCTTTCTGGGCCAACTGGAAAGCCATGAGCAATGAGAGAATATCTAAACTCTTTTTTTTTTTTTTTTTATGTTTTTATTTTTTATATTTTTTTATTTTTTATTATTATTTTTTTTATTATGGGTAAAAATCAAAATTCTCACAATACATACAAACATTTGCAAAATGATATATAAATATATATGCATATATGTGTATTTGCTTACAAAAATGTTATTTATATATATATATATATATACATATATTTTAAGAGGTGCTTAGATTACCTAAAATATTACACGGAACCCACTGGGATTCCCATGTTGCCCACCTCCCACACCTCCCACCACATCCAACACAAACATCTCCCACAGTGTGGCCCACCAACCTCAATGAACTTACACATCCTGGAGCCTTACATTGTTCCAAGTCAGAACACAGGGCAAAGTGACGTGAATCAAATTCCCGAAGATTCTGGAACAGAGGTATTATACCCCTACTCCACATTTCCATGACTAGAGTAGTGGTTACCTCAACCACTGTGACCTTGTCTCATTGCCTTATGGTAGGTCAAGGTGACAAGCTGCTGCTTCTGCCTAGGCTGGATTTTAATTCTTTTAATCATGCTATACCAAAAAGATAGGATTTTTATTGCCCTATCCAATCAATCCAATCAAGTATAAGCATAATCCACATATTTCTTACACTGCTTCCAGCTTTGTTTGGGAATATTTTGAGAAAGCTATCATTTGCCTTACAATAATGATGTTTTCTGTAGATATTTTTTGTATATATGATTTATTGTGGGGAAGATGTTCCTCCAATAGTATTTTAAGGGTTTTTATCATGAAAATGGTAAAATGCCTTTTCTGCATCTATTGAAATTATCACATGATTTTTTTTCCTTTACTCTGTAAATGTGTCAAGTTACATTAATATATTTTTTAAAATGTTAAACCTACTTTGGCCATGAAATACCTTTTTCATATTTTGATGGGTGTGGTTGTAATATTATCATGAGGATTTTTGCATCAATATTCACAGATAAATTTGCCCTATAATTTTCCTTTATCCTGTTATGTTTTCTGATTTTGGGTCAAGGTTATCCTAAACAAATTGGGAATGTTTCCTCTTTTCAAAACATGAACAAACTTAATGTGATTATCCATTCCCTTAACATTTGGTATAATTTTCCTAAGAAATTATCTGGGCCTGCTATTTGTTTTGTAGTAGACTTCACAATTTTGATCCAATTTTTTAAATGTTTATAGACCTATTGAGGTTTTTAAAACATTTCTTCTTGAATCAGTTTTTTCCTCTGTCTCTTTTTTAAGAGACTTTATATTGAAAAACATTTATGATTTGTAATCTCTATTATGTCTATAGTTAAGCTCCTAGAGTATATTCCTAGAGTATTATGCTCCTAGAATATTTTTATGCCTTATATTGTTCATTTGTGTCTTCTCTCCTTTTTCTTGATCATTCATGCCAGATATTTATTTAGTCTATTTAATTACCCAGCTTTTTTTCCCCTCTCATTTTTTTACTGTTTCTTTGTTTCCCAGTTCATTCCTTTCTGTCCTCATCTTTATTCTTTTCTTCCTTCTACTTGTTTTGGACTTACTCATTTCTTTTTTTAATTCTGAATAATATCCATAGTTTCCTCTTCCAGTTCAATTGTTTTTCTTCATTACATCTAATCAGTTCCTTAACTCTTCCGTTAAGTGTTTTATTTCAATAACTACATTTTTTTATTTCTCTATGTTTTCTTTGATCCTCTTACAAGTCTGTCTGCCTTTGTATCATAGTGGCTCATTTCTTTCTTACTCTTTTCAATTATTTCCTTAATGCCTTTAGTAATTTTAACATATTTATGTTTTCTATCAGATTTTTCAATAATCTGGAATTTTTAAGTGTTTAATCAAGCTTTTAATTATATGTGCTCACCCTCAATAATGGCTTATTTTTTCTACATGTGTTTTGTAATTTTGGATTGCAAGCTCATCTTTAGAGGGGCTTTATCTATGAGAATTGCTGGTACTTGGCTTTAGGGGTTTTCTCCTGTGTACTTTTGCATTTACTTCCTTCAAGAGCCCAAAAAAGTAATACCAGTGTAAAAAAAAATCATTATGCTAGTTTCTTGCCTTGTTTATTTTTACATGAATCAAGTAAGCAAAACTTAAACCTCAAATATTCCAGTAGTACTAATCCATGAAAAATAAATACCTGGAGAATTTCCTCACTTTGAGGCCAAACCGAAAAACAGATGTTTCTTTTTTACATCTCTCTGGGCCAGTGGGTGGGTTTTCTAGTTCCCCCTTTCATTAAGAGAGAAATCCTTTGATGGTCTCAGAACTTTCTCTTTATCCATGTAAATATAAATACACAAAGTCCTACAATACCAAACCAACTCCCTCCTTCCATGAGGAACATGCAGCAATCATGTATTGCTTAAGTGTTTAGATCACTTTTTTCTTTATTCCTTTAGATCATTTTATTTCTTACTCTCTTTCAAAGCCCCAAGTTTAAAGGATGTTTGTGGTAGAAACATTTCCAGAATATTTAGTCCAGAATATTGCTAGCCCCAAGAGTCCCTCATAGGGTTTTTGCCAGAATCAAATAAGAACTGTGATACAGAAGTTCTTTGAAGACTAATGAGAATTTATTATGATTACTAAAATGATGTGCTTATTAATTATCTTAATTTGGAAATTAACTCATATAGTATGGGTTAACTTGCTTTTCTTTGTTCACTCTTGATTTAGGGACACACTTCTTTTGATCCAGTGGAACATAGAGCTTACATGGCTGTGAAGAACTGGCTCTGGATGAAGCGCTCTTCAAGGTCAAGCCTGTTGTTAAATCTGGTAGAGTAGAAAAGGAGATAGCCAGACTGAAGGAAGAGTGTGTGCAACTGAGGAGGGCCTTGAGAAATCAGAATCTCCGAGGAGGAATTGAAAGCAAAGCAAGTTTCCCTCATCCGTGAAAACAATCAATTGCTTCTTCAGCTGCAGGCTGTGAGTGGCCCCACCATTTGTTCTTTAAATCAAGTTTTAATTAGACTCCCTTGTTTTTTAGGCAGTGTTGATTTGAAAAATAATAGAAGCACGTGTTTTTTTTTTTTCTTTTTTTTCAAATACCATAGAATTTCATCAAAATCAGACAATGGAAACACCCTGTTTCATAGTCAAGTGATTTCATTATCAGAGTGTCTTTGAAAAAGGGCCAAACTATCAGATGGGTTTTATTATATAAAAATATCACCATTATAATAGGGAAGGGGGGGCAAAAAACTCTGCATCTTTAATTTAAAGTCTGTATGTAGTGCCTTAGCTATTAACAAATCAGCAGACAGGATTTTCTTAGGTCCTGAGGAAACTTTTACTGAAATGTTTGGGATTATTTCAGTATGCTTCTAGTTGATTTTCCTGATTTTGGTCTGCCTTCTTCCCCTTCCCCAGTCCAAATAGCATTACTAATGAGTTGAATTTCTTAAAACAGCAGTTCTCAAGCTTGGCTTTGCATCAAACTCATTTGTGAAGCATTAACAAATAAAAAGAAAGATGCCTAGACTCCAATCTCAGATATTTTGATAAGCAGGCCCTTTGTTGAGCCCAAGAAACACCATATTGTTTCAAGGATTAAATATTTTTAGTATCTGCAATATCTACAGTGTGGGCTCCAAACTCTTGGTTCTGGCACTCAAGCCTCCTTCTTCAATTTGACAACAATGTCCTGTCACTCATCTTTCACATTCCTTCTCTCCAGCCACCTTGACAACTGTTATCTCCAAACATCCCAAAGGGTAGGGATCAGATCTCATCTAAATTTATTATACTCTCCATACCACTGAACACAGTGCTGAGTTGAAAAATGCTGAGTTCAAATACAATTATATAAATAAAATAGTTTTTTCTGCTTTTTGAGCTTACCAAAACCAGAGAATATTTAGTAAAATTTAGATGGACTTGAGTTATTCTTTTATTTTGGGTTCATGCTCTCTGCCAGTGTTCCAACAGGCCACATTTCATAAAAGAATTTATACTACAACTCACATTTCTGATACATATTTAACATAGCATTGATTCTAGAATTTTAATGTGTATTAGCCTCACCTGGGGACCTTGTGAAGAATACAAATTCATGGGCCCCACTCTAAACCTACTTTAAGATCACTATTGCTTCTTTAATATCCATACTATAAGAATCATAGTTTGTAACATTATGTTTTGTCTGATTTATGGGAGAGGCAGCTTTGGATGAGACTTGGCCTCCCAGTTCCCATCATTCTTCCTATCGACAGAGAGTAGCCAGTGATACTGGGGATGATATGGGAGATAGAAGTGGACCCAACTTATGCTGGGAGTAATAGGTAAAAGCTTAGGATACAGGCTAAAAAGGTCAGTGTGGGAAAGTAAATTCCAGGGCACACTTAAGAAGGCTGAAAGAAACCTGAATTTATTTGGTACCAATTATAACTGAGATAAAAAAGTTGACAGAGCTCTGAAATATTTTATCATAATTTATTTTTAAAGGACAGAGCAAAACCCAATGGAGATCAAAGAAACAAGGATTCACTTACTCAAAAACCAGCAAAACTGAGTGAACTGGTTCCAATTAACACCATGATTAAGGAAAGACTCTTCATACTGTTAAACTGCCATACCACTGCTCAGCTGGTCCCCATATACTGCTGCCAAGTTTAATGATGGGATCAATGATGGTTGACAAGACTGTCCTCTTCATTTGGTCATGGTATACACATGCTGAATGGAATGAAGCAAACAACTGTTGTACTTGTCAACTTGGAGTGAAGATCAAATGTCTCTGGCATTAATAATAGGATGGTTTGTGGGAAAAATACACCAAATGTAAACTATGGACTATAGTTAGCAGTAATAACTTTGATGATGTTCTTTCATCATTTGTAACAAATGTTCCACAGCAATGCAAGGTGTTGGTGGTGGGGTGACATATGGGAATCTTGAATTGCATGATTGTTTGTTAAACTTACAACTTCTCCAATAATAAAAAAAGAAACCATTATGGGAAAGATCAATGGATGTGGTTATACCACGAACGGTGGCTTGAGCAACGCAGCCTAACTCTGAGTTTCACCAACAGCCTTAATCTACGAGTGCACTGCCCTCTGCCTCACCCAGGCAGCCAACATCTGCTTGCTGTTAACCAGAAAAAGCCTGCCCACACACACCCTCCCCCTTCCTGCACAGCCAGGAAGAGCCGCACACCGCCAAGGCCGCACCTTATAAGGCGAAGAAACTGCCCCCGGCCTATCACGCCCAGCCCCGTTTTCCTTTCCCGCCACCATAACCCTATATAAGCATCTGTACTTCCCTTAATAAATTAGACCTGCGTGCTTACCTCGTCTCCGCGGTGGTTCTTTCCGCCGTGTGCCCTCCACGCCTGCGAGCCCCCGTAGGAGCCTAGGCCTCTCCTACCCCGACCAGACAGGACGCTCCCGACCACAAATGGATCAAGAATCAAGAAACCTGGGTTCTGATCCGAGAGCTGACAAGGATTCTGTCTTAGAGGGGAAAAAAAAGATTTGGGTGATAAAAATGCCATAAATTACAAGTGGACTTGAGGAGTTTTTCCAGGTCATTAAAAAGGGAAAATCAGCCTCCCTAAGAAAAACAAATTCTCTTCTCACTGTAAGTATGAATTATTAATTGGAATTCTGATGACTTTTGGGCTGACAATTTTAACAACCACTTGTCTCACCCTGCACCTTTTATCTGAGTGCTACACAAACATTGATAAACACACAAGCCAGGACCAGGGAAAACAGTATCATCTTAGAAAGGAGAAGACCCAGGGAACTGAAACATCCAGTATCTACCCCCTCCCACTCATCCCAGAGCTAATCAATGGCCTGACTGGGATTAAAATTAAGAAGTTTGGACTCCTTTGGAACCTGTTTGTTAGAAAACAATTCCTTAAACTAGGCCATGGGTTATTTGGCATGAAGAATCAAATTGATCAATAACATTTTATTTAAATTTTTGGAGGAATGACATTTATTTTAAGAGAGGAATGCAATTTATAAATTATTTGCACAGTATGAGTTAAAACATCAAATCCTTATTTGGGAAAAAGAATAAGTAAAACAGGGTCCCTTCTGATTTCTTGATTGCAAAAAAAGCTGACTCCTTACACCTGGATTTTTCCCAGCTTTTCGAGGCTCCTCAATGCCTAATATTTCACATTAAATCTCACAGTTGAAAACAGCTTTCTCCTTTGCCACACATTTCATTCCAACAGTATTTTTAATTCTAAAAGGAAACAGCCTAATCATTCACAAATTGAGAATGAGTTAAATAAACAATGATACTTTTGCAAAATGGAATATGGTATGATGCCGGCGATGTTATAGAACTTTGTACAAACACACACACACACACATACACGAACACAAACACATATCCTAAGTATCATTAAAGAGAAAGAAAGTTACAAAATAGTTTGCCTTTTTTTCTTTCAAAATATTCTCAGGTTCTAAGAAAGTAACAACTGCACATGCCCTTTGACCCAGCAATTTCATTTCCAGATATACATGCAAATTTGCACAACGATGTATCTATAAGGGTAGCCATTACAGCAGCGTGTGGAATAACATAAGTTTAGGGGCCTCATTAAATGAACCATAGTCTAATCCCTGTAATGGAATCCTATGCAGTCATTAAAAGGAGGAAAAGCTCTTTATGTGCTGATGGGAACCATCTCCAAGATATATTGCTAAGGAAAAAGCAGAGACAGAACAGTGCATCTAGTATGCACCAAAGTATAAAAAAGGGAAAAGATACCCAAGGGAGTGATGGAAATAGCTGCTCTGGAGAGGGGAACTGGGTGGCTGGGACAGAGGTGAGAGGCTGACTTTTTATGCTTTTGGTGCTTTTGAAATGTAAAACCTGTGAATGTTTTCTTATTAAAAACAAATTAAATTATAAATAATCAAGGGACAAAAAAATCAAATGTCCCCATTATTTCCCGAATATTAGAGACTTGACCAATTTACATGGTTTCTAAATACCTTTTTTTCCCCAAATTTTAAAAAATTTAGCCCCTCTCTTTGGGATCCTGAGTAAAGTTGGAGATTTCTCTTCTATTCTTCCCCATTCCCCAACTGCCCCATTTGTTGAACAGGCAGCCATTCTCTAACCAGGAGTTAGCTAGAAGCCAGTAGCTCAGATTTTTGCCTTTTTCTGCTCTTGATTTAATGAGCTGAGAAAACTGAGGTGAGGCAAGTAGAGAATTAACAAATAGCCCAAAGTGGCATATTGTGGAGGATAAATGGGATCTAGGGGTGGGAAATGAAGATGTGTGCGAAGTTATGGTACAAGAGACCTGCAACAATTAAGAACTTGCTCACAAAAAAAGAGAGGTTTTATTTAGCTCCTAATGGAATAAAATTGAAGGGGTTTAAAGTTATGAAAGGTGTTTTATAGCAAAAAAGCCACCAACAAATAATCAGCCCTTTCATTTTTAACTTGACCCATAACACAGGAACAATGGGCTGCTCAGTGAGAGTTGGAGGTTGTATGTTTGAAATCGCAAAAAGGAAATTCATGTTCTGTGTGTATAACTTGTGAAATTTACTGCTGGCAGTAAATTCATTGAGGCAAAAATTTTAGTTGGAAATAATAGCAATATGTAATTCAAATTCAGCCTATGAACAAAAAAGATACAGTTCAGCTCTATACATTAGATTTTTATATCAAAAATTAAGTATGCTTCAGGGCACTTATAATGTTATAAATATTCTATTGTCTGAGGGAACACTGCTTTCTTCAAAGGCCGTATTTTGAACAGTATCAACCTCAAACTATGTGCCCACACGTTTCCAGAAACTGTGATTTAAGCAGCACACCACTGAGTTTTGGAGGCTTGTTAGCTCCTTTAGGCCACCAGGATTCTATTAAGTGCTTTAGAAGAGGTAATCTAATCTACTGAATGGCTTGAAAGATTGAAAGCACCTCCAAATGCAAGCAACTCCTCCTCTTCTCAACAATGGAATCAGGGAGCTGGGAATATTATTTCAACCACTAAGGACAGGTAGGTGAAAGTGTTGAAAAAAGGGCAGGCAATTATCTCTTTGCTATGTGTTAAGCAGCATTCTCACCTAGCTGATAAATTACTTCCAGCTGTTGGCAACAATTTTCTCCTCATCATAGCAGGAGCAAGAGACCCTAGCAAATGTTGAAGAGCGGTGCTAGACGCTGATTAAATCCAAGATCCAGCTGGAGGCCAGAGCCAAGGAGATGTCTGAGAGGGTGGAGGAAGAAGAGGAGATAAATTCTGAATTGACTGCCAGGGGGCAGAAACACAAAGATGAATGTTCCGAGTTGAAGAAAGAAATCGATGACCTGGAAACAATACTGGTGAAGTCAGAGAAGGAGAAGCGTGCTACACAGCACAAGGTACTTCTTCTACAATGTTAGGAAAGCCAAGATGCCCAAATTCCACTCTCAATTTAACCTTTTGATACCAGACTTGCTTTGTTTAAATTAACTAACACAGTGGTGTGAAACTTTGCAGCACGGAATAATCAGAACCACATAAAATAAAGGATCTGATGAACTCAATTCCAACTTCAAATTTGAAGTTATGGAACAGCACTTAATCTTCCAAATGAAATGTTCTCCTTTGATCCTATTTTGTTGCATCTGAAATCTAGTAGAAGGACAAAATGGCTTAATCAGGGCTCTAAGTTCCCTTTTATGGCAAGAAAGCCAGCATTGTGCAGTTTCCTAAAAGGTGATTTGAGTTGTGTTCAAAAACTGGCTCTGCTATCGATTTGAAATTTGATCTTGAAGATGTCACTTTAATTCCAGTTAAGTGTTTTGGCTTTTTATTTCAGGGTTTTAACTTGTGCATCTACATATGGATTGAGGTTAGCAGAGGAGTCTGTGTCAAACCTGTTATAAACAATATCCAAAATGACACTGTAATTTTGGCAGAAGAATAAATAGAATTCTTTTGCCGTTGATTCCCTTTCATAGAAAGCACCTTGGCCTCATAAGCCAGTTCCATCATTGCAGACTCTATCAGCTGGATCCTTCTGAAACACAACAAGATCAGTATGTGCCCCCTAAATCCTAAAAAAAAAAAGTCAAATTACCTTTAATGATGTTATTGTTATATAATATTAGGACACTAAAAATTGATGAACCATAAGTTATAACTATATTAATAATGTTTGATGAACCAGAATGCTCCATTCCCTTACCATGCTATATAACAGATCATTTTTTGTAGAAGAAAAAGTAAATTTAAAGATTTTAAAGGTAGATCAAGAATTTGTCTAACTTTGGCTCTTTATGACATTGAATATATCATGAATTTTTGTTCTAGAGAAGAGAAAATGTGACCCTTAGTGTTATGCCTAACCTCTCAGTGGCGGCTTTAGTGAAGTTGTCATTGTCTTCTTCCCACAAGTCATGAACCTGACTGGGGAAGTAGGGTCTCTAAATGAGGATATCAGTTAACTTAGAGCGACAAGGTCATGCAAGGTGTACACACCTTGGGTGATCTGCAAACAGAGGAAGAGAAACTCAGCAACTTGAGCAAAGGAAAATTGAAATTGGGACAGCAAGTTGATGAGGTAAGGTTGTGATAGTTCTAGCTAGCTGTCTACATATATACATACTTCCAATTTTTACTTATCTTGACAGATTCAGCAAAATTTAATCGTATGGTTTGTTTCCCTCATTATTTAGAAATAGAAGCCCCCCCCCTTTTTTTTTCTTTAAGTTACCCTGAACCGCTATAGTATGAGAGAGGCCCCAGCAGGTAATCTGTCATACACAGTTTTTTAATGTAACTTTCATACTACCCTATGTGACAGAGGAACATTGAGATGACTATTAAAGGGTTATCCCTCTAAGTGACTGAGTTTTTCCCCACAAACGCCCACAACCTGGTATTTTGTCCCCACAGATATGGTGGTATTCTATTTGACATGGGTGTTGAAAGAACGGTATAAAGTTCATTTTTTCTACAGTGGTATGCTAAGATTTGTTTATAGTTGAGAGGTATGCAAGTCACAAGCTGTGTTCTACCTACACTATTGGAAATTATCTGTGACACTCTAAGGATGGAGGCTCTCTTCTGCCTTCAAACCCTTGTGAAATAAAGATGTTCCAGATCATTCTCAATGGGTGGGTTCATCCCTTTCCAGCTAACATGGTGTATGCATTCATTCTCTTATTTGTCCCGAAAGCTTAGCCTTTATAAACTGGCTGACAAGGATGGTTAATTTTTTTTCATTATCTGCTTCTTTTTCCTCCTGCCTTATCAGTTTCCTCTATTACCTGTAAGTTGCATCACTTCTCTTCCTATTTCCACTGAATGTGTATCTCCCAAAGCCTCAGTATGAGGAATTATGGACATGTGCATTTATTTGTATGCACACACTCACACAAATACACACATATACTCGCTCTCTACTGGAGTTCGCCCGCTTTCAGGTTTTTATATACACATTGCAGAAATTCTTCCCTCATTTGACTCTCATATCTTCTGCTTGTTGTAGGAAATGTCTTCCACTGCTGAAAAGTAAACATAACAATGATCAAAAACTCATATTGTAGCTATTATCTGGCCTCCTGCTAAACTAACTTCTGTATCATTTTGGCAGCACTACTCTGTGCAATCTGGAATGTTCTGACCACCTCAGTTGGGACCAGAATATGGCATGATGCTATAGACTAGGGTACTAAGATGGTGAAAGGGGTGTAAAAACTGTGCCATATGAGATGCATTTGAGAGGGCCAATGATATTGAGTTGGGAGATCCAGTACAGTTCCCAAATATTTATGAATGCTCATGTGGAGACAGATTTTGTTGATATTGCTCCAGAGAGCGGAGCTTGGGCTTGTGGGTTAAATTTACAGAGAATATTTTGATTTCTTATGATAAACACTCTCAAGTAAATGAACTTACCCCTCATGAGGAGACAGATTTTTGTTGATATTGCTCCAGAGAGCGGAGCTTGGACTTGTGGGTTAAATTTACAGAGAATATTTTGATTTCTTATGATAAACACTCTCAAGTAAATGAACTTACCCATCCATGAAATGAGCTGCCACATGAAGAAGTGAGCTTCCCATCACTGAAAAGTGATCAAACAAGAGTTCATTGGCCATTTATTATTGGTTCTTCCTTAGGATATAACGGTAATTCATAATCTCTAAAGTTTTCTTCATTGCAGTGATTTCTAGATTCTTTTGTTACCTATTGATGCCATGCAATATTTATTTTGAAATGTCTACATAACTGGACATTATTTTCAGAATCCATGCTTGTATTTTTCTTTCATTTTCCAGAAGGTAAGTGGTTAATTAACACATCTAGTGAAGTACAAACTTCACCTATTTATTTGGGTAAATTATATCTTCTTTTCTCAGCTTGAGGGTGCCCTTGAGCAGGAGAGAAAAGTGAGATTGAACTGTGAAAGGGAAAAGCACAACCTAGAGGACGATTTAAAGTTGAACCAGGAAAGTGTGGAGAACCTGGAGAGCAGCCAATTGCAGCTAGCAGAGAAGCTGAGGAAGTAAGCCACCTTTCTGTTGATACCAGATTCTGGGATCCCTTATAGTTGAAGGAACAGCTCTCTCATTTCATTAATCCTTATGACTCCAGAGCCTGATATCTCTAGACCTGAAGGGGAAGATGACAAGCTTAGAAATGGATTTTTTTCTGGACTTTATTATACAGTTATAAAAAGAGAATAAATGCCTAATCTAGAAGGATGTAACTGAGAAGGCATCGCCTAGCAGATGAGAATGAAAGCATATGAGATGTGAATATTGAGAATTTGAGGCTACAGCCCCCAAACTGAAAATGGCTCACTTCTTTTACTCATGATGAAATCAGTGGCATAAAAAGGCAAAAAATTGACCTTGATACAAAGTCTCATTCATATACCTTCTGATCACTTAAAAAACACTTGATTTCCGGATATGACTTCATTAACATTTATATACCTTTTAAAAGTATTTTGTGTACTTTTTAAACAGACATTTATATGAACAATAAATGTAGAAAACATCGTTTCAAAGTGAGCAGGTCAACATTTACAAAGTGATTTCTAGGAAACAGTAATATCTAAATTTTGTATTCTATTGCAGTACAATAAGCCTATTATTCAGGGTTGTAATCTTGTTGTATAGTGTTGTTGAAATATTCTCTTCATCTTTTGCCTTAAAAACCCAAAGATGGAAGATGATGACAACCTGGTAGATTCAACATGGTGTGAAAAAATTCATTCCACATATCCAAATGAGGAAGCCTTCTAAAAAGACCTTCAGGCTTCCAGACCCTTCCTACACTTTTTATGTTCATGTAAATGCCAAACGGAATGTAGTATACTGTTGTAGTAAACCACTCCAAAGTCATCAATCTTATAGTTACATTGTTTCATACTGAACATCTAAATATACTGAAACCCAGATGCTTCATACTTTGCTGAAAATATAATTCCTTTTGGAAAAAAAAAGTTTTGTTTCTATACTCTGACCCAGCCATTCAATGCCATACCAGCAAATAAATCATCATCTCTACTCTCCTCCAAAAATCTGTTCCATGTATGAAGTTGTCTGGTTTATTGTCTCTGTGGATGATTTAACCATCATGGACTTGTGTAATCATAGGGCATTATGAAGCAAAAGAGAAGACTAAAGCTTGAGGTATCACCTTTTCAGGGGAATTTTTTGTAGAGGTTAACTGTCCTGCTAATACACTGCCATTCTGGAATAAGTGGGCAGAATACAATTTGATAAACATTTGTTACCTATTTGACTTTAGTCTTTCCATCAACAGGGTTCCAAAGTAGAATTTTCAGGGTGATAGAGTTCTGGAACTTTAAAACAAATTTCTGTTTATTTCTGGTATCATTCACATCTCAATGGGTATTTTCATAGTCTTGGGCAAAGGCTCCTTCCCTGAGACAGTGATCAACATAAACCAGCAAAGAACCCAATTGAAATTCAGTTTTTGGGCTTGATGCCTGGAAGTTTATATTGCCATTCAAAAGTATTTTGATAGGAGCTCACTGGTTTAAAAAGTACAGATAATATTTGAGAACCAACTTATTATCCCATGGGTTCTCAATAATGAAATCTCATTGACATTTCCATCTGAACTACTTTATATTTGTTATGCTTGGAGCCCTGGTAGATCCACCACAATGGCAGGTCAGTGCCTGTGAGTCTACAAGCTTCAAGACCCTGCTCTGCCTTACTGATAAGTATACCACATGCAGCAGTCTGGCTCAGTTAGAGTAAGGATGCTGAAGATACTTTTGTCAGCAAGGCTTATTTTGGGCTTTTCCCTTGAATTGGATTGAACTTTCTGTTTTTTGAGAGCTCTGCCACGTTTTCTTTATAAAAATTAAAAGTCACATGGGTGCAGTAAAACGCTAGCACTTTTTTTTTTTTTTTTTTTTTTTTCAATCTTCAGAGCATATCTTGAACTTGCTGGAAATTTGTGGAATGGTGTAGATGCAAACTGTATAGCAGATGTAAAATTTCTTGGGATCTTAAGAAGGGGACCAGGGTTTCATTGCAGTGGATACTCCATACAGTTGAATCATCTAAAAAATCTTCAGCATGAAATCTTTATTTGATTTTGAAGGAAATCTGCTTATAGAGTATTCTACAAAACTCCAGGTTCCCATGGGCTTAATTTTAGGCTGTGGTAATCCATATTTTTTCTCCATCTTCAAACATAGAAAAAGCAGGTGACAAAGAAAAGATAGCCTTATTGACTCCCCAAGCCATAGGGGATTTCACTTTTTTTTTGGTAAACTGGATTCAAATGCATCTTCATTTTTATCTAGAGATGGCCAGTTTATCTTTGTCAACAGAAACATCAGGAATTGTAAAAGCCTGAAACATTTCCATGATGAAACCTAATGCTTCTTTTGTTTGAACAGTGGTGAAACAGCTGCACTTTGGATGGTATTACCAAAACCATTCCTGGTGATATATTTAGAATTGTATGAAAGGAACTAATGTTAGCAAATTTATATGTTTCACTTGCTTTTTTTTTTTCTTTGTCTCTGCTTGCTCTGTGCCTTGAATTCATGAGTACTTTTATTCATACATCTAGCACCTTTTCTTGCTATTGCGTATCTGGAGTCTTTGATTAGCTGGGCTGTCAAAGGAACAGGATGAGCAACACTTCTGGCCAACAGCTGGGGACACTCAAGCAGTAGTGATAGTATTTGCCATAGGAAGTGCAGCAAAAGGTGCCTCTCTGTATTTCTTTTTCATGTTCCCTGAGGTCTGCTGATTTATGGCTAGAAGATACCATCCTTTGAGTTCCTGCTGGGAGCCTATACTTGACCCCATATATGCTGGATTAACCTCAGAACTTTCCTGGAAAGTGGGCAGGTTTTCATATGACATTTCTGGCACTAAATGCAACATCTTATGAAGTTTATCACTTTCTTTTTTAATAGCTATTCTTCAAAAGCATTTCCTTCTTTCCTTTTCATACAATTACCCATTCTGTCTTCAATTACCCATTGTTCACGCTTTCCCCATTGATTATATTTCTGGGCTGTCAGTTCTTCAAAGGAGAAATCTGATTATCCATGAATGAGCTTCTCTTTGTAATACATAACAAATTTTCTTAACATCAGTTTTGGCTGACAAAGATGAGTGTGCAGAATATCTCGATTCAGAAATCATGATCATCCTTTGTTCCATATTCAACTCTATCACAAGCTGAAGATAACACTCCAGAAAGTTCTGAACACTGCTTCTTAGCAATGCAGGATATGTTACTTCCTGGATTTCATTTTGATATCATTTGGTTTAAAATCTAAGCATTATTGCAAAGATTCTGAGGTTCAAGCTTGAGTTAGCAAATGAGTTTCAGTGCTGCATGTCTGAAATAACCTGTACTCTTATTGCAGCAGCTCTCTAGGTTTGGCTTGGTTTTGAATTCCTCTCTGAAAACAGCATTGGCACGCTGGGCTCTCCTTAGGCTTCTAGATGTCCAGCCCACCTATATACAGAGGAAATGGCACGATCCCAATCTCACAAACTCAAAAACCTGATGAAGGTCACTATTGCACTCAGCAATTTTAAGCAGTAGTTGATGAATCTTGGATCAAGGTGGTATCTCTTTTGATCTAACAATTCCTTTATCAAACATTCTAATAAAGTTGGCAAGTATTCTTTATTCTTTTCTACTTACCACATAGAACTTTCCCATTCATCAAGTGGGTCATCACCCTTGAGGCTCTGGAAATGGGCCACAAAAATTTGAAAGAACTTTTCTGGGTTATCCATGGCAAAAGGACACAGGTCAGCTGCAACCCCACTAACCTGCAAGCAAGGAGCTGTTGCAGATTCAAATCTATGTAGCTTTTTTTGGACAAATAATTTACTATATAAATATTACATAGTGACCATCAAAATTTGTGAAGCTTTCAATTCACATGGACTCCTTATACCTCAAGGAACTCAAGGCAAGATGGCTCACTCAGTTTAGTTTCACCACTCAATGAAATGGATTTTCTCACTGTGTCCCTTTTGTCTTCTGTTTAGCTAAATTTCCTTCTCCCCATTAGGGATTTTCCAGTTACTTGGAATAGCCCAAATAAGAGGAGAAAACAATGACATCCAAGAGTGAGATATGGCCAGATTAAAATTGGAAGCATATCAATGGTTGGAGACCACAGTAAAAAAAAGAGAAAAGAGAGAAGTAAGCAACTATAAGGTTCTTGTTTTCTTGTTTGTGTACATATATTGCAATTGTACATGATCTTGGTGAAGCCTGATTAATATTCTACTTATAAGGTATCAAATTTGATTAGGTCCTTGGAAAATATGAAACAAGTAACCATGTGAATGTAATAGAATGGTATAAGGCAAAACTATGACAACTGTTCCCTTAGCATTCAATTTAGAAGATTGTGTTTCAGCTCAGCAAAGTGAAGATGATGCTCCAAGTTCTTGTAGGCCACAGTTCAAAGAGTTCCATGTCTTCAGGAACTTATAACTTTATTTTAAAATCCTTTTTACTAAACGTACCTATGTATATATGGAAACAACGTATGATAAAGATGACTTTTCAGATTATTGAAGACATAGAATACTTAATCAAAGGTATTGGGATTATTAGCTATTAATTTTCTGAGGCAAACATTGAATCCCTATTCACATAAAATTCATTTTCATTAAAGAATAAAATGTAAAAACAAAGCTATAAAACCATTAGAAGAAAATATAGGTGATAAATTTTAGGATATTCACAGGTGAAGTCTTCTTGAACAAGTCACAAAAAGTCAGACATAAAAAGAAAATATTGATAAATTTTACTACCTTGAACTTTTTTTTTTTTTAGAAGGTACTGGTGAATGAACTCAGGATCTCATACATGGGAAGCAGACGCTCACTTGAGCTACATCCCTCCCCAATCTTGAACTTTTAAACATTTATGTGACAAAAACCATCAGAAAGTTGAGACAAGTTTTAAAATGGGAGAAAAATTTGCGACATATATATATATACATACCTAGAATACTGAAAAATGCTTATTTCAATAGTAAGATGAATAACCTAATAGAAAAATGGGCAAAACAGAAACAAGCAATTCATTTGTTTTATTGGACATTGCTAAGTACTCATAGTTGAAAAGATGGTCTCATCACTAATAAACATGGAAATTCAAAATAAAACTATGAAAGACTAATCTATTCTCTCAAAGTAAGAAAAGGAAGTATGATAATATAGGGTAAATGTGGGAAAATAATAACCATACACTGCTGTTTGATGGCAAAGAGCAAGGCTATTTCGTATTGTTAAGTATATACCTATATATGACCTCACAACTTACCTGCTCAGAGTTCATTTTATAGAACACTCACATGTACACCAGAAGGCATGTAAATGAACATTTATAAAAGTAAAGCATTGGGAAAAAGTGTTTATTAATAGGTAAATAAACAATGGAATGTCCAAATAATGGAATACTCTGTGACAGTTAATTTTTATATGAAGTACATCTATGTGTGTGGGCCAGTATAGAAAACTCTCCAATACATTAATGAGTTAAAATTAGTTATAAAATGATAAATACAAATATATACAATAGCATACCTTCCACAGTAAAACAATGAAGCTATTTCTAGAGACACACACACAAACACAAACATATATAAATACTTTTTTTTAAATGCCTGAAAAGATATACACCAAACTGATAATGGTGGTTACCTCTGAAAAGGGAATAAATAGAAATTGGGTAAAATAGCCAAGAAGGCTTCAGTTATAACTGTAATCACTGAATTTTTTAAAGAATTCATGTATTTCCATAATTTAAAAAATACTGAAATAAAACATTATTTTGAAAATTTTTCATTTGATACTTTTTCCCAACAGGAAAGAATTAGAAATGAGTCAAATAAATTCAAAGATGGAGAATGAGCAAGGCCTGGTGGCTCAGCTTCAGAGTTGGTAAAATAGCTTCTGGTAATAATATATCAAATAGCTGTGTATGCCGGTATTTAGATCCATGAGTAGTGATTGGTGCTTGGATGACAAATGCTCTGTGAAGGTATCCATAGGCTTAGCCAGCCATATACAGAGGCAGAAAAGAGCAGTGGTTTACTAGGTAAACTGTGGCATTCCAGTTTTTACATACCTCTTATTATATGCGTGACTCTGGGAAAATTACTTTTAATCTCAACTTTCATGAGGATAATAAAAACAAATAACTAATTTGTTGAATGCGTACATGAGTCAGGCATGTTGCTAAAATTTTTGTTCATTAATATTCCTAAAAACCTCTCAGCTGGTTTTTTCTTTTTTCTTTTTTCTTCTTTCTTTTTTCAGTTGGTATTATTCAATTTAACAGTAATGTAAAGTGCTAACCACAGTGCCTGACCCATGGTAAACAGTTAGTGTTAGCAATTTAATGTCTTATGATGGCTCTTTGTGATTAGAAGGCAGACTGAAAATCAATAAGTTCTGCAGCTATGTGTAGGTGAAACTGTTATTTGATAGCGTATAGCTATTTCTAAGTTTTAGACCGTTATGCTATGTGGCCATGTTATGCAAAAAATATTTATTTATTTATTTATTTACTTACTTATTTACATGTAACTCCTCAGATATGCATCCAGGTGGATGTTCCTCCTTTGGAGCTAAATATATATCTCAGTTATGTAATCATTACTCAAAATTATTTTGGAACCTCATTCTGATAATTATCTTTTGAGACATTCCGAGTCAAATAAGAAAACCAGCCTCACTGCTTTATGGACATGTTTTATTTCCAGATACAATATTAATCTCCAAATGATTATTCACCATATTCACCAGGCTTGACTTTAAATGATAATTGATTTTACTTTAAAAAATTTCTTTTTCAATTTATCCAAAAGACAAATTTTCCCACCTTGAAAACTTAAAAAAATGTTCTAAAGATTATTTACAAACAGATGTTTCAGAAATATTTGGTTCAATAAAAAGATTTTTAGGGGTAAATGTATTGGATACCATGATAACTAGTTGGAAGAGGGTTAGTATTATTTTGATGTGGAAATTATAAAACTTTTTAGTGCCTTCTCGGTCATTCCTCATATATAAAACTGATAGCCTGTTTATTTGGTATGATCCAGAAATTAGCTTTCTCTAAGCCATGGTATTTTTATTTAATGGAGAACATATCCTAAAATATATTCTATCCTCCCCCCCACCCTAGCCCATTTGTAATTACTTAAGATGATGTTAATATACATCCATGGCTTCACTGTACTGTAATACAATGAAGCTATCCCGATGTATAGAGCTATTTGTCCCTGCACTTTAAAAGAGTTCTGGGCTCTGAGGGTTCTTATCACTACTTTTCTTCTTTTAATAATTCTTCTGCCTCTAATGTTGTCATATTACTTTTCATTTTAATAGTCCCCATTCCTCCAACAAATCCTATTTGTTACTTCAAATCTCTTGCTACTTGCAAACTAGGAAACCAAATAAGTTTATCAAAATTGTGTATAAAATTAAATTGTTGTTTCTTATGAGTAAGTTGCTTGAACTTGGAGATATTCATTTTATTGATCAGCTTTTTGCCCAAGTTCCTGATAATGATGTTGCCAGGGAAATGAATTGCAGTTGAATGAGGTATTGTATATGAAATTCGTGTTATTTTAAAGAAACTCTCTCTAAATTTTTTCATGATATATTAAATATAATTTCTTATTCCTTTGGAAAGTACTCTTTACTGAGGTTTCCCCTCCATGTATACAATTTAATGAGATTGCCCATCAACAAGTGCTAGGGCATCTGAAATAACTGCAGATCCTAAATCTGGTACTGTTTCTGATTTGGGACAAGCCACTTACTTATGTGTACCATATTTTCTTAGCTATAAAATGGGAACCAAAAGTGTGTTGCATTTCTTAATTGTGAGAAATAAAAAAATAACAGTAGATAAAGCTCTTCAACATAAAATCTACTGTAAGTGTTTAATAAAAGTTAAAAATATTTATTGCTACAGACTCAGATACAGGATTTGAAAGAAGAGCTGGACACTAAAAGGACTATTCAAGCCAAGATAGAGAGAGGAAGAGGGCTGGCCTCACACAAGAACTGGTTGACTTGAATGAGAGGCCAGACGAAGCAAAGGGACCAGTTTGGCTCAGCTGGAAATAACTACAAAATGGGAAACAAAATTCCAGAAACTTCATTGAGACATGAAAGAGGACGCACTGCATTTTGAGGCAACTTCTGCCCTTTTGAAGAAGAGATATACAGATAGTCTGACAGCTGGAGGGCTAGGTACAAGGGGTCAAGCAGAAACTGGAAAAAGACAAGAGTGGCTTGAAGCTGAAAGTGGATGACTTCTAGACCCACGTTGAGCAGAAGAATGACTATAGCAAAGAAGATATTCTCAAGCCCTTCTTGCAGGAGAGAAAGGAAAAATAAACCCGATTGGTGATTATAGATATTTGCTAATGGACGCCTAACCTCAGTTGTCATTCTTTTTTAAAAATAGTTTTTTACTTTTAAAGAAACTTTAGATTACATAAATATTACATCAAAAATATAGGGGATTCCCATATACTTCCCTTCCCCTCCCACACTTTCCCCCATTAACAACATCTTTCATTAGTGTGGCACATTTTTTACAATAGATGAACAAGTATTGACGCATTGCTACTAACCATGGTCTATAGTTTACGTTACAGTTTACACTTTGCACTGCACAATTTTAGAGGTTTTGACAAAATGTGTAAAGGCCTGTATCTATTATTGCAATGTCATGCAGGACAATTCCAATGCCCCATGTTACACCTATTCTTCCCTCTCTCTCCCCTCAGAACCTCTGTTGGCCACTGACTTTATATCAATGATACAAGTTCTTCCATTGCTAGAATAATAATAAGTCTACTTTTGTTCATAGTTGCATTCCCCCCTTATATTTTTTCATTCCTCAATCTTGAGGATTTTGGGATGGTGATGCCCACTCTGATTCTGATTGAGAGGGGTGTTAGATCCCACGGGGCAGATGGATGGAACTGTCTTGCTTGCAGTTGTCAATACAGTAGAGTGGCTTTGTGTGACTTCCATCAGTCACAAACAAGTCATAGGGCCAGGGGCCTACACAAAAAGTGTGAATACTAGAGAGTGTGTTCATTGGGGGACCATCATTGGAGACTAGCTCCCACATGTAGCCGTACACCTCATTACCTCCCTTGTTCTTAATTCCTTCCATCTGTCTTTTATTTCCCCCATTTTCTTAAACGCATACCCTTAAGTTGTTTTCTCAAAGATCACTAGTATTTTCCTTCTCCAAATTAGCATATCCCAAACCTGTTCTGAAGCTGCATTTCTGCTAGACTTTTCTGTCACCAGCACCCTGGTCCTTTCCATCACCCAGGCGCTAAGCCTCAACTATTTGTTTTCTCTCTTGTTCTTTGCATTCAATCAATTATTGAAGCAGGTCAATTCTTCACTGTTTTGAGGTGGTTTCCTAAATTTTTTTTTTTTTTTTTTGCTTCTAGTCTTTATTTTTCCACCATCATATATAGTACCCAGATTGATATTTCTAAAGCATGGCTTTATTGAATCATGTCCCAGATTAAAAATGAACTCCAAACTTCTGTTCTTCAAGGTACTCTTCAAGCTATAAGCTGACCCAATCTGTCCTCCCAGTTTTAATTTCCATTACTTTGTTTCATGGACCTTCCACACCAGCCAAGCTGGGATGCTTGCTATCCACCAAATATCCATTTTTTTCCACCTACATGCCTTTCCAAACTAATCCTTCTCTCTGGAATGTTTAAGATCAACTCTCCATATAAAAATTTCATGTTTCTGAATTCCTGTAGGTACTTTTGGGCTCCCTCTTGTATTACTGCATTTTGTAGTCTAACTTTGCTTCAATAGAAAGCATCTCTAAGGCAGGAATAAGGTCTTATTTTATTCATGGTTACTAGTGTGCTTTGTACAATCTGTGCGCTCAATTACTAGCATTAACTTTTACATATCTCTTGGGAATTCTGCAGCTCTTAGGTTCAGGTACTTGTCTAAGATCACAAATTTAATGGCAGAGATGGGCCTCAACTCCAAATTCTGTATATATATTGTTGACCACTTTTGGCTGCTGCCTTAAATATTTGTTGGTTGGATAAATTGATTTTGTTCATTCTTACAGGCATATGCATTATGCTGAATATTCTCTTGAATTGTTTACTTCATCTTTTCCTGAATTATAATGCCAAGAATACAAATACTCGGAGGTACAGTGGAAAAGGAAGCATTTTCAAAAGCATTTTATGCTGACAGAGAGGCCCAGGGCAATTGTGAAGTTACAGACAATTCACAATTATCCTGATTATTTTGAATTCCCATTGGTTCCTGCATTTCTGACAGGCAGCATTTTTATACATAATTTTACATACCAGCTTTAAGATGAATGTGCACTAATCTAGTAACCTCTTCTTTCCTGGAATCAAAATTCATTTTCTGTCCTTATGCTTAAATTTGAAGTTCTTCCAAAGGTACAACTCCTTTGCATGCTATACCCTTGTACAGACCACCTGTAGATTAGCAACCTCATTATCACGCAAGTCCTGCTTATGAAAATATTTTGTAAATTGAAAACACTTTACAGTGGTTCCAGTGCCTGTGGACACCTTTTCTGGCTGAGCAGGTGGGCTGCACGCTCTTTAGATACACACAGCTCTAGCTTGCCTTCACCACACAGGACTCTCTTGAAAACTGAGGACTCGAGCTCCTTTGCTTGCCATTTCCACACACCACTGACTAAGTTGTCTTAGAGAAATCTGTGCCCAGTGACCCTAGCAAACAGGTGCATAGCATAGGATATTCAGGGCCATTCACAGTAGTGCCATTTCTCATATCTGGAATTGTTCCTACTGGCCCAGCAAATGGGTCATTTTTTTTTAATTGGAGACATCTAAAAATAAAGATGGTTCTCTTTGTCATACATAATTTTTATCCAGTTTCCCTTGGCATCCAGGATTTGTATCCTGACCAACAAGGACATTAATTAATCATTCCTTAATATTTTCTCTATCATGGCTTCACACAATTGATTTTGAGAAATCTAATATTTGACTTTTATTTTGCATCTGCACAGGCATGATAGTTCAAACCATAATTCCAGCACTTACTAGTTGTGTGAATTTGGGCAAGTTATTTAGCCTCTCTGATGCTAAGTTTTCTCATTTGCAAAACAGCCAATCTGAAGTATTGAAGGATATTGTGAGGAAAAAAAATGAATGTGACACTTTGACTGTCAAAGTCACTTTCAGATGTGATATCAAACACATTCAACATTCAAAATATAATTAGAAAATGTACAGATGTAAAAACTTTTACCTCTATAATGACTGTACCTTCGTTGTTTTTTTTTTAAGATTTATTTTATTTATTTATTCCACACCCCCCTCATTGTTTGAGGTCGCTGTCTGCTCTCTGTGTCCATTCACTGTGTGCTTTCTGTGTCTGCTCATCTTCTCTTTAGGAGGCACTGGGAACCGAACCGGGGACCTCCCATGTAGGAGATAGGCACTCAATCACTTGAGCCACCTCAGCTCCCTGGCTTGTTGTGTCTCTCATTGTCTTTCTTCTTTGTCTCTTTGCTGCATCATCTTGTTGCATTAGCTCTCTGTGCCTGTCTGTCGCACCAGCTTGCCTTCTCCAAGAGGCATCAGGAACTGAACCTGGGACCTCCCATGTGGTTCATATTGTTCACTGATGTATCTCAATCACCTAGAACAATGCCTGGCAGATATGAGTGCTCAACAAACATTTGATAAATAAATGAAAAGTAGAAAAATGCCCCGTGATTTACTCTTTATGTATATTTTTCCAATCTTTTTATATGGTAGAAATCTATTTGAGTTTTCTCTTTTCCAATTTGTCATACGCCTTTTTGATCTCACATTCTCAAAGTCACTTATAATGGCTGTATCCAATCCATCATGTAGATGAACCATACTTTATTTGACTTGTTTCTCTGCCATGACTGGCATGTGGCTAGATATTTGTCTGTATTTAGAATTATTTTCAGGATGATTTCCTGGGCCAAAGAAAATAAACAATATATTATTGATGCCCATCAGCACATACTTTAAAGAAAGAATGAGGACCATTTGGACTGTATAACATCTATAGTCAAAGCTAAATTAAAATGAGTTGGTAAAACTACAAACCTGGAAATCTAGAAGAGGAAAGAATTTTGGTTCTAGCAAGGACATTAAATAGGACTCTTCTTATAGTGCTGACAAAGTGTATGACACTTTGCTTTGTTATAAAACCCCCAATTTTTATTAATTTATTTATTTTTGAGGTACCGGGGCTGACTATTGAACCCAGGACCTCATATGTGGGAAGATGGGGCTAAACCACTAAGCCCACATCAGCTCTCCTGAGTTGGGTTTTTTGTTTGTTTGCTTGTTGTTTGTTTTTGTTCTGTTTTTAGGAGGCACCAGGGACCGAACCCAGGACCTCCCATGTGGGAAGCAGGCACTCAACCTCTTGAGCCACATCTGCTCCCCCTAACCCCCAATTTTATCTTCTGTGCCATTTAGTATATAGTCTGTGTGTGGACTCCATAATCCAGAAACAAAGTTGACAATTTCTAAATTTTTGGTCCTGAAGGAAGTGCAGTAGGAAAAACTATTTGATTGGCATTGCCTACCTCTATTTTTTGGAATTAATTTTCTACTCACTGTTTTTGATGAAGAAATTGGTAGGTAACTGAGTGAAATGAAAGTGGGCCTAAGATGATAATTCTGCTTAGGATAGAGGACCTTTCCTCTCTTCCTTTATCTTAATTTTTACTTTATGGCTTTTATGTAAATTAAAATTTAAATATATACCTATCCAAGCCTCCTCTCCTCATTGGGTCTATGCTCCAGAATTTTTGCTGCATTTTTTTCTCCTACTAAAATTTCTTTCTCATTCCCTATTCCCTATTCTGCTTTCAAAAGGAGATAAGTTAATGTGATTAATTAGGCCGTGTTAAGTAAGCATTGGTTCTGTAATATACAAGATATATTAGCCTCAACACCCTAATGGATTTACATTTCTTCTGAATTCTTTTAAACATGATATGTTCACTCAGTGTGGTCCACAGTCCCCTGGGGATCCTAAAGATCCTTTTAGAGGGTCAATGAGGTCAAAGCTCTTTCTATATAAATACTAAGATGCTGTTTGCTTTTTCCATTCTTTTGCCAGTTGTGCAGGATCATGCAAAGGCAATGATGATTAAAACTGATAGAGCCTTAGCAGATTCCAGGCAGTTGCACCAAACTGTGCTAGCATTTTGGTTCCAGTTTTCAAAAAGAAAAAGGCCATTTTCACTTTACCCTTAATGAAACCATAAAACTTATCAATTTTATTACATCTTGACCCTGAATATTTTTAATATTCTGTGTGACAAAATAAAAAGTGTACATAAGGTTCCCTTGCTTCCTACTGAAGTATGACATGTGATTATTTAAGTTGTGAGCTAAACTAGCAGGTTTTTTTTTTCAGGGAGCATTTTTACTTGAAAGCACAAGTGACAAGACAAACTACGGTTATTCAGACTTGGGCATTTGGCAGATATTTTCTAGAAAATGAACAAAGTTAACCTGTCACTTTAAGTAAAACAGCTGACATTATCTGCTTCCAATGATAAAATTGGAGCTTCTAGGAAAAATTAGATTTTGGGAAACTTGTATACCCTGTCATGAGCTTGGTGGCTTCTCAATGTCTAGAGACTTTTCTGATGAGATTAGAGGTAATAACAAATATGATTTTTTATATTGTAGGATAAAATATCTCAAAATTTAGAAGATCTGAATAATTCAGTGGGCCCATGTTTTAAAATCACCACTGCATGATATTATAAAATAAAGCATGGGTAAAAGATTCAGTTAAAGTTTAAGATAGACCCATGAGTTTTAATATAGCAGAGTACAAAGTTCTATGATATTGTTTGAGTCCAGTAGCAGTTTGGCAGTTTGATATAGTTATGAATTCCAAAAATAGACATTGAATTGTGCTTGTAAACTGGTCTGTTCATCTGGGCATGATTAAGTTATGATTAGGGCCTTCATTAGGCTATATCAGTAGGGTGTTGAGCCCTGCCCCTTGGTGGGTGGGGTCTCAAAGATAAAAGATATGGCAAAGGACAAAGTTGAAGTTTTTGATTTGGAGTAGATTTGATGTTGGAGTCTTGAGCTGGAGCCCTGAGAAGTAAGCATACAGAGGAGCTTGGTAGTGAGGAAGGAGAGAAGGCCCTGGGAAGAGACTAGCTGTTCGCCTGACAGTTCACAGTTGGCCTTGTGGAGAAAAGCCTAGAGAGCCTCATAGTCTACAGCTGACCTTGTAGAGGAAACAAAGGATCTGAGCCTGGAGGAAACAGAGGAGCTGAGCCTGGAGCCTCGGGAAGAGAGGAACCTAAGAAGCCTGAACCCTGGCTAACAGACTTTGGTGAGGGAAGAAACTTATGCTCTATGGCCTGGTAACTGTAAACTTCTACCCTAAATAAATACCCTTTTATAAAAACCAACTGGGAAGCCTATGTGGCTCATTGGTTGAGCGCTGGCTTCCCGTACACGATGTCCTGGGTTCAATACCCGGCCCCAGTACCTCAAAAAACAAACAATAAAAAACCAACTGATTTCTATTATTTTGCGTCAGCACCCCTTTCACTGACTAATATAGTCCATATCACACCAAACCTTTAAAATTTTTCCATTTGTTGAGTTTTGGTATAGTGTCAATTAATAGTCACAATTCTCTTAAAAGGCTATGAAAATATACATCTCTTTTCCAAATACTTATTTGTGTGAGGTCAGATTTTCTTCATATACTTTAAGCAAAACAACATATTACAATAGCTTGCATTCAGAAGCAGATATGATAATCCATCGTCTTCTATTAAATCAGAGATTTGCAAAAACATTTTTAAAACAATTTATTCAAGTATATCATTCATACATGAACATACATAAACTATAAGTGTTCAGTAAACATTGTGAACTTACAAAACAAACAGGGCTCCCACACATCACCCCACCACAAACACTTTGCATTGTTGTGAAACATTTGTTAACAAATTATGAAAGAGCATTGTCAAAGTATTACTACTAACTATAGTCCGTATCTTACTCCCCTATACTTTTTTTTAAGGATTTATTTATTTACTTTTATCCATTTTTACACACACACCCCTTTTTGCTGTTTTTGTGTCCATTCGCTGGGCAACTCTCTGTGTCTCTTTTCTGCCCTCTCTTCTCATCCTTCTCCTGTCTTCACTGGGATTCGATCCTTGGAACCTCTGATGTGGGAGAGAGGCGTCCTACAAACTGCATCACCTTAGTTCCTGGTTTTTCGGTGCGTCTTGTCTTGGCTCTCCCTTGTGTCACTCTCCTGTTACGTCATCATCTTACTGTGTGGCTCATGGGGCCTGGTGGCGCACCTGCGCACAGGGCCTGGCAGCCTGCGCATTTTCTGTATTTTTCTTTTTCTAAATTTTTACCAGGAGGTCCTAGGGATCGAGCCCAGGTCCCTCCATATGGGAGATGGATGTCCAACCATTTGAGCCACATCCGTCCCCCTGGTATATCTCTTAAGATTGACCAAAGATACATAGAGTTACTGTCTTTTCCCATACAGGATGGTCATATAATAAATCAGACTTAGTTTATCACCAGCATTCTAAAAACCAAACCTAGGGAGGAAAAACTAGGTCTGGGGACACATGCATGGTTTCTAATATAGCAAATGTTTAGCCTACCCTGATTATCACAAAATCAGGACAGCGAGAATATTCACATAAAACATTTTTAAAATGCTATTCTTCTCACTAAAGATTTTTTGGTTTTAGAAAATATAGTTGATTTTCCTAAATATTGTTATTTATGATAACATACTAACATATTGTTTTTATTTATGTTATTTTAAGTGAATTATTCCATATTTTAAATGTCTCTATTTTAATTTCTAACACAGAAACTGTTGATAAATATAGCCCACCTAAACAAAAGCTTTTTGGCACTGTCCATAATTTTTAAGAGTATAAAGAGTTCCTGAGACCAAAAAACCAGAGAATTGCTGCTTAGGTGCTTGCTTTATAATGTTGACAATTTTAGAAATTGTTTGCAGCAAGAGTAGTGGGGATAGTAAATATTTTAGGCTTTTAGCATTGCACTAATTGCACTATAGAAGCAACTGCCCTCACCTGGGAATGGCTCAGGTTTTAGTACCGTTGTTAATAACAAAATATTTCTATGCTGTTGTTAATGGAATAAGTTAAACAGAAAGGGTGGACCAGAGTGTAATGAAATGTCACCCTGTCATGTTTACGTTCTCTAGATTTAATGTCCATTTCTAATATTTGTTTAACATTTTACATAATACATTCACATTCATTTAATTTTCATTAACAACATTTTATTACATTGTTATCCTCATTTTACAAATGATGCAAAAGATATATTGTAATTTCCTTAAAATTAATAGCCAGAAATTGGTAGACCTACACATAATAAACAAGAAGCATGGCACAGAAGAAAGAATGTAGTCCTTGGGGTAAGAACTTAATTTGAATCTACTTCCACCAATTATTAGCTATGAATGTTTTTATTCTGATTACATAAACATAATTTGTCCAGTTTCTTTCTTTGAAAAATGGGTAAAATAAAACCTGCTTTATTGAGGAATTATGAAAATTAAACTAGATAATACACATAAAGTAGCACATAGAAGGTTCTCAATAAATGGTAGCTAATATTATTTGTTACTGAACTCATATTTCCTACTCAAAAGTAATTCTTTTTTAAGGCTCTCTTGTGAGTCCTAGAAAGGATCATTACCATGATTTTGCTGATAACTAGACTCTTACTATTTCTAAATATCAAAAAATATGTGGGTAGGCGCCATTTCAGTTGCCCTTAAAGTCAATGAGTCACGTGGGGAGACACAGTACACAAGAAGGAAGACTATGACTAATTTTGTGAACTTCTTCTGTAGGTGAGTTCATAAGGAGGCTGAAAGAAAAGGATGCTCCGATTAACTTTCCAGGGAATGAGCGCCTTTACTTGGCAGATGGAAGAACTGAAAGGGCAACTGGAAGAGGAAACCAAAGTAATGCCTCTACTGTTATTACTCACCTGTAGCTTGACTATGTGTTTCAAGGGGGAAATTTTGTGTTCTTTGGGTCAGTCTGAATATCTTCTCATTAAAAAGTATAGGGGAAAGTGCCCCAGACGTTAGGGAAAAGCAGGTTGGCCCTCATATGTGCCAGGAAAGGCCCTGACCGTGGAAGGAGCTGCTTCAGCAATTCCAACTGCTTGTATATTTGTCAGATTTAGAGCAAGCAAAGTGTTTCTATTTTGCTTTATTACCTGAACAGCAGGTCAGCAAGGCTCTTTATGAATCTTTGATTTTGAATTGTTCACCGAGAAGAATTAATAGAAATAAATGGGACTGACTTAATATTACTTTCAACTTGTTAAAAATTTTTGGAAATTAGTCATTTTTTCCCAAGGGAAAAGATACTAAAGATTATATTGTTGGTAGGTGACTCCAATGGAAGTGTTTTTTTTTAAGACAAAAGCATAGCAACTAATAAGAGAGATGAATTCTTTGGTCCTTGGTATTTAAAACTAATTATGAGTTTATATCCAGGCATCTTTTGATTAAAACGCCAAAGTATCTCACTTATACATGATCTCACTGCAAAGGCATATGCTCTGAGGGTGGAGGTAGCTGAGTTTTCAGAACTTCATATGAAGCAGGTAGATTATTTTATCAATATAGATGAAGATATTGAGGCTCTGAGAAGACAAATAACTTGTCTAAGAACATGCGGCTAATTGTAGTCCATGAAGGAATTTAAGCTGATAGTGAAATGACTTGATTTATACTTTAAATCTTTCTGGCTGCCTTCCAGTAGCTTCTAATTGGCCTGCAAGTCTCCTGTTGACTTGGTTCCAGCCTCCTTCTGTGACCGCACTTAATGCATCTGCTTTTCTCATCTACTCTCTTCCAGTTACCCTGGCTGCCCTTCTGCCTCTTCAAATGGTAAAGGCTGTAAAATACTAATCCAAGGTAGTACTAATAGGGTGGTCTATGGGAAAAAAATACACCTAATGTAAATATTGTATGATATTTTAATAATCTTTCAATTGTAACAAAGGTAACTACTATTAAAAAATAGCACAATTATTAAAAAGTGCTATCATCAGTTGTAACAAATGATCCACACTGATGCACAAAGTGTTGGTGGTGGGGTGGTGTATGGGAATCCTGTATTTTATGCATGATTGTTTTGTAAATACACAGCTTTAACTAACTAACTAAATAAATAAATGAGAAGGGACATGATTTGAACCCAAGTTTTTCTGATTCCAAACCCTGTGTCCTTTTCAGGCTTACTGTGTGTTACTGCTCCTCATTTACTATTCAGGGGTGCCTGGCTGAGGCTACCATTAACTAAGCCTGTGCCCTCAGGCCTGTGTCTCTGCCTGGAGAAGAAGCCTTTTTCTAATTTGTGTAAAGAACCCAAGAGGAACTGCAGAGGCCTTGGTTCTTCCCGCTGTACTGGGTATTGCCTAGGGACTATGCTAGACTACCATTTAAGTAATAGAAATGTAAACTCAGGTCTGCTGTCCAATAAACACAGTAGCCACTACCTATAGGTAGCTACCTAAACTTAAATCTCTGTTAATTAAAATTAAATAAACTTAAAATTTAATTTTGACCACATACTGTCCTGGCCACATTTCATGTACTCAATAGCCACACGTGACTAGTGGTTATCATCTTGGATAGTGTAGATAAAAAACATTTTCATCATGGTGGAAAAATTGGATAGCACTGTTTTAAAATAAGAGCGGTAGCTTTCGGAGTTTTACATGTGAAATAAAAGAATTAATTTTCCTCATTAACAGAATTAAAAGGCTAGACTAAATCTTGGTGGTTATTTCCAGTACAAACAAGATCTGAGTTTTACATATTGCTAAATATAAATCTTATTGTCTAAATTATAGTGAATGTTCTCTTTGATACCTTTGCATTTTCTGCTATTTCTAGGACTCCAAGCCTGTTGGTGCCCACATAGTCAGGCTGGCATTTCCCTAAATAGAACTTTCTTCCCTCTTTTTATGGCAGTAATTAGATACTTTCTATTCTTTCTCTTCTTGTCCCCAAATCTCTCCCTGGCATTATCTTATTAAGGTTCAGGTTTGGATTGAATTTGAGGCAGGTTGTTATTAACTTTATCTGAAAAAATTCTGTCACCTCCAAGCCTTTCCCTGTTAACAGTGGTGGTGCTTTTGTCACCGTGTCCCCAACAGTCATAGACTACCCTGGCCTATGCCCTGCAGTCAGCCAGGCGAGACTGTGATCTGCTGCGAGGGCAGACGAGGCCAAGCCTGAGCCACATCTGGCCTGATCCAGAGGCAATGCTGAAATGGTGCAGTGGAGAGAGACGTATGGAAGCGGTGCCATCCAGGGAAGTGAAGACTTGGAGTATGCTAAGTGAGTAGGGTAAGGCTGTCCTTAATCTGGGGCTAGTTACATCGAGAATAGAGATAGACTGTGTCTCCAAAGCCTCATGGCATGCAGAAATCCTTGCCCAGTGCATGAACAAACCCAAGGCCAAAGCTGAAAGAGTCACTGCTGGCAAAGAAGCTCATGCTCTAGAGGGGCTAGAAAAAAGAAGAGGAAAAAAAAAAAAAAAGCAAAAAACAACAAAGGGATAGGTGCTATAAAGAAGTCCTGGGGAGATAAAGGAGGCTCTTCCTGGGGGGTCCAGGGGAAAGCTTCTTAGAAGATGTAATTTTGAGCTATGGTTTAAAAATGGGTTATGATTTAAAATCCTATATTTCATTTGGAACACCAAAATAATTGAGCCTCTGTATATACATCTCCATACATTAAAGTCATCATGTCTCTGGTCTACAACTTGTAGACTACAAAGTCATCTGTGAAAGAGGGACAGGGCTTGCTGGAAGCATGTCATTATACCTTATGTGACAAAGGCAGCTTTGAAAAGAAATAATCCCCAGGTCACCCCTAAAGTTAGATATCAATTTTTATAACCAACTACACATAAGGGCTTTAGAAGTGCTTCTTAGTAATGACAAAAGTTTGGGGCCCAGCTGAATCAAGACTCAGTGTCCAGGTGTAGTACTTCAGCATTCTGCTCAGAGGTCAAAGAACTTTATCTTTCAGAGAAAGTGTCAAAGCAAAACCCAGCTTACCATCATTAAAGGTTTACTCAAAAGAATGTGTCCCTGGATTGGAAGCTTGGCAAAAATCCAGAGCAGATCAATACATTTCTCTTTAGTTGCAGCCCAAAATATTGTCTTTTCAGTTCTTCACTTAAATCTTTGAGAGGCATTTGCTGTGCAGTTGCTTAATAGCCGCTGTGTTCTGTCCCAGAAGAGGTACCAAGTGATCCATCTCTGTATCCACAGTAACTTACAAAAGCCTTTGGAATGGCAGATACTAAAAATACCTGCAATAGATGTTTTAAAAACTCTGGGTCACAGAAGTGTGGGGCTTTGACCTGAAATGCCTCCTCATATCCAAATATGGCATTTGCCTCTAAAGTAAGATTTTTTTTTCCCTTCTAATGATTGAAGAGTTTGGGTGAAAGTGCCTACCTGTCATTCTGTTTGATGGTTTATATGAGGGGTTAGAAAAGAAGGAAAGAATATAGACTCTGACCACATGGATTTGTTGGAAATAGTTCTGTAGTATGTGACAATTGAAGAAAAATAATGGGCAAACATAGTAATATCTCAAGACTTTTTATTTTGAAATTAATGTAACATCAAATAAATAAAGCTTTGTTGTATCATGCTTTTCCTCTAAATCACCTCAGAGAGGTAGGTGGCTTCAATAAAAACCTCTCAGGATCCCTCTTTTACTTTTTTAATTGAAAAGTTGAAGTTTTGTCTGGTTTGATTTCCAAGCTCAGGTTCACATGAAGAGTTTAACGGAATCAAGCTCACTGGGGACCCAATTTACTGCTTCTGAATTATAAATTCCCCAAGGATAGGAATTTGGTTTCTTAATCTTCTGCTTCTCCTCATATATTCTAGGCAACTAAGTAGGTACTTATGGTTGGCAGGTTGAGGACAAAATAGTGGATGGTATTAAATGCAGAACAAAATCATCAGTGAAATTAGGGTGAGCAATTCGACCTAGTTACTCAGTTTGCCTGGGACTTCCCCAGTTTTAGACTGAAAGTCCCATGTCCTAGGGAAACAACCCCTTAGTCCTGGGCAAGCCAGAAAGATGGTTCATCCAACAAAAAACTCACATTTTCTGGCACCAATTGATCATTTCTAAAGTAGTTAAAATACATGTAATTATTTATAAGACTAGTGCCAAGTATCAGAATCTCCTCTTAAAAGTGAAGGAAAATGAAACCAGGAAGTGAGCTCACTGTGGTTAGAAAGCCAGTGTGTGAGGAGCTGTTGAGAGAGCCCAGTTCCTTCCTGGATGCTGAACACAGATTAGTTTTTGCTCTTTTGGTCTAGTTGTGTGGCACATGGTAATTCTGAGGACTTTTTCTTGTATGATAATAGTAAAACAGAAAAAACCTTGATTCATACAGTTCCTTTCATCTAAGAGGTGTAATGAATAAGAATGAGATTGCCAGTGTCCCTGCAGGAGATATAATCAAAGAGGACATAGTTCATTCCTTGGAATTCCTTAGAGTATTTTGGGGGTGGTGGAGGGAACACTTTTATAAACCACTCTGTCCAAAAGGATGCTGGAACAACAAAAGATGGGTGCTAACATACCCCCAAAAGCAGTGGGACCTGTTAACTGAGCATAATGAGGGGATGGATTTGGGTATATGTATTTGGGGGGAGGGGCTGAGGTAGAGACGAAATTGAGAGAAGAGAGAAACTTGCTAGCATGTTTAGCAGCTCCATAGTAAGAGGGAGAGAATGAGCAAGGAATAATGAGAGCGTTTCCTGGAACAGGGCAGCCAAGGATGTTTTTTGGAGACTAGATGTCCCTAAGGACAGTTAAGTTGCTTACTGTGGGTGTTCAATACAATCTTCCTTTTCTCTCATTTCTATGCTATCATCAATAAAAATATGCATTGCTTATTAAAGAGTTATGGTAAGCAAATACTTACGGGAATTCAAAGAGGTCCTAAGTTCCAAGTCCAGGCTGGCAAGGAGTAGGGGAAAATGTGGACACAGGAGCCCAAGGATGGGGGTCAGCAGCCATCTGGGTTCTATAGGCATAAGGAGATCATTTTCAGAGACGAGCTGCTTTTGCTTCACACTATTAAGCCAATCTCAGAGGCCACCCTATATCATACCCAAACATTGTCTTTAGTCAAGGAAAAACGGGATGGGCTTTCTGAGGGCTTCACTCACTCTTTGAGTCTCCTTTTCACAGAAAGAAGCTGGCAATTAGGTTGCAGGGGGTTGCAGAAACCACGGCGATGGCCAATGCCAGAAATGCCTCCCAGGGATGGGCCAGGCGCAGCCTGCAGCTCGAGCTTGGGGTTGCCAAGTCTGGCTTGGAGAAGGCCTGCTTTACAGAAACTGCACTGGACCAGAAGCAGCGTATCCCTGACAAGGCCCTTGCTGACTGGAAGCTGAAGGACAAGGAATTGCTGGATGCCTCTCAGAAGGAGGCACGGGCCCTTAGCACCGAGCTCTTCAAGCTCAAGCATGCCTATGAGGAGAGCACTGTGAGCCAAGAGGTGCTCAGGAAGGAGAACAAGAACCTCCAAGGCACTCTGAGCTGAGGTTGGAGTCAAAGCAAGACTAAGACGCTCTGGGAAAGCCCTGGCTACAAGGGCAAAGCTGTCTTTTGTGAGCAGAGGGCCTCAGAATTTTCAGTACCTGTTCCCACCCATGTTTTAACATGTCCATTTTTAATGATTCTTTTTGAAATATTTTTACCTCAGCTGTTATTTTTATTAAATTAATTCTAAATGTAAGACTCCTTTGCTATCTATAGCTCCAGTTCTACCACTTTAAGAATTTCTTAATATCCAGAGCCTTACCAAAATTTTCTATCATAATACATGTGTGAATTTTTTTTTTTTAAATGGGCTCATAAGTACAAATTATTCTACACCTTTTATTTTTTCATTTTTTGATATATTTTCTACTTTAACATATATTTCTTTAACACATACTACATGCCAGGCACTATACTATATACAACTATTCACTAATTTAAATTTTCATAATAATCTTATGAGTTAGTTTCCTCATCTATAAAATGGGGGTTGTGCTGAGTCATGTAAAGATAAGTAACTTGTTCAAATTCACATCAGTAAGTGGTCAATATGGAATTCCAACCCATCCAACCTGGCTGGAGCATACACACACTTTACTGAGCTATGCTACCTTTCCATGTAGCTCAAGGTTCTTTACCTGCCTGTATTTGGAGACCTACCACCTGCATTTTAATGGCTGCACAGAACTTCATTAGGATAACTACCATTTATTTAACTAGACCTTATTAGATACAATTTTTCACATTTATAAATAATCATATACCATATATCTCTGTGCATATATTTGTACACATGTAAAAACATTTCAGTAGGATATATTCTTAAATTGAAATTGCTTGGTTAAAAGAATTAATTTTAAAATTTTGATAGACTGCCAAACCGACCTTCAACAAGGCTGCCAACTTCAACTGCCACCAACAGTGACTTGCAGTAAAATCCTGAGACACCCTGGAAGCAAGTTCATTACTGTTGAAGGTATAAATGAAACTCATTTTCTCTGTTGACCTACATAGTTCATGACCAGGTCACCGACTGGACATGTGAGATGTGTTAAAACAGTGGTAATAAAACTTTAACTGTGTCAAAATCACCCAGGGGGTGAGTTAAAACACAGACTCTAGGTCTCAACCCCAGAGTTTCTGATTCAGTATGTCTGGGATGGAGCCAGAGAATTTGCATTTCTAACAAGTTCCCAGGTGATGAGACTGGTCTGGGGACCACACTTGGTCTGGCATGGACAGAGGTCTTTTCCAGAAGCTCTTCAGGTGATTCTATGGTGAAGTCAGGATTGAGAACCACTAGCCTAAGCTTTCTTTTGGAAACCCTCTGTAGCAGTTTGATATTGTTTATGAATTCCAAAAGATAGATATTGGATTGTGTTTGTAAAGTGGCCTGTTCCTCTGGGCATAATAGATTGTATTAAATTCAGAGGTTTCCCTTTTACTTGATTTAATTATGATCAGGGCTTTGATTCAACCACATCAGTCGGCCCTTGAGTCCCCACCCCCTTGGGGCCACCAAGCGGGTGGGGACTCACAGGGAAAACCACATGGCAGAGGAGAGAGAGTTTTGATGCTGGAGTCCTGGGAAGTAAATACACAGAAGAACACAGAGAAATAGAGTCAACTCCATAGACATGGCAGAGGTTCCAGGGAGATAGAGAGCCCCTGATAGTCTACAGCTGACCTTGTGGAGAGACCAGCGCAGTTGAGCCTGGAGAGAAACAAGCCCCAGGAAAGACACGAGACTTATACCAGCCTACAGCTGAGACCAGAAGAAGCGGGGACCACAGAGCCTGAAAAGAAAGGCTGAACCCTCACAGAGATGGGCAGCCATCTTGTTCCAACACGTGGCAACAGACTTTGGTGTGGGAAGTAATTTACTCTTTATGGCCTTGTGACTGTAAGCTTCTACCCCAAATAAATACCCTTTATAAAAACCAAGCAATTTCTGGTATTTTGCATCAGCACCCCTTTGGCTGACTTTTGGAGAGGGCTCATCATAGAAGGATTTGTTATTCACGTTATAATTGCCATTTAAAGTGTTTTTGTAACTTTTAAACATCATAGAGAGCACTGTGAGAGTAGTCAAAGCCCAGGGTCTCCAATCCTGAGGAGCGGGGTGAGTGCTTGAGCTCCCACCACTGCCTCTGGGTATAGGGTGCTTGAGTCCCAGAGCTACTTGGCCCTCACACTTCCTAGGAACCAGAGGCTTTCTTCAAGAAGGGGCAGAACCAACAATAACAACATCAGATGGCAGAGGTTTTGTGACTTCTGGGTCAGAGGCTTGTGTTTATGGAGGTGAGTCGCAAACTCCCAAGTGCTTGAGCTAAAGCTGCTGTTTCCCCTGAGCCCTCCTGATTATCTGGCCTGTCTAGGTCCATGCCTTGCATGTTGGCAAGAAATGAGCTGGCTTATGCATTAAGTTCTCACCCCAGTGTGTAGCAGTGGCTCCCACAATGGCAGCTGAAGGACACTTGTAGTGTCGATAGCTTAGAACTCCGCCTGGGTATACAGGGGACCCAGCCTGATCTCAGAGTGCAGCTGGGCAGTACTTGGTGTGGCTCTGACAAGCTCCTGTAAGTATGTAAATTTGTACAGGTTGTTCAATGCCCAATACTACAAGAGGCACCAACCTCATGAGTTATTGTAGACAACTTTCTAGCAGATGGCAAATGAGTATATTGAAGAAGGGATGCCTTTTTCTAATTCAAACAGTGCTTCCATATAGGCCAGCGGAGGCTCTGCCATTAGGTTACCAAGCATGGCATGACCGGTGTCCCAGCGGGCCTAGGAACAGTATGTTGTGCCTGATATAATGGATCTGAGACTCATTCCTTTGACTAACTTTGCTTTTCTCCCCTTCTCTCCAGAGAAGATTTATGATCTGACAAACCAGGTTAGAGAAGGAAACAAGAACTTAAGTGAAATGGAAAAGGTCAAGAAACTGATTGAACAAGAGAAAATTGAAGTCCAGGTGGCACTGGAAGAAGCAGAGGAATTATTACCAGGGGGAAATGAAGGTTTTCATTCATGTGACAAAGCAGATCGTATTTGAATAATAATAATAATACCACCACCACTACAATGACACTTACTCAAATGTTTACTAAATGCTAGGCACTGGGGCAAATGCTTTTTTTTTTTAAGAAATCAATTTTATTGATATGTATAATGAAGCATAAATCCACCCAAAGTGTACACCCAATGTTATTCAGTGTAATCATATATTTGTGCATTCATCACTTTAATCATTCTTAAAATACTTTCATCAGTCCAATAATCATAATAATAAACAAAAAACAAGAAAACAAACGAAACTCATCACTGCTCAATCTCTCTATGCTTACCCTGCCATACATAGCTGCTATTCTTTTTCCTTCTCTCTTGTTTACTTGTATTTATATTTTGTAAAAAAGTCTTATATATGCCATATCACCCATATTCATGTTTTACATGAGGTTTTACTATCTTACACAGTCAGTCCCATGTTACAGTTTTTAGCTTCTGATATACTTTAATTTTATGTAAACACCCTAACAAACTATTGTCCCCATTTTAGAAACAAGGAAATTGAGGCTCAGAGAGCAGGATAAACAATAATGAATGAAAATCTCCTGACTGTAATGAAAGCAGGAACCATGTCTATCTTATTCACCAGTTTGTCCCCAGTACCTAGACTGTAGCTACTCCAAATGTGTCCCATGGACCAGATTGCATGGGCATCCCCCAGGAGCTCGTTAGAAATGCAGACTCTTAGCCTCCTCCCGAGATCTGCTGAATGAGAATCTGCCTTTTATCAAGACCTCTTGGTTGTTCCTATGTACATTACATTTGAGAAGCACTGGCCATAACATTGCCTGGCATGTAGTAGATGTTCAATAAATATTTGTTGAATGTTGAAATGAATAAATGTCCTCATATCTCCCCACTTATCTTTTATTTTTAAAGATTCAAAAAACTTTTTCTCCAAAAAATTCAGATAGTTTTTAAAATGAGATAAAGTGGTATTTTCAAACTTTTTTGTGAAAGATCATCTTCGTGCATATTGTTTGACAAGAGTGTTTTCAATGTTATGGATTAAAAGTTCAGGAAATGAGTCTTACTTTATCTGTGGATGTGCACGAGTGATTGAAAGGACCATCGAGAAGACTTTCTGCCAAAGAAGAGGGTGGACTGAAAAAGGCTGGGGGTAGTTATCCTGTTACGTTCATTAAGAGGTTAACAAACCCTGCAAAGCCTCTTTTCTCACAGCTGAATTTCATTTTCTTGACCCACCCTTTGAATAAGCACCTGGTCATATTAAAGTGCCTTCCCCTAGCGCCATACCAGGAAAGAAAATGAATTTTACAAGCATGGCAGTCGATTTTAGGCAGGAATCCCTTTGAAGGCACAATAATGAAAAATAAGACCCCAAAGGACTGCTGTATGTCAAGTCACGTCCATCAAATTTATTTTACCCTTACATTTATGTAAGAAGCTTGCCAGGCAGAAATGTATCCATATTACCCTGTGTGTAGAAAGTTGTCAAGTGGACAGTTCTTGACCCAGCCCTAACCTTTTCAATCAAATGTTTCAGGAGGTCTTCTACATTTTATATAGAATCCTTTAAGCTGATAGTGTGGTGTTCCTCGCAAGGCTGGTCCTTATAAAGTTGGTGAGTTTGATTTTCATTTTCTTGTTCCTTTCTCAAAAGTCCCTTTGGTATTCTAGCCATCCTGGCTAGGGGCTTTCTGAAGTTACCACTTAACCCAACAAAGTAACTTCTATGGTAGAAATTCGAGACCATGATAAGCCAATGAGGAATACGGACAGGGAGATTTTAATACACAGGCAGCCCCATCTCATACCCAGGTGTAGCTGTATATTAACTGGACAGGCATCCACAGGCCAGGTGAGAACATTAAGGCTGTAGCTGCCGTGCTGTTTGGTACACTAATGCCACTAGGTGGCATTATATTCTATCCACATGTCGCAAGTTCTCTCTTCAGCTACATCCATAAATACTTCATCAACTTGGACATGTATTTGTAAAATTGGGTTATTTATTTTCCAGGGTGAGCCTTTATGAGAAACCGTATTCGATTTTTTTTAAAGCCACAAAACTCAAATTATCCTAGGTTACTCTCTCTAAAGAGTCCCTTTCTCAGTGCATTCTACAGGGTTAGAGGTGACAGTTTTCCCTTGAAGGAACTGCACCATTCTGTCTGAGAAAATTGCTATCCAAGCAGTTGGATTTGATTCATTTTCTTTTATATTGATGTGAGATGACAGCAAGGAGGCCTTCAGCCATATTAAAATCCCCAACATCTTTCTTATTTTTATTTTAAAATCCCTACCACTCAGTTTTACTTTGTTGGTGTGTGCTAAGTATTCCTCAGAAGAGGCTATAAAATATTACTCCTTCCCTTGGGACGGTCCATAGTTAGCTGGCCAAGAGGTTGCCATCATCCATTGAGGCGCTTATAAACATCCTCACCAGCATTCTCCAAGGGTGTATGTGTGTTTAATTTCTTCTTCTATATAAATTTTATCTTTGGAACAGGCTGTAAGGATTTAGTAAAACCTACACATTTAATAAATCACCTTTATAGCATCCCTGGCAGTAATGGTCTTACCTATATTTAAATCCTCTGAGAGGCAGGGTCCCTCCCTACCTGTCAAAGCAATCCATCTGATATAATAGTACTAATAATAATGGTGATAATGATTCACACTGAATACCATGTGTCAAGTACATCCTGAATTCCCTTATTTGTTCATCATATGTCAATATTTCAGCACTATTTGTTGCCTGTGCTCTGAATTTATTCAATGTGTCTTCTATTTCTCTTAGAATATGATGTCCAGAATTAAATAAAAGATTCTAGGTAGGATTCATCACCTTCCTTTTTCTAATTTTGATACTTTAATTTATTTTTCACCAAGATGGAATACTTTAGAAAAAGTCAAGTTTAGTAACAACTGGAAGTTTAAATATAGTCACAGATAAGATTGAAATTTCCTATTTAAAAAAAAAAAAAAGCTTTATAATTCTAGTTCTTGAACTGCCACTGAAAGTCTTAAGAATGTCAGAGGTATATGTGAAATGACACACTAATGTAGTAGTTTCTGTCTTGTGTTCCAAACTTCAGGCATTTGCCTTGAACCTAGATCTCTCCTAGCAATTCTAAAGAGAGGTGCATTAGTGAAATACATTTTGAGGAAAAAATAAAACTTTTGTCCAAAAGTGGACTTAATTTAGTGTTTTTCTATTTCTGTATTTCAGGGAACTGTAGAACATAATGAAAGCAAGAGTCTTCATTTCCAGCTTGAACTCTTTGAAGATAAAGCAGAACTTAAAAGAAGGCTTTCAGAGAAAGATGAAGAAATGGAAAATTTTAGGTGTTGCTTAGGTTATTATAATGAACAACAGTTGCATATTTTAGAATCCTTGACTGAACAGAACTCACTGTATTTGGCTGCTTTTATTACTCCCATTGGAACATTACAAAAGGAAACTTAAGCAATCTACCCTATAATAGAATTGTTCTAGTAAGCTTGCCACTATTAGTATAAAGGAATACCTCTACAAAATTACTGCCAGTTTGTATGATTCTCTTATATTCCAGCAGCTTCTACTCTCACACAAGACCCAAGAAGACACACACAAAATCCTAAGTTTATATACAAGGACTGTTTGTATTATGCATATCTCCCTATAACAAGTCTCTTTCGTGGGCACTCAAGAAACTGACAGATCATGCGGATCCCTGGGGAAGAAGAGAACTAAAAAATTTGATGCTGAACATTAAAATTAATGTCAGATCAGAGTGAAATTTTCACATACCCCCTGTCTGTACCTGTGGCCATTTGTTTGGAGATGGGCAGAAGCCAAGAGTTGAGCTGCTTATTGAATCTCTGTTGAAGCAGCTGAGTCTTAATAGTCAGGAAACTGAATTAGGCAGGATTCATGGGTCGCAGGAGCTTTTTTTCTTGGTTTCATCATAACAAGCCAATAACTTTAGACATTCCACTTCTTAACTCCTCAGTGATGTGAGGGGATAAAAGCAGCCTCCTCCGTGCCATAGAAGGCGGTGGGGAAGATCAGTAAGCTGAAGTTAGCAAAGCACTTCACACTCTATAGATCAAAGGCACAATTATAAACACATGGAATTAATGATGATAATATTATCTAGCTTATCTGTTCCCCTAAGTCAATGCCATATGTCAACAAAGAAAATCATTTGCGGTCACAGGTTTGAGTTTGTGGTTCAAATGCCAACATGCTTTCAATGTATTTATTAAATATATTTACAACCTTGTTACATGTCCAATTTAACTGGCCTCTTTCTCATAGCCTATTTTCACACAAAGTCCCAGGGGTTCAAATTTTCTTAATGAGGATGTCATGCCAAATTTTGCTCTTTGTATGCTCTCAGTTATCTTTACTATCATTCACTGTCACTTCCCCCGAAAGGACTGATCGTGGTGAGGAATTTGGGTCTACCAAGGAGACTCAAGAGGCTCTTGAGTCAGTGCCTAAGAGAATTTTTTTGAAGGGCAAAAACATTGGGCCTTGATATTTGCCCTACTTCCTTCCATGAGGAAGAAAATCAAACGTCTCCTTGTGAAGTCAAAAACAAAAACAAAACAACTGATTTCAGGTCATGTCAAACCTGTGCCTATAAATAAACCCAGCTGAGGAAAAATGAATCCTCAGAGTCTGCATCTCTTCAGGTACATCTGAATGTCATAGAGCAGTTCACCAATTATTATAATTTTAGTGTCAAGCAAGCTGGAGATCCAAACAGCTAAGGCTGGGAGAAGAATGAATGGAAGACTAGACATGAGCTGTGAAGGGGCTGAAAAAAGAAGGGGCGGGAGTGAGCTATTCATGAATTTTCGTTAATGATTCATAATAACTATAATAGGTTCATCTGGAAAAGAAGGATGAACATGTCTTACAAAATATCACAAATACCATCTCAGACCCTTACTGTTCTGTGTGAGCACAGTTTTATCTGCTGCAACACATATCTGACTTCAAGGGTAGGAGAAGGACAGATCTTAAAGAAACAGAATGGAATGTCAGGAAAAACATATGCACAAATCAAAAAATCCCAAGCCATCAAGGATTAGAAGCCAGACAAGTTATAGAATTTGAAAGTACGATGAAGTCCAAGGTCCTATGTTCACATAAAACATCAAGAACTCCACAGAAACAGAAGGAGCCTGGCAAGACAGGACACAAATGCAGGACGTTGAAGGGACCAAGAAAGCAGAAGAGAGACCTGGAGAAAAGGCCAAACCTTGATAGTGCAGTAGTCATTCTCTGCTGCTGATATCTCTCTTCCATTCTGGTAAGGATTAATCCTGAGTGAGCCCCTGCTTGGAAACCTGTTGGTGGTGAAAAGTATGAGCAGCTGGTATTTGTGTGATACATTTCATTTGTTCAACAAATATTTAAGCATCTAAAGTTTACCAGGGAAGCAGATGTGGCTCAAGTGATTGGGTGACCATCTACCAAATAGGAGGTCCCGGGTTTTATTCCCAGGGTCTCCTGGTGAAAGGCAAGCGGGCCCGAGTGGAGAGCTTGCCTAAGCAGAGAGCTGGCCCAGCAAGATGATGCAACAAAAAGAGACACAGGAGAGACAATAAAAGATGTAGCAGACCAGGGAGCTGAGGTGGCACAAGAGATTGAGCGCCTCTCTCCTACTCTGTAAGGTCTCAGGATTGGTTCCCAGTGCCACCTAAAGAGAAGACAATCAGACACAGAAGAACACACAGTGAATGAACACATAGAGCAGGTAGTGAGCACAAAAACAATGGGGGGGGGGGATAAATAAATAAATAAATCTTTAAAAAATAAAGTTTACCAGACACTGTGCCTGGATAGTCTAGTCAGGGTTTCCAAACCTTTAGAGACACTAGAGCTAGTCTTTTTATTTCTACAAATGTTATAATTTTTGTGACTAGAGGTAGGGAGGTGACATGTAGTTACTGAGAGCAGGAGGGGAGGAACTTTGTGGCTGGCCTTGATCCTCTCCTTTCTAGACACAGGAAAGGGGCATGGCATCAGCATCCAGTTCAAAGGCCACCTGGTGGCCATAATTGCCACGTAAGTCAAGTCCCAAGGCTGGACATCAAACATCTGGATCAGGTGCAACTTGAACTTTCAGAGACCACCAACTATATTCCTCTCCCCAACTCGGGGCTTTCAAGGAAGTGCTGAAATGCGTGAGAATCATCACACCAGCCAGAGCCATTGTACACCTGGTCTGCATCCTGTTTTCCCCAGACACATCCAGAGAAGTGCTGCAGAAGACACTCTAGGAAATGAGACACTGAAATTCTTTTTTTCCATCATAATGCTTTGGTTTCACTGCCCATAGAAGATTTGGGCAATTTTTTTCTCTAAAGGGCCAGATAGTAAATATTTGTGCCTTTGCTGGCGTATGGTCTCTGTCACAACTACTCAACTGTGAAGCTGTAGCTCAAAAGCAGCCATGCACAATAGGTAAACAGATGGGCCTGGTGGAGTTGGCCCACAGACACTGTGTGCCCACACCTGACCTAGCCTCAGGTTCCTAGTAATGTTCCATCATCTTTTCTTTTCATACAGCTCACTTTTCTGAACTCCGTAATGTCAAACTTTGCCATGTGCTCTTAATTTATATGTATCAGCTGATGTAATTTTCTTTGTTGTCAGAGTCTTTGCCAGACAAATATGTTTAAATCTCTCCCCATTTCTAAGCAAAATATTTACCATGTCTTTAAGAAGTTGGGTCTCACACTCAGACATGGCATGTAATTTACAAAATGCCTCATTAATTATTTTAAAGCTGAGTCACATATTTTAGAATTAAGAAAAAACTCACATTTCTTTGATATAGATGAGCAATATTGCAAGAGGAAAAAAGGACCTTTTGAATTGACTGTTAAATTAAAATCATTAGTTTTTCAATATTGTAAGTTTTTATTCTGATTTTTTTTTTTGCATTTGGTTTCTCACATTTCAGAAATTGGATTTCACATTTCAGAAAAAAAGGAACTTCTTACTCTATTGTTCTTGAACTTGAATGCTTCATTGTTCTTAAAAAATGTACTTGAAGGAATTTTTCTTTTTAAAGATTTCTTGACTCTGCAGGAAATGTGTGACTTGTTTAGCAGCCATTCTCCAGGCCTAGATTATATTCATGCCTCTTAAACCATAGCACTTTTTTACTTGTCTGCAGGCACTCATGAAGTTTCATAAACAACTGTGGAAAAAATACAGTTTGAGACATTCCATTTGACTGCTTAAGTAGAATGTATTTTGTATAAAGGACTTTAACACCAGGCTACGGATGCTTTAGTGTTCCTGTATAAGGACAGTCAGCTGTGGCAAAAAAAAATGAGTTTCTCCAATGTTAAGACAGAGAAGTGTTATAAAGCTTTTAGAGATATCAAGTGTGAGTGTACCTGTTACTTTTATATACTGGCATCTCTATAGGACTCTGATCTGTGATCTGAATAAAAGCCAAGTACCTAAAGATAGGCATGAAAGGCCTGCCTCGGGTTGTTGGGGCTGGAGAGATGGAGTTTGGCAGAGGGGAGGTGCTAACCCTGGGCTCTGGATCCAGAAAGAGTTATTTCTTATACAATCCATAACTATTTCTAGGACCTTCCCCCACTAATGGGAGAAGGTGCTTATGAAAAGTGGCACTTACATCTGCATTCCAATCCCCAGCTCTGACCACACTCCTACTCCCCTGAAGGCTCTACACTTTCCTGACTGGCCTCTGAGCTCATGACGAAGGCTCAATGCCAATTCAGCGTGGAATCTAATTCTGACCTAGGACACATACACTTTTGCTCTTCACGCTAATGAACTCTATGAAGAAGGAGGATGGAAAGGCCCTTGCCTCTGTCCTATAACTGTTCAGTAGGCCCTGTGTCAAAGGGTAAGCTTAACAGAGCATGTATTAGTTAGAGCAGTTAAACTGTCCTAACCACCACTAAATCTCAGTGGCTTAAAACAGTAGAAGTTTATTTTTGTCTCAGATCAGAATCCAGTGTAGTTGGATTGAGTATGCGGTGAGATGGAGGGTAGATTCCTCTTGTTCTGAGTCATTCAAGAACCCAGGTTCCCTCCATCTTGTGATGCCACTATCTCCCATATGTGGCCACCAAGATTGCACAGGTAGGGAAGAGAGAGAGCATGATCATATAAGTGAACATTTTACGGGCCAGGCTTGAGATGATACACATCAATTCCATCAATAGTCCATTGGCCAGACTTCAGCCACATGGCCCCAAACTAAGTGCAAGAGGGCTGGAAAATGAAGATTGCTATGGGTTCCCCAAATCTTTTCATTGCCTTCCTGAACACACAACTATTGTCTTGGCTTCTGTAATTTTGTAAATACAGTATCAACACAGGGTTTTTGTTGTTAGGAAGTAATGTTGAAGTAATGAACTATCATTCAGCAATTATTTTTCTCAGCTAATCCTTGGTTGTACTCTCAAGCTCATTGAGAAAGATAGCTATGTTATTCTAGGAGAGTTAAGAGTCTACAGGCATACATTTCAGGACGTGTTCCAACCTGAATGGCTCTTTCCTGCCTGTTCAGACTTTTCTCACCATTTGGATCAGTTTAAATATTATAGTTGTCTGAAAGAGCATCCTTCTTTCATACTTAGTCAATCCTGGGAATCCAAGTCCTTTATGGAGTCCCAGGTGAGGCTTAGGCTGCCCCACAAGAACCTCAAAGATTCGTGTGCTTTCCTTGATTCTTCTGGGATATTGGTCTGAAGAATCTTCCCTATTCTCTTGTGAATGAATATATGCTCACCAACCTAACTCCTCAACCTCTATGTTCTTAAAATGAAAACACCTTGGACTCATTTTGTTAATTACCCAGACTTTCCTTGAATTTTATTTTGTTCTGTTTTCTAAACTGTTGTGAGCACAGCAGGTAACCTTTCTTAATTTGGGTGCATGATATTTCCCCCTGAATGTCATTCTAAAATTAGGAGGAACCGGCAGTGTGCTATTGACTCCCTGCAGTCTAGTCTGGATTCTGAAGCTAAGAACAGAATTGAGACTACCCATCTGAAGAAGAAGATGGAAGGGGACCTCTATGAGATGCAACTCCAGTTTAGCCATGCCAACTGGCAGGTATCAGAGGCAACCAAAGCCCTGGGTAAGCTTCAGATTCAAATTGAGGTATTTTCAATTGTAATATGGGGGGAAATACATCTGCTTACAGAGGCAAACTAAGTGACAGATTGTGTTGAGAAGTAAAGGTGAAGATAACAAATCTAAGCCTTAGACAAATCATTAATATGCTTATATCCCTAATTGGTGGAGCTTTGTTCAGCCCATGTATGCACAGATGGATATCACATGTTAAACATAGATATGTTCACTGGGCCCATGTTTTCTTTCACAGGACCTTCAGATAAAGCCAGATGGCAGTACACACTTAAACAGTGATCTGAAGGAACAGGTGGCTATGGCTGAGTGCCTCAACTCTCTCCTCCAGTCTGAACTAGAGGAATCGAGGTCCTTGTATGGGCAGTCAGAATGTGGGCACAGGCTGGCTGATGATGAGCTCCTGGAAGCCACGGAAGAAATCAGTGTTTCCCATACACAGGTGGGGCCCAGAAACTCTCCCTGTTAGCTGCGCCAGCAGTTTGAAGGCAGTCATTTCCACACTTGGCCTATACATGATTGCCATATCAAACCTTTGCTGTGGCATGCAAGGAATAGGGAGAGCCTTTGGTGGTGGAGGGGCGATCACCTTGTTCATGTGTTCTTATGCCTTCTGCCAGAGAATGCGCTGTCAAGGTACCCACAGCCAGGATGCTGAGGAGAGAGGGGGGCCATTCCCTAATGCCCCAGAGCCACTTGTCTGGTTCTCCTGCTCCCTGTAAGCTCTATACTCTGTTCCCCCAGCAACCCAGAATTTTAAAAAAATGATCCCATCTCAGAAACAGGAGATGCCTAAGAATTCTGAGTGGCTACCCACAGATATGATGAGTTGTCAAGACTCTGACTTCTCATAAAAGGTTATGTAAGTCCTTTTATGAGAAGTGTTCTTAGATCTTTTCCCATTTTCCTAGGATCAGGAGGAGTGGGAAGAAGGCTTGCAAAATCATAGTGGCTAGGACAAATGAATAATTCAACTGGGTTATTCAAACATTTATAGAGCACCCACCGTAGGCTGGATAGGTATAGTGCTGTAGATGTAAAATTTCTCCATCATCCTAAGAAAGTAAAGACCTAAGTAAACAATTGCAGTGCACCACCATGTTTATAGAGATAGAGCAAGCACACCTCCCCCTTAGACTGAGGAGGATGTACAATATGCTTCATCTGTTCTTGAAGGACAGGTGAGAAGTAAGCCTGGTAGAGAGAAAGTCAAAGGTAGAGGCATGGGGAGAAGCGTGAGCTTGGGACATTAAGGAAAATTCTCAAACTCACTAGAGCACAGGGTGAGTCGGAGAGAGCAGCAGGAATTATGCTAAGCCTTGGTACAGCCAGGTCACCAGGGACCTTGAAATCTGACACTGATGGAATTTGAATTTAATCTTGCAGATAATGGGGATAAATGGAATAATTTTGAGTAGCTGAGAGTGAAGCTATATGATTTGCATTTTAAGAACTTTAATTTGGTGATTGTTATAAAGGACGGATTAAAGCAAGTAGGAGCAGAATTTCCCCACTATAGGGCATTTAGAAATGCCTGTGGGGTCTTTTTGGTTGCCATTGTGACTAGGAGGTACCACAGGCATTTAGTGGGCAGGATCCAGACATTCTAAAACTCCTATGAGGTGCAAGATAGTCCCACATCACAAAGAATTGCCCCTTCCAGAATGTCAGTTGTGCCCCATTGAGAAATACTGGATTAAAGGAAGTATAAACCAGAAATGTACCAGCTAGAAGGCTTACGATTAGTTTGTGCCTTTGTGTCCATATGTTTGTGTCCATATGCATGACACAATCCCATTTGGGTGCCTTGGGGTATAGAACAAAAAAGGCTGTAGATTATGCATAAGTCCAAGCAGACTAAATCACTTCAACATTTTCTTTCTCCCTCAAGAAAACTTATACAAATACAATGAGTTGGATTCTTATAAAGTAGAATACTGAATTCTTTAAAATAAAATATCCATTATCTGAAGTAGTTAATAGCTACTGGTAACAAATCATTTGCCCCACGCATCATAACTGATAATGTACCAGTGTGTCTAGTGTCTAGATGCCTTTAGCTTAGAGAGATGCAGACATTCACCAGAGCAAAATCAGGCAGAGAGAAGAGGAAATGGATTTTTAAAAATATTTAGGAGGTGGAATTGATGTGACCTGGATGCCAGGGTAGCATTTCTCAAACACGAGGTCTATAAGAATCCTCTGGAGAGCTTGTTCAACCACAAATATGCATATTTTCAGATCCCCCTCCAGACGTGCTGCATCAGAATCTATGCAGGTGAGACCCAGGAATCTCACAAGTTCTCAGGCAATGCTGCTGGTCCAGAGACCACGTTTTGACCAGTACCAGCCTAGGTGATATAGCTCACAGGGTCCTCTCCCCCTCCTTGATGATGTCAGGACAACATGAAACTTCTAGAATGCTATCAATCTAAACATAAGGCTATTTGTAGGAGGCTTCACCATTCCCAGACCTCTAGCCCAGAACAGACATATGAGACTGGACTTATCCTTGGTTGATGACATCGGTCCTCTTTCAAACCTGATCTGCGACCATCTGGATTACCCTCCCTTACTCCACGCCCCGCCATCCTTTCTCCCCAACAGAACCAATTATAGAGTCATTCATATTGCAGAAGTTTTAACCATTATCTTGCCAATGGATTCTAAACGATTCAATATATACAAACAAATCAGAGTTTATATTTGTACCTTCCTTTACAAAGAAAGGTTTTCTATGAAGTTTTGTACGGTGAGCATCCAGAAAATACTACAGGAAAATACACTTATTCCTCCCCAGCCACACCAATGCAATGTAAAACCTGGGGGTGCACAAAGCCTGGCTCTGCACAAGGACAGAAGATGACAAGCTTGGGTGAAGATGCTTCATGCCATAGAGAAGGCAGGGTAGAACTTGTAACACTGGGATTTCTTCCTTTCTATTTCCAAGACTTAAACCTGCCACTGAGAGAGGCACTAGCTAGAGGAAAGTGAAAGGATAATGAGAATAAAAAAATAGCAAGCCCATGCCTTTTTATATACACTCTCTATACTAGGTTTTATACTCACAGAAGATCTGTGCTTCAAACATGGACCCAATAACAGCAAAAGAAGCTTTGGCCTCCAGTGTCACAACCCAGGAAGAAAAGAACTGGGGCAGCACCAGAAGCAGGACACAGCCCACTGCTGTAAAGGGGGTTTCTAAGGGCTAGGGGATGAGGCTCAATCAGAACTACTTTTCCTACCTCCTCTTCACTGTAAAGTCAGGAAGGGAGGTGGATAAAGAAAAGGATTGTTTTCTTCCTGAAGCAGCACACTGGGAACTATGTTTTTTTATCCCCCATCCCCAGGCTCCCCAGATGTCTGAGTCGACCCTGATTTCTGTTCCGGGACACTTGCTTCTACTACATTAAAGAGCAAAAGGCAGAAAAGCATATTCCTCAAGTTGAAAACCAAACACACATTTAAGATTTGTATGTTATCTGGATCCATTTTTTCCTTTCTGATTCAGGCTACCATCCCTTTAATACTGAATGTCTCATGGCTGAAATCCCTTCAAGGATGCCTTTGATGACAAAGGTGGTTTTTCTAACGCAGTCTTCTGGGTTTGGAAGCATTGCTTAACCAATTGTGACTGGCTAGAGTAAAAGTCTGTCCTGCCCAGAGCCCACTCCCACTGAGTGGCCTGAACACATCAGCTTGCATTTGCATCACTGGTCCCAACTTGCCTAATGAGGATTCCCCTTTTTCCTTAGAACACAAGCCGATTTAGCAGCAGAAGAAATTGGAGGTCGATGTTGCCTGGATGCAGAGAGAAGCCGAAGAGGCAGTGCAGAGTTGCCACAATGCAGAAGAGAAGGCCAAAGAGGCAGCCTCAGAGGTTGGTCCATTGACTGCCTGCTCACTCCTGTCTTCCAGAGTTCACTGGGGCAGTGGCCAAGGAGCAGGGGCAAGTCTGCAGCCAAAACTGATTCCATTGATTCCCTATGCAGTCAGGAGAAGGTTAGCTGATCCCTCTGCCTCTCTGTTACACTCTTGAAAATTTAGGCCAATTAGTTCGTCCCCTCAAACTTACCCTGGCAATGACAAGGAGTTGCTGAATTGCTATAAGCAAAATCTTATGAGAGGAAGAGTTTTTTGTTTTTTTTTTTAAGTTAAGCCACTTTCCACTCATGAATCAATATATCTTGTGTCTAGAGACAATTCTTCCTGTGTTTCCTTACAAATAGCTCTTTTCCTAGTGTCTGTAATGGTTTTATGATGATGGTCTGGAAAGAATGCTTATTTCACTTATTTTTACAACCTATACTACTGCTTAAGTAGCAAAATCAGGTTGGTAAAGAAGGGCTTCCGGCCTGGCATACCTTCTTTATGTGCAAATTTAAAGCTGTTGATGTCGGTGCTTTTCCTAAATGACACTAAGTTCAGGGTTGGCTGCCAGCCTTGATGGTACCTTTGTGGGAACTGGCAAAGGGCTCTCCTCTGGGTACTCCTCTGGGCAGACACAGCACTTCTCTCAAAGGGTATGGCAAGCATAAGCACTGCTGAACAACAACAAAAACTAATGATACCAAAGGTGGGAGGAGGTTTGTGTGTAGAGGACCCAGCCTTGCAGGTCTCAGCTTGCTGGGCAGAGCTGGGGCTTGGATACGGCCTCCACTCACCGCCGTCCCCCACCACACACGTTTACACATCCATATGCAGAGGCCCTGACCCTGCTGTGTCAAATAGAAGCTAAAACTCTTGTTGCAAAGGGTATGGGGAGGCAGGATATTTAATTTGGTTTTACTTTAGTCGTTTTAAAATTCAAAAGAGGAGAAGAGCTTATGTCTACATTTGCCCAAGTTATTTAGCACTTGGGGGAACTAAACAAAACCTTTGCTAGCTACCGGGTCATTGTAGAATCCAGCCCTTCTCTAAGAATGGGGGAGCATGCCTCTCAATCAGCCATTTTGTATGAAGACAGACATTTCTGTTTTCTGATGGAAAAGAGGTGTGTGAAGGCTTGAAAATGTTTGATGGCCAGAGGGAAAATAATGTACTTAACATTTTTGAAAATCACATAGATAGAAAGGAATAAAAAGAACTTCTTCTCCTACTTGATAAATTCATGCAGTCACACGGCAAAGAAGCTACTTGCTTAAACTTGCCTGTATAGATTTTCTAGACAATTTTAAAATGCAGACTCACTGTCTCTACTCTCCACCCTCCTGTTCTGCAATAGGTTAGCTCTGGGTCCCAACTCCACATAGTAGAGCCCGAAGTTGTCTCCATAATTCATTCTCTGCCCTCACCATCTGTGCAGATGTCTCACACTTAAATTATACAGATGGTTGGTAACCTGATAGACAGAGAAGCTTTGGCTGGGAGGGTAGTGTTCCTACATTAAATGCGCTAAGAGATTCATGAAACAGTTCTTAATCATTGCTTTGAGACACGAAGCCCTCGTACACATAGGCAAAGCCAAGAACAGGCTTCACAAGCAAAGAATTAACCTTGTGCCAGATTACTGGCACTGAGAGCATCTGTTGGTGCCAAATTCCTGGAGCCTAAACTTGTTTGCTGTTGTGAATCACAGAATTGTAGAAATGAGTTATGGAAAAGATTTTCATAGACACTCCTCCACACTTTTCCTGGTGCCTCATGTGACACCAGTTTTAGAAGGTATCCAGATGCTTTACTCAATTAAGAGCTGTTGCTTTAGCTGGTCACCTTCCCTTCAATTTGGGCCTCATGCAACAATGTTCGTATGGGTACTTCATCTTTGATCTGTTTCTACCCCACTCCAGCTGCTCCCATAATTGCTGCATCCTCTATTGCCTGATAATTAACAAACTTGAGGGCAGCAGACATTAGGGAAGGTGGAGTGGGAAGGGATTAAATATGCAGAACCAAAGTATGACATCCAGTCAGACCAGGAACTAAATATTGGGGCTTGAAATGTTAAGGTCAATTGGCTGCAGATTAGCCCAGCCCATTTGCCTTTCTTTCTAAATAGCAAGCATGTCAGAAGGGTTGAAGAAGGAGCAAGGCACCAGTAGTCACTTGGAGAAGATGAGAAAGAACATGGAGCAGATAATTAAAGACCTACAAAAAAGGCTCGATGAGGCTGAACAGATTACCCTGAAGCAGAGTAGAAAGCAAATCCAGAACCTAGAATCCATGGGAGAAGTTTGTCAGCCTAATGATGGGGTCTTGATGATCCCCCAATTCTAGGTCCTGGACTGTCATACCACCTATTCCCTTCGCCCCTCATTGCTTTTGCTTTTAGCACTTCCCGTTCTTTGAAAGTGGCAGACCTCAGTATATTCATTTATCCTTGCTTGATTTCAGACCACCAAACAGGGCTTTTCTTAGATTGGATGCATCTTCTCCCACTCACCCACACATGCTTTAGGCTCTCTATAACCAGGGCTCCCTGTTGTTTCCAAACACAAACTTAGAATCTTGTTTCTATGCCTTCACTCCTGTTATTTCCTCTGCAGATAATGCCCATTTTGTAACAGCCAGAGAAGGGAGAGGAGAAACAGCTAAATCAATGAATAAGAATTCTGGAAAGACTTGGTGAAGACATAGTAAGGGCTGACAAAAAAGATGCAGGACCTGCCTTCAGGGAGCTTAAAAACAAATAGGAAGCCTAATCTTGAAAATAGGATTTTTTAAATTATTGAATTAATTTCAGTGACTATGTAGAGGACATGTGATAAATGGCTTCAAGGATAGAAGGAATATTTGACCGGGATTTGGGGGTTCAGAAGGACCTCTAAAAAATAAGGTATAGCCTTTGAGCATCAATGGTACATCAATGCAATGGAAGATCATGCTCCTTGAAAAGAAATGGCGAAGTTCTCTCTCATATGTCCTGGAGATCACACCTAGCAGAATAACAATGATAAAAGTTGCAGGGCAATGTGTGTAATGCACACCCTTTTGTGTAAGAAAGGGTGGGAAATATGAAGACATGTCATATTTGCTTATATTTTCAGAAAGAAATGGTGACAGGATAAATAAAAAACTAACAAAAATGGTTACCTGCAGAGGAAAACACAGAGATGAAAGCTACACCTTCTGAATGGACCTTGTTCAGTTGTTTTGACTGCAAAATCATATAAAACATTTACATGCTGCATAATTAAAGAATTCGTTTAAATCAAAGAGAAAAAGAAAACAAAGCAATCCCTAAAAATTTAGCACAAATAGAAGCAAATGAGACTAGCTGTTTATCAAGTTGGGGGTATAAAAACGCAAAAAGAATTATTTCCAGTGACTTTGAAACATAGTATTTTGTCAGTATATCACTAGTATCATATATTCCAAGGGAAAAAAAAAAAGAGAGAAAAGAAAGCAGCAAAAAAAAAGCAAACTGCATTTTGTAGTTTCAAATAACTCTTATTACTGTTACGAACTATGTGTTTTCCCCAACAACATATATAATACTGTCCTTAAGGACCAAGATTTTAATACAAAAGAGAAGTATATACGTACAAAATCAAAGAACTTATAATTAACTTCCTTTTTTCTAAAACTCCTATGAGTTTATACTGGTCTTTCCAACTCAAATTTAAGATTGAAGGATTTTCTTTCATCTTTGTCCACTATTAAGGCCTAGAACCAACTCAGTAGAAATGAGCTCCTGCATATCAGATGTTGCTAAGGAATTCAGAATACCTTAAAAACATAAGCATGACACCATATCTGGTAGAATTACTTTAAGTATTTAAAATGTAATTATATGATGTCTAGGATTTGCTTTAATAATGTGATTTTCCCTCTGGAGTGTTTTCATCACAAAAACAAAAACTTTGACAGGTATTTTGAAAAAGTGGGGGCGGGGCTCTGTTAGTCTCAAGTCCCAACTGACAGAACTGTATGTTAAATCCCCATAAGACAGAGGTTCAGAATTTTTTAAAAATGTACTTCATCCACAAGGAACTTGCATGCTTGCTGATCCTCCCCTCCCCTCCCCACCTCCATTCTACAGCTCCGAGGAGGAACAAGGAGGTCAGTATGGCTGACATGGAGCTAGCACATTTGGCTTTGCAGTTTTAAAAGAGTGGTCAGGAAGACCTCCTGAGAAGGCAAAGAAAGAGGCATGGAGAACACCATGGCTAGCTGGAAGTATAGCTGACCAGGCAGAAGTAGCGGCCAATACCCTTCCCTACCAATGCCCTACCTCTTCTCCCCTTCCTGCCTCCATGGTACAGAGCTCCATGTAACATACTCTATAGTTTATCTTGTTTGCCTGTTTCCTCTCATCAGAATATAAGCCTGAAAAGGCCTTCTCAGTCTCCTGCATGTCTCTCTCCATCTTTGCTCTCCCTCAGTGATAGACACTGGATCACCATCCAGGGCTCCTCTGCTATTAGTGGTTGAGACCGTCCCTTTTTAGAGCTCTCAGGAAGCAGCATGTGAGCGGCAAGTTGCAATTAGAAGTGAAAAGCTATTTATACCATCCTTGTTTTTTCACACGTAGTGTTTGCAGTGCCTACAGAAAGATGCCTTCCTGTGAGAGGCTAGGTGAGAACAATATGTAAATGAAGTGACTGGCAGGGGCTTGGGGAGGCCACCCAGCTAGCAGGTTACAGGGGACACTGATGAAAATGGAGCAGGGACTATTTCCACTTCCGTTTTCTGGTTGCACAAAGACTCAGACACTGAGGACTTTGTGACTGGGGCCAAGTAGACATATATAAAGCCCTTTGTTGCCTCCGATCGTCAGACATCTTTATACAGAGCCTTGTTCTAGCATTTACTGATGCTAACCTGTTGATTGACATTGGTCTCAAGCAAATAACTGGAAAGAAGAGGGCTTGCTTCTTACATGTAATTAATGCATTTCTAAAGTAGCAACAAAATCCTTCACCTATATTTTCATTTTCTAATCTTTTTTCCCTTTTCTCTGAAATGGAGTAGAGTAGGTTCCATGATAGCAGAGACATTATATTGGTTACCACTCTAGGGCCCATCATTTGGCTCCACACAAAGTAGATGCACATATTCAGTTGTTGAACACAGATGCCAAAGGTCACTCTCTGGCTCACCCATACTGCGCATATAACTTATTCCAGGGAAAAGACAAACTCATTTTAGGCACCCATTTTTATAGCTTCCTTAACAGAACTAATGTAAGGTCTGCTGGTCCTGATTCTCGCTCCTGAGGCTAGGTTGTCTTCCTCCCTTGCTGCAGGAAAGTTTGTGTTGATAAGGAAGCAGAGCACTTCAGAAGCAGCATCTTGTGCTAATTAAGACGAGCCACTTGCACAGCTCTTCTTTATTGAATAAACAGTTCTTTTCTAAGATGGGTTAGTCTGACACTTCTTTAAGCCATACTAGGTATATCAAAGCCACCGAGGAGGGAGCCATGATATGGGAAGCTAAGTAAACACCGTGGGAACATGAAAGATGTGCTGGTCTAAGCTTCTTTGGGTGGGGTGGGGGGGTGGGGGTGTCATCCGTGCTGAGGGAGTGAAATGCTGCTTGTTAATAATGTCTGGGCTTTTCCTTTTATTTACCCATGGATTATTCTTATTGTTTCCCTCTGCAAACAACCTCATTATAGAACAAAACACCAAAGCTATACTTTTTATTTTTTTCAGTTTTCATTTTTCCAAGGAATGCATTCTTGTTCTATTGTGTTTTATGGTGCTTTCCTCGTGGTAATTAATCTTAGTGTTCCCATAAGCTATCATGTTGTGGTATTTCTTCCAAGTGTCTGGACACTGCTTAGAGTACATTTACTCAACTATGCAATGATTTTCTGCTATCAAATCAGATAACATCTATTGAGCACCTATTTTATGCTATAGGCTAGCTGCTGTAAGTTTAAAAGTCATTAGTGGGTCCCCTCAATTCTTTGATATAAATACCTGGTTTTGAAATATTCAAGGTAGGTGCTAAGTTAGTTCGGTCTGTTCTCTAACTTTGAAATAACCATCAGGACCGTTAGACAGGATGTTTTGTGATAGCCCATTCATAGGTGCCAGTTGAAAATATCATTGTGAAATGTACACAGATTAGGTTTTCCTTTTCTAGGAAAAATCTTCTGAGAAGATTCTACTACATTGGAATGCAAATCAAGTGATGCCTCACTTCATGGTAATTCTATGACTGGTCCCTCCTGAGCATTTATCTCCTCTCTTATGTCCCTGTACATTGGAAAACCAAATGTACTTTGTCTCCTCAGTATCTAGCAAAATGTTCTGTAAAGGAGGAAGTAAGATTAGGTTCTTTTAATTATCGTAGGAAGGAAAGACAGTTTCTCTTCCTCTCACTCTCCACCAATCTTCTCCATTTTACCTTTGATTGCCTCCTGGGTTAAGGAATCTGTGTGTAGATATTAATCCTTAAAAATCTAGTCAAGAACATAGTTTCTCCATTTTTTGAGAATAAGAAAACAAAATTTGGTTAAGTTACTGTGTTTGTTGGGTTCTCTGGGAACCAGATGTCAGGATAGAGTTAGAAGTGCCAGAAACTTATTGAAGGCAATACCTATGAAGGATAAAGGGAAAAGCAAGCCAGATTGGGCAGAGAAAGCCGCCAGATTGGGCAGAAAAGCCTTCAGATTGTAATGTGGGTCTGATGTCTATGAAAGGAGAGGTGAAGGAAGAGGATTGGGAAATTGCCCAAAAAGGGCAGAAATGGTGAGACCCTAGAAATGCATCATGCCCAGTTATTGGCTGGGCTGCCTGGGAAATATGTGGCCTCAGCTCAAATTCTGTTCAGATCCCAATAGTGCTGCAGCTGGAGGTTATCCTCACAGCTGAATAGCAAGGTTTGTTTTGTTTTGTTTTGTTTTGGAGTGAAATCTGGGCAGTGCACAAACATGGTTACCACTGTTACTTAATATCTCAGATCTAAGACATGAACCTAGGCCTAATGCTAAAGGCTTGGCTTCCCCAAATGGGAGGAATATCATTAATATCAGCAACCACTTCTAATGTTCTTCTCTGTGACCTGCTTTCCTACCTCTCTCTCTCCACAGTTAATTGGTTCACGGGCAAGTAAATCTCAGTTGGTTTTAGAGTTTCCTATGAGCATGTAAAGCCATGAATCTCTGAATTTCATAAATCAGAAGTAGAATGACAGGCAGATGAAACAGGGAAGGCATTTTTACCTAAAACAGACTTTTCATTTCTCCAATCAGATTGTTCCCTGTATACTGATCCCTACCTCAATGAGCTTAAAATTAGTAATTATTTATTGTCAGCTTGTACTTTAGGGTGGGGGGCAATCTAGGTAATGAAAACACCTTCGCAAAACCTATGGAGATGGGAATAACCAGAGGAGCTGTGGGGAAACAGGTGCAGGTGAAGCTGATGAGCATGGAGGAGACTTGTGTGTGTGGGTGCAGCAGAAGGTAACTGGGGGGACCCTGAAAGCTGCCAAAGAAGTTGATACTTGATAGAATGGAGCTAGCAAAAAACTGAGCACCAGGGGTTATATGTATATCTTGATTGAATAAGAATCTCCATCAACACCAAGCAGAATCCATCCTCCTTTGGGAAGTTCCACAGTTACAAAGTAGAGATGCTCCAGTTAAAGAGGTATGGGGGAAAGGGGGCATGCAGCCATACCCACCTGCCCATGTCTCCCCTCCTTTTTCCTCAGCAGAATGCCCAAGATTCCATGGAGTGCAGTTGAGAAACACTGTCTCACCAGCTTTCCTTTCTCCAGCCCAATCTTTCATTGCAATGAAGGTCATGAGAAAGGACACATCAAGGTCTGTACAGTTTATAGAATTTTCCTTACTCTCTGCTGATGCCCACACCAGAATTCTGTGAAACTTATCTCTCCTTTGGTTACACTATCCAAAGCCAAGCATCAATAACAAAGTTCAGGAGAAGACTTGGTTTGACTAGGGAAGGAGATTGGTTTCTCATTTTGTAAATGTGGCTTTTGTAGTAATGGCACTTCATTCTGAGCAACCACAGATGGGTGGAAATGGAAGGAGGGAGTTTGGTTGGGATGGGAGGGCTGGTGACTGAATTGAGACTAGCAGCACCCACTTACATCTCAGCAAAGGCTTGTGACGTGCTATGTATTGATCAAGATAAATGATCATCGTTACTGAGAGCTGTGTATATTAATGTCTCAGGACTTGGAAACTAGTAAACTATTTTTCAAATCACCACCTCTCATATCAGTGTTTAAGCATTTCTTTACCCTTATTTCCTCACATGAAGCTAGCCCCAGTGTAGACTGCTACATCCTTCAAGTCACCTTCATATACTGACCTATCCACTTTCAGGCAAAGGAAAACAAGAAAAATCTGAGCAAGAAGCAGATACAGATAAATAAACTTCAGCTAAAAATGCAAAGTTACAAGCAGCAAGACAGGCAGCGGTAAGTCCTGGGGCAATTACAGCCTCATGGATTTCCCAGCCCTTTTTCATTAATGGGGGTATGAGGCTTTGAGGTAGGTAAAAGCTTGCCAGAGAGGACCAGCTGGACTTATTGTTTGCTTATTCCTTGTTTTTTCTCAGATTAGAATTTTTCATCTGATAAAATTTGTTTGCAGTTCTCTTTCCTCCAGGGAGTCAGTGCTCTCTCCCTCACCCTTGTGGTTATACCCAAACAGGTGTGCTGCAAAAACAATGAGCCAAGTAAGGACAGAATATCATGCAAAGATGACAAATTTATGGTAGAGCAGTCCCCTGGGACCTTCCCCACCCCCAAAACCTAGAGTGAACATAAATAATTTCCCAGTAGTTTTTCCTGATGAGTCTGGACTTGGTGGTAGACAAAACCACTTTCGCTTGAAATGTACTTGCCATTCCTGGGCTACAGTACATAATTACATGGAATGTAATTAAGGGCCATATACATTGGTTTGTGCATAATAACGTTGTCCCTTTGAGGGGTTTTGAATTGATTATGTAAATGATTTGGGCTTAAGCGCTATTATGTTTAATGTCTGTTGACATAAAATTTTAAATACAAGCCCTCTCTGTCCAGAAAAAGAATAGGATGTTGAACTGATTACAAAAGAAATAATTGTGGTTATCCTATGGCAAGTCTGTGAAAGCTGTACTACATTCACTTGGTGGAAAGTGTCGACCAGGTTCTGAATTTCTAAGGAATACTGGTTATAAAATGGATCTTATGCCTGCTGGAAAATCTGAATCCCTACATATCATGCCAAAATATATTCCATTTCATACTCAGAAGTTTAGATACCTTTCACACATTGTTCGACATTCTCATGTCAGAGCAGAAAAAAAATATGGCCAGGTAGGCACAAGGATGTCTATTCTTTTTTTAATTTTTATAGGAAGCACAAGCTAATCAATATCTTTCCAAGTATAAGCAGCAGCAACACGAGCTGAATGCAGGAAAGTGTAGAGACAGCAGAATCTCAAGTCAATAAATTCAAGATTAAAGCAAAAGAGTTTGGAAAAAAGGTACGGCAGATATCTAACTCTGTTCTAACCATGCATTTAGGGGTCATGGGATGGCCTAATGTAACAAGAGATTTTTTGCTTTCCTCTTTAAAAGCTTTTATAAAGCAAAAAGGAGCCAGGTTCCAATAAAATCTTCACTTATTATAACTAAATTATGGGAATGTGCTAAGCAGTTGGGGGGATGCACATTATATTTATTATACTTCTCATATGCTTAATTTCAGATTAACTTGAAGGTTCTGAGCTCCGGGACCTAGATTCAATTTGTAGAACAGTAAGGAGCCCAGGGAGCAAACTGATTTTTTAAAAGTACAGATGGAACCACTTGAAAGTCTGAGTGAACTCTTTTCATGGTAGATAAGTTTGTGACTTTATAGCATATCAATATGGAGACCTAGGGGAGAGAGCTTTAAAACTGAGGCAGTAGAGGAGAACAAATGCAAGAGTCCTAATTTCTACTTCTCTGTTTTATTCCTGGTTTTCCCCCAAACCAGTGAAAGGATCTTTCTTTTTTTTCTTTTTAATATTTTTTTATTTTATTTTAAAAGATACTTAGATTACTTAAATGTTACATAAAAAATAAAGGGGATTCCCATATGCCCCCTCACTACACCTTTCACATTTTCCCTCATTAACAACATTCTTCATTAGTGTGGTACATTCAGTAAAATTAATGAACACATTTTGAAGCATTGCCACTAAGCATGGACTATAGTTTACATTGTAGTTTACACAATTTTGTAGGTTACAAGATATATAATGGCCTGTATCAGTCATTCAGGACAATTCCAGAGTTCTGAAAATGCTCCCATGTTACACCTGTTTTTCCCTCTCCCTGCCCTCAGAACCTCCAGTGGCTACTGCCTCCACATCAATGATATAAGTTCTTACATTGCTAGAATCACAATAAGTCTATAGTAGAACACCAGTAAGTCTACTTTGGTCCATAATTCACTCCCCAATCCTGAGGATTCGGGGATGGTGATGCCCACTCCACCTCTAATTGAGAGGGGGCTTCAATCCCATAGGGACTCCAGACTCTCTGGGGCAGCTGGAGGCTGGGAAGTGCAGGCTTCAGTTTGGCTGGTACCCACCTCAGAGCTGGAAGGAGGTCCGGACTCCCTGGGGCAGGCTGGAGGCTGGATGATAAAATGTTGACAAGGTGTGGTCTCCACAGGGCAGGCCATCACAGGTTTATCTGGTAAAGTCTCAGCAGAATTTAGGGTTCCAATATCCCCACCAATATTATCATCATCCCATATGTCTCCATCCCAATCCTCGGGGTTCCACTCCTTTCCAAGCAATGCCTTCACTTTAATTGCAGAAACTCTGTGAGGTTGAGATTTTAGTTTCCTCTGTAATTCTGCTACTCATACAATGAGAGTCTGGGTTTGATTCTGAGATCTCAAGTCTGTGGCTACCAGAGACAAGATTTTCTTTCAAGGCACACATAGAAACTTTCATATCATTCATGCAGCATTTAAGTTTCAAATTTGAAGACTATAGCTCATCTCTTTCTTTTGTAACTGTATCCAGGGTATCTAGGAGCAGCTAGCCAACATTGTTATATGTTTTGACCTCACAAAATTCTGTTAAGGTGTTGAAAACACTCTCACCCAGATCCTTGCTTCTTATAAGCGTGGAAGTAGGGGAATCCAGTGCTGCTATTTTGTGTATCTCTATTGCCAGCTCATGCCATGAACTATTAGCAACCTCTTCATTATTGGAAAGAGAGTCATTAGTACCCTTGAGTCCAATTAGAGTAGAGAGCCAATTACAAAACTCCCAGAACCACCTCAGACATCCCATGTTTAAGACTTTGTTCCTCAAGAACCACTCCCGGTACCAAGCTGCATTAGTCAGGGTTCTCTCGGGAAACAGAATCAACAGGAGATATCTGTCAATAATATGAGATTTTAAAAGAGTCACGCGACCATGGGGATGCACAAGTCCAGGTTCCGCAGGCAGGCTGAAAGCCAGGCTCTGATGAAAGTCTGATGAAAGGTCCTTGATGAGTTTCTGGGAGAAGTTGACTGTCCAAAGACGAGCTGGGAAATTCTCTCTGAATGCTGAAATCACTTCCCCTTTTAAGGCATTCAACTGATTGGATAAAAGCGTCACCCATTGCTGATGCAATCTCCCTGATTGATACAAATGTAATCAGCCATCCATGCAGTAAACTCACTGGTGATCGAAGTCCATAAATGCTCTTGTATTACAATTAGCCCAGTGCTTGCTGGACCTAACACTTGGACACAATTACCTGGCCGAGTTGACACATTACCCTAACCATCACAGGCCACCCCTTGTCAACTCGGCAACCATACACACTACCTTTCCTAAATGCCACAGGGCACTTAGCACTGTGCCTAAAACAGACAAGCACCATCATTTCAATTTTTAAAAATTTGGTCCATGCCCGGCCATCTTTCTTAATTATTGTAAGTGAATTACTAATAACTCCTGCAAGGTAAGTAAATAAGTTTGCCAATAACAAATGTGACTTTAAGGGAGATCAAAAAGGACTTCTTTTGAGGAAGATATAAAAAGTTGGTTCTATTGAATATATTTAGATCTAAATATGAGGAGCATGAGTAATTGGCAAACTCCAGAGACTTCTTATTGATGTCTGAATAGCTGGCTCATAGATAAGTCCTATATGGAGGGTCCAGTTAAATGCTTTGAACTCTGCCTCAGTTTGAGAAATGTTATGGCATTGAATTGAGGGTTTTTGTGCAGAGCCTGCCCAGCTACCCCATATAATGGACTTGTTTAGGGAAAATGCCTCACACGTGCTGCAATTGCAGTCAGCTGCAGGAGGTCGCAGGGCCTCCAAAACAGATGCAATGCATTCGACTTTGTCACAGTTATTTCCAACAAAGAATAAAGCCAGTGAAGCTGAAATTGCTTCTGAGAGGCCAGCGATGAATAGGAAAACCTTCCTTGGCAGTGCAATGACTTAATTGTTTCCCTTTTACAGAAGAAAAGCCTGAAAATCCCTCAACTTTCATAAAGACAAGGAAAAGGTTTTCTGACAGAATTGTGTGTCATGACTGTGGAGCAAATTGATGATGTGGCCACAGAGTCTTTTACCACATGGGGTTTGCTGAAGAGGGCGCTGCCTTCCCTGGGAAGGCAAGGCAGGCAGAAAATTGAGAGGATGACCGAGCATGCCCTTGGGGTGAGGATGTCTGCTTTCTGTAATGCAGATAATTGCCTCAATTCCCTGCCTCCCTTTGAAGCTAATAAAGAGTTGGCTAAGGCCTGCTTACCTTAGAAAAGGACTTGGCTTGGTTCTCGGCGGCTTGTGTTCCACTGATAAAAGTCACAAAAATTTCAAAGAACACACTAACATTCTGTTTTTTCTTGTTCGTGACAAATAAGCAGTGCCTACTTATGAAGGACAAGGGCTGAAGAAGTACAAGAATTTCCCATTTCATGGCCCAAAGCTTAAGTTGTGTTGGGAACAACATTTAAAACTAACATGTTTATATAGTGTGAAAAGAAGTTTAAACAAGGTGATTAGAAAAATGTAATAAGGGATCATAGTTGCTTCCAAGGTTAATGGGAATTTTTTTTGCTCCTCAAATGAAAGTAAACTACACTCTAACATTACACACAAAAGATTAAAGAAATGTAAGAATCTTTTAAACTCTGAGGTTAAAAAATGAAATGGTATTTGTTCTTTTGTCCACATTGCCTCTTAATGGGTAGCATTCATAGAAGACCTCCTTAGACCAGTTATGCTCCATGGGAACTAGAACATGTTGGTAAATGGTTATTACTGAAGTTAGTGAACTTTGCTTGATTCATCCTTACATCTGTGATACTATATGTTTAGCAACTAATGATGGGAGCTGATAATGTTCTCTTAGTTCTGTGATATAGATATTGTCAGAGTTAGACACTTTGAACTTGTAGAGAAAACTCTCCTAATTGATGCACATGTAGACTACATGCTGGTGCATAGTCTTGAAGCACTGAGGCAACTTCTCACACAAGAAGAGTTTAGTAATAATAGGTAATAATAAATGGTCTGGTGACTTTGTAGTGTGTCAATTTAGCTAAGCTGGAGGTACATTTCCCAGAACGCCCTTCTCTGTGTGGTTCTGGGTTGGAGTTGGTCACTAGATTTGGAAGGCAGAAGTGAAAGAGCAGCCATTTTTAATGCTCATGAGGTCATTTACAGCCCTAGGTACTGTAACAGCTCACACATACCCTAGGCCAAAAAGGTGAGCTAGCAAGTCAGGGACAGCTCTCTGGACCCGCAGCTCTCCCAGCTCCCTTGGATCCCCTCATTCAGCTTCACAGGGTCCTGGCCAGGTATGTGTGCAGTTCCATGGTAAATGGCTCCAGCTTCTCCAGCTGGTCACCACAGCATTAATGATGGAGGCAGAAAAAGATAAGCACTGGTTCCAGTTTGTGTTCGTGGGTCCCAGTTTGTTCTTATGGATTCCAGTTCATCCTCACTCTTGCCCACCTCTCCTTCCTTACTATTGGCACAACTGACCTACAGTGTCATCAGCCCCAATACCAGATGCAGAGGGTACAGCCTTGCAGATACTTCATCAGCTCCCACAGTTGTGTAAGATTTAATCTCTAAAATAAATCCTAATTCTCACAGTGGTTCTGCTTTTCTGTTCCAATTTCAATTCTTACAGGTGGCTCTAGGATTAACTCAGGGGCTCAACACTGTCAGAGGACACAGGTTCTTTTTTGTTTGCTATCTTCAACATGTTGGCTTTGGTGTTTAAATTTGTCCCCTCATAGTTGTAAGAAGGCTACAGTAGTCTGAGCATTCTTTCTTCACCCAAAGTCCTATGTCTCTTATTTTTTAAACAATGTATTGAAGTATATCATTCATACATGAACATACATAAACAATAGTGTTCAGTAAACATTGTGAACTTACTAAACAAGCATGCATAACATCATATAGGGCTCCCACACATCACCCCACTACAAATACTTAACATTTGTTAAGAAATTATGAAAGAGCATCGTCAAAGTATTACTACTAACTATATTCCGTATCTTACTCCCCTATACTTTTTTAAAAAGTATTTACTTTTTCCATTTTTACCCCCCCACCACCCTGTTTTTGCTGTTTTTGTGTCCATTCGCTGGGCAACTCTGTGTCCATTTCCTGCCCTCTCTTCTCAACCTTCTCCTCCTGTTTTCACTGGGATTCAATCCTCGGACACTCCGATGTGGGAGAGAGGTGTCTTACCACTCCTGCCACCTTAGTTCCTGGTTTTCCGGCGCTTCTCATCTTAGCTCTCCCTTATGTCACTCTCCTGTTACGTCATCATCATGCTGCATGGCTCATGGGGTCTGGCAGTGCACCCGCATGCAGGGCCTGGGGGCATGCCCACTTACCTTCTATATATATATTTTTTTTATTTTTACTGGGAGGCACCGGGATTGAACCCAGGTCCCTCCATATGGGAGATGGACGCCCAACCATGAACCACATCTGTCCCTCTGCTATATCTCTTAAGGTTGACCAAAGATACCTAGAGTTACAATCATTTCCCATACAGGATGGTCATATAATAAATCAGGCATAGATTATCACCAGCATTCTAAAAACCAGACCTACGGAGAAAAACTAGGTCTGGGGACACATGCATGGTTTCTAACATAGCGAATGTTTAGCTTACCCTGATTATCACAAAATCAGTTCAGTGAGACTATTCGTATCCTGTGTCCCTTTTAAAAATCAATAAACACCGTTCCAAAAACCCTTTGGAATATTTTTCCTCTTATCCAAGTGGGTGCTTGAACCAATTTTGTGGCAAAGGGAATGCAAATTGCCAGGATTTGTTCAGAAAGAGCAAGGCTGACCCCTCTGAAGGGCAGGTCCAGTCTGAGCAAGTTGAACCAAATCAGAGTTCTATAATTTGAGGGTTGTAGAGGAGCTAGCCACTGAATGAACTACCAAAGGTGACTGTCATGCTGTATCCAAAGCATGAATCTTAACTCAATGAGAAAACACAAAACATTTAACATTTCTAAATGTAATGTTTCTAAGGTTTCGGGAATAGTTTAAAAACTCTAAAAAATAAATTTGAAATTATCCTTTAATAAGCCAATATTTATAACTCAGAAAACATCTCTATGCCCTAAACATTTTCTTAAAAATTTGCTACTGTCAGATTGCCAATCCTAAAATCTGCATGCTATCACTCCTGCCTCCCTATGCCCCCTACCACTGCCCACACACTCCATAAAAATCAGTATCAACAAACTTCAACTTAAAAATATAATTCTATTTTTGTGACTGATTATAAAAGTTGCATTGCCTCTTATTTATAAAGGAACTAATATGTTTAATAATGTATCTACCCAACCTGATTTGTACAAAACAGAAAACAATTCTTATAAAAGTGAAAAGAGATGATCATTTGTCACCTGAGATCTTATCAGCTTATCTGCAGATCAGAGCAAGCACAACAAATGCAGAAAGATCTTGTAGGAAACTACAAAAAAGATAGTTATTTCTTAAGTTTGTTTTTTAAAAATTCTTGAGTTAATTTTCTAATTCACTGTTTGAAGTCCATGTTTTTTCTAATCTAACAAAGATTACTAGAAAGCCGAGATGATAGACAAATGTTATCTCAGAATTTTTCTTCACTATAGAGTCCTTAGTACTTTAACTGTATTATATTAAGTTAGGAGTTACTATTGCTTCCATCTGTAACATTTGCTATATTGTTGTGAGAGGTATTCATAAATAGTAAAGTCAATAAAACTACATATAAGGTATGGAGTTGTAAAACTGAGGCCAGATGACAGCTCAGATGAAATTTTACCAGGTAGTGTTATTTGGGTGGAATCACCACAAGTCAGGGTTTGCTTTCTCCAGATTATGGGGTCAGAAAGCTGATTGGCTAGGTCAGACACAATAAAGCCTGATGCATTGACAAATTCACAGGGTATTAACAGAAGACTATTTTCTTATACATTGTTGATAAAAATTAAGGGACACAGAGCATCAAGTCAGCTGAACTTTCCATGGAAAAATCTACATGGAAACCTTAATTTATTAATAGGCTGATTTAGATAATTGTCAACAAAGTTGGAAGACGTAAGCAAACTGTCTTCATGGTTGGGGTCACTCAGAGAAGCCTGGTCTGGCAGATATAACCCAACTGCAGAGATTCTAAGCAGACTGCCTAGGGCAAAATGCCCTATAAAGTATAAAATTTCAGTCTTAGAAATACGGACATTCATGCTCTTTGGGGACCCTAAAGACCCACCCTACTAAATCTAGGTGGTTAAGCTGATATCTGTTCATATAAAACTAGTGTGCAATAATTTATAAAAAGCAATAGTGTCAGTTTCCAGGCCCTGGTTTGTCACCTTCTCATTATGGTGACTTGTGCAGATTCTACCTGCTCTTTCCTATCAGTTGATCAGTTTTTTTTTTTTTTTTTTTGTTTTTTGTTTTTTAATTTATTTTTATTGTGGGTAAAGATCAAAATTCTCACAATACATACAAACATTTGCAAAATGATATATAAATATATATGCATATAAGTTGATCAGTTTTTGAATCAGCTCTTGGGATTCTCCTCTAACCTACTGTGCTGATTCCAACCGGAATGTAATGAGTAAGACATGTCTTTTCTTCCTTGAGTTGGAATCCTTAGCCTCCAGGCATTTATCATTTTGCTGTTGGTGGGCATGTCAGTGAATGGTGCTTAGGTCTCAATGTGTGAATTTGCCAATGACACTGGAAGGCAGAATGGTTACAAATCTCGGCAGTGGTAAAATTGTCAGGTCTTGATGAGCCATTGCCTGGAATAGCAGTGAAGAAAAGGAGATGAAGTCACTGGATATTAAGGATGCTTGTCATGTGAGGTCACTATCCCATCTTCATTTTCTTTATGGTCCATATTCTGAAGAGGCTGGAATCAAGAAAAATGGACTGTAAATGGCTTTTGTTCAAGTCAGAATAACCACCCTTAATATTAAGTAGTTAATGAGAGTAGTGTTTTAGGGAGGGGAGCTTTAAGCTATTGCTTCCATCTATAACCAAAGATCAATGAGATAGGTATGAAATAAGTAGCTATGAAGTCTGGGTGTTTCAGCGAATTTAATCTCTCTGCCAGATCTTCCTGAGTTTTTAGCAAGTGGAAAAACAAGTTTTGCCCCACTCCTTGTCCTTACTCCTATTCTGATAAATGGAACTCACAAATGATAAAAGGCAGCAAAACAAAAGGATACAATCAATCTATAATTTGTAAAGTGAATTATGAGTCTCCAAGGAACCAAAAGCTTGCTGCAAAAGTATGAAGGAAGGGCAGTATGTCTGAGTTGAGACAAATTGTAGTTTGCTTTTCTCCATTTTATCTGTATCTATATCCACTTCTACACAATTCCATGTTATTTTTATACAGAAAAATAAGTATATTGGAACATTCTCATATGTACAGTCTCACTCAAGGACTTCTCTACAAATAACAACAGGAGATAAGAAGGGCAGCCATTTACTTAAGCAAGTATAGCCTATTTAATTATAGACATTGGGAAATTGCATTTTTTCCCCTGCTATGTTCTACTGCAATCCTTCCCACCTTTTTCCCCCCTTTAAAAGACTTGCACGATGGTATGTGATTCAGCCCAAACTTCAGTTACCTTTCTACAGCAGTATTCTTATATCACAAACAGTCTAATAAAGGAACTGTCTTACCATGCTTTCTAATGCAGTAGGAGCACTGTTTATGCCTTCATCAGTAAAGACACCACTCCTCTCTCCTATAGGATGAAAGAGAAGAAACTTTTTTAAAAAGCTCATTATAAAAACCCAAGTTCTCCCTTATTCCTATCTCAATATAATTATGTTCTTAAAATCATCTTAGTTACTCCCCCTTTCATGCATTCTGTATAGAAACACATCATCAAAATCCAACAGCATAACCTCTTATGGCTGACAAATATGCTCAGGTGGGCAACTTCTGGCTCTTTAAGATTGTTGGCCCAGTTCCTATCATCTGCTAACAAGTAATGGCCAAGGAAGTGCCAAGAGTAGTGTCTAAGTACAAGCAATATAATGTCATTTCTCAAGGAAGGCCTTCCCTCTGGGCCTTGCTAAAATCTGACCCTTTTGCACACATCCTAGACTAAGGGCATTTAAAATAACAGTAATGTAAAGGGAATTAAAAGGCAAAATATATGAACCCTAGTCATATGAAATGTCAACCAAGGACCTGAAGGTAGGCAAGGCTTTGTGGCTTTTAGTAGAACATCTTTAAATATATATATATATATTTTTTATTTTTATTTTTTTTTTCTTTTTTAAGGATTTATTTATTTATTTACTTTTATCCATTTTTACACCCCTTCCCCCTCCCCCCCGTTTTTGCTGTTTCTGTGTCCATTCGCTGGGCAACTCTGTGTCCATTTTCTGCCATCTCTTCTCATCCTTCTCCTCCTGTCTTCACTGGGATTCAATCCTTGGAATCTCTGATGTAGGAGAGAGGCATCCTGCCCGCGCAACCTTAGTTGCTGGTTTTTCGGTGTGTCTCATCTTGCCTCTCCCTTGTGTCACTCTCCTATTATGTCATCATCTTGCTGTGTGGCTCGCGGGAACTGGTGGTGCGCCCGCGCACAGGGCCTGGCGGCCCACGCACCTTCTATATATTTTTTAAATTTTTACCAGGAGGTCCCGGGGATCGAACCCAGGTCCCTCCATATGGGAGATGGACGCCAACCAGATATAGCCCCCTGCTATATCTCTTAAGGTTGACCAGAGATACCTAGAGTTACAGTCTTTTCCCATACAGGATGGACATATAATAAATCAGGCTTAGTTTATCACCAGCATTCTAAAAACCAGACCTAGGGAGGAAAACGAGGTCTGGGGACACATGCATGGTTTCTAATATAGCGAATGTTTAGCCCACCCTGATTATCACAGAATCAGGACAGTGAGAATATTCGCATTCAAATATATTTTCAGCCCAACTAACTACAGAACTGAAGAACAATTTTTAAAAAATGAGTATATCATGGTTTTTTTTGCAATATCCTCTCTGACTACTTCTCCTTCAGAACCAGTATTCTCAAACGAAGGTCACTGCTTCTTTCAAGGCAGCTGATGTTACGTAAGTTTCTCCTGGTTTGGGGAAACTGCTCCCTCTCCTTGTTCCTGCAGGTCTAGGTATAGTAATGAACAAGGTGCTACGAGATCTGGGGAAATGCACTATCCTTTGTGTTCTCCTTTGCACAGTTTCAAGTGTGCCATGTGTTTTCTGTTGGTACCTGACTTATGCATATTTCTAATATAGAAACTACAATGTCATTCTTGAGCAGCAGGTAGCCCCTCCCCAAAATGCAAACCTAGTTAAATCACAAGTTAGGGGTTGCATTTGGGGGAACAAGGTAAATTGTGACCTACCATCTCTTTCAGCTTCTGGCCAGCTATGGAATAGGAGTAACAAGGAAGCAGACTAGCCTCTATTAAGCAATAATAGAGCTAGAATTGGTGAAACTCTTGCTGTCACCCCTAAAACATTTTCTTCAATAATGGTTTCCGCTATGACCAAATCACCTAACTTCAGTTGGGGCAATAGTGTAACTGGGAGCTATGGCAACTTCTCAGGAAACACAGAGCCTTCTCAGGAGTATGATGGAATAAAGCAGAGCTTCTCAGGGGCCTAAGCTTGCCTCTGCCACAAGTAATAATATTTCAATTTAAATTACTTAATATATCAATTCTAATACATCATTTTAATATATAAGGGCATCTTAATATATCATTTTAAGTTACTATTAGCAATGCTAATCAGAAAAATAAGTATATTGGAGAAAGCTGGTTTATTACAGAAAATTGAGAACTTGAAAAAATAATTAAAAAGAATTAAAATAAAATGGCTCATAAAGACAATGCAATTTTGAGTAGCACCAACTGCAGACTAAAGTCAGACCAAGAGTAAAGAGAACCCAGGTGTGACAGTAGTAAGTAGCCCAGGGACTTAAGGAAATATCTAGGTGAGGTGGCGGATATGATCATAGTCTGATCATTCCCTAGGCAACCATTTTTAAAGCTTTGGCTTATTTCTTTCTAGCTATTTTTCAATGAAAGACTATTGGGGTCATCCTGTTTCTTATTTTAGTGCCAAATTTAACATTATCTTTTCTCCTTTTTAATAAAAAAATAATCACATGATTTTCAATTAATTTCAGTCTTCTTATTTATTGAAAATAGAAGGAACACTGGAAAAATGTCAATGTGTTGCAATTAATTTGCTTGTATATAAGCTGCTTGTGCCTTTGATGATTAACTCAGAATAAATTCCTAGAAATTAGAATAGTTGGGTGGAAATGTAGGAGGATTTTAAAGGATTTTTGATAAATTTTGTGAATGACTTTCCAGAAAATTCAAATCCATTTACATGCTCAGCAGCAATGTAGTTGTTTATTTCCACTTTACCTTTAATACACTTCTACCTGAACACCCAAGGACAGAACCCAAATTCCCCATGAGATCTTACCTCTGCTGGAATTGCTGCCTCTTCTTAACTTACAGGCTAGGTAAAATGCCACCAGTAGCACCAAAATCATCAAAATCACAAAAATAATTTCCCAGAAATGTATTTCTTGCATTGGTTCTAAATAAAACAAACAAAGTCTATGAAAGAAACATTACCAAGAGAGAAAAGGAAAAGTGTTGGGTGGGTGGAGTATGTTTAATATTTTTAAAACTAGTTATTTTTACATTCAGGCAGGAGCCAGAATTCATATTAGTGAAAACACTGCATAATGAAAAGGCCCATTAAAGATAAGGCCAAGAGTACAGTCTGGTTGGGAGAATTTGTCATGAACATAAATATCTCCCAGTCTCTACATCTGTATTGTGGGAGACCTGCAGACACTGTAACATTAACGGATTTGGGGCTTCTGGGATAGGAGAAAGAATAGAGCCAGAAAATTTGAGGCAATGAGTCTATTATGAGTTTTAAGTTTCTAATTTTTTATATTGTAACAAGGAAACAAATACATTTTTTACAAAGGAATTATAACTACAAACTAGTCTTAGTCCAGTGTGGTTTATGGAGGATGAAGGGAGGATGCAGTCCACATTTGGTATGGAGAGGATAGTCTCTAGGAGGAACAGAGATTAGAAGTTAGAGGTGATGAGAGGAGCCAAGTAGGAGGAGACCAGTGGAATGGGAGATAGCTCCTGGAACTCCTCAGGAATATTTGGAAGAGCCTGACTTTTCTCCAGCATCTGGGCCAGGGCTAAAATGGTTGTAATTAGTATTAAAGGAAGTGGGGACCCCCAGAAGGCAGAAATTTGGAGACCTAGAGTTACCAAAACCTAACTCCTGCAATCTTGTGATCTATGTGGACTCTGCTAAAAAGCATGGAACAGGCTTTAGAGTTCAAAGGCCAATTCAGAAAAACAAAAATATTTATGGGTTACTTTTCTCTCTCTAAAATGAATAACTATATATGTAACAGATGTCAGTTTTTATGAACATACTCAAAATAAATAATGTTTTGTAATCAATAAAACAATCTTTACATTTATTATATCATTCTTAAATTCTACACATAATATAGAGGAAGAAATTAAGTCGCAATGTTAAGGTGACTGTCTAAAGTGTTTTCAAATGCATCTTTTTCCCTCCTGAAGAAAAGCCTACAAAATATAGCTTCTTCCCACTTTATCAGTCACCCTCAGCTATCCATCTGCAAAGTGATTTTCCCAAAGCACATCTTGATTTAGCAAAAATTACCACTCAATTCATTGCCGCCTTTACTGAACAGATCTAGGCTCCAAGAAGCACAAGCCCCCCAATGTGGACCTCCTTTCAGAAGGTTGTAGGAACTCTCAGATAAGGCAGCAAGTAGAAACTTGCAATTAGTGAAAACCATCAGTTTCTTCCAAAGGATGAGTCTAGGGTACCAGGACTGTTTGCCCTGTGCTATGCCCTGCTGAGCTGGCTCCAGCTTCAGGCCTCTTTGTTGGGGGAGGTGGGGAAGACCGTCCCTCAGCCCCTACCAGCCAGGATTTCCTTAGAAATGAGAGGTTCTGAAAAGCCTTTTCTCCTCATCAGAGACAGAAGAGTCCTGATGCTTCTGCTTTGTGTTCGGAAGATGGGCCACATATGATCTTCAGACTGTTTCTTCCTGATTATTTTTCTACACTATAAAATGAATCCAACATGAGGGAATAGTTTTAAAAATATAAAGCAGGCTTAACTGCCTTTTATATAAAACTCACTCCTGTTTTTTTTCTCCCAAATAAGAGTGTCAAATGCACCCTCAGTTTTTAGTTATGTACTCTCAAAGTGGCAGCTCTGCAAAGGGAATGTTACTGCTGAGAGACTAGAAGCTTCTATTTAAAGACCACATGAGCTACAGACAACTCCATCCTCTTATCTCCAATTCCTAGTACATGAATCACCAGACTTTAAATCTGTTACGCCTCCTAACTTCCTCAACTAGAAAAATGCTTAAAATGTTTCTACAACATATTTTATATATTCCACTGACTTCCATGATGGTCCCATGATGGTGTCCCATGATGCCAAGATGATGGCTTCAGGGTGGGGAGACCAACTGGTCCATCCTATTTTCTAGAAAGTCAACTTTATGAGAATGCATTCTATGAATCAATGGTTAGTGGACTAGAAATATTTTAAATAAATTTTGGCAGTTAACTACCAATAGAGGTTTTTTAAAAAGTGCTGAATCAGGCATATGCTTAGTCACCACAAAACATTTGAAGCACTATTTCCACCAGGTTCCCAGACAGTGCCATGTTTCGGCAGCCTCCAGCAAGATCCTAGTTCTAACTTCTATTGTGCATAGGGCCTCAACTCCCAAACCACAGACCCTGAGGCACGTATTAGACAAAGTGGTGAGCGTGAGTTATCCCACAGAGGTGTCAAGATTTCCTCTTCATGTCTGAAGCCCTGAAACTCTGATAAAAATCCTCAAATTAATCTCTTTTTTCAATATAGCACGTTTATATGGATGAAGGAGAGAGGTTGTCGACCATCTTGACCAGAAGTAACCCTGTGAAAAGCACTCATATTAGGTATTCTTTAAGTATCAACTTAATTTTTCCCGTTTGACATTCACAAACCTCTTCTGCTATAGCCAAAACGCATTATCCAACCCTACTTGCAACTTACCTACATGCAGTGTTTGGAGAGTGAGGAAAGTATAGTTGCTTGAAGAAATATTGCATATGTATTCCCCATTGTCTGAAAGATTAAGATCCATCAAAGTTGAAGAAAAATCACTCTTGTTTATCAGTTCTTTGTTCCATGAGAATCGTGGTTCATTGATAATTGTGTTTCTTGAAGAGCTCAGAAAGGAAGCCAGCACTGAGGAATTCCCGCTTTCCACTCTGGACCAAGTGACTATGAAATCTTGATTTGGCAGAAAACAGTTGTTTTCACATTGACATGAGAATGAAACCTCTTGACTTTGCATTTTATGAAGGTGATCTAATGGCAGGATAGAAAAGAAACATCAGTGATAAATTCAAATGAAGTTTCCAAGTTACACTTAAAAGAAAACATTTTTATTGCAGTTGTTTATTTGGAAACAACTTTTTAAATTTTTTTAAGTAAAATTTTATTGAACTATATTATTCATACATGAACATACATAAGCAATAAATGTATAGTTAAATTTGTGAATTTATAAAACAAACATGCATATCATCATACAGGGCTCCCATACATCTCCCCACCACCAACACCTTGCATTGTTGTAAAACATTTTAGAAACACCTTTTGAAAAACAACTAGACATTTATGTTGTGAAAATTTTTTAAAGAAAAAGTCTTATTCTTACTATTTTCAGTTTTGCCACCAAAGTTAGTGTAGGAATATACTTCAAGGAGGCTGTAGCCGTTGGGCAATTTGATGTAATTATGAATTCCAAAAATATAATTGGATCATGCTTGTTAATCTGGGCATGATTATGTTATGATTAGGGCATTGACTGGGCCACATCAGTAGGGTGTTGAGCCCCACCCCTTGGTGGATGGGGGAAGAAAATATAAAAGGCATCACAAAGAACAGTTGCAGCAGTTTTGAGTAGCAGTTTTGATGTTGGAGTTTTGATGTTGGAGAGAAGGCCCCAGGAGAAGAGAAGCAAGCCATTTGCCTGATAGTCTACAGCTGGCCTTGTGGAGGAAACAGAGGCACTAAGCCCGGAGAGAAATGCAGCCCCAGGAAGAGAGGAACCCAAGAAGCCTGAACCCTGGCAAATATCTGCAGCTGTCTTGCTCCAACATGTGGCAATGGACTTTAGTGAGAGAAGAAACTTATGATTTATGGCCTGGTAACTGTGGACTTCTACCCCAAATAAATACCCTTTATAAAGACCAACCCATTCTGGTATTTCGTATTAGCACCCCTTTGGCTGACTAATACAGAGGCCTAAAACCTGGGCCAGTGGGGGGGGTGTACACCTGAGCTTTAACTCCTGCAACCTGACTCTAAGCACTTAGGCCTGCTGAGACCAGTTACTAGTCTTTTTAGCCCCATAGCCTTCTTCTGTTGACTCCTCAAATGCTGGCGTTCCCCAGGATTCTCCTTTTTATCACTCTCTGTACCCCATAGTGGTCTCTATAATTTTAATGGTCTCAACCATTTCTTTATCTATCTAGACAGTCTCTTTACCTGTGCACACATATATTTCCAACTGTATGCACGTAATCCTCCTGTGGATTGAGCTCTTTCAGAGCAGGGACTCTGCTGGGATTTTTTGTACACCATCCCCGCCCCCCGACCCAGCTCCACCCTTGCCCTTCCTGTTTTGTACTTCTATAGGCTGACCTCTATGGTTTTGTCACCCTGGTTCTGGACTCACCTATTTTCCAATCTACCTGCTGGACTGGATGCCAAAGAAAGCTTTTGAAAATGCAAATCCGCTGTCTGATTGTTCAAAACCTCCTTTGGCTCCACACTATCTCTAGGATCCAGTTCAACCTCCCTAGCAAGGTATAGAAGGCCTTTATCTGGTTTTTCACTCCCTCTCCAGACTCATCTCTTGACACCCTAGCTTCACACTCAACCACCTTATACTTTCACAAAACCAGGCAATGTTACTCCATTGTACTTTTGTACATACTGTATCTTTTATACAAAATGCCTATATTCTCCTGAAATCTTCTACTAATCTTTTAAAACTCTTCCCTTATGCAATTTCCTTAATCATATCTTATGTAACAACCTCACATATGCCCAACCACACTGAACAGAATTAAACACTCCCTTTTTGTGCTACTTCCCCAGTTTAGTTTTATTTTTACATGTATGTGTTAAATGGTGTGCATCCAGAGATAAATGAGAGTCCAAGTTCTTAAGTTCAGTCTGGAGGAGATGAAACTTGGCAAAAGACCAAGAAGTATTGAGCCTAAGAACTGTTGGGGTTTCATGATACTCCATTTGAATAAACATAAGAAATTATGATTTTCCAAAGAAAATATTTATAATTTAATATAAACATTTTTCAATTCTACATTTCCATTGCTGCATGACTACCACGATTCTCATGGAACAAAGAGTTGATAAACCAGTCATTTCCAACGGCCAATGAATGATGTAAAGGTGGTGGGTGAATAACACATGATTTCAGTATTTTCTTGCTAAGCATTTCAAAAATATGAAACCCTGAGGAACAGAAGGCAAACAAGGATAGCTAACCTCTACCTTCCCCACATAAAGGAGATTTGCATAAAAATTCTGCTTTGCTTCTAATACAGAAACCAATTTTCCTTGGAATTGAATAGGGAGATGTCAAATTAACTTTCCGCTCAATCTTTACTTAAACAGTAAATTATAGACATAGAGATTGATCAGAGTTTGGGTTTGTTCAAATTAACAAGAAGAAGGCAGGTTAAAAACTGATCATGCTATGTCAGAGGTGTTGAATAAAAAATTTATGTGGTAAGGCTTAAGAGGCTAAACAGAAGTTATAATATTAATTATAATAGTAATGGGCCAATTCTTGTTTAGTTGAAAGATTGGGAAGTTAGTGGTCATTACCTGCTAAGAGTCAAGTACTTCTTTCTTCCTCAATGATCTTTTTAAAGGACATTATTGGTAGGAAAATCTGTTTGGAGGATGAACCATGAAGAAATATAGTAGTATTCCTGTATGGTTTTGCTACTACGCATTTCACAAAGTATTTTCATTCAACTCAAACACTAAGCAAGGTGAGAATTATTACCATTTTATCAATGAGGAACTAATGCTTAAAAGTAAAAATGGCTGCTTAAGGGAATTGAGCCAGTAAATATTAGTCCTGGACTCCATCTTTTAACTGCTATAGAAGCATTTTCTTTTCCTTGTAAATCAAGCCCCATTCTGTGCCAACCTCTGACACAGTGCTTATACCCAGAAAAAGCCCTATTAAGCCTACCTCCCATTGTCCATTGCCCTGTCCATGTTTGCTTCAGCAATGAATTTTCAATAACACACTCATATGATGAGTTTGATCCTGTAATATTCAGCATGCTTTTAATATAAAAGGGAGGCAAATATCCTATTTCTTTTCTATTGCTTTCAGACACAGGTGTATTATCCATTTGCCATGTGATAGTTGAACGAGGATAAACACTTAACACGTAGCATGTTAAGAAGCTGTATGTGTCCTCCTTTTCATACGTCATCACTGGTGTGAGGAAAGCTATGTGGGAGAAAGAAGGGCACATGAAAAACTATCATTGCTAGCTTCTTTTTAGACCATCTGGTATAGCATACGTATTATTTTAATACCCAAGGAATGAAAAGTTAAGCTTGAGCAAAATTCAGCATTCACCAAAAGGAAACCAAAACCAAAACCAACCAAACAAAAACACTGTAGAAACTTAAGATAATAGTGTAGTTATCTATAATGGGGCGGAGGGGGAAGCATGCATGTCTACAGAGAAACTAGTAATCTCAGCTCTCTAGAAACAAAGCTGAAAAAAATCTAATGACTTCATTGAGCAACCAACATGTGGATGTCAGAGTCTATAAACTAGAGCTCCTACGGCACTCTGAACTCTTCTGATGCTGACTCGGAGCCTACTGACACTTTGTTTACACATAATTCAAATGAACTTAGATTTCTGAGTCAAAGTCTGAAACAACTAAATAGGACAGAGAAAGAAGGAAATGGCAATAAAAAAAAAAAAGAGGAACGCATAGACTATAAAAATTAACATCATTTAATATAAAACAAAAATGCAATTTAAATCAATAATTCAAAAATTTCCAGCTATCATATTGGCAAAAATTTTAAAGATTGATAATATTCTGCACTGAAAAAACTGAAAGGATAATAGTATGCTACTATTAGCAGTAATGTATTAAAATCCTACTTGTAGTACTTTTTAGATCATTTCCCAATATGCAATATAACAATAAAGTTGTTCATTACAACATTAGTTGTAATGCAAAACACCGGAAATATCTGAACATTCACCAGTGGGGTATCAATTACAGCATATCTACATGATGAGACACAATGCATTAAAAAAAACAATGGAGGTATATCATATGCATTCATTGACTTGGAAGGAAGTCCATAGCATATTAAATAAGAAAAAGACACACTTCAGAATAACATGGAATGATCCCAATGTTATGTTTTATAAAAACCTTCCACACATACTTACCTCCCACCATTAGCACTACTTTGTTTGAGATTTTTCCAGATTCTGTTCCCACATAGCAGATGTAAATTCCTTCATCCTGAAAACTTAAATGTCTGAGCAACAGAGAGGCATTCCCATCGTGAATTTCACTATGGAAGAGAGATGTCCTGTTCACATATCTGGGATCTTGCCTTTCCAAATGGTCACCACCTTTGTAGTAAACGTGAACATTTTGGCTATCTTGAATCTTCCAGTGAATTACTACTTCGGGCCTACTCTCAAAAGAGCAGGGTAGAATTACATCTTCATAAAGTCTTCCAATGACTGTTTGCTCACTCTTAGTATGGAAACGACTTGAGAAAATGGAAAAGGGTTTACCTAAAAACATGGGCAAAGAGTTTATGTAGAGAATTAGTGATAGGTGCCTATCGAGGGTTATATCAGGACTTCCAGAAGGACCATCCTAGATCAGCAACCCAATCATTAACAGACCACATCATCGAGAACCCTTGGTAGTCTGATTACTAAACACAGATTCACTGCTTATTTCTGAGTTCACAATTTTAATTGAAAACTTGTTTGAGTCAGTGTAACTGTTTATGAGAATTGGAAGCAGTCCAAAGCATAGAAATACTGATTTTCTGCCTAGTTGATCAAATAATCTCATCCTGGCCTGCCACAGTCCTGGGAATGATGTATATTAGGTATATAAAAGACTTCTGTTGATTTTTATTCCTGGAACATATCGTCTTTTAGCACCCATTTAACAGTAACAGATTCATTTACCCAGCTAAGTAGAGCCAGCAGGACCTAAAAGAATAGAATATACTTAGCTTGATTGGGTCAGGAAATATTTGGAGCACATAAAAGACCATGCAAGGTTCAGGAAGCTGTTAGGAATATCCAGATCCTAGACTCAAGCAGGGGAAATTGTGGGCAGGAGGAGCCCAAAAAGAGAAATGAAATATTCATTTAATTTGGCTTTAGGGCCACTCTTAGCATATCTTATGAGTCAGTCAAAACATATTTAAGGAATATTATTCTGGATACAAATGTGGAAGTTGATTTCACAAAGTAAATGAATTTCATTACAATGACGGTTTTTGTGAGGAAAACATACCCAGCTCTCCATAATCATTAGAGGTAGCATACAGATTCTTTGACCAATTCATAAAGCATTTTTAAGTACAACTGTACATTTTTAAAGTATATCCATAGCTCCAGCTATGGATTCTGAGATATTAGGACTGAAAGTTTACCTTGTCTTACGGCCAATGTTGTAGACTCCTCTGGAGCTTGGCCAAAGCTACCCAAGATGGAAGAACTGGGTACTCATATGACTGCCACAAAGTCTTTCTCTTTTTCCTCCTCCCCTGGGGCTCTTTCAGCCTGCCATGCCTCTCTTCCCACAGAAAGGTTTCATGTATTTCTGTACAGAGAGCTACAGGGATGTAACACTATTCTGAGAGAAAGACATGGAAAGGTGGGGAAGAAAAGCACTGATTTTCAGCTTTCCTAATCTCTCTCCTAAACCCCTCTAATATTTTATTGGATAATAAATGTTCCAGGTTTAGGAATTAGCAGAACTTATAATGCTTTCTGTCAAGTTTAGAACAAGTACCAAGTTTAAAATTAAAAAAAAAAAAAAAAAAAAAAAAAAAAATCAATCAACCAATCAAATCGAACTAGCCTTTCTAAGTGATGTTATTTCTGGTGGGAGATAATAGATTATAAAGAGCCTTAATCATTTTTTTTCATTTATGGGTCCAGGGAATTCCATTGCAATATATATATTTTATTATTATTATGGGTAAAAATCAAAATTCTCACAATACATACAAACATTTGCAAAATGATATATAAATATATATGCATATATGTGTATTTGCTTACAAAAATGTTATTTATATATATATACACATATATTTTAAGAGGTGCTTAGATTACCCAAAATATTACACGGAACCCACTGGGATTCCCATGTTGCCCACCTCCCACACCTCCCACCACAGCCCAGCTACCTCACAATTTGCTAACTTTTGGAATTTTATGTCAATAGAAGCAGTTAATAGAATAAATGGACTGCATATTTTACTCAATTATAAACGTTTCAGGGTCAATGCAAAAGTTATTTCATTGCTCCCAAACTTGATGACACCAGTTATAAATGCATTTATAATATGTAATAATGTAATGTAATAAAATAATAGAATTTAATTGTATAATAATGCCATTAAATATTTTATAAACTTATGAAATATAAGCATGAGAGAAGATGAATGTTTCTAGGATAATTAAGCTGAATGATTTGGAAAGAATAAATATAAACTATTAAAAAAAAAAAAAAAAAAAAAAAAAGAGCCTTAATCAGAGGAGACAGATGAAGATAGGATTTTAATCTTCAAGCAGACCTACCAGTCTGTTCGTTGTTTCTCATTAATTGATATTTTAGAAAAATTCAGCATACTGTGGCTACAGAGGAAACAGCCACCTTGTGTTGTGTGCTCATGTTCCTATCCAATGGTACAGATAACTAAGAGTTGGGGTATTGAAAGTGGAACTTACTTTCATCTCCACTCAGAAATGGTATGAAAATGAGGAAGAAAGACAGCACTGTCTGTGTCTTCATGTCTTCTGAAGGTCATATTAGTTATGCTGTCAAAGAGAAGTAAAATATGCATGTTATGGACTTTAAATACAAAAAAGAATTGGAAAAGAAAAAATTAAAGTGCCCAGACTGTAGGAGATTGTTTAATAAACTATGGTACATCCACATAAATAATTCTTCTGCAGCCATTAAAGATATTGTTCAGTGGCATGGAAGGAAGTGCATATATGTTTTAAGAGGAAAATTAGATTATGACACAACTTTTAAACAGCATGATTCCCTTTTAAAAGCACACATTTAATATTTATATGTGTATGGGAGACTGACAGGATATATACCCTTGAATGTTAACTCTGTAAGGCAGGATTCACATCTAAGACAGTGCCTACTATATAACAGGTGCTGAAAATTGGCTGTTGAATGAAAAAAGATTTGGTATATGTGTTAGATTGAGTTATATATACCTATTTAGGCATGTTCTGAACATTAATCTTCATTCCGATGGGTGTTAACCCATTGTAAATAGAATTTCTTGAAAATGTTAATTTTAGCTAAGGTATAGCCCAACTGAATGAGGTTGTGTATTAATTTGGATTACTGGAGTCCTTTATAAGTGGAAGAAATTCAGAAATAGCTAGAGAAAGGCATGGGGAAGAGCAGGAAACCAGAAGTCAACAAAACCTGGATGAGAAAGGAGAGGACATCACCATGTGACATAAGACAGGGATATAAGTCAAAGAACCCCAAGGATCACTGGTAGCCAGCACGAGAATGTTGCAGACTTTGGGGAGAAAGCTTTGCCTTGCTGGTGCCTTGATTTTGGACTTCTAGCCTCAAATCTGTGAGCCAATAAACTCCTGTTGTTTAAACCAACCCATGATGTGGTGTTCAATGATAGTAGCTCAGGGAAAAAAGACAGTGTACCTTCAACAGTGTTCTCTGGATAATAGTTTTTGTCTGTTATTTTTGAAGCTTTCTTCAATGGACATGAATTGCTTTTACGGTAAAAAAAAAAAAAACTAAAAATAAATTCAATTCAATATGTGCCAATAATGTTAACTATAATGTTATTTATAATCAAACATAAAAACAAAGCAAAACCTGGAAACATGCTATATTCTTAAATGCCCAAGTCATCAAAATCCTGTTTTACAAAGAGGTTTTTTAAAGATTTAAAGAGAGAAAGTATAGATGGCAAAACATGTACACAAACAATATAATCTGACGTAAAATAACTGATTTTATCTGATAATGGGGTTATAGGTAATTTTTATTCTTTAAAAATAGCTTGTTGAAGAATATTACATAGTTTTAAAACCTCTAAAAGAAAATCTTTAAGAAATCTTTTGAGAGCTATACTATTAGTTGTGGGATATGAGATTTAAAATGATTAAAAGTATCCTAAAAAATAGTTATATTCCCTCATTACATCTTATCAAAAGAAAATCTGGTAGGTTAATCCTTTATAGTTCCAGTTTTACATGTTTAAATACTAGAAGAAAATATCTGAATATACAATTTTGAGGGCTGTTTCAATAATGACTATACATTTTTATATAGAGATGTCTATATAAAAATTAGAAAAACAACAAAACAAATTATTAAAATACAAATGAATAGGGAAGACATTTTCAATATGACAAAGTTAACACTCTAATAGCTTCCATGTCTCTCGGAGCAATATCTAAAATGTTTCGTATAGAGAAAACTGTTGTAAAATAGTGTTAGTTATGAAAATTAGACCTTTATATTTCTTCCTATAGATATATTTGCATGTATAAAGCATGAAATGATATATATCATAATGATTATCTGAAAGGTAAGATTACAGGCAATTGTTAAACTTGTTTTTCTACTATGAAAACATGTTGTATATCACTATTTTACTATATGCCATCAAAAAAACCTTATTTAACCAAATTTCATTTCCAAGGGAAAATTAGCTCAAATATACATTGTTCAGTATAACTTTGAGACATTCCATGCCCACAGTCCTACTATACTTGCCTAGGATAACTTCACCTTCCTACTCTCCAAATTGAACACTTGTTACCTTATCTGTAAGTTTCCAATGCGTCCTTTACCCGTCTCTCTTTCAGCTAACACTCTTGATTCATTTATTAGTTATGAACAATCATGGATACCTATTATCCCTTCACCACCAATTCAAGCAATTCATTAATGGCTGTGCCTACTTTTTTCTGCCTTACCTTCTGCTTCTATCCAAGGCCAAATCCTTTACTTTGTGCTCTGTATTCCATACCTTTTTGCATTCAACGAATTTGTCCCTGCAATGATATCCCCTCTCTACTGCATCATCAGGTTCTCTCTCTCCTACATCAAGCCCATGAACATAAATACTCCAATATCTCCCATCTTAAGAACAGGACAAAAACCCACAATTCTCTTCTTACTCTTCATAACCCCATTCCCCATTAAGCTATCAACATATTCCTCAACTCCATTACCTTCTTAAAATAATTGTCTAAACAGCTGCCTCCATTTCCCCCCCTTTAATGCTTTACCCTGACCTACTCTAACTGGGCTCCTTTCATCAGGACACCTCATAAACTGCTCTTATCATTGTCACCAAGAACTTTCAGGTTGCCAAAGACAGTGGATCCCATTTGTCCTCATTTTATTTAACCTCTCAGCAACCTTCAACATAATTGCCTTTTCTCTTCCTCTTGTAAGATTCTTCTCTTGGTTTCTGTGACACCCCATTCTCCTAGCTTTTCCTTCCTTTCTCACAGCTGCTCCTCCTTAGTCCTTTACCAGACCCCTCCTCTGTTTGCCCTCTCTATGTGGGGATATTGAGTGGCATATTCCCAAGCCTTCTACTTTCTTTATACTCTCTCCATAGGTGAGCCAATCTAGTCCATTGCCTGGAATATCATCTGTACACCAAGATTCTCATACTCATCCCCTGACCTCTCTATAAGGCAAGGTCATGTATTTAACTGTCCATTTAACCTGTCCATCTAGACACCTTAAAAACATTTCAAAGTTCATATAAACCCTTGAATTCTACTTCAGTCCCCTCACCAATACTCCCTACCTTGCCCCAAATAAATCAAGAAAATAAATACAAATAATCCTGTTCCTTCTCCTGTATTCAACTCAATAAATGGCACCAAATCCTCCCTATCATTTAGGTAAAAAACCTAGAAATCAACCTTCATTCTTCTTTTCCCTTATACCCAATATTTAATCTATTAGTTAGTCTTTTTTGGATAATAGATTAAACTTAATTATTTGTCCACTTTTCTCCAACTCCATTGCTACCATCCTACTTCAAGACAAAACACCATCATCGCTTATCTGGAGATCTCAAATAGACATCTGACTGGTTATTCTTTTTCTACTCCTACCTCCTTACAATCTCTTCTCCATACAGCAGCCAAGAGTAATATTTTTAAAGATGTAAGGCATTCTGACATTATCCTAATTAAAAGTCCTTCAGTAGCTTTATAACACACTAAAAGTAAGATCTAAACTTTTAGCTCTAGTACCAAGCCTTGCATACTCCAACTCCTGGTTCTGCCTGTATCTCCTACCACTTTCCCAGCAGTCCACAGCATATATTCAAAAGATGTATGAACACAAGGGCTTCAATCCAACGGTCAACATGAGCATCAGCCAAAAATTAGGTCCTTGAGAACTATTTAATTCATGTCTTTTGAATAAAATGACAAATTACAGTAACCATTTATCATCTAAGATAAAGTGCTATGAATAAAAAGCATACTCAACCTCTTCTACACAAAGGCTTGATTTAGCGCTGTTGAAATAATTTCAGCATTCAGCCAAGTGAGGCAGTTAATGAGTATTTGGCCCTATTTTTATGCCTGGTTTTATTTTTAGACATTTATTTTCTTCCCCAAAAGCAGCAGAAAGCTTCCACCTTGGATTAAACTGAAGTTACCCAAGTTGCAATCAGCACCCTTACAAAAGGGTTCAAATGTTAGAAGCATCTTGTTCTGGTACATTTTGGCTGAATTCCAGATGTGGAGGAGAAAGGCAAAGAGAGGCAGTCTCTGTAATGGAACATGGCAAAAAGAAACCCAAATGCTAACACTAATCTGACAGAAAAGAAAATCGAAGCCATTTCTATAAGCATAAAATAAAGAGACCAGAACAGCTCTTCCCCTGTCCCTGTCTTAACATTTATAGACCAAATTGGCTACAGCCATCAATACTAACTGTGATGACAGCAAACATCACTTGTGTTCAAGTAAGATTCTCTCATCTGCACATTGGTTACACTAAATACTAGGCCTGGCCTCATAACTGTTAGCCTAGATCTGACCAGAGGCACAAAGCAGGTCAATTTTCTTTTTTGAAAAGCAAGAAAGTTTTGCATCATTCACACGGCATGCCAGTTCACGAACATTACAAATTCTTTGGAGGAAAAAGCCGCTTCCAGGGTGCTGCGTTCTCCTCTACATTTGTTTTTAAATGCAGTGTCTCTGCACAGTGCTCATGGCAGTAAGCCAATTTATGAAAAAAGTCACAACAAAAGGAAAACTCTTTGTAGCATCCTGGGGATTTCTCCTTAACATCCACTTTAATTTTAATAGGATTGACTTTGTTTAGACAGAAAAGGAACAAAAGAAAAATTTTAGGATTACCCTTTCCTTACTCAAAAAAATTTCCCTGATGTTTTATAGTGAAATTCCACTACTTAGGGATTCATAAAATGGGTTGAAATTTTGACACTCTAGGAGTGCTGTTGTTGTGTCAGACTTTTTCAGGGGGACTGAGGGGTGAAGAACCAGGCTAAAATATGTGCTAAAACATTTTGGGGGAGGTGCAATCACAGGGCAGCAAGAGTGAAGGAAAAGGGAAAAGAAACTGGGAAGAAGGGGGGCAGATACTAGGTGGCGGTTGCCTTGCTGGCCACAGTTTCAGACCAGAAATCAGAGCCACTTGCTCAGTCACAAGGGACAAGTGCCAGGCAAGCTCTGTAGAACCACAGCACCCCAGAACATGTCATCAGAGGAAGGAAGAAAAGGGAATTGATTTGGAGGTTCGGGTCCCCCCCACTGGTAAAAATTTTAGCCACAGGGCATTAACTCCCTTACTCTTCCAAGGTTGTGTCATCTGGCCCTCTGGACACAACTAAGGAAGCCAAATCTATGTCTCGTTATATGGTACTTTTGAGTCTGAGGGAGGAGCCACACAGCCTGAGTGCATCTCCTTGAGTCAGGTCTGGATGCTGCAGCAGCTGTGGGTCCCACTATCATAGGTACAGCAGAGGACATGCTAAAGGTGGCCTGCCCAGGGGAGGTGGAAACAGCTGATGCTTGGAAGTGGGCAACGGCACAGGGGTGGGTCACTCATTTGTGCAACCAGTTAAGGGCCCAGGAGGCAGGTGAGACCAAGAAAATATAGAAGGCTCATAAATTAGGAGTCCAGTAAAAGCAATGATTTAAAAACTGCCATACATTTAATATCTGCTACATTAATAGACAGTTAATATTCTATTAATTAACCTGCCTAGATCCCTAGGGTCACTTACCTAAAGTCCAGTTTTCATGTGCCCATCGTTCAGCTGCTGCCACCTGCTCACATAACTGCAACATTCTTTTGAGGATTGCCCTTGGATGACTGATCTGAGAGTTGCATTCCTTCCCTACTCCCCAGTCTACTAGGGGCTTCAAGGCAAGGAACATTCTGCAGTTCAGAGTTCCTCTGGGATCAGGCTGAGACTGGACTTCACCTGAAGCCACATTCTTGCTTAGCTTCTTTCCTGCCCATCCTGGTTCCTTCACTTTGTTATAGATTTCTCCTGAGAACACACCCTCATTACTTGCACACAATTCTAGGCTTGGTCCCCTAGAAGCAAAGTCGAAGACAAAGCACTTACATAGTGATATCCTGGATGTTAGACACAGGAGGTGCCATAGTTCTACTAATGCCCCCAAAGGACCATTTTTCAGTTCGACTCCTAGAAATGTTTTTTTCTTGCCAAAGGACTACATTAAATAATCCTCCTCAATAGTGCTCTATAAGAAAAAAATATAACTGGATAGTGGTTTTGTTTTTTGTTTTTGTTTGTTTGTTTTTGTTCTTTTTAGCAAGAACATTACAAAACTAAGAAAACATGAAAGAAATCGTCAGTATTAACATGACAGACACGGGTGATTTTTAGAGGACATAAAAGTAGTAAGTGATTGAACAAGGCTCCATGAAGTGAAGTGAATTTTGAACATCTGCCTGCAGATTTAGTCACCTTTGAACCTAATGCGCTCCTCTCTTTATTTATTTTTTATTTATTTTTTATAATGCAAGCCCTTGCATGGCAAAAGTGCAAGTGTTCTTGCATACTTCTGCTCTAAGAAGTTCACTGTCTTATGATGAAATACTCTAAATGTCCTGTTCATGGATTAAATGAAAGGTCAAGAAAGGAGCTGATGTTTCTCCAACAACCAAGTTGAATAAAGTGAATGTTTTGGAAAGGCTCCACCAAAGCAAGTCACACACAAAAGGGGGAAACTGAAAATAAGTTGTTACAAAAGAGTCTGATTCCTTCTAGGCTTTTACAATTTAAGTGCAAAATCCTCTCTCCATTTCCAAGAAACAAAAACTGGAAATAGTGGGTGATGCATTATTAATTGCATTTAGGCAAGTTTATATATAAAATCCAATAGTTGTCCCATACTCAGAACAAGGCCTTGACCCTACCCAAAAGACTAGAAAATATATATATATATAACTGTCCAATTTTAAGTTTACAATCAATCTATATAACTTGTATACCTAACTTTTTTTTTTAACCAGACCAAATACTCTGCCTACTTGTATCAATTGCTTCTTTCCCAATGTTGATTTAGGTTTATCACCTAATTATGATATCAATTTTCCATTCTCTGATGGTCATAGCTGTTATATTTGAATATGTCTATTGTATTGTAAATGAAATACTCATATTTCTCACTTTCCAGTATGCGATTAGTCATTCCCACTCAATCCCTGTGTCATCTTTACAAATGCAGAAATAAAGAACTCTTTCTTGTATCTACAAGGTGTTGAGGTTGGGTGACCTGTAACTGAATATCAGAATCAAGGATTTGGTGTGAAGAATAGGCAAAACCCAATCTTTACAAGGCTTATTCCCAGCTACATAGAACACTTAGAGTCTTACTATATAATGCTTTTTAATGAATAGCTTTCTGGCAAGCACTTTGTGTGTGTGTGTGCGCGTGTGTGTATGACTTAATGGCTTTCAGTCCTTATAATTTAAAGCCATGACTAGCTAGACTAGCAGGTAAGCAAGAGGGGAAAAGAATGCTGGCCTAGTTCTGTCTAGTTCCGTATATGCAGTTCAGCAGTCATTTCCAAATACGGCAGTATTATGTTTGCTTTGTACCAGTGAATTTCCCATACAGCTCAGAGTCTGTCTGCCAAATAAATTCTGTTTGTAAAGCTCCAGTGCTTCAGCCCTATCTTCTACTCACAATCCTTTCCTAAGATAGAATCAGAAAATGTTGACATTCTGGAAAACAAGAGAGAAAGAAATGCATCAATTTTACCCTGACCTCCTAGGAAACAGGACTAGAGATTTCTTTGTATGGTACCCTACACTGTACCAAATCCAGCAAGCTTAATGACTTTACTGGCATTGAAAAACATACTTTTTTAGCATCACTTATGGGTCTGGAATTGTACAGGGATGAGTCAGACAGTCCCTAACCTTAGAAAGCTCAGTCTGGTACCAAGAGATATATAAATCCTAATACAGAGATCCAGGCAGCAATCAAGCCTCCCACCAGGTTCTGTGGAAAAACAGGAGAAAAAGTTGGGCTGGGTGGGAGCAGGATGTTAAGGAAAGTTGAATGAAGCCTCAGTTTTTAAGGACAAAGAGAAATTGGCCTGTAGGGAAGGGTAGAGGGAAGTGAAAGAAGGCAGATATTCTAGGTAGACAATAGAGTAAAGAAAGACAAAGCAGCAAGAGAGCATAACTCCCGTGTGATAACAATACTGGGCATGCCATGTGCACGCTGGAAAGGTGTGCCAGGGCTAGCCCAGGCCCTTTCCTGGAAGTCACACCAAAGAAATGGAAAGCTAAGGATGAGGTCAGATCTGTATTTTAGAACAATCACTAGCAGATGAGTAAAAGGAGACAGTCTAAGCTTTAAGTGTGTCAGGAAATCATGGGAGATCAAGCTTAATATGAAATGGAGACAATGTGAAAAGACACTGGGGCAGACACAGCTGCCATTTCCTTCCTCCCTTGCTAACAGAAGTCCCTCTCTGACCAGTTCTGTGCAAGATGTGACTGTCACTAGCTAAAAGGGTAACTGGAAAATTGTCAGGAAAATAATATGATTGGCTCTGGGTGGGAATGGAAGTTGTCTACATTTGGGAAAGGAGGGTTTGGGATGATATCCATCATAAAGTGGAGTTGCGCCTGGGGTGAGGATCAGAAGCCAGCTGGAACTTCCCAATTTTATTGGAAATTGAGAATCCATCGACTAACCATGTTTATAACAACTTGCGAGTGTTGAACCCCAAATAAAATGTTTGTATATCTGCCTTTTTCTAGTTCCAACTGTAAGCCCAAGAGAAGTAGAAAAGTATAGCCAGGCTCTTGCACTGCTTTGTCTCCAAAATAAACTACTGAAATCATACTGAAACAACAACAACATTGTGACATGGTTTTAGACAATAGGACAGAGTCTTATGGGGAGTATTTCTATGGAATCGTTTGTTTCCTTATAAGACGAATAGCTGTGAGAGCAGAAATTGATAGTAAACTTTTCCCCTTTATATCCTGAGCACTAATTTGATGCCTGGAGCTACAGCAGCCATCTTATAGGTATGAGGCTAAAAAAAGTCAATATAACAAGGATGACAGCAGAAAAATAAAAAGATTCTGGATTTGCAATGACACAACTGAGTCCCTATTCCTGCCTGCCCTGGATTGTCTACCTCTAGAGTTCCTGTTGATTAAGTAATGAATTTAACCCACTGTGCATTGGGTCTTCAAATGTCTCCAAGCATTGCAAAGTGACAAACTAAAAATAAATTATTTACCTGAAGAAGAGCTCCTGGCTCCTGACACAGGAACTAGGCTCCATTTTTATTTACATAAATAAATCAGTGGGAAAAAAATTTTCTTCCCACCACAACAAAAAGTTGAAAGGGGTTGTGTCATCTTTTGATGGGTTAATGTAAGAGGCATGCGTTTGCTTGGTAACCAATAGCAAAAATACTTGTATTCTCAAAGCTAAAGCAAACATTAATTCTGAGTCATTTAAGTTTGTAGTAAGTTTGATATGCCTTATGTTTTTTATAGGAGGTTTCTAACAGCAAAACCACATTGTTGGTCAGAAGGAGAGACACCTAAAGAGTTGTCAACCCATTTCAAGACAGGTGTTGGCGTAGCCAGCAAAAGCATGACTCACACGGGCTCTGATGAAAGACATTTTACTCATAGAGAAGAGACAGAGCAAGGTCAGTGCCACTACTGGGCATTGGTTCTCCATAGCCAGCAGGTCTCAATCTGAGGCCAGCACAGGAAAGTGTTCTACATGCAGCACCCCTCTTTTATGTTTGTGCCCATGCCCACCGGCATCAGGCTGTCTGCAGTGAATGTTTACATATGCTTGGGACAAGAGGGGAAGGACTGTATTGGCAGTCCCTTATCTACTAGGGGATTGTAATTTTATCCCACCAGGCAGACACTCTTGGTCCTGAGCACAGGATGTATTTGTGGGTCCCAGGGAAAGGTGGCAAGCCATGTTAGGACTGACTCCTACCACACATATTAACTTTAAGATTTGTTTCTTTTTAGTGCCAAAGTTAAAATACTGATATTCAACTGAAGCATTATGTTGCAAATATGGAGATTTTCTATGGCACAACTAGAGAAGAATTTGGCTAGTTATTTTACTTTCCAGGCCCTTGTGTCCTTACTTTTCTCAAAGGAAAAAAAAAAAAAACAAAAACAAGAGTGAATCCTTGAAAAGGGAGTCTTTAAAAAATAAGACAATAATTCAGTAACTTCAAAGTATATAGCTGGGACTTGAACATTTGTAGAAAGAATGAATTTAGCATGTCATGATGTAATTATGTGTATTTCAATGCCAAAAGTTTAGGGTTGAATTTATAAAGTTAAAACTAAAGAAGGGTCAAAAAAGAAGTTTTAGGGTGATCTGAGATCTTTGAAATGCAGAGTACTCAAGTTTGACTTTTTCAGTCACATGAGTGTATTAGTTGACTCACAATGGAAGATCACGATGCCCAGATGCACCCGGTAAATCCACCTCTGCTCAGTTCTGTTTCTATAGATAGAAACTCTCCCACAAGGTGTTTTGTTTTTGTTTTTGGCGGGGTGAGGTAGAGTAAAGGCCCTGGCAAATTCAGGTAGAGTGAAAAAGAAATAAGGCTGAGGAAGGGAGAGAGGGAGAGGAGGAGAGAGGGAGAGAGAGAAACACCAACTCAATGCTGAGCAATAGCAGGGAGGAAGAATTTTTTTTTTTTTTTAAGTGAGGCATCTTTGCCCACGCCCCCATCTTTCAGGCAGTGAGATCCAGAACCAGCAAGCTTCACTAAGGAATGAATCTGCTTCTCCTTCCACCTGTTTCTAATCTCTTACTCTCCAAAGATGAGCTAACACCTTCTTTGAGAAATATGAATTCTCTCATCCATTCTCCTATCAAACCCATCTTTTGATAATCCCTCCCAGACTCAGTTCTAGCCCTTCCTATCTTTCCCTAGACCTTAGCCCTTCTCCTAACACCACCCCCAACCCCACACACATACAGACCCCCTTCTCTCTCTTAGGTGCTCTTTCCCCATGCCTACAAACAAGATGGACAACATTCCTTGACTGTGCTGTTCCCTCCAGTTATGATCCTAATTTCCAACTACATTTACCTTCCAAGTTTTATGTGGAACCACTTCTATTGCCAATGTTTCTCACTATATATTGACAATTTAAAGTCCTGTGAACCTTTTCTTTCTACCAATCCTGAAATCATTTTTGCAAGGCCCTAGTGGTACAACTGACAAACCCAAAGATATTTTTAAACCATATAGCAGACTTTCAGCCCTTCCTCCCTAAAAATAAAATGGGATATTTCCCAAATTTGTGGGGAACAGGAAATTTGGGGATTGGGGAGAAAATGGTAGATCAAAAGAGCATATCATATGAGTAAATATAGATGAGAAAAACCAATATGAACAATGTTTCCTAGAAGGTCCTACATGATAAAATATAAATATTTTTTCTTTTCTCCAACATTTTATTACTCACTTTGGTAATATTGGCAGCTAAACATTTCATGCTACTAAGCACATAGTAATATAGTAGGGCACTATACTAATTTATATATGCCCTAATACAAAAATCTTCTTCATAGAGGGAAGCAGCCTAAAGTGAAATGTAGCTACTGCATCCAGGAGTAATAATTGCTTTCACAGGGCCAATGCCCAAGATCAGTACTTTTCAAATCAGCTGTAATAAAGGACCACTCAATTTTTTCCCCAATCTGTATGAACAAATTCAATGGGAAAACAGTCAAAATGAATTACTAGAAAAATTTAAAAGCCTTTATTTTTTTATCATTCAATTCAACAAACAAAAATTTGATAACCAATTTGATGAATAATTTTAAATTATTATTTTCTATTTCTATAGTTCTCTCATGTACCAGTATAAACAGTTTATGGATAGGCACTACTCTGCAAACCTCCACTTTGAGTAGCACTGATCAAAGTGATAGTCAATTCTTCTCTAATTCTGCTACAATTTATGGTCCAAAAGCTATTCTTTACCACCAATAACATATTCTGCATATAACATGGAGTGAAAAGAAGATAGGTTTTTTTTCCTAGTCATGACACAGCAAGCAAGGAAGCAGGCTATAGTCTTTCTTTTTGCAACTCAGCCCTAAGCCAGAACTAGAATTTATATCTTCCTTTTTCTATTACCCATTCTGTGATCTCCTTACCTTCTACCAGCTATTTATCTCATGGGGTAACCTGAGCCTTGATCTCTGATCTGTTTCAATCCTTAGTGATCTTGAACCTAGAGGGGAATTGTCTTCCACTAGTCTTTTTCACTAGGCACATCAGAACAAATGGATACACTAAGTTCTTAAAATATTCCTCCTAGATTCAGTTGTACAGCAGTAACTGAGCCACATCGGTTCCCCTGAGTTAGTTTTTTTATTTGTTTTGCTTGTTGTTATTGTTTTCTTAGGAGGCCCCGGGAACTGAACTTGGGACCGCCCATGTGGGAAGCAGGCGCTCAACCACTGGAGCCACATCCACGCACTCCCTGCATCTCCTCTTAATAGGCAGGGTCAGTCACTCCATTTTTCTGCCATTTGTCCCCTGGTTTGAAGAGCCCAATGACCAGTTTTAGCTTCTAGTTCAGTAGAACCACACTTGAGCCCATGATGAAAGCATTCTTCCCTTGGGTTGTAGGAACAGTAAGTAAAAACTTTGAGAGTAGATTAATTAGCTATAATTGTTGGAGACATCATTCCCTCCTTTCACTCCTTGGTTCCTAGACCCATGCCTTCTAGCTATGTGGAAGCAGTGCCTTATTTTAAACACTATCTCAGAGCCAGACCAGTATTCTGCAGAGTAGTTGTATTATCAGATAGAAGATGCTCTGTAAGACAGCAGTGCTGTGTTCAGAAGGCTGGTCCACCATCTTAAAAAACCAACTACTTCATTAATGGGGCACATAAAGGAGTGAATAACATGGGAATTAGTCCATTGGTTTCATTCTTTGCTTCTGATCATGATGTTGTATGAAGCATTAAGTTCACAGTTGGTAGTTCTAACAGAGGCATGGCCAGTAGGAAGAGGGAAAGTTGAATACTGTTCCCTTCCATAATGATGGCAATACCATATAATCCAATAAGGAGCTGGCTTGTGTTCTCTAAGTATGATGGCATATCAGAGATATGGGCTCGTCTCTAAGGCTGAAAAATTGAGCACTTAGCTGTGGCAGTAGCTTGGTCAGCTTTGATAAAGGACACATTGTGTAGTGGAGTCTATTCAGAGCCTGTATACCTTCTCCCATAGCTGCCTTATTCACGTTCTACGTGAATGTTTGCCAGAAAGACCCTAAATCATATTGCTATGTAGTAATATTGGGCGTGCCAGCTCAGCCCCCTTTTAATGCTTGATCAATGGGCTCATGGACTGTCTCATGCTCTAGATACATTCAGAATGTTCCATGCACACATCCCTTTCCTCATTCCTCCAGTCATCCTCCTTCTAGGTTCTTGTCCAACATGCCCAAGAATTGGTACAGAGCCTGATTGTAAGCCTCATCTTCATACAGGCAAAGTTACAATAAAATGCACTACTTGATGTTCCACCTGATAGGAGGATTTCCTTCTCCATTTTTCTTCAATGTTTTGAAGCCTGTCAGGGGTTCATTTGGTGGCAACTATTATTCTACAAAGCCATCACTGGTACCCAACAGCTTATTAAAGGAACACTCCAAGAGGCCGTAAACACAGGCTGAAAATGGAATAGCAGTGTAAGTAGGTTTCAAAAGCATGTAAGCAATCTACTCATACAATTCATTTTTTCCTTTGGGACTTGATGGAATGTTTCCAGGAACATTCAATTTTGTTTCTACTTTGCTGTGATTACTGGATCCCTGATCATGTAATATAAAAATCAAGCTTCTTCTTTATGAACTATGTGCTATGTATTCTAACTATACACAGTTTCCAAAAAGAATAGTAACTTACTAAAGGGAACAAAGCCCTTCTCTGATATCTAGCAGCTTTTATTGCAGTTCTCCTATTATGATTTGCCACAGAAACCAGTCAGTATCTGGCCCTGCCCTGGACACTGCATTTTCTCCAATAAGGAGATAAAACATGGAGGAGCAGTTGCAGTGAGAATCACCACCTGATTAAATAACAATATGCTCAGCAGCTTTTCTGGCACCAGGTCTATCTTTCTCATATCTCAAACTCCTGATAGTAAGTTTCCAGCTTGATGGGAGACCCTGATCTCTGGGATCTCATAGCATCACTTCTTATCAGCATAAAAGTGACTTCCTACTGTTGTGTGGGTTCCTCACCATCTTCTATTTAATTTCCTAGCTCCTCTATCTACTGGTTCCCTTGTATTAAATTCCTTCTGATGTAAGTATTATTCGGAATATTATTTTCCTGAATACACTCTACCTGTGGGCTACCTAAGTTGACTTACACTAGTCCCTGAGTATTTAATACATTTTCCTCAGAGTATATAGCAGAAATATCTATCCTTGGCAACTTTCAGAACCCCCAAAGTAGTTTCCTAACTTCTTCTGTAAAGGCTATTATAGAAAGAAGAGCCAAGTGTAGACCATTTTGTATGCCTCATACTTTCAAAATAGTTCATCAAAAACAATACCACATGCAGCAATGTGAATGGGGTCAACGATGCTGGAGTGCGAGTGTGAGCAGGGCTGGGGGATGGGTTTGGCTATCCATCGAGCTGGGGAGAGAGCTGGAGGAAGGAACAGGTGAACTCTGGGGAGGTAGAAGACTGTGGTTGAGAACACAATTGTGAAAGTGTTCTCTTGACAACTACGTTAGGCAAGGGTCACTGGTGCAGAGTGTAATGGGGGGATGCGTGGGGAAGGATGCACTTGGGACATGTCTCCGTGGAATATGAGTGTGTTCATCTTGTCATAGGGTGTTTTCTCAGTGGGTGGAGACCCACACAATAACCAACAAAATATTAAATTCCCATCCTGGGGAGTCCTGCTACATTCTCTAATAGAGGGGCAAGAATCTCTTATGGTACAAAGGCAATGTCTAATAAAAGAAAACAGACCAATACACCAAGCCCTTGATATTAATGCTTGTACTTATGAACTTTATTCTTGTAAAATTGAAACTTTGCCTAATAATAACTATTGCCCAAAATTTACATCCTGAAAACCTCCGTGTTCCTCAAATGTGACCTCTCTCTAACCCAAACTCAGCAACAAACTCATTGCCTTCCCTGTGGCATAGGACATGAGTCCTGGGGATGAGCCTCCCTAACATCATCAGCCAGTGATACATTTAGAAAAAGACCTTTTTATGGCTAAGATTTCAAAGTGAGTCGGGAGGTCATTCCAGAGGTTACCTTATGCATGTCTTAGGTGGATCTCACTAACTGCCACAGTAAGCAAAGCTTCAAACAAGGGTGGTCCTGAAGGCTCTAGAGATATCTGGACATTATAGGCAAGGCACAAAACCCCATGAAATCAGCATCCCGTTGGTGAGACTTACCTTGGAATCACCTATTTCTCCCCTATAACAGAGTTTGGCTGATTTATAATTTCTTACACATTATTCTTCTACCCCTTTCATTTGAACCTATAATTAGCACTATACCCATTATATATATGTCCCAGAGACTTAAGTCTTTGGTCTGTTCATATGCTGGTTAAGCACTGAATCTCAGCAGAGTTGCAGTCAACATCTACTCTCCTATTCATTGGACTCGCCCAGTACAACTAACAAAATGATGATGATGGACAAGCCCCATCCCAAAAAGCAAAAAGTATCTACAACTGCAAGCAAAACAGTTCCTTCCATTTGCCCCATAAGATCTAAGCCCCTTCTTATTCTGAAGCAGAATGGGAATCACAACCCCAAAATCCTCAAGTTTGAGAAATGAACAAACATAAGGGGGGAATGCAACCATGGACTAAAGTAGACTTATTATAATTGTAGTAACAGAAGAACTTGTAGTATATATATAAAGATAGGGGTTATTAGAGGTTCTGGGGAGGGGGGCAGAAGGGCACTGGAATTGTTCTGCATGGTATTGTAATGACAGATACAGGCCATTATACATTTTGTCAAAACCTATAAAATTGTAAGGTACAAAGTGTAAACCATAATATAAACTACAGACCATGATTAGTAGCAATGCTTCAATATTTCATAGTTCAATAGTTCATCAATTGTAATAAATGTACCACACTAATTGTAAGATGTTATTAATAGGGAAAAATGTGAGAGGGGGAAGGGGGAGTTATGGAAATCCCCTATATTTTTAATTGATCTTTTCTGTAATATAACACCTCTTTTAAAATAAAGTTAAACCACTCATAAAAAAAATAATCAAACAATACCACAGATGTCATCAGTCTGGTGATGTAAGACAACCCCTGGAAAAGTCTCCCCTTTGAATCAACTAATAAAAGGACAAATCCTACTTGCTTAAAACTTTGGAGTATGACAGATACTGGAGAAAGACTCCACAAATGCTGAACTGAAGAAAAAGAAAACACCAAAATCAGGTAGGAGATTTATGTCCCAGATCCACCAGTTTGGACCCCTTTCTCACACTTGGTCCCATGCGGCTTAAGACACACACAGAGGATCATGGTCCAGGTCCCTCTGCCCATGAATACGAACAATAGAGCCACTCACAGCAGCAAGTTAGAACCCCGTGCTTATCTGGGCATAGGGACCCAAGTCCTCAGAGACCCAGTGTGAAACACAAGTGGCTGAGGAGTGCCACATACAAAAGTGCCCCCAGATAAAAACAGACTGAAGCAGAACTGTTGGCAGGAAGTGCACACAGTCCAGTCTCTATTTGCTGGACCACCTAAATGCAAAACAGACATTTCCTGATTGACTCCTCCTGGCTCTCCAGGGTGGCCTACCCTAACAGTGAAGAAACAGGAGGCAGTAAAGCTTCATGGGGGCGGGGGGGGGGGGGAGAAGAGGAGAGACTGAACTGCTATAACAGTATGGATCCCAGTACTGAAAAGCATAATGAATGGGGGCACTGAGTGAGGGAGACTTTAAACACATCTTTGGAATTAGGGAGAAAATTCTGCACAAAAACAAAGAACAGAGGAAAGGAAGATTTCCTCTAGAGATGAAAATTGCACATAAAGGGGCAATCTTAAAAATTGTACCACATATCCAGAGCAAGAATCAGATGCAGAAGAGCTGAGAAAATCTGAAAACTTAAACACAGGCTACTCTAAAGGTCAGTATAAATTGGACTAAACATCAAAGAGGAGCCTTAACACAAAGCTAATCAAAAATAAAACTCTAAGCAAGAGAGAGAAGCTGACCTTCAGACTTAACACAGCAAAATAATTTTTTGCCCAAAACTTCAGAGGAGACACAGAATTTGGAACTAATCAAAGAAGTTCAAATTAATCCCCTAAATCAGTTCAATGAGATGAAAGAAAATATGGATAGAAATAAACTAGTGATGGATATAGAGCTAAAGGATATCCAGAAGATAATGTTTGAGCATAAAGAAGTATTCAAAGGTTTAAAAAGAAATATTGCAGAGAGAATGGGGATGAAACGCAAAATAATAAAGATTTAAAATACACCAGAGGCATAAAAAGCAGATTTGAAAAGGCAGAAGAAAGAATCAGCAAACTAGAAGATAGGACAATTGAAATCAGAGTCAGAAGAACAGATAGAGAAAAGAATAGATGAAAATTGAGCAGGGACTTGGGTGACAGCATGAAACAACATACAAACATATGCATCTGTGTGTCACTGAAGGAGAAGAGATGAGGAAAATGGCAGAAAGAATATTTGAGGAAATAATCACTAAAAGTTTCTCAATTCTTATTATAGAAATAAATATACATGTCATATCCAGGAAGCACAATGTACTCCAAACAGAATAAGCCCTAAAAGACCTACTTCTAAGACAAGCACTAATCAGAATGTCAAATGCCAATGATAAAGACAATTCTCAAAGCATCAAGGGAAAAGCGGTTTGTCAATACAAGTGATCCTTGATAAAGCTAAGTGCTGATTTCTCATCAGAAACCATGGAGGTGAGAAGGTAGTGGTATGATATATTTAACATATCTAAAGAAGAAAAACTACCAACCAAAAATTCTTTATCCAGCAAGGCTGAAAATATTCTCAAATAAACAAACTGAGAGTTCATCAACAAAAGATCTGCCCAACAAGAATTACTAAAGGTAGTTCTTCAGGTTGAAAGGAAAAGACAGGAGAGAGTGGCTTGGAGTAGTGTGAAGAAAGGAAGATCTTCGGGAGGGTAACAAAAAGGCTAAATGCAAAACCCAATAGTACTGTATCCTCATTATATAACTCTACTCTTTAATTTCTTTAAGAGTGATAATACAATTGAACTAGAAAAAGGCATATTTCCTGATAATACACATGCAAAATATAAAGAGATGATGTGGGACAAAAACAACATAAAGAGGGGAAAGAGAGAGATATGAGTGCAGAGAAGGTATATTCTATTGAAGCTTAAGTTGATATCTTTTCTAATTAGTAGGTTATAGTTGGTTGTATAATACAAACACCAGGGTGACCACAAAGAAAGTAGTTTAAAAATATACAGAAACACAAATGAGAAACAGAACAGTCAGATACATTACAAAAGACCAACTATATGGAAAAGGAGGTGTCAATAAAAGAAAGAGACAAAAAAGATATAACATAAAAACCAAAGGACAAAATGGCTGAAGCAAGTACTGCCTTTACAGTAATAACACCGAATATTAATGAATTAAACTTCCCTATTAAAAGACACAGATTGGCAGAATGGCTAAAAGAGCATGAACTAACAATGTTATTTACAAGAGATTCACCTTAAACCCAAAGACACATATGTTGAAAGTAAAATGATGGATAAAGATAATCCATGCAAATAGTAACCAAAGTAAGCTGATGTAGCTATGCTAATATCAGACAAAATAGACTAAGTCAAAGCTGTTGCAAGAGATGAAGAAGGACACTATATATTATTAAAAGGGGCTGACCACCAAGAGGAAACACAATCAATATTTATGCACCTAACCATGGTGCCCCAAAATACATGAAGCAAACACTGGCAAAACTGAAGGGAGAAATAGACATCTCGACAATAATAGTTGGAGACTTTAAAACACTATGCTCATTAGTAGACAGATCTAGATAGAAGAACAGTTAGGAAAAAGAGAACTTGAATAATATGATAAATAAACTAGACCTAATAGACATATACAGAACACTCCAAAACAGCAAGATATACATTCTTTTCAAGAGCACATGGAACATTCTCCAGGATAGACCACATGTTGGATCTCAATTTTAAAAGATTGAAATTATAGAAAGAATCTTCTCTGACCATAATAGAATGAAGCTGGAAATCAGTAACAGACAGAAGTAGAAATTCACAAATATACAAAAGTTAAATAATACACTCTTAAACAATCAAAGGGTCAAAGAAGAAATTACAAGGGAAAACAAATATCTTGAGACAAATGAAATGAGTACACAACATATCAAAACTTATAGGATGGAGTAAAGGCAATGATTAGGGAAGTTTGTAGCTTTAAAAGTTTACATTAAAAAAGAATAGCAAAAATCAAATACCTAACTACACACCTGGAGGAACTAGAAAAAGAGCAAACTAAACCTAAAGCAAGCAGAAGGTAAGAAAGATTAGAGCAGAAATAAATGAAATAGAAAATAAAAAATTATAGAGAGCATTAACAAAACCAGAAGTTGGTTGTTTGAAAAGATCAATAAAATTGACAAACCCTTAGCTAGCCTGGAAAAAAAAAGAGGATGCAAATAAGTAAAATCAGAAATGAGAGGGGGGAACATTACAACTGACCCCACAGAAATAAAAAAGGATAAGAGGATACTATGAACAACTGTATGCCAACAAATTTTAAAAACCTAGATGAAATGAACAAATTCCTAGAAACACACGAACAATCCTACACTCACTTTAGAAGAAATGGAAGATCTCAAGAGACCAATTACAAGTAAAGAGATTGAATCAGTCATCAGAAACCTCTCAAAGAAAATCCCAGGACCAGATGGCTTCGAAGGGGACTTCTACCAAACATTCCAAGAAGAATTAATAACAGTCCTGCTCAAACTCTTCAAAAAAAAAAAAAAATTGAAGATGTGGGAATACTACCTAACTCATTTCATGAGGCCAGCATCACCCGAATACAAAAACCAGATAATGATACCACAAGAAAAGAAAGTTACAGACCAATTTCTTTTATGAATATAGATGTAAAAATCCTCAACAGAATGCTAGCAAATCAAACCAATAGCACATTAAAAGAATTATACACCATGATCAAGTGGGATTTATCCCAGGTATGCAAGGGTGGTTCAACATAGGGAAATCAATTAATATACCACATTAACAAAACAAAGGGAAAACACATGATCATCTCAATTGATGCAGAAAAGACATTTCAGAAAACAGCATCCATTCTTGATGAAAACACTTAGGAAAATAGGAATAGAAAGAAATTTCCTCAGTAAGATAAAAGGCATCTATGAAAGACCCACTGCTAAAATCATACTCAATGGTGAAAGACTGAAAGCTTGCCCTCTAATATCTGTAACAAAGCAAGGATGCCAATTGTTGCCACTGTTATTCAACATTGTACTGGAAGTTCTAGCCAGAGCTATTAGACAAGAAAAATAAATAAAAGGCATCCAAATTGGAAAGGAAGTAGTAAAACTTTCACCATTTGCAGATGACGTAAACCTATAAACAGAAAGTCCCAAAATATCTACAAAAAAGCTACTAGAGCTAATAAATGAATTCAGCAAAGTGACAGGGTATAAAATTAACACACAAAAATCTATCCACTGTTAATGAGCAGTCTGAGGAGGAAATCAAGAAAAAAAATCCATTCAATATAGCAACAAAAAGAATCAAATATCTAGGAATAAATTTAACCAAGGATGTAAAGGACTTATACATGGAAAACTACAAAACATTGCTAAAGAAAGCAAAGAAGATATAAATAAATGCAAGTACATTCCATATTCATGGGTTAGAAGACTAAATATCACTAAGATGTCAATTCTATCCAAAATGATTTACAGATTCAATGCAACCTAATCAAATTTCCAACAGTCTACATTACATAACTGGAAAAGACAATCATCAAATTTATTTGGAAGGATAATGACCTGTATAGCCAAAACCATTGTGAAAAAGAAGAATGAAGTTGAAGACTCACACTGCCTGACTTTAAAACTTATTACAAAGCTACAGTTGTCAAAACAGCATGGCACTGGGCAGAAGGCTAGATATATATACTGATGGAATCAAATTGAGAGTTCAGAAACAGACCCTCACATCTATGGCCAATTGATTTTTGACAAGGCTGCCAAGTCCACTCAATTGGGAGAAATAGTCTCTTCAACACATGGTGTTGGGAGAACTGGATATCCATATGCAAAAGAATGAAGGAGGACCCCTATCTCACACCATATACAAAAATTAACTCAAAATGGATCAAAGATATAAATATAAGAACCAGGAATATAACTCTCCTAGAAGAAAATGTAGGGAAGCATCTTCAGGATATTGTGTTAGGTAATTGTTTCTTAGACTTTATACCCAAAGTCAAGCAACAGAAGAAGAAGGAAAAAAAAAGACACATGGACCTCATCAAAATTAAAGACTTTTGTATAAAGAATTTTATCATGAAAATGAAAAGAACAACCTACTCAATGGTAGAAAATATTTGGAAACCACATATCTTATAAGGGTTTAATATCCAGAATATATAAAGAAATCTTATAAGTCAACAAGAAAATGACAACCCAATTTAAAAATGGGTAACAGAGTTTGAATAGATATTTCTCCAAAGAGGATAAATCAAAGGCTAAAAAGCACATGAAAAGATGCTCATCATCATTAGCTATTAGGGAAATGCAAATCAAAATCACAATGAGATACCATTTCACATCCAATAGAATGACTACTGTAAAAAAAAAAAAAAGAAAATTACAAGTATTGGAGATGATGTGGAAAAAATAGAACACTCATTCATGACTGGTGGGAATGTAAAATGGTACAGCCACCATGGAAGACAATTGGCAGTTTGTAAAATTTTGGAAATGGATGGTGGTGGTGGTAGCATAACATTGTGGATTCAATTAACAGCCTTGAATTCCATATGTGAATGTGGTTAAAAGGGAAATTTTAGGTCATATATGTCATTAGAATAAAAACTAAGGAAAAAAGCATAGGTCTATATAACATGGTGAACCCTATTGTAAATGATGGACTATAGTTAGTAGTACCTTTACAAAAATGTTCCTTCATGAATTATTACACTATTGCAAGATGTTATTAGTGGGGTGTACATGGAAACTCTGTATGGCACATATTTTATGCATGATATTTCTATAAACCTATAACTTCTATAACAAAAAAGTATATTAACAAAAAACAAAACAAAAACCAATTCTATATCCCTAGGATATTTTCAAAGGCTTAAAAGATGTAGGTGTAGAGATTCAGACAATATTCCCATCTGGTTCCTTGGTTTGGCCAGTGCACAGCACTGATGATACTTGAGAATGAAAGCGTGTATGTTTTTATATCAAAAAAGAAAAATAAGAGACTTTAAAGATAGTTCCAACAATTTGATTCCTGAAGATTCCATGATTAATCTGAGAGAGATTTTTGCTTGTCTTATCTCTAAGCTCTAATTACTGCCATCCTTAGTACCTACCTTCAGATCTATGACCACATCCACTTGAACTCTGCAATGACTTGCCCTAGACTTGGCTTTTCCTAACTCTCTTGAGTTTAGGAATCCCATTTTCATTGCATCCCTCCCACCAGTGGTCCTGGAGAACAGTTAGTCATAAGCACTTTAAAGAATTGTGAGGCCTGTATAGGCAATCTATTTCTCATGGGAAAAATATTTTTCTGGGCCTGCAGCAGAACAGAATGAGAGGTAGATGATCCAGAACCACACACAAAGATCATAGATCCAGACTAATATTTCTAGTTCTTGCAGTCTTTGAGAGTCAGAAAGGCCCCAGCATTATAGAGGGAAAGGAATTCAATGTTATCTAGTGTAGAAGAGCAGTCAGCAGCTATTTGCACTCACCAGGCCATCAAACTTTAAAATAAAGCTGGCTGCCTAGACTAGCTCGTTGAATGCAGACTCCCTGTGAGTATGATAGCAATGATTTCAGCAAAATCTGAATTTCTGCAGTTCCCTCTGAAAATGTTTTTTTACGTATATCCTCTGAAGCTTGTAGGTGCTAATTTAAATTAATTATGGTTACTGAGAGCGCAACAGTGAAGAGACAGGCATGGGGTTGGAACTTTTAAGATTGCCAGAAAAAATAGAGGAAGCCCAGTTAAATTTGAAATTCAGATAAATAATTTTTAGTATAAATATGTCCTGTGCAATATTTAGTTGTCTATTGTATGTAAACCACAAGTAATACCATTTTGGAGTTTCTTTTCTGTACTGACAGCAATGAATCCAGAACAACAAGCAAAACATGGATTTCAGGGGAAGGAGCCTGAGGTTGTTCACAGGACTCAAGGAAGGGCTGCACAAACCAGCTTCAGGAAGGAGAGAAGTCCAAGGTCAAAATGCAGCTGGAGAAGTCCTTGAGGTCTTCGTGTCAGGTCCTACCTGAGATGATGCCACTATTTTCTGCCTCTGTTTATCTGTCAGGTTTCCAAATCTTTTTTGACCCAGATTCAATTCAGAATCTATTCTGGGATCGGAATAGTCAAAGACAAGGACCGAGAGTTCTGGCACAGTCAGAGCCAAAAAGGGCATCCATGAGAGCTGTGCACACATCCCAATTTGTTTCTATTGTAAGCTTCGCCCTGTAACCTTGCTGTTAGGACTCTATTTAAAAAGTAATCAGAGATACAATAAATGTATGGACAAGGATTTTTATTGCAGTATTGTTTATAATGGTGAAGAATTGGAAGCAAATTAAATGTTCAACCATAGGGAAAAGATAAAAATACGGTATGTAAATATGCATTATTTAAGATGATTTTAAATGCTGGATGCATATTTAATTCTATGGGAAAATGCATTATAGGTTTTATCTAATATTACTTCATGAGCAATTCAGGATTTTACAATGATTACTTTTTATAAAAGACCGGCAGGAAATACACTAAAAAAAAAATTCAAACTCAAAGTACAGTGACCCAGAGATAATTTTGCTGTAAACAGTTAAGTATTTTTATTAAATAATTATTTTATTGAAGTTTATTGAAGTCAGAAATTTTTAAAATAAGATTTATGATTGTTTATGAATCAAACTCCTTAGCTCCAACTTATCTTTCAAATCATTGATAACCAAATGTGTTGTGATCTTTGATTAGACCTTAGGTCAAAAAGTTGCTATGGGGCTTCTGAAAATGATATGCATAAGAATCACTGGCTCTTTCTAAAATGCAGTGATGCCTACCTATGCTTCTGTTCCATGGATTCAATTCTGAGATGCAATACTCTAAAGGGCATTTTGAGAAGTTTTGGGGGGAAACTGAATATTAGATAATGCATCAATGTTTCATTTCTTCAGTGTGATAAGGGTATTTGGTTATGTGGGATAATTTATTGGTAGAAGATATGTACTAAAGTGTTTGGAGGTGAAGTATGATACCTCTAACTTAATTTTAAATGGTTTAGCAAGATTATATATATATATATAAACGTGTATAAAGAAAAATAGTAAAATAACAATTGATGAATCTTGGTGAAAGACAAACAACTGTTCATTAAAATTTTCCCTCAGACTCTTTTCTGATTTTGAAAATCTTTCACCTCTCTTTTCTTGAGGAACTTCATCCAAATTCATATTTGAAGAGAGATTGACAGAGATGAAACTAACCTATCCCTTACCTTGAACAGGTAGGCACTTGTATTAGTTTTCTATGCTACATAACAAATCACCACAAATTTAGAAGCTTAAAATACCACACATCTATTTTCTCACAATTTCTGTGGATCAGAAGTCTAAGACAGCTTAACTGGATCTTCTGCTTCAGGTTTCGCAAGGATGCAATCAGGTATCAGTGTCTTATTTCAAATCTCTTCTGATGTTTGGGGTCCCTTTCCAAGCTCACTAGCTATTGGCAGAATTCGGTTCTTTGCAGCTGTTAGACTGAGGCTTCAGCACTTAGAGGCCACCCACCATTCCTTGGCACATGGAGCTCTTTATAATGCTGCTGTTTACTTCAAGGCCAAGAGGAGAGTATCTCTGGGGCTTCCATTCTCCTACCTCTAGAACTTCTGTTAAAGGGTTCATGTGACTAGGTCAGACCTACCCAGAATAATCTCTCTTTTATTAACTTAAAATCAACTGGTTTGGGACCTTAATTACACATGTAATATCTCTTCACCTTCATCATATAATATAACTTAATCAAGTGCATGACCATCCAATCATTCACCATTTCAGCCTACACTTTAGGGGAAGAAATAATGCATATTGTATATACCAGGGGTCAAGAATCTGAGGGACCTTCTTAAAATTCTGATGGTATCAGCCTCTAAGAGATCCTTAATGATTCCTCTCATCTGATATTCAGGGTTGGTCCCTGAAACCAAAAAAATACCAAAGAAATGATATGTAACTTCCAAGATTAGGTTATAAAAGATACTATGGCTTCCATTTTGGTTTCTCTCACTCTCTGATCACTTGCTCTGGGAAGTGCCAGCTGCCATGTTGTACCAGTAGCACTGTGGTGAGACCCACGAGGCAAGGAACTAAAGCTTACCAAAATCCACATGAATAAGGTTGGAAACAGTTTCTCCAGCCCCTTTAGATAACTGTAATTGCAGCCAACACCTTATGTGTCAACCCCATGAAAGACCCTCAATCAGAACAACCCAGATAGGCTGCTCCCAGATTTTTAACCCACAGAAACTGTGTGAGATGATAAATGTATGTTGTTTTAAGGTGTTGAACTTGGGGGTAATTTGTTAGATAGCAATAGATAACTAATACAACACCTGACCTAGGCCTAATGAAATCTGGGAAGAATGTAGTTGCTTGTGTTCCTCTTCCCTAGCCACTTGAAAGAAGCATACATGCACTGGGAGTTAATATTTACACCTGGTGAAACCATTTTGGGCTCCTTCCAGCAAGGTTAATGTATACAAATATGCAATATGGTCAGACCTAAGACAATAATTTGTTCCTCTCTCTTGAGGCTGTGCTTACACTGATTTAAATCTGCCTTTTGTCACTTGCAACCAAGTATCTTGACAAATAAAAGCCCTCTGTAGGATCAGCTTCATGCCTCACTCTGGTTATTTTCTTTAAGATATCTTTTCCTCCAGGGTCATGTTGACTGACCATCTGGTCAGATATTAGGTCATATTTTTTTCAGGTTCCATGAAAAACAAGTTTTTCACTTGTGTTGGTGAGAAAGCTCCTATGGCATTTTCTCCAAGGATAGCCTTAACAGGCTGAGAATACAGCAATTTAGCTAAACAATCTATATTTATTCCAGGACAAATTTCCCCTATAGTAAATGGCTTTTGTTTCCTAATTTAGCTAATCAAACACTCTTTGGATACTGAGCCAACTGGTCATGCTAAAGCAGTCCAAGCAGTCATTGTGAAGAGAATCACAGTAAACAAACCAACGCACAAAGCAAACAAAGAATCCAAATTCTAAGATGCAGTTTCTCCATACTTGCTGCTTTCAATGCCTAGAACTCACACTTAACCCACTCTGCCTCCTTCCAATTCTGAACCACAGTAATGGGTGTACCCAAATCAGGGCCTCTCTCAGTAAGCCTCCTCCCCTACATAAATTCCATTGTAATTTTCTCCCAAATATCCCCCAGTACCTCTACCAAAGTGACACAGAAAATGGATTTTTAGTTTCTAGTCATTAAAGTCAAAAGTGCCATTCCAACTGCTCCACGCACAATTTCAAATTTTATCATTTTCTAGAATAATATAGAAAATTGGCACCCAATCACAAAATTTGCCTGGGGGGAAAAAAACCTTTAGTTAAATAATGCTATGAATAATTCTTGCCTTTTGGTTCAATACATTCAAAGTAGCCAGAACTGAGCTAAGGGAGCTCAGTGGAATTAATATAAATAAACTACCTTTTTCCCTCCTAAGGATTATATTACTATAATCCAGACTACTTGGAGTCAAAGCCCTGCTCTTCCATTTGCAGCTATGTAATGTTAGGTAAGTGTGGTGGTTTGAAGCTGTATGGATCCCAGAAAAGTATGTTCTTAAAATTATTCCATTCCTGTGGGACCCATTTTTACATAGGATCTTTCAGTGAAGCTACTTAAGTTGTGACTCACAGTATTCAGGGTGGGTCTTAATCCTCTTACTGGGGTCTTTTACAAGAGAATGAAACTCAGACAAAAAGAGAGAAAGCCATAGAAGAAAGAAACTGAAAGCAATGAAACCCAGAAGAGAAGGGAGAAAGTGGCAGACTCTGCCATGTACTTGCCATGTGATAGAGGAGTCCAGGATTGTCAGCAGCTGGTCTTCAGGGAAGAAAGCATCACCTGATGATGCCTTGATTTGGACATTTTTCTCAACCTTGGAAATGTAAGCTAATAAAATCCTGCTGTTGAAAGCCAATCCATTTTATGGTATCTGCTTTTGACAGTCCAGCAAATAAAACAGCAAGTTACACAACTTCTCTCTGCCTCAGTTTCACATCTATAACATGTAGGTAATAATATCTACCTCAGAATCATTGTTATGAGGTATTACCTAAATATTTGAAAAGCACTGAAAATACTGCCTGGTATATAGTAAGTATTAAATAAATATCTAGCATAGATCAAATTGAAATCTGATTGTATGATTCCCACTTAATATAGGAGGTTCCCCTTAAGCATTAATATCATTCAAGAGAAACATCATCATCACCTTTTGTATACAGTTAGTGCCCTCCTTCATGCTGCATAGATGAAATTGGATTAAGGTTATCCCGGAGTATTAAGTGCCCCCAGATGACTAGCAAAATAAAACAAATCCACTTCAGACAAAGTTTATCTCAACCTGCAAATTATTACTATGTTTTTGTAAATACAATGTCTAACATACAATGTAAAATAACCAGGCACCCAGAGACAAGATAGTAAACAGACAGACAGAAATAACTGAAAATAATCAAGCACTCCAGATGTTGAAATTTTTAGAAAAAGACTTTAAAATAACAAGACATTTTGTTTAAGGAGACAAGATAGAGAATTTTGACAGAGAACTGAAAACCATACAAATGGTCAAGCAATATAGCAACTGAGAAATAATAGTTAAAATTACAATTTAAAAGATTGGGTTAATAGCTGAATGAAAAGCTAAAGAGAATTAGTAGCCTGTAATATTAATTAGAAGGAACAATTCAGTATGAAACACAGAGACAAAAGGATGGAAACATTAGGAAAAAAGATAAGAAATAGAAGATAAATGATAATATTTTAAATATATTTAAGTGGAATCCCAGGTAAAGAAAAAAGAATAGGTAAGAAGAATTATTTGAAGAGATACTGAATGAGAATTTTCTAAAACTGAAAAACATTAAATCACAAATTTAGAATCCCTACAGAACCCAAATGGGATAAATAGAGAGAAAACAGTCAGGTACCTCACAGTAAAACTTGAAAAACCAATGACACAGGAAAACTTGAAGCAGAAGGGGAAAAAAGTGGCAGATAGCTGACTTTTAAACAGAGGTAATAGAAGCCAGGAGGCAAAAAATAATATCTTCAAAGTGCTGAAATAAAGTAACTCCCAACCTAGAATTATAAGCCTGGTAAAAATATATTTCAAGAATAAAGCAAAATAAACAAGTTTCATACATATAAAACAGAATTTATAGCCAGTAGATATGAACAAAGAGAAATATTAAAGGAATGTTCTTCAGGAAGAAAATGATAGTGGATGGAAGCTCATCAGCAGCAAGGAATAAAAGAAGAATGATAAGGTAAATATTGGGACAAATTTAAATAAGTAGACTACAAATAATAATTATAATATTATCACAAGCTATAGGATTTGTGAGGGTTAAGTTCATGTGTCAACTTGGTTAGGTTATAGTGTCCAATTTTTTGGTCAAGCAAGCCCTGACCTGTTACTGTAAGAATATTTAGTGGATTTAAGTCCATCAGTAAATTGCATCTATGGCTGATTACATCTAAAATCAAGAAAGGAGATTGTCTTCAGCAATAAGGGGAGTCTCATCCAATCAGTTGAAGGCTTTAAAGGGAGAAGTTATGATTTCAGCAATCAGAAAAGAATTTCTATCTCTACTTCAGTCAGCCAGCTTCTCCTGGGGAATTCACTGAAACCTTCATAGTTCCCAACTTGCAGCCTGCCCTATGGAATTTGGACTTGCCAACTCACAGTCACATGAGCCAATTCCTATAATAAATCTCATGATGTTTACATAGTATATATCCTGAAGGTTCTGTTCCCTGGAGAACCCTGGCTAATAAAGGGGTTAAAATATAGACAGATTTAAAGGACATGATAATAATGCCTTTAAAGTTAAGAGGGGACTTACAGGAGTTGAGGTATTCTAAGGTGCTTGCATTGCCTATGAAAAAGGTAAAATATATTGATTTAACATAAAGCTTTGAGAACCAAAGATGTGTGTCCTAATCTCTAGTTTAACCACTAGAAGAAATAAGAATCTAAAATTCACAGTAAAACCCAGAAAGAAGGAAATTTTTAAGGAAAAAAGAACAGAATAGGGAAGCGGCTGTGGCTCAATCAGTAGGGCTCCCGTTTACCATATGGGAGGCCCCGGGTTCGGTTCCCGGGGCCTCCTGGTGAAGGCAAGCCCGCCCGCACGGCGTGGTTAGCTGACCCAGCGAGCACAAGCAGCAAGGGGGGTATAAATGAATAAATAAATAAAAAAAATAAAAAATAAAAAAAAAAGAACAAAATAGCTTGAACAAATAGAAAGCAATGAGTAACATTGTGCATGGAAAGAAGCCAGACAATCCATACTACATGATTTCAGTGACCTAAAATTCTTAAAAACAAGCAAAACTAAATTATAGTGCTTAGAGATACATACTTAGGTAGTAAAACTATAAAGAAAGCCAGGAAAAGGTTTACCATAAAAGTTAGGAAAGTGGTTTCCTTTGGGGCAGAGAGAAAAGGTAGCGATTTGGAGGAGGACCTAGGGAGCCTTGCGAGAGGCTGGCAATTACCTCTTAGGCTTTTGTTTTGTGCTGATTCATTTAGACATGTTTGTTTTGTGCACTTCTCTGTATTTATTCTATTTCCCAAAAATAAAAGGATAAGGAGATCTAAATGTGTCGATATGGTATAATCTACAGAAATAAATTATTAAACCGAATAAATTTCAGAACAGCAGAAACAGTATACTCTCAATTGTATTTAAAAAGCTCACACAGACATATACATGCTCATATTCACATAGATAAATTTTCAAGGGAAACGGATGTGGCTCAAGAGGTTCGGCATCCGTCTACCATATGGAGAGACCGGGGTTCGATCCCCGGTACCTCCCGGTAAAAAAAAAAAAAAAAAAAAAAAAAAAAAATTTCAAGACATACATAATAAATTTAACTTGGTACACTGACTTTAAGAATGGAAACTGGACTCTGATGTACATATGTATGGGGGGTGGCCGAGGGTAGCTAGTTTTCATTGCTATGCTTTTATTGTGAAAATTTTGAAATATATCTTTTTCATAAGAAATTTCAAATTATAGATCAACTATGAAAACAAAGAAGGGTTATCATATGATGAAATCATTGTTTCAAATAAACAACTGCATCTTAAAATCCTAATTTAAATCTGGTGTCTATCAAGAATTTTAAATTACCAAATTTGTTCATATGGATCAAATTTTCACAATAAAGAAAAGCAGATGAGTGACTTATTTTAAAGCCACCCATCAATTGATTATCTTTCCATTTCCCTCACACAAATGGAGTAGACATAGGTGTAGGTAATTCATTTTCATTTCATTTTGTTTCTAGAATGACTTCCCGTCTGCATTACAGTGGAGTGTTGCTAAAAATAGAAAGCAAATAGCATAAATGGAATGACTGAATTTAAGAATCTATCACAAATCTGAAATTGTACTTTAGATTTTTAGTCATATGAATAATGATTAGAATAGAATCCAATAATCTGGATAATCTGAATTGTCAGAGCAATTAGAATTAAATGAAATATGCATTTCAGAAATTTAGCAATAAATAGGAAGAAAATACTCACTGTCAAAGAAGTGTTAAGAAATGAGCCCCACCCAAGACTTGTGGATTAAGACAGCAGCTTGAACACATTGTTCCAATTTTTTCCCCCTCCTTAAAGCAATAAAAATTTAGGGAAGGAATTCTTTTAAAGACAAAGATACATGGCAGAAAAAAATAGGAGAGGAAAAAAAACCAGCAAAATTTTGGAATCTAGAGAAAGGTGGGTAAGTAGTAACTGACTTGGTAGACCTAAGAAAATTAATCTCTATCTAGTACTTAGAAAATGTGAGAGCTAACCAATGTATACCAGAGAAAGCTCAAAGAGGGCATTAAAATAAGAAAAGTTTATGTGGATATTTGTTGTAGGCATCTAAAGCAGGCGGGATAGGCTCCTCCCTCCCAATTAAAAGGTGGGCTGTCCAGACTAATGACACCATGCACACACCAAGAGGTCTGAGAAAATTGTTATTCATATCACAGGGCTTTCAGAATAGCACCTAAACTGGTCTGGAATTGGCTTTAGTGACTTGAGAAACAGTGGGAGTGAGTGGTCCTGGTTTAGGGGGTGGCAATGAGGAAGGCAATAACCAGCTTTCTACCAGCTAGTCCAAATATAGGCAGAAAGGGAAGGGAGAAGTAGGACTTGAAAGCTATCAGGGATCAAATATTAAAAGACTATAACAGTAAGTGGATGTTGGCTCAAGTGATTGAGCTCCTGTCTACTACATAGGAGGTCCCGGGTTCAGTTCTCAATGCCTCCTGGAGAAGATAAGCAAGACAGCGAGCTGGCGCAACGGGCAGGCATGGCGAGCTGACACCACAAGAGGACACAACAAAGAGACAAAGAGCAAAGACAATGAGAGACAACAAACTAGGGAGCTGAGGTGGCTCAACTGATTGAGCACCTCTCTACCACATGGGAGGTCCCAGGTTCGGTTCCCAGTGCCTCCTAAAGAGAAGATGAGCAGAAACAGAGAGCACACAACAAATGGACACAGAGAGCAGAAAGCGAGTGCAAACAATGATGGGTGGGGCAGAGGGGCAGGCTAAATTTAAAAAAAAAAAGACTAACTAAATCTAATATTTTCCTTAAGGAGCAATCTCCCTGGACCATAGGCTATCTCACCCTCTCAAGGGCATGATTCATCAGGATATATTGGTAAACTCGTGTACTATTATGTAAAATGATAAAGTACCAACCTCTGTGATTGGGACATTAAGATATTCCCTTCTACTCTCACTGCTACTCACCCTTCCACTTGCCAGCTTATTTTCTAAAAACATATAGATCCATCTTTAATCAGAAACAGCTAGCACTCTAGACACCTACTAAAGAGTATTGCAGAACAGTTCTATCCATTAAAAAAATTAAACTGGCCAAAAGAATGTCACAGAGATCCTAGTTGCATATCAGATACACACTCCCACAGCTTGGTGATGTGTGCTGCCACCGACTACATAGTATCTTCCTATGAAATTGAAAAAAGGGTCTCTCCTCCTTCCAGTCAGACCCTGCCCTGTATTAGGGTACATGATTTGGTGAGAGCAACCAGAACTGGATTTCCAGTCTCCATTCATCCGCCAAGCCAGCTGCACTAGAACATTGTTCAACCTGAGTAATTGTTCCAAGCAGTCATGACTACGTGCTTGGAAGACATTACCTTAGTCCCATGAGAAAATTCTATCACTGAAACATGCTTCAACTTGAAACCTTTACTGTCTTCACATCTCTAGACATGTAAAACTGACCTTCATATTTGTTGAGAGTACTATCTAGACCAATATAACCCAGCTTTTGGGGTTTCATGGATCCAAAACAATTTCTCCCCAAAAAGGTTTTTGGGAACTGGCATAATATTGCCAGGTTTTATTGGGGGAGGGGGGGAAGGATGTAAAATATGAAATTTATTAAGCATGGTAATCTAAAAATAAATGGCCAATATTTCCCAAGAAATAAAAGCTGTCTACTAATGCACTCATTTTCACTTTGATAAAGGAAAGCTTAGTCACAGATAAGCACTGGAAACTGCTGACTTGGCCGTTATGCTCACCGTCTGCCTTTCCAGTCTCTTGTTCTGCTCTCCTCCCCAAGCATGCTGGCTCCTTTCAGGTGTTCCAGCAGGTTCAGCTGTTTCTCCTCCTGTTCTCTAATCTCGCTGATGTCTACTCACTTTTCAGATCTCAGATTGGAGAGTCAGGGAAGGATTCTGAGGCAGAGATATTTAAGAATTTTACTGCTTCAGAACTAACACAAAAGAAAAGTATATATGGTTACATCAACAGATTTAGTATTTATCCTGCCTGCTAGCCTGTGAGCTTGACGAGAAGAGCAATCATAATCACGTATTTTCTCCCACCCCTGATACAATATCTGGCTATATAATAGGTGCTTAAATATTTGTTAAATGGATTAAACCAGCATGCCTTATATAATGTTCTCTATGAGAGAGCTCAGTTTTGAAACAGAAAAACTTGTTCCCTTCTTTTAAATGTTAAGGATTGTATGATTTACTTCTCACCTTGCCCCTTTTCCAAAAATCTTAAACACACATTTATAGTTTATCACAGCAAATACACTGACTCTTCTGGTAAGAATATTTACTGTTTCCTCTTTTGTCTTTTTTATTATTTTTATTTTACTCTTTAATGTAAGCTGAGCAGATTCCAATTCCTTTTCAGAAAGACACAGGGTATAAAATAAATAAAGTCTTATGCAATAGCTCTCCTGTTCCTGATATAAAATGCTGACATTTCAAGTGTTCCTCGTGGTAAAGGTTAGATGATTAAATATATGCCTCTTCTGCTACCTCAGATTACCCAAATAAACATCAACCACATGCAAACCACACAAATAGATCAGGCTTTTGAACGGAAATGATTTTAAGAGATAGATATTTGAAAATCAAGAGAAAAAGAAAATGTAAAGTATAGCATTCTCCTTTAAAACAACAAATCTTAAGAAAATTACATCTAATTCTATTTATGCTTATTATATGCCCTTTAAAAATATCATAAATCCAGTTGCCAGCTGAGGTAATTTCCAAAGATTTTGAAAAAGCATCAGGACTCTTTACTCCTATGTAAACAAGCTAATATAGGTCTGTTCTTAACACTCAAAATGGATCAGACTAGCTACCTCTAGTTTGGTAAATAGAACTTAAAACTGGGCCAAATAACTTCAAATTCTGCTAAATTTTCTAATAAAGAAGATTTAATGCAAAATATACATGTTAATAATCTTTAACTGGTTTAATTACTCATCTAAGGTATAGATCACCTATGGTGCCTGGTAGAGCTTTATTATCTCAGAGAAAATCCCCCTAAATTTCCAGAAGGATATGTTCCTACCATAAAACAAATCATTGCAATTCATCTACTAGCCCCACCTAACCAAACAGAATAGAATCATGGAAGTAGAAAACCTCTTGAAATACTAGCCAGCTTTATCCTTCCATAAGGCAGGTAAGCAAACTGAAGACAGGTTAAAGGATTATCTAAATCCACTCTGTGGTGAGCCACAGTCAGGACTAAGTGTTTGCCTCTGGAAGAAGTATCTTCTAGCTGGGAGGATCAGTAGAAAAATCAAGGGGCAAAGGAGAGGTTAACAGCTCTAGGCAAGCACACTGACACAGACCCTGGGCACATGCTTAAGTTACAAGAGACTAGTACCCCCCATTCCATGTGTAGTAGATTGAATTACGAACTCCAGAGGAAAAAACATGTTTTTAATCTTAATCCTATTCCTGTGGGTATGAACTCATCCTAATTAGGTTCTTTTGAAGATGCTATATTTAGTTAAGGGGTGGCCCATCTGAATGAGGTTGGGCCTTACTCCTCTTACAAAAGGCTTTATGAAGAGAAAGCCACATGAAAGAGCAGAAGCTGGAAGTCAACAGAATATGGAAGAGAAAGCAGAGGCTACCACCAGGTAACAGAAAAGCCAAGAACCCAAGGATCACTGACAGCCAGCCCCAGTATGCTACAGTCTTCGAGGAGAAATCATTGCCATGCTTTGCCTCGATTTTGGAGTTCTCCGAGCCTCAAAACCATAAGCTAATAAGTTCCCATTGTTTAAGCCAGCCCATTTTGTGGTATTTGTGGTCACAGCCAGGAAATTAAGATTCCATATAATAGGACACCATTTTCTTTCCGCCATATTTGAGGATTCTCCATCTGCTGATGTTCTTGTCACCAAGGCCACAGAACCCATTCAATCAGTGTGCATACACTTGAGACCACCTTGAATTTAATCTAATTTCATAGGGCAAGAGCCTCTGATGAAAGATGTTACATGAGTACAAAAGCACCATTTTCAACCCATCTCGGAAAATAAGAGCATTTGTTCTGATGAAGAGCTGGAAATAGACTTTGGCACAGAGCCTGGCATCTTGCTTGGCAGGCACAGCAACCTTTGTATTCAGATAAGCAGGGAAAAAAGTCCCTACTCAGAGTGGGAGGCTCCTTTTACAGTGGGAACACCTGAGCCTTGTCAATACAAGGGACCCATGAGTGTTTTAGCAAGAGACAGGCTGAGGTGAGAACACAGGCTCTGGAGTAAGGCCTGGTTTTGACTCTGGCTCCAAAACTTACTGGTCATATGACTTTGATAAAAACAATTTTTAAACTTTTTCTTCACCTTAAAATAGTGGGGAGAGGAAAGAAGGATGGTGAATACAAATAGTTCCTTTAATCCTAACAATCTCCTTACCTTCTATTATCACAAACCCCTACTCCCTTCCTCTGCCAATCCCCAACAATATTCTTACCCTATTTAAAAACTGGGAAACAAATTTCAAGGTCAGATTCAAAAGGGGAAAGAATCTACAAAAGGCAAGCCTATGGGGGGCGGGGGAGTTAAAGGGACAGTACAGGGCCACGAATTTTCTTTGCTGGTATTGACAAGAGTAGGGGCTCACAAAAATATGGACTATTGTTCTACAGCTATTCCCTCCACCTTCTGATTTTTTCTCCCTTTCATCTTTCTCTGAGTAAAGCGTTTGCATTGGCACCCATTAGTACAATAGTTTGATTGCTAACTCACCAGGTGGGCACATAGATAAAAATCAATCTCTGTCCCATGCAATTCAGTACAGCAAAAGTAAAGGTTTATATGATTACACTACAGCATGGTGTGTGCTAGACTTATGTTAGGAACAATGGACGTCAGAAGAGAAAGCTCTATCCTCTGTGAAGCCATTTGTAGTTCCTCAGTGATAATTGTTGCATAGTACTTTGCAAAATGAGGATTTAGTTGGGGGTTGGAGAGAAAAAGAAGGGGCTCTCATGAGAACATTATGAAAAGGGGGTTGATGGGAGGTTAGTTTGTAACCCTCAGCTTCAATGTCTGCATTAGTAACGTGGAATTGACTTGCCTGGAGTGACTGAAATTAGTTTCTATGTGACAAAGACCTAAATCGTATTCCAAATCATGCCTTTTCACCATTCTGAGGCTCTCTCTCACCCTACATATAGTAGTTGTATCAGACACCTGTTAGGTATGACTTCAACCCACTTAGCCCATCTCCTACTCGTGCTCTGCTGCAGCAACCAGTTCTGTGAAGGCTTCAACCAGCTTCCTGCAGATACAGCCTATAGCACCATGAGAGAGCCACAGGAATTCTCTCCGTACAAGACAGCACTCTTGCTTGCACTACCCAGAAATGCAGAGGAGTTAGTGTCCATCACCAGGGGGGAGGACTGGTGGGAATGGATAAATGCTCCCTCCCTTTTCCTCCCCTTGTTAAATGGGTTAATTACCGGAAATTGGCCAATCGGGTGATGGAAATGCTGAGAAGCAACAGGAGTGAGGCAATGCAGTGATTAGCAGCATATCTACTATCATACTTCTGCTCATATGAGGCAAGTTATATGCGTATCAAAACAGTTGTGTTTCATCTATTTTCCCTGCTATTATGTAATTGTATAGATTATTATATATTATAATATACATGTTGTGTATTATAAACATAATATAATCTGCTACATAGTATAAAACTAGTTTGGGAACAAATATCTCTTTAAATTAAAATACAAGTAAATTTATTCTAGGTCCTAGGTTAATGCAATCAAATTTATACCATGTTTTGTTTTTCTAGCTCAATCCCTAGTTCTCAAACTCTAGCAAACTCTAGAAAAAGACCAAACTTGAATGTTATACTTCTCCTGAGCTCCGTTCCCTACCCAAAACTAGATTCTAGGCAAAGGGATGAGAGAGTTGGATGGTAAAGGTAACATCAAGATTTGAGTTCCATTCTCTTCATAACCCTAGCATAGATTGACTTGACAGGACCCTTCTTTTAGTTGAATTTCCATTTCCTCTTTCATATATCGAGGTAAATAGTACTGCTGTATTGGAGATTAACTTGATATTTTCAAAACGTTGGCCACCACTTTAAATGTTTCACCATGTGCTAAATAACATAATTAAGCATTTAACCATAGGTCCAAATTTAGTGGGCACATTTACATGTGTATTTAATTATTATGTTAATTTGGGAGTACCAAGAGACAACTTAGACAAGGGCTGCCCCAACGGGTTTACCAAAGTGACTACAGGCTTCTTAGGTAACAAAGACAAGCCTCCCAGATATTGTTCTCTATGACTTGTGAATAAAATAGCTGGAAAAAATACACATAGGTTTGCTATGAGTGGAACAATTTCCAAAGTATACATGTTGGCAAACACGCCCATTTCTATTTGGTAAAGTAAGAAAAATAAATATAATTTTGTGTTCTCAACTCTATAATGCTTTAAAACAACCTGGAATATCTATAAGCTATAACCCTCTACCCATTCTATAGACTTGTGAGGATTTTGGTAAATGATAAAAGCTAGTATTTTTGCTGTTATTGTTAGCACACAGTTGCTAAAATTTCCTTTGTTTAATGTAGTGATGACAGTATTCCTGGTAAACATTGCATGAAAGAAAGTTTCTACCCTTAAGAAATGTATATATTGGGGCAAGTGACACAGACTCAAATATTTGTAATGTGCCAAATACCCAGATATTTCCCAAACCCAAATTTTAAATGGTCTTTCAGGCTTTCAAATCAGCCTTGGGATGCATCACAAGTGCATCTAGTTCCATATCTGCTCAGATGAGAAATCACATTTGGAAGCATAAAACAAGCAAATTCACTTTTACTGCCAGTATAGTTGTGGGATACAGGTCATTTTCAATGATTAACTTTTGAGAATCAGAATTCAGACCATTATACTATAAAATTTCACTCGATAATCCAAATGAGTTACTCTGCCTTGCCAAGCAATTTTTTAAAAAAAACTAAGCCAGCTGATTTTTTCCAAAAGTAAGAGGGGAACAACATGCCATTAACTTAAACAGGATATGATTGATGAAAACAGCAAGTATATTAGCAGACATTTTTGCTGAATTTTGCATGTTTTGGAATTTTTCTATGAAGGTAGTTCATAGAATGTGCAACTGTCTTTTTTTAAGTTTTGTGTCCTCAGTAAACACACTCATATGGTTAATAATACAATTTTGTAAAAATGAAAAACTTATGATCTCATGCCAAGTGTGCCCAGAATTTGCACAATTTCAATACTTTTAATACTATAGTTTAAGATACACAAAATAAAAATTTAAGGCAAAACACAACATTTTGCAACAATTTAATAATTTATTACATTACAGTAGCAGCACAGCAGCATCTAATAACGCCACTTTAGGCAAAAGACTCAGCATTTCCATTATTGAGTCTATTCATAAGAATTTATAACTTTGTAAGCTTCATTCTAAGAAAACTTGGCAAATAAAGCTTTGGACTGGAACTAGCATCTCTTTCTCTACTTTTTCTTTCCCCAGTTTCTTTATTTTAATCTATCAGTATTCATATTGTGTTTTAAAACTTTAAAATAGCAATTTTTAGGTAGTTATATTGTTTTTAAATGAATTTTTAAGATAAAATTTTAGAGAAACTGTGCCATGGATAGGATTGATTTAAAACCTGAGATTTTCTAAGAATCAACTTTGGTTTTATGGCTAGTTTTTTCTTGCTGGAAAACCCCCTCAGGTTTAATCACATGCTTTAAAAATGATTATACACATATTTCAATCTTTAAACAAATAGGTATTTTGATTCTTTACCTCTTACAGTATTCAGCTTTATTCAGTTTTGCTCCCATTTAAAAATTCTATGTTCTTGATATATTCTTTTCTTCTAAGTTTGCTTTCTAATCAAACTTAAAGCTGCTTCTCATGCTGAACAAGGAAGAGAAACACGTGGCTTAACCTGAGGTATTGCAAGAGGATTACATGCACTTTTAAGGACTTCGGTTATTATTATGTGCCATGCAGTTTCCTTTATTTTTAGCTTTACCTCAAATATATGACAAAATACCTACACCAAGAGTGGTATTTTACTACATACAGTAAATTTATTTTTCAGACCAACATTCAGTAAGTGATTTAATCTATAGTTACCTAATGAACACATTATTTTCAAGTTGATTATAGATGCTAATCTCTACTCAAATGTCATTCTTAATCATCTATATTTATCAATGTAAAAGGAAAGCAATTTCAACTATAAAAATAATTTTGAAATAATTTCAGTGTATTAGATAAGCCCAAATTCAAAATTACACCAAATATGTGGCTAAATAACGGTGGTTCATTGTCTAACCATATTATTTTAAATGGATTTAAAGTATCTGTACTTACTCTGAACTCAATTAAAAGGGGCAAAGGCAGAAAGTTCAGAAAATACAAGGCAAGACTAGGTAATCCACAGAATTTAGAAGAGTCTGTTGATTTCACAAAGGACTCAATCTTAGCACTGTCTCCTCTAACAACTACAAGCAAATCTGTTATTCCACCTGTAAAATGTCATTATTGCTTTCCTACTGATGTCATATTTTATTAAAATATCATGATGATGTCAAATGCCAAAAATTAAGATGGTCTAATAATTAGAAATCTCACCCCAGGAAGAACATAGACATATCACCATACATCCCAATAATGTGAAGCATTTTGGAACACAGACATTAATCAGTGTGCAATCTACTGTTTATGAATGCCAAAGTATTATCAGGAAACGTGTACATACAATCAAAAAGTATTTCCACAGAGTTCTTTAAGAAATATGTTTTTATACCTCCAAATTTAAGTTTGAGGCATAATTTATATCAACGAGCCTAAACATTTTAAATGAATTATTTCAGTCATACGTTGCCTAACTTTATGACACTTAAGAATCAACAGTTTAAACATCACAAAGTTCAAATGTCTGTCTGTTTTATCCATGTAAGACTTAATTTTCCTATAAATACGTTGACAAAAATGAGTGAAAACATTATCTTGTCAATTTAGCCTAAACTTCCCATCCTGAAAAATATATTTGCTCACAACTAGGAAAATATGAATGATGTAGAAATACAAATGTGGGTAATGAAAAGAAGAATTACTCCATTCTACCAGAGAGTGTTGAAGGCTGAAGACAATTTTTGACATAAGGCATGTTAGATAAATAAGGAAAGTGTCATGCAGGATGACAGACCTCACAAGTGAAAAATGTGCTCACAAGCCAAAGTAACATGACAGTCAAGGAGTCCAACTACCTCGAAGAAAAATCAAGACTCTAACATCACCAGCAGGAATATTAAGAAAGACTGATCAATAATCCAAAATAAGCATAATACCTGCACTTAAATTATGGAAAATATTAACAATATTAAAAAGTAAAGGAAATCATACTAAAAAAAAAATAGTGTCTCAGAAAAAAGCAGTGAAAGATATAGAAAATAGAAAAGTAGAACCCATACTATGTCATAAAATCTATTTGTTCACTGAGCAAAAGAAATGGAATAGTAAATATACAACATATACTATAGCCAAAAAAAAAGTCTTGTGTATGTGCAAGAATAACATGTAAATGACAACAACAAAAACGTCAAGCACAACCTAGAAAAAACAGTTAAGAGAAAAAAAGCCTTTAGTTATTTCAGTTCTATACCCTCTAAAAAGTAATCCCCAGAATATGTGAATATGTGTATTCAATAAAAGACATTTCAAAAACCAGCTAACAAGAGTGAGATGAATTGTAGACTGCAGATCTAAGGAAACAAAATATGGATCAATATTTCAAGGGAAACCTAATAAAAATATAGAAAAATATAGAAAGCTAAATTATCATAATAGAAAATGAGTTGAGATATCCTGATGAATTCAAATAGAGATAAATGCAATTAGATGGAATTAAGTTATAGAACATAGATAGTACAATACAAGGATAATTGATATTGGCCCCTGAAATCAAGAACCCACCAAATGAAGCAGTTGATATAAAGATATAATAGAAGAAAATTTCCTTGAAGTGAGGACCAAACTGAATATGTTAATCAAAAGAATACCTCACGTTTCAGGAAGAGTTGATACAGAACACTCAGGACCAAAACATATCCTAGTAAAACTGTTGAACATCAAAAGGGGAAAAAAGTAATTTTACTCTTTTTCCTAAAACAGGTAAAAATAAATAAATCAAGGAAAAGGCAATCCCTGAAGTAGCATCCACTTCCCATCTTAGAAAAGCCCTTGTGGCAAGGAAATACCAAGAAACTGGCTGCCAACTTGAATAGGGAAGAAAGGAAAATCTGAAGAATTAATTCCAAAGCTAAGTTACTTGCCTTGAGCAGAACTGAATCCCTTGGAGTGTCAGAATCAAGTATCTCCACCTTTACAAACCAAAGTACAACTAGTAGGAGAGAAAGAAGGGGGATAGATGTTAAAATAAATAATTCAACGCTGTCTTAGCATACCATCAGTAAAGTACATGGAAACAGAGCCCTGGGTAGTAAAATATTTACAGGTTTCCAGTTATTGTGGTTTCCTTTATGGTTATTACCATTTCTGGCTGGTTATCTAGTGACTAACCCTCCTCATACAGTGAAACAAATGAAAGGAAATTTCTGTCAATTTCATTTCTATGCCATGATTAAAAGATAACCTTGTTAAATCTTTATATTAAAATTTTATTTCCCAACTAGAAGAAATGGATCTGTGTAACTGGTAAGTGTACATTCTTGTATGAATTAGATAGTGAATGTAAATAGCAACACAGAACTCAAATATCAGATCCTACTAACCTTATTTCCTAAGCCTATAACACATCTGTTTTTCTCAAAAAAAGAACATCAACCCAATACCTTGATTCAGTCATGTGTGTTAAATTAGCTTTACCCTTTATGGTTCACAAGCATCACAGCCCACTGAGCTCATAGAAGGTGCTTAGTAAATGAGAGTCATTCAGATTAAACCAATTTGGAAGCACAAGAGAAGTGATCATAGAGGCGTTAGGTAGGATAGAATAAAGGAGACAAATGGGAAAATGCACTGTTGAGTTCCAGGAAGAGAGAAAGAGGTGACAAGCTGACCTTAAGGCTTCTTGAGTTGTCAGAGGCAGAGGGAGGACCTTTACAGGGAAGGTTACAACAATTGGCCAAACAGGGATGAGAGCTACCATGGACTGCCCTCAAAAATTCGAAAGTGAAAGAAACAATGCAGCCTCTCATAAGCCTAAGGAAGTAACAGTAAGGAAGAAAGAGACACGGAGACTTGAAATAATTGGGAGTAGGGGAGGGGAATTCAGCATACTTCAGAATGTTGTGGAAGAAAAACACAGGGAAAGAATTTTTAGTTAAATTGGAGGTACATTAAGGAAAAAAAATAGAAGATAACTAGAACAAAGCAAATGCCTTGGAAACAACAGATTTGCTTGCAAACCTCAAAAGGAAATGAATAAGTGTAGGAGAATAAGAGTGGGTATACTTGGAATTTCATCTCTCTTTCTGCGTTCACGTCTCTGGAATTCACAGGCAAGACAAAAGGACAGTAAAGAAGTAAAAAGCCCTTCAAAGGCAATTTGTGGAGCTATGTCAGGGCATGCCGACAGTAAAAGCACAAGAATATACAAGGAATAGAAATGTAATCTATGGAGCACATTTAGGATATAAAACTGGTTTTTGGTTTTTTTTTGCATATAAAATAAAAGGCTAAATTCAATGGGGGAAAATTGATTTGGAGGGTCTAAGTCTCTTCGCACTCAAATTTTAAACAGACTAAGTCCAGAGTCAGATGATATAAATTAAAAGAGATTTGTGGTTGTATAATCCCCTCCTTCCTTTGTTGTGAAAGGAAAAATTCTTCTTTCATTTAATTGTAATGATATGAACTATGTCAGCTGTGTGTTAGAAGCTAAACCTAAATATTTGATGTAATTAGTTATTTATAATTACTCTCAATCCCAAGATTAAAGCACATTTAGATAAATGATAGGATTCTTAGAGTGTTTGAGAATTTAGAATTTTGTTGCAAGCAATAACAGAAAATGCTGTGCCAAACTGGCATCAACAACAAAGGAAGTATTCTGAGTCACATAACAGGATTCTGGGAGCCTCAGGCACAGCTTAATCCAGGACTTAATATCACTATATCCCATGTCTCCACTTTGCCGCCTCTAGGTTTGCCCCAAACGCAATCTGGGCTCCTAATGACCACAAAATGGCTGCAGCAGTTTCACCTCCCATACCAAACCCAGACAGAAAGAGCAGGGATTTTTTCCAGCACCTCTTGCTGAGAAGAGAAATTTGTTTCCCAGAAACCTGAGTCTCCCAGATATTAAAACAAACATCATACAATGGGATGGTTTAAACAATGGGAATTTATTGGCTTATGTTTTGAGGCTAGGAGAAGTCCAAAATCAAGACATCAGCAGGGCAATACTTTTTTCTCTAATGACTGTGGCATTGGGGGGCTGGCAGTCGTGATCCTTGGTCCTTGGCTTTTCTGTAACAATGATCACTGTGGTGGCTTCTCCTTTCTTCCAGGTTCTGTAAACTTCTGACTTCCTGTGGCTTCTTCTCTCTGAATTTCATTCTGTTTATAAAGGGCTCCAATAATCTGGATTAAAGCCAAACCTGATTCATTTGGGCCACACCCTAACTATAGTAACATCTCCATCAGATCCTATTGAAACTGGGTCAACACTCACGAGAACGCGGTTAAAGACCAAGAACAAGTTCAAACTGGTATATACAATTCAATCCACACACTCAGCAAACACCATAGTGTATGTCATTGGCAGACCATGGTTATGTTCCCATTCCACTAATTACTCTGGCCAAGGGGATGAGATAGGCTAATGGACTTGAGCCAACCAGTGTTCATCCCTAGAACAAATATGGACCAACCTCCAAACAAGTAAGACTTTGAAGTAGATGAGAAACTGGTCGCCCAGATGAAAGATATGTAACAATTCAGCACAAGAATGGTGAGTAGATGCTGGGAGGCAAGGATAACCAATGTCTACCACATGAAACTAGATAAGATTTGAAACTCCCCTCCCCCGACCCCCCAAAAAAACCTAACAGGGTTAAATATGCAATGAAAATAGTTAATACAAAGTGCTGACAGTTTCAGATTTGGGAAGGAATTTATGGAGAGAGACAAATTTCTATTAGGATAGAAATTAAAAATACTGATCAACTGAAGGAAACACTGTCCTATCAAAATGTCAAGAGTTTGGATTTCACAATCTTTTCAGATCTAAATGAAGAAAAGTCAGTTATTTTCAGTTTTAAAATTTTATTGGTTTAAAATGGCCTACATCCATTGCCACAACAGTACTCAGGACAACCTCCAACTCCCAAAGAAGCCCCTGTATTTCAACTGCTCATTCCCTCCCTACCCAAAAACTGTCAAGTGGCCACTGGCTCCACCTCATTGTTATAATTTCTTGCATTGCAAGAATCACCATATGTGAGCAAGAGAATACCATCAAGTCCACTCTAGTCACTAATTCTTTCTTAAGCAATTCAAATCTGCTTTTATGTGCCTCTAA